>CM065777.1:171755999-172355999 GCA_033296515.1 Macrochelys suwanniensis
TGCAGAGTCCTGCACTTAGGATGGAAGAATCCCATGCACTGCTACAGACTAGGGACTGAATGGCTGGGCAGCAGTTCTGCAGAAAAGGACCTAGGGGTTACAGTGGACGAAAAGCTGAATATGAGTCAACAGTGTGTCCTTGTTGCCAAGAAGGGTAATGGCATTTTGGGCTGTATAAGTAGGGGCATTTCCAGCAGATCAAGGGACGTGTTCATTCCCCTCTATTCGGCACTGGTGAGGCCTCATTTGGAGTACTGTGTCCAGGTTTGGGCCCCACACTACAAGAAGGATGTGGATAAATTGGAAAGAGTCCAGCGGAGGGCAACAAAAATAATTAGGGTGCTGGAGCACATGACTTATGAGGAGAGGCTGAGGGAACTGGGATTGTTTAGCCTGCAGAAGAGAAGAATGAGGGAGGATTTGATAGCTGCTTTCAACTACCTGAAAGGGGGTTCCAAAGATGATGGATCTAGACTGTTCTCAGTGGTGGAAGATGACAGAACAAGGAGTAATGGTCTCAAGTTGCAGAGGAGGAGGTTTAGGTTGGATATTAGGAAAACCTTTTTCAGTAGTAGGGTGGTGAAGCACTGGAATGAGTTACCTAGGGAGGTGGTGGAATCTCCTTCCTTAGAGGTTTTTAAGGTCAGGCTTGACAAAGCCCTGGCTGGGATGATTTAGTTGGGGTTGGTCCTGCTTTGAGCAGGGGGTTGGACTAGATGACCTCCTGAGGTCCCTTCCAAACTGAGATTCTATGATTCTATTATTAATCTATTTTTTATTGAGTAGGAAAGGTTCCCAAATATTAATGGAAGTAAATTTCAGACCCACTTCCTATTTTGGAGTGTGACGTTAGAAGAAGCAGAAAGAGCAAAAATATCAAGCACAAGGTAATGGTATGTGTTACAACAGTTTTTGGCATATATAACACACCAGGGGTGGAGCCAAACAGCTTTCAAATATGATTTCATCTGTTTGACCCAAAGACTTTCAGTGCCCTGTGTTGATACAATTTTCTTTCTATATCCCATAAAGATAATCCCATTGTTGTGGGTTGCGAAGTTACAGTTACCAAAGCAAGTGACATTAGTGAGCTTTTATGGCTACATGCCTAGTCCCTCACAATCACTTGCAAAACACATAGAGTAAAATTCAGAGTCATCCCCTAGCAAATGCCCATTAGGGTTTTTACAGCACCAATGGTTAATTCAGTAATGTGACACAAACTATAAAAAGACAGATAGTGGTTCTGTTTTCAGAGATGAGACCTGGCAAATAAAAGGGGGAGACAATTTATCATTATCAAGCACTACACTTCAAATGTAATAGAGAATGAACAATAATAGCACACACTGCAGTATTAAGTAAGAATCCCAGACAAGTATAAATTTGTTTTGTCATAAACTTAGCCAAAGAGAAATCCAGTCAAGGTCATCAATATATTCCTTCAAAGGCCTTAAATGGGCTGTATATTGGAGGTCAATCCTCCCTCTGGTTGGCAGTGATTTTAAAGGCATCCTTTAAAACAATAGACAATAAAGGAAAACTCAAGGCTAAAGTAAACAGTGTCCCTGTCAAGATCAAGATATAGTTGAATAACTGGGGGCTATTTGCCAGGCCTATCACTGAATTTCACATGGGCTCAGGATACTTTTTATAGAGTTATGAAGGTTATCAGCTCTTCTTGGGCCAATACTGGAAGCAACTTATTCATAAGTTCTTATAATGTATAGCTAGATATGAAATTTAAGTTTTAGGTATATGATTTATAACCTAATATAATCAGTGAATATTTTATGGTTCCCTATGCCCTCATTACATACTTTTAGCAGCCTGAATCAATCCTGCATATTTTAAAATCATTTTAACTGTAAAACGATTCTATGATATGTATTACATGTGTAAATTTCATAGGTATATATGAAAAAATGGGGTTAGCTCAGGACTGCAAAATTCCCATTCCAGGCAGAAAACCTACTCACCAGTCTTTTATCATGAAGGCAGCAATGATTAAAGGAAAATGGAGTTCCAAGCCTGATTGCACTCACTAGGCGCTACCACAGTACAAATATGTATTACAACTTGCCCTAGGTGAATGTAATTTTGCAAGGCTAGTTTACTCGCTGATGATCTCACCAAAAATCCCATAATGATAAAGAGGTATTACAAACGATGAGCATAAGTTTAAATACAAGAAATGGTCCTGAGGATGTTCTATGCACATTAGCATAATGTTCCAGACACAATTAGCACAGTCTGTAACTGGAGGAGGGCTTTGATCCTCCAGTTTGGCAACAGACAGCAGCACCTTGTAACACCTGTGATCATTGTTCAATGCAGAGTTCCTGCTACAGTTAACACCTGAAGTCTGACAACTGTCTCACTGTTCCATATAGAAAGACAATCATGTATCACTAGGAGCACATGACATCAAGGCCCAGTGATCTGTCCTGGCTGCCTATTGGTTTCGAGTTGGAACTTAAGGGGCTGCTGAACAAAAAGGCATGGAACCGCTAACTTGAGAGATTCTCTCACCATGTTTTACTGCTACAGTTGCTGTCACTGATGCTCAAGCTACACCACCTTCAATTTAAGACCGGGGGTGCTGGTAGTAGAACAGTACACTTCAGCTTTGGATTTACATTTCCTCTTAATTCAAAGTAGCCATAATTTGTCAATCTTCATAAAAACAGAAATGGTTTCCACCTTAAATCCATCTTCAGCCAGAGTACCGGAAAGACAAAATGAGTTAAAGCAGGACTTTGTTTTGTCAATATTACATCTAATGAGATGCACAGTTGCTTTTGGGTAACATTTTCATGTGTTGATTTAGGAGCCTAATTTTCATTTGCAGAAGTGAAAATGGAATTTAGAAGCTTTCAAAATGTTTAATCATAATCCAGATTTTGGACGACATTTTAGATGTCATTTTTATTCATCTTTTTTTCATAAACCATCACAAAAAGTCATTTTAATTCCTTTTCCCATGCTCTTTTCCACTGTGCTTAACATTTATTTGCCATCTTTGCTTTATGTAATATTTTAAAGAAAAACCAGTGCAAAGAGGGTTATGACAATACTTGAATGACACAAAGGACTCATACAATATACTAGAAATAATCCTTTGTCCAGGTATGCAAAATATGTACAATGTCTTTCTAGTACAAAAGATGCATAAAAGACATAAAGAAGTACTGGTCTTCTGGTGCTAGCCAAAGAACTTTTGAGTTAATTAGCTTCAGCTGGGTCAACTAACTTTGCTAACTGAGAAACTAGAAATGACCCTGTTCCATAAGGAAAGTAGACATTCTCTGAAATGAAAGGAATGGAGAAACTTGTTAAGGAATGGAGAAATTTATTAAGTTTGCATTACCCTAAGCTACTTCTAAATACTCAAGGAACATCCAACCGAGTGTTCAATCAAATTAATTAAAGTAGACTACTGTCAGTTTTTGAATTAATGGATAGGGAATTTGGATATTGATGTGGTACATTTTGGTTCAAATTAATATTTAATCGGATATAAGATCTGAACAAGAAAAATAAAATGCAAAGACCAGTAAAGCTGTATGAGTTTTTTCATGTTTATCATGGCATACAAAAATTGCATACCGTTGACTATGAAAGTTTCTCTAATTCTTTTAGTTAAGCCCATGGTAAATATACAAGTATGTAGAAGAACACATACTTGAAACAAAAGACCAATAGTATAGGAATAAATTCATGCCTGAAGCATCTCTACTGACTTCAAGAGATGAATTTGGTCCAGTGTGTTTCTCTCTTTAAAAACGAAAACAGATTTTCTGTGTTGATATCATTACAATCATAAAACAAATCTAAAATTATAGCAACCATCTGAATAATAGAAACAACATTGAAATAAACCCAGTTTGGCAACAATCAGCATTCTCTCAATCACTAAAAAATAAAATAACAACAACAACAACAAATGACAGCTGGTAGTGTAAAAATAAACTTAAAATTTCCTTTCCATTCATTTTTCTATAGTAGCTTATGCCATTTGGGAACACAAAGTATATATACTTCAATAAAGCTAACGCAGAAGATATACTGATCAATTCCTGACTACAGTAGTTACAGTTATTTGCTTTGGTTCACTGTGAAAATAGTTCAGCATGTATTTTTATTAGAATTCAGCAATGACACATTACTCTGGGACTGTGTATGTAAATCAGGTCACAGTTTTTATGTGTTTTGTTATTTTTTGGGAAAAGATATTAATGGTTTTTTTTTATGAAGTCTTCCTCCAAATTAAATTATTTTGCCATCTGATTGATAACAAATTGAAGAATATTCATAGGGCCAACTGGTCTCAATTAGTATGACTCCATTTAATGGAAAATGCTGATTTACATCTAGTGAGGATTTGGTCCATAATGTTTTCTATCGTTATTTCCCAACATGAAATTTCATCTCATCTTCAGGGGACAGAGTGCTCATTATTACTGAGTCCATTGCAAAATGATCTATTGTATATGTTCCTCAGGTGAGTCCCTCACTGTGGGGAAAAAAAAGGAAAAAGAATACTGCATTTCTATAGCAGGCAGCAGCGGGCAGCAGGGTTGCATGCTGACCCTGCATCAAATGCTAGGTGGTGATTTTCAAAAGAGACACAGAAATTTAAACACCCAAGTTCAATGGGAGTGAACTCTAACTCCACTAGACCTCTTTAAAAATCCAAGTTGTAATGTCCAGCTAATGATACATACAAGATCAGGTCTTAAACCATCACCAGTAAATTCAGCAGTAGGAGACTACCAAGGTATTGCTGGCTGGAAAACAACATTTCCATTCCACAGGAAATTCTGACATTTAAAAAAATGTTTTTGTTCTGAATTGGATCAAAAAGTTACAATTCTGAAATATTTTGCAGAATGAATATTCTAAAAACTTTTTATTTGATTACATCTAAATGAATTTAACAAAACATTTTGTTTTGATAATGTCAAAACATAACACAGTACAATATAATAGAAACAAAAAAGCCAGAACAAAATGAAATGAGAAACTCAAAATGAAATACTCAATTCCAATTTCAAATAATTTTGAAACTTTATTGAGGAAAATTTTATTAAAATCTGCATATCCAGGCGAAACACTTTAATATTAACACCCCTCCTGCAGCATTTCTGATGGAAAGATTTTTGCTGAAAATGTTCTGAACAGGTGTTAGTGATTGAATAGGTGGCAACTTCCCTTTAAGTAAGTTCTGAGCTATTATAAGAATATAGGGTTTGTGACAGCATACTTCTGGAGGTATTGTATTTCTGTTGAGATGTAATACCATGTGCCTGACCACTTGTATAGTGGTTAGTGCTCACAAACAGGAACAAGGGTGAAAAAGAAAATAATATATATGTTATTACTCATTTCTCTAAGATTTGTCTATTTGTCTGCCTGTCTAGTCTTAGGTTGTGTAATCTTCAGGACAGGGTCTTATCCTTTTTTTGTCTGCCTTAGAAATACTTATACATAGTGGGTGCTACCATATGTGACCCCTAAGGTTTTCTGTAGCAGTTTTCACAAGAGTGGTATTGTTAGTTCTGATCTCCAGGCCAAGTCCTAGTTTGGGTGATATTTGATCAACCTAAATTTCCCCTGCATTTTTCGTTTAGTTACTGTGAGCTAAATCTTCACTTTTCTGTGTACTGCCTAAAAGCTATCATCTTTCACTCCACCACTCCAGAGACAGCTGTCTTTCAGTTCTGAGTAAAGTAATTATTTTATATAATTTGTATTAAACTCTTTTGTGATGAAAGGCAATATATAAGTCTAAGGTATTTGGGGACAGAGCCTTGTGGAAATCCATATAAATTAATGGAGAAAGCTGTTATAAATCAGCAAAGTATCTGTCTCAGTATAATTTTTTCAATTTAGGATTGAGGTCATTCATCTGAAAAAAAACAACAACAGAAAATAGCAGCTCAGAAAGAAGACCAGGTAAAAATCCTAAGACTTCACCTGAATTAGAATTTATTTTCAGTCAGTGTCCCCTCCTATGTGTCCTTTATTACAACAGTGGCCCACATTTAGATATAACAGTAGCAATAGCTTCAAAAATACATGAAATACAGAAAAGCAAAATTACGATTGCTGGAAAAGTTTAAATTCCCGATTTACCTTATTGCCTTCTTCACGTGTAAATGGAGCTATGTACATTTAGGTAATCAGTATCCCTTACCCCAGCTTTGGCATATCAGAGGAGATCAATTATCCTCATTATTTATCTGCTGTATTACTCACTATTCCTATCTCTTTCCAAACTTACTTATTGCTAATATGTTACTATAGTTTAGAGAAACAGCTCTGTGGGATTATCATTTCAGATTTTCACAGAATATTAGTACCTCTATAATATATGGTTTGGATGTGGAAAACCGCCAAAGATGAGCCTCAGCAGGAAGATTAACTACAGAAAGGCAAACTCTGAACCAGCAGAAAACTCTGAACTACCAAATCCTAGAAAGTGATTGATCCTGCTGAACTTGGAATATTGGGTTGCCAGTGAACCTTGAAATCTGTGAGGTTAACCATGCTGGTCCACAGTTCCTTTGGAATGTAGTCTAGCATTTATTATTGTGCTTCACAAATGACAGCTTATTAAGATGACTATCTTTGAGTTTTATCTTACCTTGTAAGGTATTTTTCATGTCATAAAGCAGCTTTAAAAAGAACACTTTTATGGTTTGATTTATTCATGTAAAGTATTAATGAAACTAAAGAGTCATATTGAAATATCTTGTTTACCACAACACTCGTGATAGTACACAAGAAATACATTTTTAAAGGCAGGAAAAATATTAGAATTTATACAAATGTAGCACAAGCATTCAAGCATAGACACAAGTAATAGTACACATGCAAATTAATATTGGACAGCCAGACATGAGTAAGAATTAAGATTTAGGATATTTCCAGATTTCTGGTGGGAGTTTGTTATTAAAGAAATATTTTTTCCATTTAATTTTATGACGTGCTATTGTTGAGCTGTAAATCGGTCTTGTTTTAATATTTATGATGGCATTTTGTTCTAATTTATTATTTCTAATTATTTTCAGAAAGGCACAGGCAAAAAAAATAATAAAACATGAATACAATTTTAAAGCAGATTACTAACGAATACAAAATTGAGAAGCAGATTGTTGGTAACATATTTCAAATGTCATATCATCATTCATTATTTTATAATTTTGCATCTTTTCAGAACAAGATATCTGCTTTCTCTGAATTTTTTAATGGAAAAAACTTTTGGGGGTTCTTCTTTTTTAATAGTGGCTTTTCCAGAAGCCAAACAAATAGTCACACAAAGTATCTTTGGTATGGATTCCCAAATAATTTAACTCATTAAAGTATACTTGGAAGTGATTGTACTTGTCAGATAGTGGAATTTTAGAAACCTTGCAGATTATTATTTATTTGTATTACTTTAGCACATTTGAGACCCAGCCATGGACCAAAACCCTATTGTGCTAGGCACTGACAAAACCAGACTAGCTAATTCCAAGTTATAGCAAAATTGCTTTGCCCATTTCACCATTTATAATTAAATGTTATTGTTTCAGTTCTTCACAGCCAATTTGGACTCTGATAATCTGACCTGTTTATCTCTGCTGAACTTCCATTGCTATCAGTACTTCAGTCAGGGTTCAGAAGTGCCATGAGAAACAGAGGGGAGAATTTTGCCCCAAGTTATGTTACAGACAATAGACTATCCGTGGAAGATGACCACTAGTCATTATTTACCTTATCTGAAAACAAAAACTGTTCCCTGGTCTAAATTTCAAAATAATACATAGAATCCTACCAGCTTGTCTCGAATGAGAAACAGGACAGTCAAATGAATTTCTGACATAATGTGATGATGTTTCATTGATACCCAGAGCTAAAGTTTACAAATATTTGTCACATATATCCCCCTCACCCAAAATTCTATAGTAAGCAAATATTGTTGCTGAGTAAGGAGTGTCAAATTATCTCTGTTACATATAACTTGATTGTAATGAAAGCATCCCCACTACCACCCTGAAAGGACAGAAATCTTTCACTTATATGTCCAGGGTGAAGTTGAATGTTTTGAAGTGTGCCCTGGGAGTCGGTTTTCTGCTCTGAATGTGCAGACATGCAGAAAGGGTAAGATCTAAGCAGACAGCTCATACTGACCAAATGGATTCCAACAGGGAAGATGAGGAAAGCACACTGACAGGGCCAACCATCCATGACACAAGATGCTAGGGTCAGTTCTTTAAAGGGAAAATATCACATTTTCCAAAGAAACTGTTCTAACTGGAGGGTAATTGAAGACG
Source organism: Macrochelys suwanniensis (assembly GCA_033296515.1). Taxonomy (NCBI): domain Eukaryota; kingdom Metazoa; phylum Chordata; order Testudines; family Chelydridae; genus Macrochelys; species Macrochelys suwanniensis. The sequence continues at coordinate 171,764,321 of CM065777.1, forward strand.
ATAGCATTTAAGAAGCTTCAGAAGACTTCTGTATAACAAACTTTATGGCTATCGGCGTCATCAGATCTTCTGTTGCAGCCCCTATAGTGCTTGAGAACTCTGTCTTTATACTCAGAAACAGAAGACATGTGTTCCATTAGTCAGCAGAAATTTCTGGTCACCTAAATTTGATCTGATCATTTACTCAGGGAATCAGGGATGCACCAGACCGCTTAAAAGGAAGATCACATATGTTACTTTTGCTATCAACAAGCCCAAGGTTGGTCAGGTATTTGTTAACCTGAAACAGTTTTTATTTACTAGGACCTGAATATTCAAATATGAAGTTAACATTTCCCAAACTGAAAGGTGGATACATTCTGTCTGCCTATAAACATTACATAGATACATTTCTGTAAAGAAAAAAACAAGTTGAAAAAACAATCCAATGCTTTTTAGTGCTTGTGCAAGCTGATGGATTTTACTGCTGTGGAAACTTAATCGTGTCTCTCGCTCCACAAAAGCACTTTAGAAATAGGCAACAGTCATGCAACCTTTCCCACACTGCACCAGGTGTGCTTCAGCTCTTCAATTCCAGGTAACAAAGAATCATCTGGTCTCTATGCTCATCCAGTCTTTGGCTTCTCTGACAAGACTGTCAGCAAGCCTCTCTGATAGTGTCATAGAATATCAGGGTTGGAAGGGACCTTAGGAGGTCACCTAGTCCAACCCCCTGCTCAAAGCAGAACCAATCCCCAATTTTTGCCCCAGATCCCTAACTGGCCCCCTCAAGGATTGAACTCACAACACTGGGTTTAGCAAGCCAATGCTCAAACCACTGAGCTATCCCTCCCCCCAATTATGATGATAGTATCCAGGATATAGACACTTCTCTGACTAGGAACCAAACTGAGCTCCCTGGTCCATTACATTTACACTACTAAACAGGCATCAGATTTTCACTACATTTAGTCCCTACTGGATCTGGGTTTATCATTTGACACATATTGTCTCTTTCTCTGGCTGTGTTCCTCAAGCAGATACCCGCCTTCTCAAATATATTCACATCTGAAATTATTCGATCAATAATTTCTGTGAATAATTGAAGGTCTTCAGCTTATCTATGACAACTTAATTTGAGTATTTGATATTCCATATGTATACAGATTGGACAGGACACATAGGTCAAGTGGTAGGTTTCTTTTCCCTCACTGCATAAACATAAGCTATCACCAATGCTAATGCTCATATTTGTGAAATGAAATTTACTTGTCATGACAATTTTCCAATGTCAATGGTATCCAACAAAAGGCAGAATAATCTTACCATCTATACATGGGTGTCCTTTACCAAAGCCTTCATCCTACATATGTCTATAACTAGTTAAAAGATAGGAAACAAAGGGTAGGAATAAATGCTCAGTTTTCATAATGTAGAGAGGTAAATAGAAGGATCTCCCAAGGATCTGTACTGGGACCACTTCTTCTCAACATATTAATTAATGGTCTGGAAAAAGGAATAAACAGTGATGTGGCAAAGTTTCCAGATGATACAAAATTACTCAAGATAGTTAAGTCCAAAGCACACTGAGAAGAGTTACAAAGGGATCTCACAAAACTGAATGACCAGGCAAAAAAATGGCAGATGAAATTCAATGTTGATAAATGCAAAGTAATGCACATAGCAAAACATAATCCTAACTCTACAAACAAAATGATGGGGTCTAAATTAGCTGTTACCACTCAAGAACGAGATCTTGAAGTCATTGTGGATTGTTCTCCAAAAACATCTGTTCAATGTGCAGCGGCTGTCAAAACAACAGAATGTGAGAAACCAGTAGGAAAGGGATAGATAATAAGACAGTAAATATCAAAATGTCACTATACAAATCCACTGTATGCCTGCACCTTGAATACTGCATGCAGTTCTGCTCACCCCATTCCAAGAATGATTAGGGGTTATGGAACAGCTTTTATATGAGTAGAGATTAAAAAAACTGGGACTGTTCAGCTTGAAAAAGGGGAGATATAATAGAGGGGAGTCAGAAGAACCGTGAATGGTGTGGAGAAAATGAATAAGGAAGTTTTTACTTACCACTTCACATCACACATGAATCAGGGGTCACCCAATTAAATTAATAGGTAGCAGATTCAAAACAAATATAAGGAACTACTTCCTCACCCAATGCATAGTCAACCTGTAGAACTCGTTGCCAGAGGATGTTATGAAGGCCCAAAGTATAACATGCTTCAAAAATGAATAAGATACATTCATAGAGGTTATGTCCATCAATGGCCGTTAGCCAAGATTGTCAGGGACACAACCCCATGCTCTGGGTATCCCTAAACCTCTGCTAGATATTGGGCCTGGACAACAGGGGTTCGATCACTTGATAATTGCTCTGTTCTGTTCCTTCCCTCTGAAGCTTCAGGCACCGTCCCTGTCAGAAGACAGGATATTGGGCTAGATGGACCATTGGTCTGACCCAGTATGGATGTTCTTGTGTTATGTTCTGTCTCTATGTTGTATTCGCTGACTATTAGTTCATGGTTATTTTTGGTTAACACTGTTTTATTTGCATTGGATTTCCGAAACAAAAAAAAAGGTAATGAAATAAGGGGAGTAGAGATATAACCAGTGGATATAGGCCTTTGCCACACAACAGTGACCTTTTGTGACTCTGACCCATGAAGAGTGACCAAGAGCATGAGACAAAGCATGAGGAGCCTCCCATAGAGTCCTTGGAGATGTTGTATGAAGATCTGCCTACATTGACCCACCAAAAGCCTGACAGCTTATTTGCATTTTCAGCTCTAACTCCCTTATCTCTCTTCCTCACCTTTTCCTCCTCTGCCTCATTCCATCTGTGACGGTGTACCCCATAAGGCTTTATGGGGAGATGCTTATAAATGTATATATGATATAACTGGAATATGTTTTATGCTACATGTGCCATGTAACATATCTCTGTAAAAGTTATGATCTACTAAATCTATTCCTCCTGTTTGTATTCATGTATTATTTTTGTAGTTGAAGTTATGAATATTGGTTGTATATTTGCTTGTTTTCTACATAGCCTTTGTAAGGGCATTTGATCAGTGTCTTGAGAAAGGAATGTGCAGGTTAAGTGCCCAATCAAGAAACACTTAACAAACAATAGAACTTGGAGACACCAATCCACATCTGAGCTTTGCCAGGGAATGTGGCTTGGCTGGTAAGGAACTGAGTTGTGCATGGACATGTAACTTGCCCATGTGACCCCAAAACTCCATTTTGTAACTGGATGCTACACAGTGAGATGGAGGGGTGTCCACCCAGAGGAGAAAGTCTGTTTAAACCCCTGGGAGACCCCCACCATTTTGTCTTCAGCTGGCTAAAGAGAGATCCTCTCCACCCCCCGAAGGATATACCTGAAAGAAACTGGAACAGAGGACAATAACTATAGGGGGTGTAAGTGACTGCTGGACACAGGCTAGGAAGACCATAGCATGTAAAAGGAAGTTTACTGGAACTGGTGAGGTTTTTATCAGTATTCAATGTGATTAGACATAGACTTGTGTGTTTTATTTTATTTTACTTGGTAATTCACTTTGTTCTGTTTGTTACTACTTGGAACCACTTAAATCCTACTTTCTGTACTTATTAAAATAACTTTTTACTTATTAATTAACCTGGAGTACGTGTTAGTACCTGGAGAGGGGCAAACATCTCTGCATATCTCTCTATCAGTGATATAGAGGATGAACAATTTATGAGTTTACCCCGTATAAGCTTTATACAGGGTAAAACAGATTTATTCAGGGTTTGAACCCCATTGGGAGTTGGACACCTGGGTGTCAAAGGCAAGAAAACTTCCTAAGCTGCTTCCAGGCAAGCCTACAGCTTTTAGGGAATGTGGTTCAGACCTGGGTCTGGGTTTGCAGCAGACTAGGGGGTCTGGCTCAAACCAGACAGGATTCTGGAGTCCCAAGCTGGAAAAGGCAGGAAAGCAGGGGCACAAGTAGTCTTGGCACATCAGGTGGCAGCCCCAAGGGGGCTTCTGTGATACCAACCCGTCACACCATCATCCCTGAAGTCTCTTCCTAACAATTTTTTGATAAACCTCTAGCATAGGGAGGCAATGTGCACTGAAGCTCAGCAGAGATGGAGGCAGAAACTTAAAAACAAAAAAATTAAAGTTCTGGAAGGCAGCTAGAAAGAAGGAAAGAGGAAGGGAATCTTAGGCCAAATGCTGGAGATGAGGCATGCCTATAAGTCACTTCCCCTCCCCCTCCCACCAAGGCAAATCATCTGGCAGAGGACAAGGACCACCAGTGCAGTGAGGAAATGGGTGTCTATATAGAAGGGCTACCAATAAGTCTACCAACACCCAGAAAACCAGAGCAGATTAAAAGCAAACCAGTGAGAACAAGTGGCTAGGACTCTGTCTTCCAGAGAGGAATGGATTTATAGGTAATTTGGGTATGAAACAAAAAATTTATCCTGACAGACTAAGCTTGTTGTCTTTTGGATTGAACCCTAAAGGCATAATTTGAAATTTCTCTGTACTTATTTTTGAGACTCATCTCTAAATCTAAGTTAAGTCTCTAATGCATTTGCTTCTTTTTGTTTCTATTAGCCTTAGTATAGAATACTCCTTTAATTTTTATTATGAATCCACCAAGGGCTAAGATCTATAGACCAGGCATTCTCAAACTGTGGGTCTGGACCCCAAAGTGAATCACAACCCCATTTTAATAGGGTCACCAAGGCCGTCTTAGACTAGTTGGGGCCTAGGGCCAAAGTCCGAGCCCAAGACCTACACTTCCTGGGGCCAAAGCCAAAGCCTGAGGGCTTCAACCCTGAGTGGCAGGACTCAGGTTACAGGCCACCTGCCTGGGGCTGAAGCCCTTGGGCTTTGGCTTTGCCCCTTCACCCCCACCCACCCAGGGTGTGGGGGCTCAGGTGGGCGCAGGCTTCTGTCCCCCCATTCTGGGGTCATGCAATAATTTTTGTTGTCAGAAGGGGGTCATGGTGGAATGAACTTTGAGAACCCCTGCTGTAGACCTTTGTATTTGCAGGGCCTTCAGCCCTCATCTCCAGGCTCGTGGTACAGAGTCTGCTACTAAATATCTAGAAGGGCTTGATATTCCACACAACATACTTTCATGGTGACACCTTGCACTGATCAATCACAATTGTTTATGGTCCTTCAGAATGCCTTTTTTTAATCTAGGTAAGTGTTCATAATCCAATCCAGTTTTCAATTACTTTTGCAGCAAGATTTCATGAGACACTGAAGGCAGGAATTTCAAAAAATCTCAGCTTTCGCCAGAGTCTGTTACCATTTATTTTATGGGTAACATTCCCATCAATGTTAATGGTAGCAGAGTTAAGAAAAGGTGAGAGCTTTTGAAAATCCTGCTTTAAATGCTTTATTAAACCATATATCTAATCCATTCCTTCCGTCCACTAATTCTGAATCTCTTTCTCTAATTCATATATATATACACACACACACACACACACCACACACACAGGTCTATTTTTTAAAATCCCTCCTGATAATTGTTGATAGTTTCACTGTCCTCTAGATGTTTAGAGAAAAAAATCTCCTTAATTCTAGACATTGAATGAGATACACTGCTTGGGCGGCATTTGTAAAGTCCTCTGCTTTTGGCCCCCAACTGCAGAAAGTCAGCAAGCAGCTCATTCCTCTACTTTGCTGGGAGGTCAGAAGCCAGGAACCAGGGTGTCCAGCCGATGCACCGATTCCCACATAGCCTGCCCAACACCAGTGGACAGAAGCGTTGAAGTCTGGCTTGGACTCTCCAGCAACCACTGTGAGGCACAATGCCTTCTAAATGTCTGCTGGAATAATAGTATCAGAGGGGTAGCCGTGTTACTCTGGATCTGTAGAAGTGACAAAGAGTCCTGTGGCACCTGTGCGACATTTCCACTGCATGCATCTGAAGAATCGGGTATTCACCCACGAAAGCTTATGCTCCAATACCTCTGTTAGTCTATAAGGTGCCACAAGAATCTTTGTCGCTTCTGCTGGAATAATGTGACTCCACACTGTCCTCAACACCATCCAGTGTCTTAAAGACATGCTAGAGACCTTTCTAGATGTGATGGTATTAAAAACGTAACTGTGTGTTACATCCCTGATCGCATATTGTCATTATTCAGCTCTTTACTTGAACAATCAATGTCAAGCAAGTTCAACCATGGGATGTGCACCTATATTCTCCATCTTCTGCAGCACTTTCCCCATTGCTAGATAAGAGAAAACCAGGGACACTGAGGGCATGAAGTGCATACAAGGCTATTATTTAATATGAGTAAATAATTTTACATGAGTAACAACGTTTTATGCTTCATTGCCATGATACATAAAACCAGGGAAGTCAGGGGCACAACTCAGCTGTCCTAGAATGTTTTGCTTTGATGCCTTAAAGAGCATTTTTAAAGAAAAATTATAAAGAATTTGTTTTAAAGGCGAAGCTGTCCAGTGTGATATACCTGTAATTTTTCATAATTCATTTTTTGTGTTTAACTTTTTTAAAGGAAGCCATTTAATATAAGGAGCTGTGGGAGTGGAGGAAGCAGAGTCCAGTTCCACTTGAAGCCTTTGCATTCTGAAAAAAGGGTTATTTTTGATTTCTTGAAAAGTCTTTGTAAAAACAAAAAGGTAGTACAGTTAAAATGCCTCATTTCATAGAATCATAGAATCATAGAATCATAGAATCTCAGGGTTGGAAGGGACCTCAGGAGGTCATCTAGTCCAACCCCCTGCTCAAAGCAGGACCAAACCCAATTAGATCATCCCAGCCAGGGCTTTGTCAAGCCTGACCTTAAAAACCTCTAAGGAAGGAGATTCCACCACCTCCCTAGGTAACCCATTCCAGTGCTTCACCACCCTACTAGTGAAAAAGTTTTTCCTAATATCCAACCTAAACCTCCCCCTCTGCAACTTGAGACCATTACTCCTTGTTCTGTCATCTTCTACCACTGAGAACAGTCTAGATCCATCCTCTTTGGAACCCCCTTTCAGGTAGTTGAAAGCAGCTATCAAATCCCCCCTCATTCTTCTCTTCTGCAGGCTAAACAATCCCAGTTCCCTCAGCCTCTCCTCATAAGTCATGTGCTCCAACCCCCTAATCATTTTTGTTGCCCTCCGTTGGACTCTTTCCAATTTATCCACATCCTTCTTGTAGTGTGGGGCCCAAAACTGGACACAGTACTCCAAATGAGGCCTCACCAGTGCCGAATAGAGGGGAATAATCACGTCCCTCGATCTGCTGGAAATGCCCCTACTTATACAGCCCAAAATGCCGTTAGCCTTCTTGGCAACAAGGGCACACTGTTGACTCATATTCAGCTTTTCGTCCACCGTAACCCCTAGGTCCTTTTCTGCAGAACTGCTGCCCAGCCATTCGGTCCCTAGTCTGTAGCAGTGCATGGGATTCTTCCATCCTAAGTGCAGGACTCTGCACTTGTCCTTGTTGAACCTCATCAGATTTCTTTTGGCCCAATCCTCTAATTTGTCTAGGTCCCTCTGTATCCTGTCCCTACCCTCCAGCGTATCAACCACTCCTCCCAGTTTAGTGTCATCTGCAAACTTGCTAAGGGTGCAGTCCACACCATCCTCCAGATCGTTGATGAAGATATTGAACAAAACCGGCCCCAGCACCGACCCTTGGGGCACTCCACTTGATACCGGCTGCCAACTAGACATGGAGCCATTGATCACTACCCGTTGAGCACGACCATCCAGCCAGTTTTCTATCCACCTTACCGTCCATTCATCCAGCCCATACTTCCTTAACTTGCTGGCAAGAACACTGTGGGAGACTGTATCAAAAGCTTTGCTAAAGTCAAGAAATAGCACATCCACTGCTTTCCCCTCATCCACAGAGCCAGTTATCTCATCATAGAAGGCAATTAGGTTAGTCAGGCATGACTTGCCCTTGGTGAATCCATGCTGACTGTTCCTGATCACTTTCCCCTCCTTGAAGTGGTTCAGAATTGATTCCTTGAGGACCTGTTCCATGATTTTTCCAGGCACTGAGGTGAGACTGACTGGCCTGTAGTTCCCCGGATCTTCCTTCTTCCCTTTTTTAAAGATGGGCACTACATTAGCTTTTTTCCAGTCATCCGGGACCTCCCCCGATTGCCATGATTTGTCAAAGATAATGGCCAATGGCTCTGCAATCACATCGGCCAACTCCTTTAGCACCCTCGGATGCAGTGCATCCGGCCCCATGGACTTGTGTTCGTCCAGCTTTTCTAAATAGGCCCGAACTACTTCGTTCTCCACAGAGGGCTGGTCACCTCCTCCCCGTACCGTGCTGCGGAGTGCAGCCGCCTGGGAGCTGACCTTGTCTGTGAAGACAGAGGCAAAAAAAGCATTGAGTACACTAGCTTTCTCCACATCCTCTGTCACTAGGTTCCCTCCCTCATTCAGCAAGGGGCCCACACTTTTCTAAGTCTCCTAGAGAATTTGCCTCTTTATATGGATAAGGATGACCTAACAGGATTTGAAAAATAATCAAATGTCAACCTTAATTATCAGCAAGCAGAGAGGAAATCAGCTTTTGTGCAACTTGATTAAGTTACATAGTTACTCAAAATTCTCTTTTCTATTTTATATATCAGAGGAGTAGCCGTGTTAGTCTGGATCTGTAGATGCGACAAAGGGTCCTGTGGCACATTATAGACTAACAGAGGTATTGAAGTATAAGCTATCGTGGGTGAATACCCACTTCTTCGGATGCAAAGTATTAGTTATTTGAAGCTGGTCCCTCATTGGCCATATCACTGTTATGTGCATTATTCTAATTCAGGTTCTCAAGCTACTGAATGCTTTCCAGGTAGCTCGGGACATCTTCATTGTTTTTATCAAATTAATTCCTTGTTTTGCTTCTTGTGCATAATTTCTATAGAGAAGGGATGGAAAATTCTTGGCTCCTGAAGACTTCCTATATTATTGGTTAAATATTTTACCCTCTGCCCAGCCAGCAGAAATCCATAATTAAGACACAGGATTGCAAAAATATCCAACTTTCCCATGTATTATTAATCTTATAACCTGGAATAATGGCTGCTGACACTGTACATATCCCAAGCAACATTTCTGAGCTACTTTGACTGAGTGATACCAATATATCCTCTGGCTTATCCTCAAACAACCTTTATATGCCAGGCTCTTTGGAGCTGGTAGAGATCCCTCCCATAGCATGCAGGAAGAGCAGAGACTCAGCTTCTGCAAAACTAGTCCACCCATGTTCCTCCTCTCTAGCACAGTGGAAGACTCCCCTTGACTTAAAGGGCCTTTGTAGCAGGCCCTAAATGCATTATGGAACGCCTAAGTACTGTCTACACTACTGGTGAGAGGAGATACAAGTAAGAACTGACACAAGAGCTCAAACTACATTGTGTTTATATATGGCTAAGAAGTCATTAAACAAGTATGTTCTTGTATCAAGAAGCAGAGTTTATATGTCTTTAAGTCAGGATTTTCAAAGGAGTCTAAGTTTCTATATCCTATCAAATCTCAGTGGAAGCTGGGTACCAAATTCCCTTATGCTCCTTTAAAAAACACCACCCTAAAATAATTGTTGGCCTAATCAGAATTTAGGCTAACTTCTCCTATATAAATCAAAATAAAAAAATTCCTAAAATGGTTATGGGGAGATGGACAAGAAGAAATATTGTAATACAGATTATTTTGAGTTTGATTTGATACTGCTGCAACAGGGAAGTTTCCAATAGCTCTGCTGTGTCTGTGTTGATTACTAATGCAATTTCTAGGTTCTTCCTTAAAGGTCTTGCTGCTATCAAACTTTTGGAAACATCATTGTAACATTTCAAAAATTATCATTCCTGATTTTGTATGAAAGAATTTTTCATTGTATTATCCTCAGTCTATCTTATTATTCTTCTGCAGTAGTTGCTGTTAAAGTTTCCCACCTGCTCTCTTTCAAACATGTTGAATCCCTTGTCATTTTTTTCTCATGATTATTTTTTTTAATGTGGAGAATAATTTTGCCTATTAAGGTTCAAACCTCCTTAGAAGCATGGTTTTTTTGGAGGAAGTGTCCATTTTATTTCCCTGTTTTTATATTTTACTTCAAAAAGGCCTCAAGCTGGCTGACTTCTTAGTGTTGCCATAGAATTTCTTTCCTCCTTATCTACAGGGCCAGCTCCAGGCACCAGCAAAGGAAGCAGGTGCTTGGGGCGGCACATGTGAAGGGGCAGCAAATTTCAAGGGCTGTTGTTTTTTTTCTCCAGCCACGGATTTTTTTTCCACTTAGAGCCAGCCCTGCTTATCTACCAAACCTGTTTACACACCGGCAGCCCAATATAGCTTACACAGAGCTCAGGTCCTGAAGAAGATCTCTGTATAACCTACAAAGCTTGTCTCTCTCTCCAACAGAAGTTGGTCTAACAAAAGATATTCCCTCCCCCACTTGTCTCTCTAATATTGTGGGACAAACATGGCTGCAACAACACTGCATGCATTAAGTACATGTGAGGATGGGAGAAAATAGTGAGAGCTGGATAAATTGAAAAATTAGACTGAAACCAATATGTGATTTAATAAAGAAACATACAGAGGTTTACAAAAGCAGCTGCAGATATCGAGATGTGAAAACAGAATAAAAGAGAGGATAACTATCTCAGCATTAGTACATCTGATGATAAATTGAATAAGAGTAAAAAAGCTGACACTAAAAAGGCAAGTGCAATCATGGGCTGAATTAATAGGAGCATCATGCGTAAAACTATCAATCTGATTACTTCTCTTTATTCTGTATTGTTTAGGTCTCAGCTGCAAGCATTATGCTCAGTTTTGATCATCTCATTTCAGAAGAGACTGAACAAAGAAGAGAGAGTTCACAGGCGGGACTGACAAAAATGATGATTAGTTAGGAAAATAAAACCTATGATAAAATACCATGTGTAGTCTGGAGAAGAGCTGCGTAAGGGAAGAAATAACTGTGTACAAATAAAGATATTATAAAAGAGTACAGAAATTAGTTATTCTAAATGGTCATGGAGGCCAAGAACAAGAAATGATGGACTTAAATTGCAGCAGTGAATATTATTTTTTCAAAATCAAGAAAAACTTATTGTTTAATGCCGGAAAAGCTATGTTAGTGCAGAGCTAGACATAATAGTGATAAAGGCTTGATAAGCACCCAGCTTTTTAGTCAGAAAGAAATGTGATAATTAAGGAAATCAAATATGAACGTTCTCACACAAAATAATAATTTGCTATTAACTTGCCCTACCCTGAATTCTAGCTGAGGAGGAATGCACCTCCTTTGGTTAAAAGTAAAGTTAGTTTAAGAAATATGGGAGAAAGGTTGTACATCTAAATATATTTAGATACACAATTTTAAATATAAACACATTTTTTTCTATACACCCGTGTGTAGTTATTTGTAAAGCAATGTAGATTCCTTCCAATGAATGATAAATACATTTTGGATTTGAACAGCTACTTATTAGTCTCACAGCTTCAAGTCTGGGTATCTTTATGGATGTATACATATACATTTTACTTTGGAACTTTTATATACAGTTTTAAAAGGGCAGCTGCCAGAGGGACTGGCTTGCTCTTGCCTGCTGGTTACATCTGATCTTGCGCTAGTGCAGCACTCAGTAGTATCTTGGACCTAATCATAATAAGTTACATAAGAGAGAAAAGAAAGTTGTCCAGGGTTTATGGACAACTTCTGCAATGAGGGATGAAAAATCCTGTTTAGTAGAACCTTGAAAATTTGCACTATTGATTGAGATGCCCATACAATTTCCTGAATTGTGAGACTTATCAAGCAAGCAAGCAAAATAAAAAGCAAGGACATGCATCCTGTATTTTTAGACATAAACTACTATTCTTAGGCCTACTAAGTATATTTTATAGAATAATTCAATCTCAGTAATATAGGAGTCCCACACAGCGCTATTTCCTTCTGTTAAATCTTTGCTCAACAGAAGGGAAACACTGCCAATTTGGGGGGCAGATTGTAAAGAATGTGAGCTAGCAAAGAGAGGTCTTTGTGAGTTACTCAGAAACCAGAAAGGACCACCTGCTATGCTTTGCATAGCTACAGAATTGTCTGCAATCACCCAGATGACCGATAAAGGTCTAATTATAATCCTAGCCATAGGTTCATTTTGTCTAGAAAGAAAGAATTACTTTCACATGAAGACACTGCTTTCCTATCTTTACTGCTTGAAGAAGGTCATAATTAAGATGTCTCATCCAATTTTCCTGCTGTTGTCATAGAGTGGTTTAAAAGCCACTGTAGGCCTTCCAATGGTCCCCGTAAGTAAGGTGAATGGTCATTTACTCAGGGCATGCCTACACTACAAACTTTTGCTGACACAAGTTATGTTGTCATAAAGCTGCTGCAGATATTGCTTGTATGCGTGCATACTTGACTCCTTGTGTCGTCACTGTATATATATATACCAGGAGGGCTCGTGTTAATGCACAGTGCAGTTGCAACTTGCGACCGTCCAGTGAATTGTCTTATGGGAAATTTTGGGAATTCATGGTGGGACAGAAGCAAGTCATGCAAGGGTGACTGGGAGCAAGGAATCAACCTCCCAGCATGCAACTTTCTTCAACCAAAATGTCATCTGTCTCCAATCATTTTCAAGCCTTTTTTAAAAAAAGAAGCATGGAGCCTGCACAGTCTTCCTTAAATGAGGTAACTGAGAAAATAGTTACCACTGAACTGAGTGTCTACTGTAGAAAAAACATGAAATTGAGTTTTTAATGTGTTTTCAAACACAATTTGAATGTGTTTTCCTTGAATGTTTTTTGTTTTTTTGCTGGAAAACCAAAAATTGAATAGATGTTGGCCAAAAATTGGTTATTGACAGTTTATTTTTACTTTTATTTCATTTTTCAGCAGTTGTCAGTTTATGCAATGTGAAGTCAATATTTTCCAGACCCCCTGAACACACGATAATCTATTCTTGTCATTACCTATTTAATAAAGCAAAAATTGACCCACTGGAGTCAGTAGATACTTGGTCATGGAGTACAATTAGAGCAGGATGAAACCCAGGCTTATTAACTGTACTTGCTTGAAATGCACATACTTTGTTCATGAGAAATATACTAATAAGTATATCAGAGTTGAGGCTTCAAGAACACAGGACCTTTCAGGGAGACCAGGCAGTATCCTCCAGGAAAACTTCTGATAATATCCAACACCTGGTGTTATTTATTGCATCCCAAAAGCAAACCATTTGCTCTTCAGAAATATTTTAATGAGACACAGATAAAAACAATCTCTGGAAGGAATTAGGTAACAGTCTTCAGAGAAACATAAATTGAAATGTCATCAGAAGCAGGGAAATTGTCACAACCTTCCATTAATTGGGTGTTGGAATTTGAAAGAGATGCACTGATGGGCCCGCTCCAGCACATCATCACATAGCTTGTGATAAAAAGCATGAACCATTACTATGTCATCTTAGTGTTACTGAACATTTAACCAAGTTTTGCCAATGCTATTGTGACCTGTTGCATTATGCACAGCTGGTGTAGTTCACCCTTGCACAGAAGGTCCCACACAAAAGGCCTATGCATCACTTAAATCGCAGTGGAAGTCAAGGCCATTTGAAAGTAAGCCCACATAGAAATATTTGCAGGATTAGTCTTACAGATTGCAGCTCAAAAGGCATCTGAGGCACAGTGTCTGATGTTCCTTATTTATACCTTTACTTCAACTGCATTGCTTCTTTGAGGCCTAAAGTCATCTTTCATTCCTCTCCTGTCAACCCAATTGGCTAGTTTAAAATTACCTCACCTACTAATCAAATAACATTACACATTTTAGCTGGAACATTATGATAAAGAAGTAATTTCTTTCCCGATGTTCCTGGAATATAAAGGTATTTCCAAATTTTGTTTGTAGACTTCAAAGTTAATTGCATCAAAACAGATTCAAATTCCAGAATAATGAATACCTCTAGGATAGAGCAGGATAAAAACTTAAATTGAGTCATTTGGTTTGAAGCAAGGTAATAAGAAATATGTTTTAATGGCTTTGCTCAGTTCTTTCCTTTTGCTTTCTGTGTGTCGTATAAAGGTATCAGTCACAAAAGCAGCAGCAGGACAAAAATTATAATTAATTTTTTAGGAAAAAAGTCTTATCAGTGGAATATTGAAGTGTTGTGTCATATTCCTATAAATATGTCAGACACAGGTACGAGTGTCTTACATAAAAGGAATTTTACAAAAATAATTGCAAGAGAAGAGCAAGACATTGAGATCGCTCTGTGGGTGTTGAGAAAGGTCTTTTCCACAGTTCTGTAATCTTTCTCACATCATCATTAGTGAAAATTTACAAGAAGCACACCACAGTTAAATTCAGTGTGGAGTAAAACAAATGTTTTAGAAGCTCACAATAACACTTCACTATTTATTGCGACTGAAGAAAATCATATCCAGCAATGTTGATCTACGTAGACAATTCCCCCACACCTGCAAATTTGGCTAGAACACCATGTCTAACATCCTAACACTTGTAAATAGGGTCATGGAATAACCACAAGTTGCCAGGAACAAGATTTATGTATCATCTGAAAGCTGGGAATTTGAACAGCATATTTCTTCCCAACACCTTGCCAGGGCCCTGGCTCAGTACTCAGACTCAGTGGAACTACTTACATGTTTACAGTAAAACATACATGTGCACACATGCATGTGTCTAAGTATTAGCAGAATCAGGCTCTGAGCAGGAATCAGGACCTGAGCAGGGAATGAACCAAAGTCACCACTTCCTACAGCAAAAGTAGGTTTTCCTTCCAGGCCTCTCTCTCAAATACTGACAAGGCTCTGTACTGCTTAGCTGATGATATAATATTTCATGCTGGTATGACTCTACACCAGGGATCGGCAACCTTTGGCACCCAGCCTGCCAGGGTAAGCCCTCTGGCAGGCTGGGCTGGTTTGTTTATCTGCTGTGTCTGCAAGTTCGGCTGATCGCAGCTCCCACTGGCCATGGTTCGCGGCTCCAGGCCAATGGTGGCTGCAGGAAGTGGTGGCCAGCACATCCCTCGGCCCCAGAATTTTCTCCCACCAAAAAGTCCTCTGATTTTTTATTAATTAAACTGGCAAAATTGCTTGTCACATATATGAAGACAAGAGACAAAAGCCACCTGACCATAAGTACAGCTTATTACAAATGCTTTTGGCAGTGGCATAGCTAGGACAGGAAAACTAGGTGGGCCCTGACTTTCGTGTGGGTGGTCAATGATGAGTGGGGGAAGAAGTTGAGGAGCAGGAGGGAGGAAGGAGGCACCCATCTCCCCTAATCCCTTCCAGCTGGCACTTACCACGTAGCAGGCATCAGAAGATGAGGCTCCCCGGGGCACATAGGCTGCGGCGCGTGTCCATGGGGCAGAGGGGCCCTGGCTCGGTGTCTTTCTGCCAGTGAGGTCGCGTCCCTCTCCTGCCTGCACCAAGGCTGCTGGGCAGTGTCCGGCCCCAGCACTAGCCCCACCCGGACCCATCCCCACGAGGCACATCTTCCGCCTAGGACAACTCACCCACTCCCACCCTGTGGATTCAGGGGTCTCCGACCCTGATTTGGGCGGGCCTGGATGCTAAGTGGGTGGGCCATGGCCCACCCAGGCCAGCCATGGCTACGCTCCTGGCTTTAGGAATTGCAACAGGCTGGTCTACCTCCAAGCAGACTGGTCACTTGTAAAAGCCTACCTTTTTCAGGTACCCATGTCAAAATCCCTGTCCTATGGTGAAGCCCTAAATCACTGTCTGTTAAGAAACATAATTTCCATCCGTGTTTTTCTAGAGGCCTCCTTTTGAAGGACTACATTTGTCATTATGCACCAAAAACAAATATCACATTAATAAAGCCATGCTTCCCCATGCAGCATTAATACATATGTTTGTTGCTTGATCTCATGAAAAAAACCTGAGCAAATGTTAATCCCTCTCAGTAAAATTATTGAAATATATTCAATACAATAAGGTATTTGACCCTGGCTAAGAACCTCAAATATTTTCCATTCCAGTTTCCTCAACTTGTATAAGAGTCCCACAATGCACCCCAAATTTGAGAGGTTAAAATAATATGTATGATTTTGGATTTGTAAGATACTGGGTTTGTTACAAACGTAATCTATTACAGCCCTCATTTGACTTGTGTGCATTTGTTTATCTACACAACCAGTCCATCTGTTTCACGTGTGCAATATACTCAATCAAGCAAAAAGCCGGAACTAACTATGGAACTACAGAAGAATGACAGTATATATATATAATTCTGATGAATAAAAGAAAGTTCACTGCCAGACCTTCACAGCTAAATTTACTTTCTTTGCCTGCCTATGTTTAGTGCTTATCACTACAAACTGACAGTCTGGATCCAGCATAAAGAAACAACAGTCTGAGAACCAAGAAGTTTCTTCTTTTTCTGACTGGTGATGGGTTCTTATTTCTTCCAGAATTAGGTGTTACCCATACAAAATACATTCCCTTAGTAAAAGAAAGATGTTGTCAGCTTCTCCAGTGAGTACAGCTATTTCAACCTGTCAGATGAGTGATAGAGGAAGGAACTTAGATCATTCTAGAGAGCTCTGTTTCATATAAATATTGAATAAAACTCATAGAAATATAGACAAGTTACTGAGGGGGTTTTTAAAGTAAAAATTAATAAATTCTGCAGTCTTGATTATCTTCCTAGAGAAAAACTTTTGAAACAAGTCATTTTCATTTTATAATTCACATTTTTTTCTCTTCAGGGACTTTACCTTAAAAATAATAATAATGAAAAAGCTTTCCTCTACTGCAAAATTTTACAGAAGTCACACTAGTTGGAAGATGCAACAAATTCTATCTAAAATGATTTGCACAAGTCATTCAAAACATAACTGCAGTTTCTATCTTTTTAATTTAAAGAAGTAAAGAAAGGTACTCAAGTCTATTAAATATTTTAGTTCTCATAATTTTTACCCTCATGGAAAAGTCTTACAGAATTGATGAGGGTTGAAACCAATAATGTCCTATGAAACTTAAATTATGACCTATATAAATTACTATAAAATCTATAGAATTTTAAAAGTATTATATTTGTTCCATATATTTTTAAACCATTTTATAGAATCAACTAGAGAATTTAGTTGCCATAATATTCCATAGGCAGGGTTAAAAATTCTATTGAAAGATCATAATTCTCCATTAATTCTATAAGACTTTCCATAAGGGATCATTAAACATGTAAAGCTTATAAGGACCTTATTAACATTCACCCAACATCAACAACGATAGTTCTTTGGAATAGTTTTAGTGGAATTATACATGAGGTGTTTTAAAAAGATGAAACTACCTTATACCCTCCTTTCCCCCTTTTTATTAATTCATTTACTCATTTATATACTTCCTGATCCTGGCTGATGAATGCTGAGGCTGCTAATTCAAGCCTATCTTAGAATGTGTTCCTAGATTAAAAAAAGAAACAAATCTTTGTTTTCTGATTGCTCTGACTGAATCCAAATGTAATATCTGTTAAATATGATTAGAAACAGAAATGCATTGAACTATCAGTAAATAAATCAGGTGGCTGTTGGGTGGCAAACAAACTCATTTGATGCATTGTAACCCAGCACAATAAGTTCTGCCTGGATATGCTATGAATTTGAATTATTAGTAAATATAAATTATAAAAAATCTTCTAATTTCAGCAAAACACACTGCAAAGCATCTATGACAATGAATTGAAAATTAAAAACAGCATCTGTGTAGCAAGGAATGATTGATTTTGTTCACATTTTATAGGACTTTTTGCTAGGCGAAGGAAAATTGGTTGATTAAATCACTTGGAAATCCTTATTGGGAAATATGAAATGGCTTGCACAGTAGCATTGTTTTGTAAATAAATTAGCATATTGTTGTGACAAAGAATACATCTTCTAGAATTATTGAGATGAAAACCGGATAAGAAATTATCAGTGGAAGAGTTGAACATGAAACCATTCTAAAGACTTTCCTAAAGCTCAGTAGTTTAGACAAACAAATAGGTTAGACTTCTCAGACAGTAGGTAAGACTGGAGTCTTGAGTGAGAGAAAGAAATTTGAAATCAGGAGGGTTACTTCTAGACAAACTCTTACTGAGGTCTTTTCTAGACGGAAAAGTTTTTTCTACATAGTGAAATTTTTTAAAATAAATATACAGGTCTGACTAAAACTGAAAGTGTGTGTCTACTTTGTCTAATGCAGGGCTGGCCTTACCATGAGGCAAACTGAAGCGGCCGCCTCAGGTGCCAGACTGTGTGGAGGCGCCACTAAGACCCAGAGTGTAGAAAATTGTGTCTGCTGCTGGTGCATACGTATTCTCTCTGCTCTAGATGCACAGAGATGGTGGAGTGCTGTGCTGGATGAAGCAGCACACAAAAGACATAACAGGCAGGTGGGAGAAAAGGTGAGAGGGAATAACAGAAAGCAGCAGGAGCTGCAGGGAGAGAGAGGTGGAGGAGCCTCTTATGTACCTCTCTAGCACCCCCAGGAGCCTGGACTGATTAACAGCAGCTTATCAGGGAACTTCCTGATTCCTGCTGCTTCCCACTTGAGAACAGGCAGTAAACTGAAGTAGTATGAGCCAGTTAGACCCTTAAGACACTTATATCATTCCTCACTCAGCCTGCTTATTTGTCTCCTTCAACTGAGTGTTGAGAGCCACTATAGCTGACACAGAACAGCAGTCATGAGTGAAAGAAGAAAACGCCCCTCTGGGGCAGCATTCAGAAAAAGAAAGAAAGCAAAGGAAGCTTTTCTATCTAAGCAGGAAGGAGCTATCCTGAGATACATCGACATAAATGTTCACGGTGACCCTTCCGGCCCCAGTGAGGATGTGAGTGGTGAGGAGATGCCTGATCTTCCAGTAAGTCAGAGTGCAGGTGATCTGGCAGCTACTGCAGCATCCATATCTCCATCTCAAATGGATGTTACCATGCACATTCCTGAAGAAAAGTGTAGATCAGAGAAGAGTATGGTGGAGGCACAAGAAACAGCTGCTGCTGAGTTTAATTCCTTATGTCTAGATGATCCAGGACTGTGGACCCATTTGAGCAGTAGCCTGAGGGACTTCCTTATAGTGCATGGGCCACAGCAAGTGAAAAACTTTGTATTCCCCAAAGACAATAAATATTGAAGTTTCCATCCAACACATTACTGGCATGAAATCCTCAATGGTGACAAAGTGGAGAGATCATGGCTTATATACTCAAAAACCCAGACTGCTGCATACTGTTTTTTTTGCAGACTCTTCCAGTCTAATGTTCCAGCCACATTGGGTTCTACAGGAACAAAGGACTGGAAAAATCTGGCTACAAATCTGGCACGCCATGAGAAGGCAGCAAATCACCAGAGAGCATTCGATAGGTGGAAAGAGCATGAGATGAGACTAAGGTTAAAGGCCACCATAGATGATCAGCATCAAGAGAAGATTGCATCAGAGACTCTTGACTGGCAAAATGTTCTGAAAAGGCTCATTGCCATTGTGAGAATGCTTGCTACCCAAAACCTAGCACTGTGTGGCACTTCAGTTCAGCTGTATGTGCCAAACAATGGAAACGTCTTTAAAATTGTGGAGATGATGGCTGAGTTTGATGCTGTACTCCAGGAGCATCTAAGAAGAGTCACCACCCAAGAAATCAAGTATCAGAGGGGTAGCCGTGTTAGTCTGGATCTGTAGAAGCGACAAAGGGTCCTGTGGCACCTTATAGACTAACAGAGGTATTGAAGCATAAGCTTTCGTGGGTCAATACCCACTTCTTCGGATGCAAGCAGTGGAAATGTCCAGGGGCAAATATAAATGTGCAGGGAAGATTCAGGCTAGAAGCTTTCGTGGGTCAATACCCACTTCTTCAGATGCAAGCAGTGGAAATGTCCAGGGGCAGATATAAATGTGCAGGGAAGATTCAGGCTACTCTAGCCTGAATCTTCCCTGCACATTTATATCTGCCCCTGGACATTTCCACTGCTTGCATCCGAAGAAGTGGGTATTGACCCATGAAAGCTTATGCTTCAATACCTCTGTTAGTCTATAAGGTGCCACAGGACCCTTTGTCGCACCCAAGAAATGTGCACACACCACTACCTTGGAAAAACAATTCAAAATGAGATCATACAGTTACTGGCATGAAAAGTCAAACAGAAGATTGTGGCAGATCTGAAGTCAGCAAGATATTAGTCTGTTATTCTGGACTGCTCACCTGACATCAGCCATACGGAACAAATGACTTTAATGGTGCGTTTTGTAACAATAACAGAACCTAGTGAAAATGTCCCTGCAATGGTGACTATCAGAGAGCATTTTCTAGAATCGATTGACATTGATGATACTACAGGAGCTGGTATGACAAATGTGCTTCTTAAAAAGCTGGAAGATACGGGAATTGTGATAGCTGACACGAGACGTCAGGACTACAATAATGGTTCCAACATGAGAGGAAAGAATAGAGGAGTGCAGACACAGATCAGAAAGTCAAAACCTCAAGATTTCTTTTGTCCCATGCAGTTTTCATTCATTGAACTTGGTGGTCAGTGATGCAGCGTCAGCTTCTAGTGAGGCTGCTGATTTTTTTAATGTAATTCAAAGCATCTGTGACAGGTTTCAGAGTAGCAGCAGTGTTAGTTTGTATCCGCAAAAAGAACACTAGTGCTTGTGGCACCTTAAATTAAATTAAATAAATTTGTTAGTCCCTAAGGTGCCACAAGTACTCCTGTTCTTTTTTCAAAGCATCTATGTATTTTAATCTGCATCAACTCATCGATGGCAAATTTTGAAACAACATCTGGGAACATCCTCTATGACACTGAAACCACTGAGTGCCACATGATGGGAAAGTCAAGTGGAGGCGATAAAACCTATCAAACACCAAATTGGGAAGATAGATGATGCCATAGTTGCCATTATGGAGGATAATGCTATGACAGGAACTGTTCGTGGGAGAACAGTGGCAGAGGGAAATGGAATCACCAGAAACATACATAACTTCAAATTTCTATGTGGCTTAGTGTTGTGGCATGATATATTGTTGAAATAAATGTTGTAAGCAGGAGACTCCAAGGTGTTGACCTTGATGGAACAACTGGACAAAGCAAAGTCATACCTACAGTCTTACTGGTCAGATGAGGGATTTGAAAACATTCTAAAGAGCTGTGCATAATGCAGGATCAACTGAAAAGGCTGTTCTGGAATATATGTGCACAAATAAGATGACCACCCTCTATCCAAATGCTCTGTGCATACTTCTAACACCCATACTTCCTGTAACAGTTGCCAGTGGAGAACGCAGCTTCTCCAAGCTGAAATTAATAGAAACACATCTATGCTCCGGGTAGGGTGGGAAAAGGAGAAAGCTCAGTGGTTTGAGCATTGGCCTGCGAAACCGAGGGTTGTGAGTTCAATCCTTGAGGGGGCCATTTAGGGATCTGGGGCAAAAATCTGTCAGGGGACAGTACTTGGTCCTGCTAGTGAAGGCAGAGGACTGGACTCGATGACCTTGAAAGGTCCTTCCTGTTCTAGGAGATTGGCATATGTCCATTTATTATTTTATTAATGACACAGGAGAGGCTGGTCGGCCTTGCAACCATCTCAATAGAGCATGAGCTGGCCCAGACTGTGGACCTTCAGGAAGCATTCAAATCTTTGCAACTAAGAAGGCATTGAAAGCACCACTTTGATTATTCAAACAGATAAAAATGCCAGTGTTTACTATGCAGACAAGAAAAGTTACCTTTGCTGTTCAGGCATTTGAAAGTTAAGTGTTACTTAATATTTTTGAACAAGGCATTTTAAGTTGTTAGTTCTCCTTTAATGAGGTAGGTAGCAGAGCAGCACCATGAGAGGAGTAAAAAGAAAAGGAATACTTGTGGCACCTTAGAGACTAACCAATTTATTTCAGCATACGCTTTCGTGGACTACAATCCACTTCGTCGGATGCCTAGAATGGAACATACTACTCTGAAACCTATGAGAGGAGTAGAACAGGAAGAAGGCAGAATTGAGACCTTTCAAAGTTTTGGCCCAAGCGAGGGGGCATGGGGGTGTCATTTGAGATCTCTGCCTCAGGTGCCAAAATGTTGTGTGCCGGCCCTGTCTAAAGCAAATTAAGCTACTTCCATTGTGAATCATAACATCCACACAGCTTTGCCCTTTTTTTCAAAATAAACATACAGCCTTCTGAACAGTTATCTTAGGGTCCAATATTTCACAGCTGGGGTCAATGAATCATGGGATGTTTATTGTGGTGGACTGAGAGATACTTTCTGGAACCTAGTGGAATTCTCGGACTTGGGGACAAATTCCCATGATTCCTTACATCATATCCCATAATTCATCTGGTTTCTTTAGCCAGTACCATTTTCAAACTTCTGCCAGCAATGGGATGACTAGACACAGAGGGCTAGATTCAAAAGGTACTTAGGTACCTAACCCCCTGATTTAGCCCTGGTCTACACTACGAGTTTAGGTTGAATTTATTAGCATTATATCGATTGATCCGTGCACCCGTCCACACGACGAAGCCATTAACATCGACTTCTAGGGCTCTTAAAATTGATCTCACCACTCCACCCCCAATGAGGGGATTAGCGCTTAAAGCGATATTGCCAAATTGAACTAGGCTTAGTGTGGACGCAATTCGACAGTATTGGCCTCCTAGACCTATCCCACAATGCAACATTTGACCGCTCTGGACAGCAGTCTGAGCCCAGGTAGACAGGAAAAGCCCCGCGAACTTTTGAATTTCATTTCCAGTTTGGCCAGCGTGGTGAGCTGCCGGTGAGTGCAGATCTTATCAGCAGACCATGATGGAGTCCCAGAACAGAAGACGAGCTCCAGCATGGACCGAGCCTGAGGTACGCGATCTGATCGCTGTATGGGGAGATGAACCCGTGCTAGCAGAGCTACGGTCCAAAAGAAGAAATGCCAATACATATGCCAAAGTCTCCAAGAGCATGCAGGACAGAGGCTACAACAGGGATGCGCAACAGTGCCGCGTTAAAATTAAGGAGCTCAGGCAAGCCTACCAAAGAACCAGAGATGCAAACGGCCGCTCTGGGTCAGAGCCCCAGACATGCCGCTTCTATGACAAGCTGCATGCCATTCTAGGAGGTGCAGTCAGCACTAACCCACCCATGTGGTATGACTCCATATGTGGATCATCAGAAACCACCGAGGAGCATTTTCGGGGAGAGGAAGATGATGATAATGATGCTGAAAATAGCGCACAGACACAGCAAGGAAGTGGAGAAGCCCTTTTCCCCGACAGCCAGGAACTCTTTGTCACCCTGGAGCCAGTACCCTACGAACCCACCCGTTCTTTATCTGTCTGTGTTATCCTCAGAAGAGTGATATCATTCATGGTCACCTGGTTGAAATAGGGGAATTTTATTAAGGGGGTATTCTGAGGGGTCCGTCCCTGCTGGGCTGTTTGCCTGTGGCTGAACGGGAACCTTCCCCGCTGTGACCCACGCCGTGGGGGCGAGGGGGAACAGCGAACATCTTGGATGTGTGTCTGTGGGGGGGCGGTGTCGATTAGGTTCGTGCTGCACATTAACCCGAAAACCGCTGCCCCTCCCTTTTCAATTGCCAACCCTTTTTAAATTGCCAGCCCAAAGGCTGTTTGTTATGGGAAATGAGGGGGTTGCTGTTTGAAACCATTCCCACATGTTATGAAGGTTAAAGAAGCCTATAGATTGTGGCTTACTATGGCCGCCTGCAAGCCGAATTCTGTTGCCCGCCGGACCTGCTTGTGTGATCTCTCACACCAAACCAGCAGACCCTCAATATAACAGGCAAAGTGCAACCTTGGACCAAATGCACAATGTAATGTTTGGAGCATTGTTCTCTAATATGTGTCTTTTAAACTACTCCTCTCCCGTTTGTTTCCTCCTGCAGCTGCAAATGTTTCAAGGCCACCCCTTTCATCACCGTCCCAGAGGCTAGCGAAGATTAGAAGTAAAAAAAAAAGGAATCGAGACGATATGTTCTCAGAGCTCATGCAATCCTCCCACACTGAAACTGCCCAGCAGAATGCGTGGAGGCAGACACTGTTGGAGTCCAGGAAGGCAGAATTTGATCGCGCAGACAGGTGGCGTACTGAAGACAATGACAGGTGGGATGAAGAGAGACAGCAGCGGACTCAAGAGAGTAGGTGGCGTCTGCATGGTGAGAGAAGGCAGGATGCAATTCTGAGGCTACTGGAGGATCAAACGGAAATCCTCCTGCTTATGGCTGAGGAAAGGAGTATGGTTCAGGAAAGGCCGCCTGAGCCCAGACCACCGCTACAGCCCCTGTGTAACCAACAGCCCTTCTCCCCAAGTCCCATAACCTCATCACCGAGATGCCCAAGAACGCGTTTGGGCGGCCTCCGTGCACCCAACCACTCAAGCCAAGAGAACTGTCCAAGCAACAAAAGGCTGGCATTCAATAAGTTTTAAAGTGCTGTGTGTCCTTGTCCTTCCCTCATCCCCTCCTCCACCACCCATCCTGGTGCTTCCCTTCCTCCACCACCCATCCCGGGCGACCGTGGCTGTTACCCCCATATTTCCCCCTATTTGTTTGACGAATTAATAAAGAATGCATGATTTTTAAGCAACAATGACTTTATTGCCTCTGCAAGCGGTGACCGAGGGGGGATGGGCAGGGCGGTTTGGTTAAAGGGAAGTAGAGTGAATCAAGAGGCGGGGCTTTTCATTAATGGGAAAAAACAGAACTTTCACATAGTATCCTGGCCATTCATGAAACTGGTTTTCAAAGCTTCCCTGATGCGCAACGCACCATGCTGTACTCTTGTAATAGCCCTGGTGTCTGGCTGCGTATAACCAGCGGCCAGGTGATTTGCCTCAACCTCCCACCCCGCCATAAACGTCTCCCCCTTACTCTCACAGATATTGTGGAGCGCACAGCAAGCAGTAATAATAATGGGAATATTGGTTTCGCTGAGATCTAACCTAGTCAATAAACTGCGCCAGCGAGCTTTTAAACGCCCAAATGCACATTCCACCAGCATTCTGCACTTGCTCAGCCTATAGTTGAAAAGGTCCTGACTACTGTCCAGGCTTCCTGTGTATGGCTTCATGAGCCATGGCATTAAGGGGTAGGCTGGGTCCCCAAGGATAACTATAGGCATCTCAACATCCCCAACGGCTATTTTCTGGTCTGGGAAGAAAGTCCCTTGCTGCAGCAGCTGAAACAGACCAGAGCTCCTGAAGATGCGAGCGTCATGTACCTTTCCCAGCCATCCCACGTTGATGTTGGTGAAATGTCCCTTGTGATCCACCAGTGCTTGCAGCACTATTGAAAAGTAACCCTTTCGGTTTATATACTCGCTGGCTTGGTGGTCCGGTGCCAAGATAGGGATATAGGTTCCGTCTATCGCCCCACCACAGTTCGGGAACCCCATTGCTGCAAAGCCATCCACTATGACCTGCACATTTCCCAGAGTCACAACCCTTGGTACCAGCAGCTCTGTGATCGCCTTGGCTACTTGCATCACAACAGCCCACACTGTAGATTTTCCCACTCCGAATTGATTCGCGACTGACCGGTAGCTGTCTGGCGTTGCAAGCTTCCACAGGGCTATTGCCATTTGCTTCTCTACTATGAGGGCTGCTCTCATCTTGGTGTTCTGGTGCTTCAGGGCAGGGGAAAGCAACTCACAAAGTTCCATGAAAGTGCCCTTACGCATGCGAAAGTTTCGCAGCCATTGCTGATCGTCCCACAACTGCAGCGCTATGCGGTCCCACTAGTCTGTGCTTGTTTCCCGGGCCCAGAATTGGCATTCCACTGTATCAACATGCCCCATTACCACCATGATGTCCACCTTGCGGGGGGGCCTTTTTTGAGAGAGGTCTGTGTCCGTGTCCTCATCACTGTTCTCAGGGCGCTTCCGTCGCCGCCTTGCCTGCTGTAGCTGTAGCAGCTCCTGCTTCTCATTCTCCATATACTCCTGGACAATGCACGTGGTATTCATAATGGCGATAACAGCCGTGGTGATCTGATCAGGCTCCATGCTTTCCCTGGTATGGTGTCTGCAGGACAGCAGAGTGGAAGCAGAAGCGGCAGGTGGATAACAATGGTGTAAGCAATATGGCGCCAGCATGAAAAAAGGCGCAAAAGGATTTTTGGTTCCCCCCTCCGTTGCTTTGACAGAGGGAGGGGGGAGCAAGGGTTAGGCTCCTTCCCTTCTAGCCGCAGATGGTTCAATAGGCTTGATATCCATCATCATCTCCTGGCCCCCTCAGGGATTGAACTCACAACCCCAGGTTTAGCAGGCCAATGCTCAGACCGCTGAGCTATCCCTCTGCCCGTGTTCCAGGTAGTACTGAATCTCCCTTAAACAAAACGTAAAAAAGAGAATGACCAGAGTCACTCTGGTTACTCCCATTTATGTCCAAGCACCCCCAGCCAGCCATACCATAGGCTGGCCAGGAGCACACAGGGGACAATGAATTTCAAGCATACTGTACCATCTGCAGCTAGAAGGTAAGGAACTTATGCTGTGTAGTATTGCAACTACCAGCCTCAGGCGGAATAGCCCTCTCAGAGATTGAACTCACAACGGTGGGTTTAGCAGGCCAACGTTCAGACCACTGAGCTACCCCTCTGCTCATATTACAGTGTGAGTGAATCCCCACTAGACCTAATGTCCAGGTGTACGCTGGAGATTTACGGTAATTGTGAGCTGAGCAGGCTCCATGCTTGCCGTAGGAAACCCGGAAACCCTGGAAACCCCAGTAAAAAGGCGCGAAAAAGATTGCTTTCACGGAGAGAGGGAGGGACGGGGGATGGCTTGATGACATGTACCCAGAACCACCAGCGACAATGTTTTCTGCCCCATCAGGCTTTGGGATCACAACCCAGAATTCCAGTGGGCGGCGGAGACTGCGGGAACTGTGAGATAGCTACCCGCAATGCAATGCTCCGAAAGTCGACGCTAGCCCTGATACTGTGGACACAGTCCATCGACCTCATGGTCTTAATGCTCTTTAGTGGGGACACACACAATCGATTCCATAAATTCGGGTTTTAAAATATCAACTTCTATAATTTCGACCTAATTCTGTAGTGTAGGCGTACCCTTAGGCACCTAATTATGAATTTATGCAATTTTACAACTTGTTTAAGCTGCAAGACCAATAACTACAAAACCAGACAATAGTAAATTATGTAACATGTTAGGGTGGGGCTAACAATAATAATATAGGAGGAGAAGACATATATGAATAGGGAAAGCCTTACTTTAGATGTCTGAATGCCCATTTCTTGCCTAAACCCCAGAGTGATTCATGAACCAGGGAAGACAGGCATTAACTAGCTTACCTCACATGCAGGATCCAATCTGGTAGGTGTCTCAGAGGCTGCCTACCAGATTGGGTCACATTCAAAATCTGGTTGGAAGAGGAGATGGTGATGGTGCCCACCTTACAACTTTTAGCTCAGTGGTTAGAAGACTCACCTGGCATGTGGGAGATCCCCATTCTTTCTCCTTCTCTGGTGGAGAGGGGGAAATTGATCCTAGGTCTTCCACATCCCAGGTTCGTGCCATAACCACCAGGCTAAAAGTTGTAAGTTGGACATCACCACTACCTCCTCCTCCTTCTCTGGCCATTTTGTGAATCACATTCTTAGGCACCTATCTCTCCTCCTTTGTTGTATAGGGACCTAAGTGCATAACTCAGACTATGTTCATCACAGTGTTCCTGTGATTTTCAAGGCATCTAAAAGTTAGGTTTTCTCAAAATGAGTGTCAAAACACCTTAGTCCCTTTCTGAATCCAGGCCAGACGAGCACTGGGACAGGGCAGCAAAACAAAACAGACAGAAAGCAGCTGCTACTAATTAATGAGATGGGATGCAGGTATATTTTAGCTACAGTCCTTAAGGTTGAATTATCTATAGGACGCTTTGCTGTTACTCTGACATCTATTTACATCAACAGGAGTCTATGTACATACTGGGTGAAACTCTCCTTTTTGCAGAGAACTAGCCCAAGGATGGTTCCACATGGACCCAGCTTAAGCAGAGTGAATTTCACCTTCTGAATGTAAAATCAGTGCAAAAGATCGCCCTACGTCTGTGCATCACTCCTGCTTCTCTCAGTGAGGAATCAGATTCATTTAGACACCCCAAACTCTACTTAGACTGCCTGGGAAACAGTCCATTGAATTTTGGAATGTCTAATTAACCTCTTTCATTGCATTTCCCATACAGGGTGGATTACTTTATTTTATATACGTAACTCTTCCGCCAGGTGCTTAACAGCTGCAAGAAGGGCTGGGTTCTGTCTTCAGTCCAAAACTCTTGGCATGCCTGGAGGTTCCACCACCTAGCCCAGCTCATTGATTCAGCTTTAGTAAGGTTCTGGGTAGGTGGGGCCTCATCAGTGTCCACTTAGCACTGCTTCTGTCCTCTGCATTGTCTCTCATCATGCAGTCCTCATTCTCTGCTATCTGTCATAGTCAAGTCCCCATGGGAGGGGAGCCAAGAGCACGTAAGACCTTTGAGCAGAGTCCCAGGTGCTTGGAAGTCAGTTCTTTGCCGCAAGGTAAAAAGCTCTTTCTCGCTCTCTGGGAGCCCACTACTTCCCCAAATCCAAGTTCATGTGTACTTATGTTGAACTCCTACGTGTCAGAACACTTGTGGGTAGGTAGTCTATGCAATTGGATCTCTCTATGGCAGCACTTTTCCCTGTTCACCAATAGACAGAATAAGAGCTCTTTCCCCTTTGGAGCTGATGGCCATAGGGCTTACATATTTGATAATGTAGGTACAATTTGTGGGGGGGATCCTCTCAAATCCACACAGCGGAATTTGCTTTCAATATTCTGGTTTCCCTATATGTAGACAACTCTATTTTATATTGATAACAGTTCCATGCATGCGGAAAGAACAGAATATCAGAAGAGCGGTCCACTTTGTAGCTGTAAGAAGAGCCTTTCGAATTCGAAAGGCCATATATTCCCAAAATTCACCCACGGTAAAGACAACCTGCCTCTGAATCAGCAGTGGCTTTAAATAAGAATGTTAAGTGGGGCCCTGTAATTTGCCTTATCTCTAAATGAGCTTGTCATATAAAGGCATTTTTGAAAGTAGCCTTCAGTGCTGTGGCTTATTGGCTCTTCACTGAAGTTCTGATTATACTGCTGTAGTTGTTGTTGGCGTCCGTTAGTCTCGAGAGACGATGGATATGCGCCCATGGGGAATGTTTAGTTGATGGTTGTGCAGCGTCTATTGTGGCTGTGGAGCCCCACACGAGAGTGGCAGTCTCAATTGCATTTGCTGCATTTGAAGGCGGTGTCAGCTGTGGGTTGGAGCCGCTGCTTCCTTTTTCGTTGAACCCGCTTTTCCTCGGCAAGCTGCCGCAGCTTGTCTTCGACAGTTTTCAATCCAGTGGTCAGAGCGTGTCTCCATCTGCATCTGTCCTGGGCGAGCTCTTCCCAGCTGTTGATGTCGATTTGAACAGTCTTCAGGTCCCTCTTACAAACATCCCTGAAGCGAAGGTGGGGCCATCCTGTAGCTCTGTTTCCGGAGGCAAGTTTGGCATACAACAGATCTTTGGGGATCCGTCCATCTTCCATGCAACTTAGATGGCCAAGCCATCTGAGGCGGCGTTGACAGAGGAGAGTGAACATGCTGGAGATCTTGGCACATTCCAGCACCTCGTTGTTCGTTATTCGATCACTCCAAGTGATCCCGAGTATGCGACGGAGGCCTCCGTTGCCTCCGTTGCTGTAGTGCTCCCTACTAAAACGTGTACATGAGCTTACAGGCATCTACAGTATAAGGCAGCTGCCCCACATGGATTTTTCCCTTGTAAGAGTTATGCTATTACTTTCACAGCTATTAATAATTGCATGAAGAGATGGGTAATTGGGATGAAGATGAAAATATATTTTCAATGTATTTATTTTCTCATTGGAAATGTACCTATGGATCCTACTGGTAGAGTAGCCACTATGAAGTTTTGGCAGAAGCCAAACATTCTTATGTGGTAGGCTGCCGTACCAACTTATGAGCACAAACACAGCATAACACTGAAAACCCACAAAAGCTCTGCTAACTTTGAAAAGGAGAAGTCAGGGCTAAGTTACAATACCATGCAGCCACACTACCCTAGAAAAGCCCTATTAAACAGCCAGTTCTTCCTCCTTCTAAGTCAAGTAGGAATTTTGATAGTGACTATGGAAAACAGATAGTAAAGGAGACATTATTAAGGGCCTGTGTAGATAAACAATTAATGTGCAGCAAAAGTGCAAAGATATAGCACACTATCCGTGTGAAACCTGCAACCCTGCACTAGAAGTTCCCTAGTGTGTTTTGATCCACCTTTTTGAAACAGGAGTTGGTCAATGCGTACTGGGCTACTTTCAGTGCACAGTAGCAGGGTCCACACTGACAATTAGTGTGTACATGCTAGCACACCACACACAAACTATTTCACTGCACAAGCCCTGTGTAACAATAACTTGCTGTTGTCAGATATCTACACACTGGTGGCAAAATATAATGGTTTTGGTGTAAGTGGATGTTTAAATAAACATAACTTACATGTAAATTGTATGTATAGGGGCTTCATATCAGAGTATAAGGAGTTCTTCACATTTCTAGAAAACTTGATATTTTCCCCCAACACAGTACTCATTTAAAATCTCTTCAATGTGTGTTTTCCTAGTCAGTCTTGCCAGTTACTGGAGACACAGAGAGAGAGAGAATCTGGCCTGAAGAACAGCTCTGTGTAAGCTCAAATGCTTGTCTCTCTCACCAACAGAAGTTGGTCCAATAAAAGACATTACCTCACTCACTTTGTCTCTCTGTTTTATTGCTAACATTTATAATTCTACAAAAAGCATCCCAACAAACTGAGTCTTAATGGTATATGGGCTATTTGTGTATTTTATGTATACATTATTTACAGTTCACTGTATGGTAACAAATACATTCAGATAGCATGGCTGGTGCCTCAGCTAAGTTATTTCAGTAAATTAATAACTTGTTATATTTCAGTAGAATAAATTTGCACATCAAAGTTGGGGACAATCTGGAACATTCACTATGGGCCTAATTCTGTCACCGTTAGTCACTGAGGGCAATTTATCTCTATGTCAGAGGTGGAGCCAATGCAAGGACAGAGTAGAGGCAGCTTACTCCTTCCCTATTCAGGGCTTAATTCAACCTTCGGAACTGGCTGGGGTAGCCCTGAGGACTGACTTAATTTGTACCACTGTAGTAGTGTTCCCTATGAGCTTTGCAGGGGCACAGAATCACCAGGGTAGACAATAAAGAGAACTGGATAAATTCATGGAGATGAAGTCCATTATTAACCAGGATGGGTAAGGAATGGTGTCCTTAGCCTCTGTTTGTTGGAGGGGGTTGATGGATGGCAGGAGAGAGATCACTTGATCATTACCTGTTAGGTCCACTCACTCCGGGGCACCTGGCATTGGCCACTGTCGGTGGACAGGATACTGGGCTGGATGGACCTTTGGTCTGACCCAGTACGGCCATTCTGATGTTCTTATGTTATGTTATACTCTTCCCACCCCTGCCTGCTTTCTCCTTCAGCCCACCCAATCCAGGATACCTTGCACTTAGCAAAAAGGCTCCCTGCACCAGGATATTTCACTAGTCCAAAGGGGCCACGGGGCAACTATGGGAAGGGACCGTTTTTCTGTTAGGTGTTCGTACAGTGCCTAATACAATGGGGTCATGGGTGCTCCTATGTGCTATTGTAATACAAATTAATAATAAACAACTATGAATTTAGTCCACTGAGCAGTGCCTCACACCAGGAGTTGTATCATTGACTTCTCAATGGGACCACAAAGCAAATATTACTCAGAAGAGCTATGCAAATAACTGATTTTTCAGTACATTGACAGTTCAAGGAAAAATCATTTCTAAGCTTCAACCATTTTTAATAAAGTTTATGGAAATTTCAAAACCAAAATCATTTCAAATAATTGAAATATTTTGTTTTGAAAATGTCAGAACAGTTTGATTTTTTCAGTTTTTTTCTATTGTTATTTTTCCTGACCAAAACAATTTGATAAAATTGACATAAAATCACAAAATGCAATGAACCACATCTGCATTTTTTACTGAAAAAATTTTCAGCCAAAAAATTTCATCCAGCTCTACTACTCAGCATAAAGATGGCAGAACCTGGCCAATAGAGAGCTGCAGCTCACATTATGCACATAGTCTTATGTCATTCACTTTGCTAATAATAATGTTGAAATTATAAACAGTAAATTTGGAGAGCTCTTTGCAGCTTTGCATATAGATGTGAAGTGGAGTCTGTTTCCATAGATCCTGGAACAAATTTCCTAGCCATTTCTTTGATGGATTTATTGCAGACTAACATTGCAAAAGTGATTTGTGCTATTTGTGGACTAAATGATCTCTCGCTCAGACCAAATATTATGTAAAAAAAGTATTAAAAAAGAAAGAAGAGCTTGTATTAGAGCTACAAGAGGTAAAATTGTAGCATCACCTCAATTTCTTTTATGCGCTATTTGGTATTAGTGGGAGAGTAGTGGTATTTGTGTACTAAATAATCTCCCATCCATATCAAATAGTACATACAAAATAAATAAAACCACAAGAAGAGATTGAGTTGAGACTATACGTTTACTTCTTGTAGCCCCTTAATACATTCTCTTCCTGCTTTTTTTCTCAATATTTTTATGTGTTTGGTATAAAGGACAGATTATTCCACTAATTCCACTAAAGCAAAACTATTTATTTGTTATTTATACACACTAAAGAGGGCATATAATGCATATGCTCCATGTCTAGTTGGCAGCCGGTATCAAGTGGAGTGCCCCAAGGGTCGGTGCTGGGGCCGGTTTTGTTCAATATCTTCAACGATCTGGAGGATGGTGTGGACTGCACCCTTAGCAAGTTTGCAGATGACACTAAATTGGGAGGAGTGGTTGATACACTGGAGGGTAGGGATAGGATACAGAGGGACCTAGACAAATTAGAGGATTGGGCCAAAAGAAATCTGATGAGGTTCAACAAGGACAAGTGCAGAGTCCTGCACTTAGGATGGAAGAATCCCATGCACTGCTACAGACTAGGGACCGAATGGCTGGGCAGCAGTTCTGCAGAAAAGGACCTAGGGGTTACGGTGGACGAAAAGCTGAATATGAGTCAACAGTGTGTCCTTGTTGCCAAGAAGGGTAATGGCAGTTTGGGCTGTATAAGTAGGGGCATTTCCAGCAGATCGAGGGACGTGATTATTCCCCTCTATTCGGCACTGGTGAGGCCTCATTTGGAGTACTGTGTCCAGTTTTGGGCCCCACGCTACAAGAAGGATGTGGATAAATTGGAAAGAGTCCAACGGAGGGCAACAAAAATGATTAGGGGGCTGGAGCACATGACTTATGAGGAGAGGCTGAGGGAACTGGGATTGTTTAGCCTGCAGAAGAGAAGAGTGAGGGGGGATTTGATAGCTGCTTTCAACTACCTAAAAGGGGGTTCCAAAGAGGATGGATCTAGACTGTGCTCAGTGGTGGAAGATAACAGAACAAGGAGTAATGGTCTCAAGTTGCAGAGGGGGAGGTTTAGGTTGGATATTAGGAAAAACTTTTTCACTAGTAGGGTGGTGAAGCACTGGAATGGGTTACCTAGGGAGGTGGTGGAATCTCCTTCCTTAGAGGTTTTTAAGGTCAGGCTTGACAGCCCAATGAGCCATTGACTCAGGGGAACTTTGACTTTGATTTAAGTGTCCCTTTCATAGTTCATATTGGCATCTGGAATTACAGCAAATTCACAGTTTTGAATAGAGTATTTTTTGCAACAAATTTTCAGCAGAACTTCAGTTCAGCCTTTGTGACGCAACATAGTTTTCACTATTCTAATGGCAGCTAAATCAGTATTCAGATTATATTTTCAGGAGTTAGGGTAGCAATGTCTCCATCGATATAGTTTCAAATTCTGTCAAACAGCTTCATGCTTTTTTAATGAGATTATAAATCATAAAACCAACTGGTACTACTAAAATATTACATTTTGCTTCACTCCACTAGTCCTGTAGACACCTGAAAACAATATTTTAACATAATCTTCTCTATTTATATATTATACAATATATATATAAACAGAGAACTTCCTGGTCTCCAGGTAGCAAATCTATAAACTGAGCCTCTTGTCGTTATACAGCTGATCCAAGTCAGCAAAGATCAGCTTCTCATTGAAATCAGTTTCTGCTCCTGCTTAAAATAAAATAAAATACTCCCCCTAAAAACAACTCTCAGATATCTTGATGCAGCCTTATACAAACAATGCCAAAATGTCAGATATGCCATTCATTTTGGCAATAAACGCAATAACACTTACAGCAATCAGTTTTTATTTTTGAATATGTGACTCTAATTTCATAATCCCACAATAGACACAAAAATGAACATTCCCAATGGCATTGTACTTGCTTCCCAATGTTTGCCACATAGTGTTTTGAAATACCTTCCCACCAACCACACATTTTGTAAGGAATGTTTTTTAAGTGCCAGATTGTTAACCTGTGATATCAGCTTCACATTGTATTGAATTAAACAAAGAGCGATATCTTCAAAAAGAGAAAAATGTCTCTTTGGAGGTGAATGGGTTAGCAGGAGCAAGCTTAACAAAACCAGCTATTTTTCTGGAAATAGTCTTACATTCAGTATGCTGGATATAATCTATTCACCACTGTATGACATATGAAGAGGATCACAAGATTAAAATCTTAAAACTGTAATAGGCTTGAATGATTTCCCATTACAACCTTTTGTTATGGGAACAGGTATTTTGTGTCAGTTCTGTTCCTGTTCAATCTTTGTATTGAATAAGGCAAGGACAATAGCATTTATGACTATTTTGTTCATTCGCACATGATGCAATTCATGTACCATCATTTGATTGTTGGAGATGCAGAGGGAGTAAAACACTTGACCAACCTAGTTGTTCATTATTGTTTCTCATTTGTATTACAGTCACATGTAGAAGTCCCAAGGGAAATCAGGTTCCCATTGCATTAGGTACTCTACATGCATTATGGCCTTTTCCTGTACCATTGAAGAGTCAATGGAAGTTTTGCCATTGGTTTCAGTGGCTGCAGAATTGAGCACAAAGTAGGATAGTGTCTTTTCTTAAGAGTTTATACTCTAAATAAACAAGACAAAGGACGAAGACAGAAAGTATTAACCCATTTTACAGATTTTGGGACTGAGGTGCAGAGAGATTAAGTGACCCGCCCATGGTCTCACAGGCAGTCTGTAGCAGAGCCAGGAATTAAACTCAGATATCCTGAGTCCTACTCCAGTGCCTATACCACATAACCATGTCTACCCTCAGTCAGTGTTTACACACACATATGCCTTACCCATGTTAGCTGAATAATAGTTTTGGTGTACCAGGCAGGCTAGGTGTTCACATCTCAAAATGGTAATATGGTTGAAAAGATAAGTAGCCATTTAAATTTTTGCCATTTAAAACACTGAATTTGGTTCACTATCAATTTGAGGGAAGGGTCATATTCGAAAGTATTCGGACAACCAATGGGCATTCATGAAAGTGAACAATATTCCTAGAGGCAGAGGTGCAAGTAAGCCGATACTCCCCAATACAGTGTACGGGCAAGAGCCAGTTTGTCGTACCGGGGTGGACCAGCTTCCCTGGGTGGCAATTTAAAGGGCCCAGGGCTTCGCTGCGGTGGCGGCAGCTGGGAGCCTCTGGCCCTTTAAATTGCTGCTGGAGCTCCCAGTTGCCGCAGCTACCCTGAGGCTCTGGCAGCGGGGCTCGGGTGGCGATTTAAAGGGCCTGGGGCTCCCAGTGCCACTACCCTCTGGGACCCTTTAAATCGCCACCCAAGCCACGAAGCTGGAGCCTTGGGGTAGTGGCAGCAGGGCTCCGGCGGTGATTTAAAGTGCCTGGGGCTCCCGGCTGCCGCTACCTCAGTGGAGACACTGGCCCTTTAAAGCTCTGCCAGAGCCCAGGGCCCCAGGGTTGTGGCAGCAGCCGGGAGCCACCGGGGCTCTGTCGGTGATTTAAAGTGCCCAGGGCTCCACTGCGGTAGCTGCAGCTGGAGCCCCGGTGCTTTAAATTGCCCCCAACCCCAGGGCTCCCAGCTGCCTCTGCAGCTGGTAGCTCTGTGGGTGATTTAAAGGGCCCGGGGCTCCCAGCTATTGCTACTGCAGCCAGAGCCCCGGGCCCTTTAAATCCTGATTTAAAGGGCCTGGGGATTTAAAGGTCCTGCCTCTTCCAGTAGAGACCACGCCTCTTCCAGTTGAGGACCCTCCTCCTGCTCAGGACTCCGGAGTACCGATAAGACCTTTAAGTTACTTTCACCCCTAAATATTCCTAAAAGTTTGACAAGTTTCCATCCAAAGTTAATCACTCATTCTCTTCCCTTGTTTATAGTCTCTGTTATCTAAT
This sequence comes from Macrochelys suwanniensis, assembly GCA_033296515.1. Taxonomy (NCBI): domain Eukaryota; kingdom Metazoa; phylum Chordata; order Testudines; family Chelydridae; genus Macrochelys; species Macrochelys suwanniensis. The sequence goes on from CM065777.1 coordinate 171,800,760, forward strand.
CATGGAGCAAGAACAATGGCAGTTAGGTGTTCAGTCACAAAACACAAATAATGCAAAACAAATAGTCAGCATGCAGTCTGAAAACCACTGATAGGCTGAAAATATCTAGCAAAATGATGACTACAGGTAACAAATATATTTGCAGAATAGAGACGGCTATATGAGAGAATCGCTAACCAAAAACATAGACTTCATTCATAACCTGTATTTTTCATAACAAGTAGTTCAACCACTAAGTTTGGTCCCAAAACTGAACTTTTAAATATTTCTACTGAAATGAAAAGAGGGTGAGAGACTTACTGACCTATAAAGATACTTAGTCCTGTTGTCACTGCAGCAACATTGTTTCTGTCAGTAGTGAGTGACTATTTGACATAATCACTACAATTAAGTCCCCTCACAAACACATCAGAAGACACCAGTCTTGCTGTTAGCAAGGGTCAAAGGCCCATTCACCCAACTCACCTCTGAGAGTAGATGACAGGTAGATAAATGATCAGAAGGTATTTTGAACTCTCATCCCTTTAAAAACTAGGCCAATAAGGGTCACAACAATGGAAGTCCTTTGAACATCACAATTAGCAGTATTATACCCAGGACACTATTAGGACTGTTCAATGCCTCTTAAAAGTCTTCATTTTACATGTTCTGCATTGCGCTGCCAAACATGCCTAAGCTTCTTACTAATGTAGAGTTCATTATTTCAGAACATTTAACACAATTTTAAAATGATCAGATTAGTTTTTAAGGAGATCTGGGTGAAATTTAGCAATGAATCTTTGCATGGCCTCCTAACGGCATTTTCTTTATTTTCATTAATGTGGACTGCCCATCCTCAAGTTTCTTAGTTCCCAATCTGGATATCACTTCCTCTGATGTAAATCAAGAGTCACACCACTGAAATAAGTGGAGTTACATTCATGTAAAATCAGTGCATGCAAGAGCAGAATTAGGCCTTCAGAGTTTCAAAGCAAAACTAAAGCGATCTAAGGAAAAACCTCCTTATCCCACAGCAAAATCATTAATTTCACATAGTTCTCCACAGAACCATCATTAGCCCCAGTTCACTTCAAAGGTTTGTAAATCTTAGGAAGTCTTTCCACAAAACCTAACATGAATATCAGGTTTATAACAAAGACAGAAATCCCAGAAAGTTTTGGCTTTTCGTTACAGATATTTCTGATCTCTAGTTTCAATGAAGCAACCAATATCAGAACGCCGAGAAACAACATGAAGAACCAGCATTCACATGCCAGGACAGAGAAAAAAGCTTTGAACTTGATACTCACCTGAAGTGCCATTGACAGACTCAGAAAAAAAAAGTGGGTACAAATGAGGGCCTAATCCTGTGATCTTGAAACCTACGGTGGGATTTATTGAGGTAACTCAGATGAGAAAGGATGTCTGGATTAGGCCCAAATCTATTTGAACTAATCTGTTCTGCAATCGGAAATTTAATTAGACCCTGTTCACTAGGGATGGATAAACCTCATAGAGCTCAAGGTGTTACAAGCCTCTCAATTTGTTTATTAATTATTATTATTATTATTATTATTATTGAAAGAAGGGGAGCCAGCAGTGCATGTGCTGAAAAATTAACTTGTATTTGGAAACCTTTACACCTGTAATTAATACAGTCATCTTCCTTCCATGGATGGTTCACTTTATAAAATAAAGCCAAACCAAAAGAAAGCATTTTGTTCCAACTAAAGGTGGTAGAGGTTGGGGTTATGCTATGTACTAGGAGGTAAGAACCTCTCCCTCATAAAGTTGGCTAGAACATATATGTGGCCTGTAGACAGTGAAACATACAGACCTCGACTTTGTTTTCCCTCCAGTTTCTCTGTATTGGCTTTTGATCTATCCCCTCTCTCCTCTATTTTATTTCCTTTCCCTTCCCGTTGATGTTTTATTCCTGCCACATCTCTGCACCCTTTTATTCCCATTCTCTCTTAAGTAGAAATGCAAACTCAATACTGTTGGATCTCAAGTTGAACTTTTCAGTCCACAATATCTGAGTAGGTTCAACATTATGCAAAATGAACTCACTCATTTCTCCCCTTCACAACTTCTGGCACTGCAGCAAATTGTAAATTTATACCTATGTGTTCACATGTGCAGACCCCATTCTGGACTAAATAATGTATAAACTTGACAATATATTATTTACTTCAGGTAACACAATTTCACTAATGCAACCTGACATGATGTGCTGCAGTGTATGTCACATCAGCTGAAAATTCAGGGGAAAAAAACAATAAAAAACAAACCACTGTCTGAATCAGGAGTATAACGTTTCTAAAAGGGTCTAATACAAACCTTAGGCTAGATATTCATCACAAAAGCATATGGTACCAACGCCCCCTCTAAAAAAAGCTTTACATCTTTGGTATTCAATTTCAGCAATGTTATCATGTAAATGTTACCTTTCAGAACCTTTCCCCACAATCTAACAATATATAAATATTACATTAGAGTTATTCACTGGAATTTAAAGTAATTGTTCAGAAACAAATTTTCTGACAGTCTCATTTGTATATACTTTTTTAACACAATTTACATTATTTTGGTATCTGAGCACCTATCTCAGGTTGTGTTGATAAAGCAGCAGGTAAATCCTTATGAAAGTCAGGGCCAAGTCCATATGTGGAGGAAGGATTCTAAGCAAAATAAGTTCCTGATCCTGCAAACATATTGTATACAATTACACTTCATCGATGGGCCAGAAGTGTCCAATAGATTATCTAGGCTGACCTCCTGCATATCACAGGGCTTTCAGTTTCCCCCATTTACCACTGTACTGATCTCAATAACTTGTTTTTGACTAAAGCATATCTTACAGAAAGGTCTCCACTTTTGATCTGAAGACATCAAGAGATGGAGAATTCACCATTTCCCTTCATAATTTGTTCAAATAGTTCATCACCCTCAATGTTAAGAATGTGTGCCATATTTCCAGTTTGAATTATTCTGGCCATTGGTTCTTGTTATACCTTTCTCTGCTAGATTATGGACCTCTTTAGTATCCAGTATTTTATTCCCATAAAGGTACCTATACACTGTGATCAATTGTCTTTAAAAGTTAAACAGCTAAACTCTTTAAATCTCTCATCCTAAGGCATTTTCATCAGCCCTCAAATAATTTTTGTGTCTGTTTCTGCACCTTCTCCAGTTTTTTAACATTATTTTACAAATATGAAACCAGAGCAGGATGCAGTATTCTAGTACTTGTCTCACTAACTTTCCCTCTCTCCTCCTATTCATTACTCCCCTGTTTATACATCTAAGGATCGCATTGGCCCTTTTTGGTTACAGCATTGCACTGGGAGAGCATATGAAACTACTTATCCACTCTGACCCCTAAATCCTTATGAGAGTCACTGCTTTCCAGGATACAGTACCCCATTCTGTAGGCATGGCCTGCATTCCTTGTCCTTATGTATACTTCTTCACACAATGCACAGTTAACCTGTGGATTTCGTTACCGGGGGATGTTGTGAAGGCCAAAAGTGTAAGTGCATTTAAAAAAGAATTAGATAAGTTCACGGAAGATAGGTCCATCAACGGCTATTAACCAAAATGATCAGGGATGCAACCCCATACTCTGGGTATCCCTTAACCTCTGACTGCCAGAAGCTGGGACTGGATGAAAGGGAATGGGTCACACAATAATTGCACTGTTCTGTTCATCCCCTCTGATGCTCCTGGCACTGGCTACTGTTAGAAGACAATATATTGGGATGAATGGACCATTTGTCTGACCCAGTATGGCTATTCTTATGTTCTTAGCTATGTGGTTCTACCTGATGCTATGTAATTGTTTCCTGTGTGTATCATTACCAGTGGAGACTTGCCAAAAGACCATATAATCCTTCCAAATCTTGAAGTTACATTGCGTATATTTGTTCCAGCGAGACAGACCAGCATCCTGCTGTCCCCATATCCTTTGCAGAATTCTCTGTCCACTCTTCTTAATATGGAATCACCGATGATAATTGTTTCAGTTCTCATGATAGATGAAGAACATCTCTTGCTGATTGCTTCATACTGCTTCATACTGCAAGAATGCCCACTGGGTCTGTTCCATTCCTCCAGAGACAGGTTCCTTAGTAGTAGATCCACTGAGTTGATCATGATTTGATACTTCTACCCCCACTTTGAAAGAGAAGTGCATTAAATCACTCAACAGAGCTTTTAGTTTGCAGCAGCAGGATCCACATGGACTCTTGGTGCACAGGGTAGATTTATACACCAATTTAACATGAACTAAATGGTCATGTAGACAAGCTCTAAATCTCACTGCTTACCACTCTTCACTGGCGAGGAGGGATTAATTACTCCAAACTTTAAACACTGGGTCTGATCAGAGATGCAAGGGTTCAAGCTGCATACTCATCACTGAGACGTAAATAAACAGACCGCTGTCACCTGGCCTGTTCATGGGCCCAAGCCCCAATCACACAGCCGTCAACGAGAAAAAAAACCAAACACTGCACTCACTAAGTCCCTTTACTTCCAACCGCAGGATCCATGGCTACACCTGCCAGAACTCTCGTGTTTGCCACTCCTGGTTGAGTAGTTCCATGAAACTACTCATGCACATGAAGTTAAGTATATGCTTATGTGTTTCTAGGAACAGGGCCTAAAGTTTCCCAAGAAAGAAAACAAGTGTAGGCTGCTGTTTTCTGGAATTCAATAGTTGGAAATGTTATCAAGCCCTCCAAAAAATATAAAAACATACAAACAATAATTCTTTCCTCTTATTTTTCCTTCTCCTTTGCAAGCTGTTCTTCCTAGAATATATTCAATAAAATGCAGACAAACAAATCTCTTTTGTTACTTCAACAGGAATTTGGGGCATGTATTATTTTAGTCTCACCTCACCTTGGGCAGTTGAAGGCATATAGTCTTCATTTCATGCCTTATAATGCTGCATGTTATAATTATAACCCGCAGTGAACCATGCCTGTCTTAACTCAGCCCTTTACCTCAGGCCACATATTTGAATTCTTTTAAATTATACAATTTGATATTTATAATCCTGTTTATCAAAAATAGTACATACCTAATTTTCACCACAAAATTTAGCAATATAAAGCCTTGTTCCAACAGCTGTAGCATAATACAGTTTTATTGACTTGCATAAGTTAGGCTTTTATTATTAGTCAAAAGCTTTGTCACTGATAAACTGAGTCATTGCTAGACTGAGTCATTTCACTATAGTTACCTTAAAGTGAATAAATTTAAGACCAACTTTTACCTTTTAGTGTACCACATCAACTTTATTTATAGAAAAATACTTTACTTATTGAATTTGTCCAGCTGCCAGTAAATGGGCTATAAACTTACAGGATTTGGTAAGGTTGGTTTTTGTTGTTGCCATTGAGTGTGTGTGTGTGTGTGTGTGTGTCTGTCTGTGTCTGTTTTTAACCGAGATGGAAAGTAGTACTATAAATGACCACCCTGCACCTTTAAGCGGGGGGGCGGGAGGGATATTTGGCTGGCTGGCTGAATGAAGGGAACTGTGCTTTATGGCTTGGGGGGAAGGGAGGGAGAGAGAGATGAAAACAGCTGCAAAAGGGTCAGCTTGGTCGCTGAATCATCCCCTGGGAATGAAAGGTTTAAAAGGAGCAGCCCTGTGCCTTAACCCTCTCAAGGGTGTGGAACTAATGCTCAGAGCAAAGAGGGACTTGAGGCTGATCCTTGAAATTTTTCCAGGAGTTAACATTATTATGTCAGACATGCTTCAGCGCAGGGTCTGGCGGGGAGCCGTAAGTCCCCTCTCCCCTCACCCCCAGAGTGGACAAGGCAAGGAGGTATGTGAACAGGGAGATGGCCAAATTCCTTGGGACCCTAGGAGGGGCAGTAATTTCACATTCAGACATAGTACATGGGGCACCAGAGTTGTTTTGGGAGGATGGGGTTCACCTGTCAGACTTAGGTGCTGTCATGTTTTTGACTGATATAAAAGATGGCATTAGGAGATGTCTGGGAACCCGACTGGGTTTGGGGAGGAGGCAGCCAACCTAATTGCTGGTGCTTTCTTCTGGCGGATGTCCAGATCACGTACTCAATAGGAAAGGTATACAGTGACTGGATAAATAACTTGGAAAAGGATTTAAAAAGAGGTGTTCGGAAAGGAGTGAATGGAGGGCAGTTAGGGACTCCTATGATTGGCATAGCAGGGAACCAACTCCCATTACTATAGCCCACCTTAACCCTCCTACAAGGGGAAGGTGTTGGGTGGTAAGGTCCCAGCAATGGATTTGCTGGAGGGACTTGAATAGAAAAGGAGGGGGAGCTGGTGGAAGCCCCACAGGTAATTATGAAATAAACATGGGGCTATCTGCACTGTACACTTGAATCTGCTGGGTAGTCCCAGACATCTAAAAATAAAGTTGTGGCTTGATTAAACCCATGTCTAATGTCTCCTGTCCTTCTTTCAGTATAGCAAGAAAATGTATGGAGACTGGTAAGTTTATGCTCCACTCCATATCTCTCAAAAACAATTTTCTAAATTTACAGTCAAATTACTGGAAGCTAGGGAGCAATCAAATGCATTAGGTTAAGTCTTTCACTATGAAAAGAGTTTATGTTTTTAAACAGAAGAGGTACTAAAATTTATCTTTAATAGTAAATACTGAAATTGGCCATATTTGTAGAGGTGAAAGAGCATTTTTGACTGGCAGCTTGGTAGGTTCAAGTTGTATTTCATTTGTAGTTGGATTAAGCCAATCCAGTTTTCTGTACAAACTAATGACAGCATTCCTGGTAGTTGAACTAGTCATTTATAATAAATAATTTGTGATGGATTTTGTCTGTTTCTAGTCACAAGTTGTCCTTGAGAAAGTCATGAGTTCTCAGTTTTGTTGTTTGCAGAAATTAAATTTCAAATATAACAAAATTTCAAATCGCTCATTAGTGAAGAGTTTATTTTGAAGTTTTCCAAGTCTGAGGTAAGCATCATTGTGATTGGACATATTCAGACACAGGGCTGGCCCACAACATTTTGGCACCTGAGGTGGGGAGCTCAAATGATGCCCCCATAACCCCTCGCTTGGGCCAAAACTTTAAAAGGTCTCAATTCTGCCTTCTTCCTGTTCCACTCCTCTCATGGTACTGGCTCTGCTACCTACCCCAATAAAGGAGAACTAACAACTTAACATTCCTTGTTCAAAAATTTTAAGTAACACTTAACTTTCAAACACCTGAACAGCAAAGGTAGCTTTTCTTGTCTGCATAGTAAACACTGGCATTTTTATCTGTTTGAATAATCAAAGTGGTGCTTTCCGTGCCTTCTTGGTTGCAAAGATTTGAACTGCTTCCTGAAGGTCCACAGTCTGGGCCAGCTCTTGCTCTATTGAGATGGTTGCAAGGCCGACCAGCCTCTCCTGTGTCATTGTGGAGAGTAGATGTGTTTTTATTAACTTCAGCTTGGAGAAGCTGCGTTCTCCACTAGCAACTGTTACAGTGTGGTGGTAGCATGAGTAGGCTGCAGCAGGCCAGTGAGCCTGCGTAGATGGGCAGCCAATGCGAGGAGGACTTAGTGGGAGTCAGTCGGGGCCCAGATTGGAGACAGCCAATCAGGGCCAGGCTCAGCCCTATAAAAAGGCTGCCCAGGAGAGAAGCAGTAAGTCTATCCCAGGTCTTCGGAGGGGAAGGTCTGTCTCCTGCTCAGGAGACCAGCACCTGGGACAGTGCAGCGCAGTGCTGGGCAGATGCAGAGGAGTATAGGAGAGCTCCAGCCTGTTACCTGCTAGGCTGCGGGCCCTGACCAGAAGGGTCTAGAGGGTGCAAAGGGGTCAGTGGGGAAGTGACCCAGGGAAAGCGGGCAGACAAGGGTAGAGAAGGAGGGCAGGGAGGCTGCTGCTAGAGGGTCCCTGGGTCGGGACTGGGTCCCCCTCCCCTTCTCCCTTATCTTGCACCTGGCTGTGAGAGGGGGCCATAACAGACTGCACCAGACCCCTGACAGAAGGGGATAGACTTTGGGGTGTGGTTGGCCACTGCAGCAGGGCGAACCAGAGGACTGCTGTTAACTGCCCCCCCACCCCCGGAAGGGGGTGAGTGTGGACTAGGGGGCACTGCCGGAGGGCAGTGTCCTGAAGAGGACGCCGGGAGCAACGCGGGTCCAGACGCCAGCAAGGGAGCGGCGGATGGGACACCACTGGCAGAGGGCGCTCCAGGACTGCTGTGAGCTAATTCCCAGACCAACCAGCAGGGGGCGCCGCGGTGGTGAGTCGTAACCCTGTCACATACAGGAAGTGTTAGAAGTATGTGCAAAGCAACAAAAGCATTTGGAATGCTTCATGATGGCAATGAGCCTTTTCAGAATATTTTGCCTGTAAAGAGACTCTGATGCACTCTTCTCTTGATGCTAATCATCTATGGTGGCCATTAACCTTAGTACCATCTCAATCTCTTTCCACCTATGGAATGCTCTCTGGTGATTTGCTGTCTTCTCATGGCGTGCCAGATTTATAGCCAGATTTTTCTAGTCCTTTGTTCCTGTAGAACCCAATTTGTCTGGAACATTAGACTGGAAGAGTTTCCAACAAAAAGAGTATGCAGCATTCTGGGTTTTTGAGTACATAAGTCATGGCCTCTCTACTTTGTCACCATTGGGGATTTCACGCCAGTAATGTGTTGGATGGAAACTTCAATATTTATTATCTTTGGGGAACATGAAGTTTTTCACTTGCTGTGGCCCATGCAGTATAAGCAAGTCCCTCAGGCTACTGCTCAAGTGGGTCCACAGTCCTGGATCATCTAGACATAAGGAATTAAACTCAGCATTAGCTGTTTCTTGTGCCTCCACCACACTCTTCTCTGATCTACACTTTTCTTCAGGAATGTGCATGGTAACATCCATTTGAGATGGAGATATGGATGCTGCAGTAGCTGCCAGATCACCTGCACTCTGACTTACTGGAAGATCAGGCATCTCCTCACCACTCACATCCTCACTGGGGCCGGAAGGGTCACCGTGAATATTTATGTCGATGTATCTCAGGATAGCTCCTTCCTGCTTAGATAGAAAAGCTTCCTTTGCTTTCTTTCTTTTTCTGAATGCTGCCCCAGAGGGGCGTTTTCTTCTTTCACTCATGACTGCTGTTCTGTGTGAGCTATAGTGGCTCTCAACACTCAATTGAAGGGGACAAATAAGCAGGCTGGTAGCAGGGCCTGAGTGAGGGAAGATATCAGTGTCTTAAGGGCCTAACTGGCTCCTACTACTTCAGTTGACTGCCTGTTCTTCTCAAGTGGGTTCAGGGAAGCAGCAGGAAACAGGAAGTTCCCTGATAATCTGGTGTTAATCGGCCCAGGCTCCTGGGGTCACTAGAGAGATACATAAGAGGCTCCTCCTCCTCTCTCTCCCTGCAGCTCCTGCTGCTGTCTGTTATTCCTTCTCACCTTTTCTCCCACCTGCCTGTTATGTCTTTTGTGTGCTGCTTCATCCAGCACAGCACTCCACCATCTCTGTGCATCTAGACCAGAGAGAATACATATGCACCAACAGCAGACACAATTTTCTACACTCTGTGTCCTAGTGGCACCCACACACAGTCTGGCACCTGAGGCCGCCGTCTCAGTTCACCTCATGGTAAGGCCAGCCCTGTTCAGACACACAAACATTCTGAGCTAGTGTCTTCTGGTGCCATTTCATACTTCACTTTCATTAATTGTTTTCCACATCATTCTATTTTGTTTAAGACATTGCAGTCTTTCCTTGGTAATGCAAACCTCAGACATCCATGCCTGTGTCAGCTCCAGTTTGCATTACTCTAGTGAGCTCTACTTTGCAATATGTGATATGTGCCCAGACATGCTATAGCCCTCAACTGGTAAACCGTTTTGACCAAGCTGGTTTTCAGTTAATAATAAGGCATGATTTAGCAGCCATGATGGTTGGAGGAATATTTCTCCAGTAATCCATCACACAGAAAAGCAGCAAAGATAAAAGGATTTGGGAACAAATAGATTTTTGACATTCTCTTGTATGGTAACTGTAGAGTGAAGATGCATCAAGAGACCATCTAGAAGGATATCAGGAAACCTGGAATATAGAAAATGCACTCAAGAGACTCTTCAGTTGTGCATCACAACACTTCTAACAGAAAGGCAGGGAAATACATTTTATTTAATCTTCTGGATCCACATCTGGGCAGAGTTATGGGTATTCAGAGAAGATTTTGTTACATATCAATGCTGACTAGCAATTATAGCATATATAAACAAATAAAAAAACATTATCAAATGTTGAAACAAAAAGTGTTGGTGTTTTTGATTGAAATGTGTCTGTGATGTTATTGACATGAACTATGACTATAGATCGTTGTTGCAACCAGAGTCCTATAGTTGCACCAGATCTTGTACAGAGGAGGTCAAGTGGGGTGTCTATGGAAAGGTTGTAGTTTGCTGGTTATGATTATGCTGTCTGTATGTGTGTATCTTTTTTGTATTTGAAGTTATTAATATTGGCTATGTACTTGTATCTCAGTGTGTTTGAATCTAATTAGCCTCAGTGGAGCATTTGGTCAGCTTACTGAGAATAGTCCTTTCGCAAGAAGTGCCCAATCAAGAAACACTTAACTGACAATGGACTTTGGGAAACGCCAATCCACATATGAGCTTTTCTGGGAACGTTCAAACTAACATGTAAACAATGGCGTTGGCCTGCAAAAAGCTGAATCATTCATGGACATGTGACTTGCCCAGGTGGCAACCATCTTGTTGCTGTGACTTTGCATAGAAGAACAAAGGGATTTCTGCCCACAGTCTTCAGCTGTCTCAAGAGATGGTCTCTCCACCCCCAAGAGATGCCTGAAAGAAACTGGAACAAAGGATAGTAAATGTGGGGGTGTGAGAGATTGCTTGAAGGAGTCCAGTATGTGAAAGAAGCTTATTGAACCATCTCTGGGGCTGAGATTTCATCTGTAATCAATTTCCTACTGTATTAGGCTTTGACTTACATGTTTTGTTTTATTTTGGTTGGTAACTTTCTTTGTTCTGTCTTTTATTACTTGGAACCACTTAAATCCTACTTTTTATATTTAATAAAATCACTTTTGCTTATTAATTAACCCAGAGTAAGCAATTAATACCCGGGGGAGAAAACAGCCGTGCATATCTCTTTATCAGTGTTATAGAGGGTGGACAATTTATGAGTTTACCCTGTATACGCTTTATACGGAGTAAAACAGATTTATTTGGGGTTTGGATCCCTTTGCGAGTTGGGTGTCTGAGTGCTAGAGACAAACACACTTGCTAAGCCATTTTCAGTTAAGTCTGCAGCTTTGGGGTGCGTGATTTAGACCCTGGGTCTGTGCTGGAGCAGACTGGCATGTCTGGCTCAACAAGGCAGGGTTCTGGAGGCCCAAACTGGCAGCGAAAATGGGCTCAGAGGTAGTCTTAGCACACCTGGAGACAATCCCAAGGGGTTCTCTGTGACCGAACTCGTCAGAGTGTCACCCCTTTTATTTCAGTTCACATGATTGGAAAATTGAAAACTTTTCTTGTGAAAAATTGTGATTTTGATAAAGCCACATTATTTGATGGGAAAATGTTACAGTTAAAAAAAAATCAGTCAGCTCTAGTTAAGAACACCTGCAGTGTAAATTATATTACAGTGATCACTAGCCTGTCAAGGAAACTTAATTGTTAATTCAGAGAAAGATTTTTGAAGTGAAGGAAATTAAAAAATTAGGGCTGTCGATTAATCGCAGTTAACTTACGTGATTAACTCAAAAATTAATCACAATTAAAAATTAATCGCAATTAATTGCACTGTAAAACAATAGAATACTAATTAAAATTTATTAAATATTTTGGGATGTTTTCTACATTTTCAAATATATTGATTTCAATTACAACATAGAATACAAAGTGTACAGTACTCTCGATATTTATTTTTATTACAAATATTTGCACTGTAAAAAAGAAATAGTGGTTTTCAATTCACCTCATACAAGTACTGTAGTGAAATTTTTGTCATTAAAGTGTAGTTTACAAATGTAGATTTTTTTTTTGTTACATAATTACAATCAAAAACAAAGCAATGTAAAACTTTTGAGCCTACAAGTCTACTCAGTCCTACTTCTTGTTCAGGCAATTGCTAAGACAAATACGTTTGTTTACATTTACGGGAAATATTACTGCAAGCTCTTATTTACAATGTCAGCTTAAAATGTCAACATTCCAGGGGACATGCTTCCATGCTAACGATGCTCATTAAAAAAAAATACATTAATTAAATTTGTGACTGAACTCCTTGGGAGAGAATTGTATGTCTCCTGTTCTGTTTTACCCACATTATGCCATATATTCCATGTTATAGCCATCTCGAATGATGACCCAGCACATGTTCATTTTAAGAACATTTTCACAGCAGATTTGACAAAACGCAAAGAAGGTACCAATGTGAGATTTCTAGAAATAGCTACATCACTCGACCCAAGGTTTAAGAATCTGAAGTACCTTCTGTGACGGGTTGGTATCACAGAAACCACCTTGGTGCTGCCACCTGGTGTGCCAAGGCTACTTCTGCCCCTGCTTCCCTGCCCTTTCCAGCTTGGGACTCCGGAATCCTGTCTGTTTTGAGCCAGATCCACTGATGTGCTGCAAACACAGACCCAGGTCTGAACCACGTCCCCTAACAACTGTAAGGCTCCTGGAAGCAGCTCAGGAAGTGCGCTTGCCTTTGACCCCCAGGTGCCCAACTCCCAATGAGGTTCAAACCCTTAATAAATCTGTTTTACCCTGTATAAGCTTTATAAGGGTAAACTCATAAATAGTTCGCCTTCTGTTTCAAAGATCGAAAGATATGCACAGCTGTTTGCCCTCCCCAGGTACCAACTCATACTCCAGGTAACTTATTAAAATCACTTTTTACTTATTAAGTACAGAAAGTAGGATTTAAGTGATTCCAAGTAGTTACAGACAGAACAAAGTGAATTACTAAGTAAAATAAAATAAAACACGCATGTCAATGTCTAATTAAACTTAACACAGATATAAAAACCTCACCAGCTCCAGATTCTTCCTTTTACAGGCTGCAGAACTCAAAGCCTGGGTCCAGCAATCGCTCACACCCCCTATTGTCTTTGTCCTTTGTTCAGTCTTTTTCAGGTATGTCTTTGGGGGGTGGAGAGCCTCTCTCTTTAGGCAGCTGAAGACAACATGGAGAGGTCTTCCAAGCTTTTTTATAGCCTCTCCCCCACTCCCTGTGTAGCATCATCTTACCCTGGGGTTTTGGGATCACATGGGAAAGTCACATGTCCATGCACCCTAACCAGTCCAGCCAGTTGCATTCCTGGCCAGGCCCAGATGTGGATTGGGGTCTGCACCTCCTATTGTCTGTGTAAGGGTTTCTTGATTGGTCTCTTTACATGCACATACCTTTCTCAAGACATGATTCCAAGCTCTTACAAAGGCTATGTACAAAACCAGCAAATATAAAACCAATATTCGTAACTCCAACTACAACAATGACACATGCATACAAACAGGAGGAATAGATTCAGTAGGCCATAACTTTCACAGAGATATGTTACATGGCACATGTAGCATAAAACATATCCCAGTTACATCATGTATACATTTATAAGCTTCTCCCCATAAAGCCTTATGGGGTATACCGTCACACCTTCCAAAATCTGAGAGGGAAAAGATGTGGAGCATACTTTCAAAAGTCTTAAAAGAGCAACACTCCAATGCAAAAAGTACAGAACCTGAACCACCGAAAAAGTAAATCACCCTTCTGTTGGTGGCATCTGACTCAGATGATGAAAATGAACATGCATCGGTCCACTCTGCTTTGGATCGTTATCTAGCAGACCCCATCATCAGCATGGACGCATGTCCCCTGGAATGGTGGTTGAAACATGAAGGGACATATGATTCCTTAGTGCATCTGGCATGTAAATATGTTGCGATACCGGCTACAACAGTGCCATGCAAATGACTGTTCTCAGTTTCAGGTGACATTGTAAATAAGAAGCAGAAAGCATTATCTCCTGCAAATTTTAACCAAACTTGTTTTTCTGAGCGATTGGCTGAAGTAGGACTGAAAGGACTTGTAGGCTCTAAAGTTTTACATTGTATTATTTTAGAGTGCAGTTATGGTTTGTACATAATTCTACATTAGTAAGTTCAACTTTCATGATAAAGAGATTGTAGTACAGTACTTGTCTTAGGTGAACTGAAAAATACTATTTATTTTGTTTATTAAAGTGTAAATATTTGTAATAAAAATAAAGTAAGCACTGTGCACTTTGTATTCTGTGTTGTAATTGAAATAAATATATTTGAAAATGTAGAAAATATCCAAAAATATTTAAATAAATGGTATTCCATTATTTTTTAACAGTGCAATTAATCACGATTAATTTTTTTAATCATGATAAATTTTAATTGCTTGGCAGCCCTAGAAAAAAATATTGATAGCATTATATGCCAGTTTATTAAATTTTTATTCTACATTAACAGACAAAGAATTATTGCATCAGTTTGCATGCAGTCTTTGGTATGGAATTGAGAAAAAATTCTAGGATTCCATGTGTTCCATCTGTGTGCTGTCTCAGCGCTGCTCAGACAGCCGGCACGGCAGACCTCGAGTAAACAGCCCAATGACCACAAGATCTGTTAAGTGATGAAGGCAACCAGCCAGGTTTATTTTCAATGAATCATGGAACTAGTATCCTGCAGACTCTACCAGATCATTAATACATGTATCCCCATAACAATGAACCAGCTCAGTAAATGGTGGGACTTTCTATTCCTCCCTAAGCCAGACAAAAATATTCACTCTAAAATACATCTTTATACCCTGATACAAATAAGTTAGTACTGCCCTTTGACACAGTTAGTTACTGCCCCCCTGATGTGGCTAGCTATCACCCATCACCTTGTACATGTTGTTTCAATCAAAACATCTCTATTACATACTGTCATCCTGACCTTATGTTTTAGGAGGGGTCAGTATGTTCCTGTGTCTCCAAGGACAACAGGAACACACTTACCCCTATTAAAAGATAAGTTTTTGTACAATCCTTGATATCAGGATGTTCTGGTGCCACTTGATATCAGAATGTCTTCGTATAAGTACTCTGTGACTAGCACTTCTTAGGAATGTGTATTTCTGCAATATCAGTCCTGTTCTTGCCAGATTCTGTAAGCAGGTCCTGGCTCATACCAGGCTTCTAATACAAGAGCTTATTTCTCAGGCTTTCTTCCTACTACACCTGTTAAGCTGGCCCATCCTCCCCCTGCCATCCCCACCGGCACTGGCAGCACAGGTACTACTCCAGGCAGAGGGGGATGGAGAGAGAGAGAGCCAATGAGCCAAGGGAACTGGCTTCACTATTATGTGTGTGCATGTGTTTTTTCCCTTACACCCCAATATAGCAGTCAAACTACACCTATGCTCTTTCCCCCATCCTTCACTTCACACCCAGGCTGTTATGAAATCATGCTGAGTATATTTTCCTTTCCATCCCTACTACTAAAGTGTTGTTCCATGGTCTGGTCATGTCTCACCTTGACTACTACACCTCTTTAGTTTCTTGATAAGGTAAAGAACAACAACAAAAAACCCATACAGACTATATATACTATTTTCCTTGACTCACATCCCTGATTGAAAAGGGTCAAAGAAAAACTAAGGCAAATTGGAAGGAGCTAGAAAAAACACCCAAGAAAGCCAGTAGCTATGGGGTTAAAACACACACAGGTAAAAGGAAGGGATAAATATATCTTGTGTTTTAACAGTTATAAAGCTTTAACTTTTTGACTTTCAGTGTCTACTGTCATTAAATAATTAGTCTGACCCCCTTCATAACTTCCTGCAACTGTGAAAATGTAGGTAAATATTTTTTTAAATGCTTAAAAATAAATACCGATGTTATCTATCCAAATTTTAAAAAAATAAATAAATAACAAATTCTGCCAAGCCTAACGAAGCACAACTATTCTGTAGACATAAATGAAGAAGAAAGGATTCAGATTATGAACTTTGGTGGCATTCCATATCCTGCTGTGGAAGTCAAAGTTCTTCCCCCTCACTAAAAGCCCAGTTCTGCAGTGAAAAGATGCCTGGGTGTTTCATTATGAAAGGGGTCTTACCAGGGGTGAAACTAACTTAAAGGACTTACCGGTACTCCGGAGTCCTGAATAAGGGGCGGGGCCTCAACCGGAAGAGGCATGGCCTCTATTGGAAGAGGTGTGGCCTTTAAATCCCCGGGCCCTTTAAATCAGTATTTACCAGGTCCGGGGCTCCGGCTGCAGTAGCAGCAGCTGGGACCCCTGGGCCCTTTAAATCATCCCCGGAGCTACCAGCTGCAGAGACGGCTGGGAGCCCTGGGGTTTGGGGGCAATTTAAAGGGCCGGGGCTCCAGCTGCTGCTACCGCAGAGGAGCCCCAGGCACTTTAAATCACCGATGGAGCCCTGGGGCTGCCGCCACTGCCCCGGAGCCCTGGGCTTTGGTGGAGCTTTAAAGGGCCAGGGGCTCCGCTGTCGTAGCAGCAGCCGGAAGCCCCTTGCCCTTTAAATCACCACCGGAGCCCCGCTGCAGCTACCCCAAGGCTCCAGCAGCGGGGCTTGGGAGGCGATTTAAAGGGCCCCGGAGGGTAGTGGCAGTGGGAGCCCCGGGCCCTTTAGATCATCCCCCAAGCTCCATTGCCGGAGCCCCGGAGTAGCAGCAGCAGCCGGGGGCTCCAGCAGCGATTTAAAGGGTCAGGGGCTCCAGCTGCTGCTACCGCCCAGGCCCTTTAAATCATCCCCGGAGCCTTG
The DNA here is from genome assembly GCA_033296515.1 of Macrochelys suwanniensis. Lineage (NCBI taxonomy): Eukaryota > Metazoa > Chordata > Testudines > Chelydridae > Macrochelys > Macrochelys suwanniensis. The sequence continues at coordinate 171,817,543 of CM065777.1, forward strand.
CTGCCAGAGCCCTGGGGTAGCAGCGGCGGGGCTCTGGCGGCAAGTTAAAGGGCCCAGGTTGGTAAAACATCTTTATAGCACTTCATTACTTATTTGAAATATCAAGAAAATTAACTGAGATTTGGAATCATTTCATTTAACATACAGTGTCTACCTCCCCCTCTGTTTTAGCACCTTTTAAATATGGTTAGTATTGTCAAGGAAAGGACTATTTAAGAAATAAAAAGTCAAGGAACACATTAAAAAGCACACACAACTCAGGAAAAAAAGATTGGAGAACAAAATACTATCGAAAAAAGAGTAAATGCAGAGAAAGACCGAGAACCCCCAACATACTTAAAACAGTTTGAGAGCCTCCACTATTTCAAATCCCAGAGTATCCCAGAAAGAAAGATTATCTCAGGTCATTAGTTTACAGAGCTTTATATTGTAGGTCAAAAATAACAACTTGCATTGCACCTGGCATAGAGCAGAGATGCAGTGTGAGCCAGTGCAGCTTTCCAAATTCTTTATAGGCAGCTCCCTAGAGCACATCACAGTAATCCAGTCTCAAAGTGACAGAGGCATCGATAAACATGCTCGGATCTGTACCAATATGAAAAGGTCACAACCTTCTGGCCAAAACAAAACAAAAAACAAAAACAAAACCAATGACAAACAGCACTATTGACTTCACTTGCTACTTGCCCATCCAAGAACAATGGAGGAATACAACAGAAACCCCATCAGTCCCTGCTAGAGTCCAGCCCACAGATACTTCACTGTTGACAGGTTTTTCCCCCCCTTGTTCTGGAGGATCTTTCCATGCAGTAGGGAAGAAAAATATTTTAGAGATTGTAAAATAGTCTACAACTATAAGAAATGGCAGGAGGATTCAGGAGCCTAAGAACTAGTTTTAATTCAGGTTTTGAAAACTGAATTTCAAATGTGAGAGACAAAGTGGGCGAAGTAGTATCTTTTATTGGACCAACCTCTGTTGGTGAAAGAGACAAGCTACAATAATGTTGCAAACAATGGTCAATTTCAAATTTGACTGTTAGCTAGGATCTTCAGCAGTGTTTTGTATTTATTTCTGTAACAAGATTTTCAGCTGAGATTTAAGTCTTCCTTTTAAATATCTGATACATTTTAGATTTTTGGTTTCAAACCCCCTGAGGTATGTCCATTTCTCTAAAGTGGTAGTGTACATATTTTGTACAGTTGGTGAGCTGCCACTAAATCCTCTTCCATGCACTTTAATGTAACTTAATTTAGTCTAACTAAAAATGTTCTGACATACTACATGAGTATCCAGACATATTTTACATGAGCATGTCTTTTCTTTAACACTTTTTGGCACAGTGTAATGTTTTTCTTCCAGTTTGAAACCCTGACCCAGCAGCTGTACTCTACCCAATGACTCATAGACTCATAGACTTTCAGGTCAGAAGGAACCATTATGATCATCTAGTCTGACCTCCTGCACAATGCAGGCCACAGAATCTCACCCACCCACTCCTGGAATAATCCTCTCACCTATGTCTCAGCTATTGAAGTCCTCAAATCATGGTCTAAAGACCTCAAGATGCAGAGAATCCTCCAGTAAGTGACCCGTGCCCCATGCCGCAGAGGAAGGCAAAAACCTCCAGGGCCTCTGCCAATCTACCCTGGAGGAAAATTCCTTCCCGACCCCAAATATGGCCATCAGCTGAACCCCGAGCATGTGGGCAAGACTCACCAGCCAGACACCCAGGAAAAAGTTCTCTGTAGTAACTTCTAACATCCCATCATTGACCATTGGTCCTATTTACCACTGATGGCAATTAATTGACCTTTGACTAAGATCATGTTATCCCATCAAACCATCCCCTCCATACATGTATCTAGCTTAATCTTGAAGCCAGTTAGGACTTTTGCCCCCACTGCTTCCCTTGGAAGGCTGTTCCAGAACCTCACTCCTCTGATGGTTAGAAACCTTCGTCTAATTTCAAGTCTAAACTTCCTGATGGCCAGTTTATATCCATTTGTTCTTGTGTCCACATTGGTACTGAGCTGAAATAATTCCTCTCCCTCTCTGGTATTTATCCCTCTGATATATTTAAAGAGAGCAATCATATCTCCCCTCAGCCTTCTTTTGGTTAAGGTAAACAAACCAAGCTCCTTGAGTCTCCTTTCATAGGACAGGTTTTCCATTCCTCGGATCATCCTAGTGGCCCTTCTTTGTACCTGTTCCAGTTTGAAGTCATCCTTCTTAAACATGGGAGACCAGAACTGCACACAGTATTCCAAATGAGGTCTCACCAATGCCTTGTATAACGGTACTAACACCTCCTTATCTCTACTAGAAATACCTCGCCTAATGCATCCCAAGACCGCATTAGCTTTTTTCACAGCCACATCACATTGGCGACTCATAGTCATCCTGTGATCAACCAGGACTCCGAGGTCCTTCTCCTCTTCCGTTACTTCCAACTGATGCGTCCCCAGCTTATAACTAAAATTCTTGTTATTAATCTCTAAATGCATAACCTTACACTTCTCACTATTAAGTTTCATCCTATTACTATTACTCCAGTTTACAAGGTCATCCAGATCTTCCTGTAGGATATCCCGATCCTTTTCTGAATTGGCAATACCTCCCAACTTTGTGTCATCTGCAAACTTTATTAGCACACTCCCACTTTTGGTGCCGAGGTCAGTAATAAAAAGATTAAATAAAATTGGTCCCAGAACTGAACCTTGAGGAACTCCACTAGTAACCTCCCTCCAACCTGACAGTTCACCTTTCAGTATGACCTGCTGTAGTCTCCCCTTCAACCAGTTCCTTATCCACCTCTCAATTTTCATATTGATCCCCATCTTTTCCAATTTAACCGATAATTCCTCATGTGGTACTGTATCAAATGCCTTACTGAAATCAAGGTAGATTAGATCCACTGCGTTTCCTTTATCTAAAAAATCTGTTACTTTCTCAAAGAAGGAGATCAAGTTGGTTTGGCACGATCTACCTTTTGTAAAACCATGTTGTAATTTGTCCCAATTGCCATTGACCTCAAGGTCCTTAACTACTTTCTCCTTCAAAATTTTTTCCAAGACCTTGCATACTACAGATGTCAAACTAACAGGCCTGTAGTTACCCGGGTCACTTTTTTTCCCTTTCTTAAAAATAGGAACTATATTAGCTATTCTCCAGTCAAACGGTACAGCCCCTGAGTTTAGAGATTCATTAAAAATTTTTGCTAATGGGCTTGCAATTTCATGTGCCAGTTCCTTTAATATTCTTGGATGAAGATTATCTGGGCCGCCTGATTTACTCTCATTAAGCTGTTCAAGTTTGGCTTCTACCTTGGATATGGTAATATCTACCCCCACATCCTTATTCCCATTTGTCATGCTGCCACTATTCCTAAGCTCCTCATTAGCCTCATTAAACACTGAGGCAAAGTATTTGTTTAGATATTGGGCCATGCCTAGATTATCCTTAACCTCCACTCCATCCTCAGTGTTTAGCAGTCCCACTTCTTCTTTCTTTGTTTTCTTCCTATTTATATGGCTATAAAACCTTTTACTATTGGTTTTAATTCCCTTTGCAAGGTCCAATTCTACATGCCTTTTAGCCTGTCTCACTTTATCCCTACATGCTCTGACCTCAATAAGGTAGGTTTCTTTGCTGATCCCTCCCATTTTCCACTCCTTGTATGCTTTCTGTTTTTTCTTAATCACCTATCTGAGATGCTTGCTCATCCAGCTTGGTCTAAAACCCCGGCCTATGAATTGTTTCCCCTTTCTTTGGATACAGGCTTCTGATAGCTTCTGCAACTTTAACTTGAAATAATCCCAGGCCTCCTCCGCCTTTAGGTCCATAAATTCTTTAGTCCAATCCACTTCCCTAACTAATTTCCTTAATTTATTAAAGTTAGCCCTTTTGAAATCAAAAACCCTAGTCTCAGATTTATTTTTGTTTATCCTTCCATTTAGTTTGAACTGAATTAGCTCATGATCACTCGAGCCAAGGTTGTCCCCTACAACCATTTCTTCAATGAGGTCCTCACTACTCACCAAAACCAAATCTAAAATGGCACCCCCCCTTGTTGGTTCAGCAACTACTTGATGAAGGAATTCATCAGCTATCACATCTAGGAAAATCTGAGCCCTATTATTATTACTAGCACTTGTTCTCCAATCTATATCTGGGAAGTTGAAGTCTCCCATGATCACACAGTTCCCATTAGTATTTACTTCCTTAAAAACATTAAAGAGGTCTCTATCCATATCCAAATTAGATCCCGGTGGTCTATAGCACACCCCAAGCACTATCCCAGGGGAGGCTCTAGTAGTTTTCTTCCCCAATGTGATTTTTGCCCAGACAGACTCTGTCTTATCCATTCCATCACTTTTTATTTCTTTACAGTCTACCTCATCATTGATATACAATGCTACTCCCCCACCTTTACCTTTATTTCTATCTTTCCTAAACAGCACATACCCTTCAATACCTGTACTCCAGTCATGACTACTATTCCACCATGTTTCGGTTATTCCTATGATATCTGGTTTCACTTCCTGGACCAGTAGCTCTAATTCCTCCATTTTGTTACCTAGGCTCCTTGCATTGGTGTACAAACATCTTAATTTTTGCTATTTGGCCTCACTCACATTCCTTACCCAATTTGGTATGAACATTGTACTGCCAGTATGACCTATTTGACTAGTATCCACTCTGCCCTTCCTCCTTATGTCCATTCTCCTACCCCCGGCAATATCCTCTCTTACTTCGTTGTCTTCCGTCTCAATGTTAAAGTCCGGCGTGGAGATTACCTGGACATCTCCCAACCGTCTCCCCCAAATTCCTAGTTTAAAGCTCTCTTGATCAGTTGTGCCAGCCTCCATCCTAGAAGTCTATTTCCTTCCCTACTCAGGTGAAGTCCATCCCGAGAGAACAGTCCTCTGTCCATGAATGCCTCCCAGTGGCCATACATCCCAAAGCCCTCCTTGTAGCACCAATCCCTGACGCATCTGTTGATCATCATAATCCTGTCACACCTTTGTTGCCCTTCTCTAGGAACAGGCAGAATCCCACTGAAGATTACCTGAGCCTTGATTTCCTTAAGCGTCTTCCCCAGCCTGGCATAGTCCCCCTTGATTCGTTCCAGTGAGAATCTAGCCGTGTCATTTGTTCCTACGTGAAGGATGATCAATGGATTCTTTCCCGCTCCCTTTAGGATCCTCTTCAACCTCAGGTCCACATCCCGTATCTTAGCACCCGGTAGACAGCACACCCTTCTGTTCTCTGGATCAGCTCTGGTTACAGGCCTGTCTATTCTTCTCAGTAAGGAGTCCCCAATCACGTAGACCTGCCTTTTCCTGGTGACAGTGTGATTCTCCAGTCTATCCCCTGTTCCCTCTGGCTGCAAGTCCTTTCCATTCCTATTTTCCCTTGTAATCCTCTTCAACCCATCCTGTATCCTCCTGGGGCTCATGTTTGGTGTTGTCTCCATCGACTCTTCCCCTTCTTCTATGGGACTAACCGCTCTTCTCATCTTCCTTGCCCTTCCACCTTCAGTGACCACCTGCTGTACCCCTTCTTCATTCTCCAACTCTGCAAACCTGTTCTTGAGCTCTATTTCTCCTTCACTGGCCCGTCTTTTCCTCTGCCTGGTTCTCTTAGTCACATGCTTCCACTGTCCATTTTCTTCACCCGGCAGTCCCCCCTCAGAGGCCTTTGATCCTGCTTCCATCTGCATCTCTGAGCTTTCCCCGTCAGCCACCTCGTGCCTTTGCTCCATCAACTGCTCGAACCCCCGTCTAAACTCAACCAGAGTTTCCACCTGCATCTCCAATCCTCGGATCTTTTCTTCCATCAGCTCTATCAGGCGGCACTTCATGCAGACAAAACTCCTATCAGGTACCCCCTCCAGAATCATATACATACTGCAGCTGCCACATCCAGTCATCCTCATTGTGTCCTCCATTGCTTGGCTCATGACCACTGCTGCCTCTATATCTGCCAGCCTTCTCACCTAAATCCTGTTAGTCCGGAAAACACAAAACCACATTCACAGTTTTCACTATAAAAATAAATATCTTGAATGTTTCTGGATTTAATTTTATGCATACTCGTTGCGTCCACAAAAATTAAAACATTAATAATTGTTTCTGATTGTTTAGCCACATAAACTAATTTTTAATGAGGTTGTTCATTAAACCGAGTCATCTGCATAGTGTGATATATTTGCTACGGTATGAAGGAGACAGACTCATTCATATATTAGAGTGTGTGTTCACCTTAGTATGCTTAAGACTTGTGTCAGTACTTGTGTCATTTATAATTTAGCTGTAAAATCTTGTTCTGAGCTGAAACTTGGCAAACAATATATCCATTCTAGAATCAATTTTAGTACCAATTTTAAAATAAATAAAACAAGGTTTCCCATTTCCAGAAACTTTTTGTCACCTCAAGCTATGATCTTGTCTTTTCTCAAAACTAAAAAGTGGTCAGACAAGGTCAGCTGTTGGATGGAAGACTTCCAGGAAAAATGTAGGTGGCTGCAGAAAGTGCTGCTGGCAATTCAGTAGGCACTCTTCCTTTTGAAATCGTAATAAACCTACAACTAGCATGATGTTAAGGGGAAAGATATTGCTTAAAATATAATCTTTTGGATTAAACCAATCCCAGATTGGGTAATTACATTCCACCTATTTAAGATTTCTCATATGGTTTTATCTTAATAAGACATTTGTCATTTCACACCCCACACTGAGGTGGGGTGTTGAAGAGTACTGTTAGGGTACATATGTTTCACTTCAGAAGTGGCTACATGTCAAAATGTTTTTATAGGTAGTTTGTGAGTTATTTTGCAAAGGATTTCAGAGACCTTTATGTATGAAAATTGCTATAAAAAGGTCATTATTCTGCATTGCATCCGATGAAGTGGGTACTAACCCACAAAAGCTTATGCTGAAATAAATTTGTTAGTCTCTAAGGTGCTACAAGTTTTTCTTTCTTATTTTCATTTTGCTGACACAGACTAACACGGCTACTACACTGAAACCTATCATTATTCTGGTTATTTAAGAGTAACCTAGTTCACGATCTGGGACTGGCTATACTCCATTCTACAATATGTGGTTCACACCAGTCAAGAAGGTCACACAGCTCACTGTCAGTGCTGGAAGTATGCAGTGTTGTTGTAGCTGTGTCCATCCCAGGATATTTGAGAGACAAGGTGGGTGAGGTAATATTGTTATTGGGCCAACTTCTGTAGGCGAGAAAGACACCTTTTTAAGCTACACAGAATGCTTCTTCAGGTCAGATCAGCTTTTCCCAGACCTGAAGAAGAACTCTGTGTAGCTCGAATATTTATCTCTCTCACCTACAGAAGTGGGTCCAATAAAGGATACTACTTCAGCCACCTTGTTTCAGTTCTAGAAGTATATAATTGTATTTGTTTCCAGAAGTATCCACAATGCACTAGGTGTTGTAGAAATCATAATCTCTGGTCACAGGAGCTCAAAATCTAAGCAAGCACACAGACAAAATGTAGAGGAAGGGACTGTGACAATTCACTCTATATAATTTATGAAAATATGCTTATGAAGGTGAACATGATGTAACTGGAATATGCTTTATGCAAAAGGTCTCTTGTAAGGTCTCATTACAAAGTTTATAATCTACTGAGTGTGTTCATCCTATTTGTTTGCATGTATTAGTTCTATGTCTGGAGTTAGGAGAATAAGATATAAACTTGTATTACTGATGTAAACTTATTAAGTGGAAGCCATTAAGGGTGCTTCAGAATCAATGAACTGTAAATGGCCCTGTTTACTTACAAACCTTCCTGTGTACATGTGGGCCAGCTCAGGAAGAATGGAGGCTGGGGTCTCACAGGACATGTGACCATGTAATATGATACTGGACTCCATCTTAATCCTTGTACTTTTCCATTGATGAGGCGGGGGGTGGGGACAAACACAGACAAAAGATTCCCGCCTTGTGCCAAATCTATAAAAGGGGCTTCCAGTCATGAGAAAACCCCTGCTTACCACCTGAGATGGCTTCTGGAACTAACAAGGACTGTACCAGGGGAAAGGATTGGGCCCAGACTAGGAAGGAGTCTAGTCTATGAAAGAAGCTTATTGGAACATCTCTGAGGGTGAGATACTACCTGCAATCAGTTTCTTAATGTATTAAGACTTAGACTTGCGTGTTTTTGCTTTATTTTGCTTGGTGACTTACTTTGTTCTGTCTGTTATTCATAGAATCATAGAATATTAGAGTTGGAATCTCTGTGACAAAATCCGTCACAGGCCTTGACTATCACACAAGTAAAGTGGTCGAGATGGGAACTGGCTACTCTTCAGTAACAACACTGGAATCGAGAAGGTTGCTAAATATATGTAAATTGTTTCCAAGTACCCCTCAACTTCTCTGTAATTAGTCAGCTAGCTTCTTGTATAAGTCACAATAAAAGTGAGTCTTTAGGGAGGATTTGGCAATGGAGAAGGTAGTAGGTAGCCTTGTATAGAACTCAGGAAGAGTACTCCAGGATTAGAGGCTGTTGTAAAGGGGCACAGAGGTGGCTGCAGGAGAAGCAAACCAATATGAGTGGTGGCTAGTTTTAAGATGAAACATGATAAATTTATGAATGGGAATGTATGACAGGGCTGCCTTTAATAGCAGGGGAGTGGATTAGATGACCTAGGAGGTCCCATCCAGTTGTCTGTTTCTATATCACTAAATAACATATGGGAGCAGGCATGGCTTAAATTGCAGCAAAGGAGGTTTAGGTTGGACATTAGGAAAAACTTCCTAACTGTCAAGGTGGTTAAGCGCTGGAATACATTGCACAGGGAGGTTGTGGATTCTCCATCATTGGAGATTTTTAAGAGCAGGTTAGACAAACACCTGTCAGGCATGGTCAAAATAATACTTAGTCCTGCCATGAGTGCAGGGGACTAGACTAGATGACCTTTCAAGGTCTCTTCCTGTCCTATGATTCTATGATTGGTAGAGGGGGTGAAGTGTGACACAGATTATAACAAAGGCTCAGACATGGAGAGATAGAGTTATGAAGGCCTTTGAATATGTGGATATGAAGCTTGAAGAGCGTTGTGCCACTGAGAAGTAGCTAGGATTCTTAGCTTGCCAATAATTCAATTTTAGCTCTGGTGGCCTGTGAAATTCTGAACATTACAATTGCAATCAGAATAATAGAAGCGACAAAGGGTCCTGTGGCACCTTATAGACTAACAGAGATATTGGAGCATAAGCTTTCGTGGGTGAATACCCACTTCCTCAGATGCAACCAACGAAGTGGGTATTCACCCACGAAAGCTTATGCGCCAATACCTCTGTTAGTCTATAAGGTGCCACAGGACCCTTTGTCGCTTCTACAGATCCAGACTAACACGGCTACACCTCTTATAATCAGAATAATGTATCTCCATTTCAATTCTGACATGACATTAGCAGGTAATATCTCATGGGCTGCTAGAGCAGGAGGTGGATACTTTTACCTGTTTGAAAGCCGGGTTTACAAGATGTTTCATATGTTGCAGGCATTGTTTTCTAACTCTGTTGGCTCTTGAAACAGTGACAACTAAAATCTTGTCAGAATCAAAGTGTCTGTGAGAGGGGAAGATAGAGATGGAAATCAGATTTTGAGATGATAGTACATGACCTACTACGGCTAGAAACAGTTTTGCAGGCCAACATGAATGGCTGGGCAAGGGACTCCCTGATAATGAACCCCTGCATTATCATAATGAAATGATATTAATTACCAAAAGGAGATCTTAGAAGTAGTTTGTTTAGCCATGATTTTGGTCTAGTAATTTTTGTAAAGATATAATTAAGTTTGAAAACAGATTCTCTACTGCGGCCAGTACTGACTTAGTGCAGGGAATATGTGTGTGGAGGGGGGGTTGGAGGAACACAGAGCACGGAGTCTGTCACGATTCCCAGATTCTTTGTTTGGTTCCACCTCGGTGTAGACTTGAACAGGGGCATTGTTATTGACACTGAAATCATTGGAGTTACTCCAATTTACACCAGTTGGAGATCTTATCCTGAAGTATCTTTGGATTTAATATTCCTTTTTCCTACATCCCACTCACTCAGACTTATTTTCCTCAGTAATCTTGGAGTTATCCTAGACTCTGAACCACTTTGCTCTTATGTCACCTTTATATGCAAGTCAATTTGCCATCTCAAACCTTTTCAATATATTTATTTTCATTTGATTATTTCCTCTGCTTAATTCCTGACATGATCACTTCTATGATCTTGTTAAATCTTCACTCTGCAAGTTTAAGTGATTCCAGAATCCCTCCCTCCTTTTTTCTGAGAAGCAGGCACCTATCATTTCCATCCATAAACTTCAGAGCCTTCCTTTTTATCTCCAAATCCCACTCAAAATTGCCCTCCTGATATATGTCACTCATAGACTTTAAGGCTAGAAGGCACAAACATGATTATCTAATCTGACCTCCTTTATATTGCAAGCCACAGAACTTCACCCAGCCACTCCTGGAATAGACCCATAACCTCTGACTGAGTTACTGAAGTCCTCAAATCCCCATTTCAAGACTTCAAGTTACAGAGAATCCACCATTTACACTAGTTTAAACCTGCAAATGACCCATGCCCCATGCTGCAGAGGAAAGAAGCCTGTATCCCAAGAAAGGGGAAACAATTCATAGGCAGGGGTTTTAGACCAAGCTGGATGAGCAAGCATCTCAGAGAGGTGATTAAGAAAAAACAGAAAGCATACAAGGAGTGGAAAATGGGAGGGATCAGCAAAGAAACCTACCTTATTGAGGTCAGAGCATGTAGGGATAAAGTGAGACAAGCTAAAAGGCATGTAGAATTAGACCTTGCAAAGGGAATTAAAACCAATAGTAAAAGGTTTTATAGCCATATAAATAGGAAGAAAACAAAGAAAGAAGAAGTGGGACCGCTAAACACTGAGGATGGAGTGGAGGTTAAGGATAATCTAGGCATGGCCCAATATCTAAACAAATACTTTGCCTCAGTCTTTAATGAGGCTAATGAGGAGCTTAGGAATAGTGGCAGCATGACAAATGGGAATAAGGATGTGGGGGTAGATATTACCATATCCAAGGTAGAAGCCAAACTTGAACAGCTTAATGAGAGTAAATCAGGCGGCCCAGATAATCTTCATCCAAGAATATTAAAGGAACTGGCACATGAAATTGCAAGCCCATTAGCAAAAATTTTTAATGAATCTCTAAACTCAGGGGTTGTACCATTTGACTAGAGAATAGCTAATATAGTTCCTATTTTTAAGAAAGGGAAAAAAAGTGACCCGGGTAACTACAGGCCTGTTAGTTTGACATCTGTAGTTTGCAAGGTCTTGGAAAAAATTTTGAAGGAGAAAGTAGTTAGGACCTTGACGTCGATGGCAATTGGGACAAATTACAACATGGTTTTACAAAAGGTAGATCGTGCCAAACCAACTTGATCTCCTCTTTGAGAAAGTAACAGATTTTTTAGATAAAGGAAACACAGTGGATCTAATCTACCTCGATTTCAGTAAGGCATTTGATACAGTACCAAATGAGGAATTATTGGTTAAATTGGAAAAGATGGGGATCAATATGAAAATTGAGAGGTGGATAAGGAACTGGTTGAAGGGGAGACTACAGCAGGTCATACTGAAAGGTGAACTGTCAGGTTGGAGGGAGGTTACTAGTGGAGTTCCTCAAGGTTCAGTTCTGGGACCAATTTTATTTAATCTTTTTATTACTGACCTCGGCACCAAAAGTGGGAGTGTGCTAATAAAGTTTGCAGATGACACAAAGTTGGGAGGTATTGCCAATTCAGAAAAGGATCGGGATATTCTACAGGAAGATCTGGATGACCTTGTAAACTGGAGTAATAGTAATAGGATGAAATTTAATAGTGAGAAGTGTAAGGTTATGCATTTAGGGATTAATAACAAGAATTTTAGTTATAAGCTGGGGACGCATCAGTTGGAAGTAACGGAAGAGGAGAAGGACCTCGGAGTCCTGGTTGATCACAGGATGACTATGAGTTGCCAATGTGATGTGGCTGTGAAAAAAGCTAATGCTGTCTTGGGATGCATTAGGCGAGGTATTTCTAGTAGAGATAAGGAGGTGTTAGTACCGTTATACAAGGCATTGGTGAGACCTCATTTGGAATACTGTGTGCAGTTCTGGTCTCCCATGTTTAAGAAGGATGACTTCAAACTGGAACAGGTACAAAGAAGGGCCACTAGGATGATCCGAGGAATGGAAAACCTGTCCTATGAAAGGAGACTCAAGGAGCTTGGTTTGTTTACCTTAACCAAAAGAAGGCTGAGGGGAGATATGATTGCTCTCTTTAAATATATCAGAGGGATAAATACCAGAGAGGGAGAGGAATTATTTCAGCTCAGTACCAATGTGGACACAAGAACAAATGGATATAAACTGGCCATCAGGAAGTTTAGACTTGAAATTAGACGAAGGTTTTTAACCATCAGAGGAGTGAAGTTCTGGAACAGCCTTCCAAGGGAAGCAGTGGGGGCAAAAGACCTATCTGGCTTCAAGATTAAGCTAGCCATGTTTATGGAGGAGATGGTTTGATGGGATAACATGATCTTAGTCAAAGGTCAATTAATTGCCATCAGTGGTAAATAGGACCAATGGTCAATGATGGGATGTTAGAAGTTACTACAGAGAACTTTTTCCTGGGTGTCTGGCTGGTGAGTCTTGCCCACATGCTCAGGGTTCAGCTGATGGCCATATTTGGGGTCGGGAAGGAATTTTCCTCCAGGGTAGATTGGCAGAGGCCCTGGAGGTTTTTTGCCTTCCTCTGCAGCATGGGGCACGGGTCACTTACTGGAGGATTCTCTGCATCTTGAGGTCTTTAGACCATGATTTGAGGACTTCAATAGCTGAGACATAGGTGAGAGGATTATTCCAGGAGTGGGTGGGTGAGATTCTGTGGCCTGCATTGTGCAGGAGGTCAGACTAGATGATCATAATGGTCCCTTCTGACCTTAAAGGCTATGAGTCTATGAGTCTAAAGTGACCTCCCCCTCTGGGTCTCTAACATCTCTACATTCCTCTCACATCATATCCATTTGCAATACTACAGTTTTGGCCTTTTCTGTTTCCTCCCCATGACCATCCATACTTGGTGATGTTGTTCACGTATGCTGTTCTCCGTGATTCTTCCTCCCTCTCAGTCACTGAGTGAGTTCTTTTGTAAACTTCACTTGGGGAATATTCCTTTCTCCCTAGTTTGATTCTTTGTAAGGTATTTAATAATATCATGACAGAAGTATGCAACAGGCAAGCAGATTTTAATAAAACAGGAATCCATACACACTAAATTGTGACCAAACTTTTTTGAATCCAACCAGACTTGTTCATAAGGATTGAAGGAATTTGCTTATTTGTTTTTGTTGTTGTTTTGTTGGTTGGTTGGTTTTTTCCCTCTCATTTGTTTGCCTCTTAACTTCTAATGAGGACCAAGCGAGGAAAAGCTAAAGTGCCAGAGGAAAAGTTCAAGGAGTACTTGTGGCACCTTAGAAACTAACAAATTTATTTGGTCATAAGCTTTCATGGGCTAGAATCCACTTCATCAAATGCACAGAGTGGAACATACAGTAGGAAGATATATAAATATACGGAGAACGTGAAAAGATGGGGGTTGCCATACCAACTCTAAAAGACTGATCAATTAAGATGAGCTATTATCAGCAGGAGAAAAAAAAACTTTTGTAGTGATAGTCAGGATGGACCATTTCAATCAGTTGACAAGAAGATGTGAGCAACAACAGGAGGAAACTTAGCATAGGGAAGTAGATATCAATTTGTGTAATGACCCAGCCATTCCCAGTCTTTATTCAAGCCTAATTTAATGGAATCAAGTTTGCAAATTAATTCCAGTTCCTCAGTTTCTCGTTGTAGTCTGTTTTTGAAGTGTTTTTGTTGAAGAATTGCCACTTTTAGGTCTGTTGCTGAATGACCAGAGATATTGAAGTGTTCTCCTACTGGTTTTTGAATGTTATGATTCCTGATGTCAGTTTTGTGTCCATTTATTCTTTTGCGTAGAGACTGTCCGGTTTGGCCAATGTACATGGCAGAGGGAAATTGCTGGCATATGATGGCATATATCACATTGGTAGATGTGCAGGTGAACAAGCCCCGATGGCATGGCTGATGTGATTAGGTCCTATGATGGTGTGACTTGAATAGATATGTGGACAGAGTTGGCACCGGGCTTTGTTGCAAGGATAGGTTCCTGGGTTAGTGTTTTTGTTGTGTTGTTGCTGGTGAGTATTTGCTTCAGGTTGGGGGGCTGTGAGGACTGGCCTGTGAGGACTAGCCTGTCTCCCAAGATCTGTGAGAGTGAGGGATCGTCCTTCAGGATAAGTTGTAGATCTTCAATGGTGCGCTGGAGAGGTTTTAGTTAGGGGCTGATGGTGATGGCTAGTGGCGTTCTGGTACTTTCTTTGTTGGGCCTGTCCTGTAGGAGGTGATTTCTGGGTACTCTTCTGGCTCTGTCAATCTGTTTCTTCATTTCAGCAGGTGGGTATTGGAGTTTTAAGAATGCTTGATAGAGATCTTGTAGGTGTTTGTTTCTGTCTGAGGGATTGGAGCAAATGCGGTTGTATCTTAGAGCTTGGCTGTAGACAATGGATCATGTGATGTGTCCTGGATGGAAGCTGGAGGCATGTAGCAGTCAGTATGTTTCTGTATAGGCTGGTGTTTATGTAACCATAGCTTATTAGCACTTTAGTCTCAAGGAAGTGGATCGCTTGTGTGGATTGGTCCAGGCTTAGGTTGATGGTGGGATGGAAATTGTTGAAATCATGGTGGAATTCTTCAAGGGCTTCTTTTCCATGGGTCCAGATGATGAAGATGTCATCAATGTAGCGCAAGTAGAGTAGGGGCTTTAGGGGACGAGAGTTAAGGAAGTGTTGTTCTAAGTCAGCCATAAATATGTTGGCATACTGTGGGGCCATGCAGGTACCCATAGCAGTGCTGCTGACTTGAAGGTATATATTGTCCCCAAATATGAAATAGTTGTGGGTGAGGACAAAGTCACAAATTTCAGCCACCAGCTTTGCTGTGACATTATTGGGGAGACTGTTCCTGACAGCTTGTAGTCCATCTTTGTGTGGAATGTTGGTGTAGAGAGCTTCTACATCTATAGTGGCCAGGATGATGTTTTCTGGAAGATCACCAATGCATTGTAGTTTCCTCAGGAAGTCAGTGGTGTCTCGAAGATAGCTGGGAGTGCTGGTAGCATAGGGACTGAGGAGAGAGTCTACGTAGCCAGACAATCCTGCTGTTAGGGTGCCAATGCCTGAGATGATGGGGCGTCCAGGAATTCCAGGTTTATGGATCTTGGGTAGCAGATAGAATACCCTTGGGTCTAGGGGTGTGTCTGTGCATATTTGTTCCTGTGCTTTTTCAGGGAGTTTCTTTGAGCAGATGTTGTAGTTTCTTTTGGTAATCCTCAGTGGGATCATAGGATAATGGCCTGTAGAATGTGGTGTTAGAGAGCTGCCTAGCAGCCTCTTGTTCATATTCCGACCTATTCATGATGACGACAGCACCTCCTTTGTCAGCCTTTTTTATTATGATATCAAAGTTGTTCCTGAGGCTTTGGATGGCATTGTGTTCTGCATGTCTGAGGTTATGGGCCAAGTGATGCTGCTTTTCCACAATTTCAGCCCGTGCACATCGACGGATGCACAAGACATTTTAACTAGTGGTTAAAGCAGAGGAATGAGTCCAGGAAAGGTTCTAACTCTGCTGTAGACTTACTTTGTGACCTTGGAAATTATTTATCCTGTCTGTACTTCAGTTTCCCATCTAAGATGGTCCCAGAACCTTCTTCAAAGGGAAGTTGTGAACACTTATTCCATAAGGGGTTGATACAAAGCCCTTTGAAATCAATGGGAATCTTTCCACTGAATTTATATTGGCTTTAGCATAGGCTCAAGCATTTTTTTCAAGTATTTTGGAAGGCTCTATAGCCACAATCAGTATTATTTACCACTATCAGATATTTCCAACCAGTGCTGATTTTAAAAGTTGCCATTGGTGGAAATCCACCACAACCATTGGACCATATTAAGACAAAATTCAGAATCTTTAAGGTTAAGTCAGACTTTCCATCCATAACTTAGGCACTTGTGTGTTCCTTTAAAAATGGGAATGTTTTATGAATAAAGAATTGGCTCCTGGAACCGCATTTGATTAAAACAGCTTGAGCAAATATATAAACATAAAGTGTGGGTTATGGCAAAGCCACACAGCCACCTGAGGTTTTCTTGGCACCGCTTCCCTGACAGCTAATTCCCATGTGTGCTCCTATCAGTTATTCCCCATGACACATATTTAAAAACCATCACATGTAAGTCAGTACTGTCATCCAGCCTATATAGAGCTCAGAAACTAACATTAACTTTTGAGTAAATTAATGCAGGTGTCTAATATGATAATAGTGGAAACATATTTCACCTGTTTATAGAGAGGTATATTCAAAAATATTCCTCCATGTTCAAGCATGTAGTTGTAATTAAAACAACTCGGAGTGTATGAATGTAATTACTCTGCAGAATCAATCACAATTTGCTTTATCTAATATCTATATCCATGTTTTAAAGAAATAACTGGATCTACTGGGTGAGGAGGAATACCTGTGAACAATGGAAAACACCCAACTAATGTCATCATCACAACTTTTGTGGTGCTCACTTGAGTAGGTAAGTTAAATAAAGACAGGTGGCAATGGATTAACTAACACTTTACATTGCAAGATGGACATTACACAGTTTCATAGGCACCGGCGTTAGCCGGCGCCGGTGGGTGCTCACACCTCCCGGCCCCGGCCCTGCCCCAACTCCGCCCCAGGCCCCATCCCCATTCCAACCCCTTCCCCAAATCCCCTCCTCCTCCCCCGGGCATGCCGCATTTCCCCTCCACTCCCTCCCTCCCAGAGCTGGAGGGCGGCGCGGGGAGGGTCGTAGTATGTAACCCGGGGGGGGGGGGGCAGAGGAACTGCTCCTCCTCCCCTGAGCACGCCACCGCCACTCTGCTTCTCCCCGTGCCTCCCAGGCTTACCGCGAGAACCTTGAGGGGAGGAGGCAGAGCGGGGGTGAGCTGGGTGGGGGGGGCCGGCAGGGAGCTGCCCGTGGGTGCTCTGCACCCACCAATTTTCCCCCGTGGGAGCTCCATTCCTGGAGCACCCACAGAATCAACGCCTATGCACAGTTTTGAGCTGTGCATTCTAACAGATATTCTCCATTTAACTTCCCCTTCAGCTCAGCCACATTCACGTAACACCAGAACAAAAAAGAAAAAAAATTGCAAGTAGGGTGGAAGCATTGTTTGAACAAAAATTTTAGGTCACTGCCACACTCAGCATTGTGAATTCAATTTGCAGAATCAGAGTTATCCACCCTTTCCCTCAAGTATGGATGTTTTACCAATTTTATGCCTAGCAAGGAGCCCTAGGAGGAGTGGTGACCATGCAGGAACCTATTCAGTTAGTCTATTGCACCATGTATGCAGTAGATAAACTGAATGGTACAGCTCCTACACAGTACATATATCAGAGCCAGAGTGCAGCTGGACAACCTGCAACATAGGGAGGCTGTGTTATCACATGGACAAGCAGGAGTGTGGAGACAACTGGATGGGAAATGTTGAAGCCCTTGGCCAGATGTAGCAAGTTTTCTGTATCATTACAAGCAAGCAAAAGATATAGGTTTGGTGCTAACGTTATTCAACCAAGTAATCATTGTTACTCCTACTTATAAGTACACAATACTCACTCTGGTTATAAGGTCACTGTGATGGGTTGGGGTCACAGAGACCTGCTTGCTGCTGCCACCTGGTGTTCCAAGGCTACTTCTGCCCCTGCTTCCAGGCCTTTTCCAGCTTGGGACTCCCGAATCCTGTCTGTTTTGAGCCAGATTCCACTGATCTGCTGCAAACACAGACCCAGGTCCGAACCAAGTCCACTCACAACTGTAAGGCTCCTGGAAGCGCTCTTGCCTTTGACACCCAGGTGTCCAACTCCCAAGGAGGTTCAAACCCTTAATAAATCCGTTTTACCCTGTATAAAGCTTATACAGGGCAAACTCATAAATAGTTCGCCTTCTATTTCAAAGATAGAAAGATATGCACAGCTGTTTGCCCCCCCCCCCCCCCCCGCCCCGGGTACCAACTCGTACACCAGGAAACGTAATGAGTAAAAAGTGATTTTAATAAGTACAGAAAGTAGGATTTAGGTGATTCCAAGTAGTGACAGACAGAACAAAGTGAATTACTAAATAAAATAAAATAGAACACGCAGTTCTAGGTCTAATCGCCCTGTGTACAGATAAAAACCTCACTACGTCCAGTAAACAGGCTATCTTCCTTCTAGCCTGGGTCCAGCAATCACTCACCCCCCTAATGTCTTTGTCCTGTGTTCAGTCTCTTTCAGGTGTCCTTGGGGGGTGGAGAGTCTCTCTCTTTAGCCAGCTGAAGACAAGATGGAGGGGTTTCCTAGGGGTTTAAATAGATTTTCTCCTCTGGGTGGACACCCCTCCCTCTCCCTGTGTAGCATCCAGTTACCAAATGGAGTTGGGGTCACATGGACAAGTCACCTGTCCATGCACAACTCAGTTCCTTCTCCGACCAGCCACATTCCTGGCAAAGCTCAGATGTGGATTGGTGTCTGCAAGTTCTATTGTCTGTTAAGTGCTTCTTGATTAGGCACTTAACCTGCACATTCCTTTCTCAAGAAATACAACCAATATTCATAACTTCAACTACAACAATGATACATGCATATAAACGGGAGGAATAAATTCAGTAGGTCATAACTTTCACAGAGATATGTTACATGGCACATGTAGCATAAAACATAGTCCAGTTACATCATGTATACATTTATAAGCATCTCCTCATAAAGTTTTATGGGGTACACAGTCACAGTCACTTCTCCAGGGAGCCAACTTCTGCTTGTAAAATAAATGCCATTTGCAATTTTAAAAAGTTACTGTGCTGCAGAATTTGATTTTACAACAGTATTTGCACTATTCTGAGTACAGAGAATTCATCAAATGACATGATGTGGCAAATGTTGCTTTTTTAAGGGCACCCACTCTATTTTTCCATGGTTGCTTTCCCTCTTCAGAAAACAGAATATCTGTTTATATTTCAAAGCTGCAGGCATCCATTTTTTAAAGAACACCTAGTGAAGTCCAATTAAATTAAATGGGATTTAGGCACATGCTTAGAGTTAGGACTCCACTTAAGTGCTTTGTTGAATCAGGATCAAACTTTGCAGGAGCATTTAATATAAGTGTAATGCATGGCCCGAAAGTGTTAAACATCCTGCAAATGAAACAACCCTTAAAAACATGTGGGGAGATAACGTTTGTGTTTTTGTGTATTTACGTTTATATGGGTAGGGGGTGGACAACGTAATCAACAGTCCCTGTCTATGCTGTATTCTGATAATTCAGATATCAAAAGAACATCCTCACACGTAAATGAATTGTAAACACAGGATATCTCTGTATTCATCTCTCTTTGAAAGGCATAGCAAGTCATCTGTGAATGGTGGAGGAACAAGCAAATTGCCTTATGTTAATTCGTATTGCTAAATATAGGTGATGGACTTCCTTCAAAGTCATGCTAATTACCTTTTGCTCCCAGAGGAACTCTAACTTGTCAAAAAGGAAATGAAATTATATAAAAGATCCTTGGGTCCTGACTCTGTCATCTCACATCTGCTTTGAGGCTTCATACAGGGGAAGCTTGAGCCATAAGGACTGAGTTCTAACTGAATCACCCTGAAATATAAACATTGGACTATTTATAGACTAATATAACCTATGGACTATTTCTGAAAGAACTCTTTGCAATTACAAAGCTCACCATCTCTGCTATGAATCTGAATCTTAAGAACTGAACTCATGTCTGTATGTATATTGATCTTTTAACCATACTCTCTCTTTTGCTTTTTAATTGTCTGTATGCATGTATTTGGGTAAGATCTGGAATATTCAATAACCTGGGAGATAATGTGTCTGATCCTTTCGGATTGGTAGAACCTTTTCTTTTATATGATGAAATAAGATTTTAAGAAATCTTCATCATATTTGACGTGGGTACCTGAATGGAGGCCTGAGTCTGGAACACTTTAAGGAAACTGTGTTGTTTGAACTTCTGAGTAACCAGTAAGGTACAAAACAAGCTGTTTTATTCTGGCTTGGTAAATCTAAGTATTGGAATATCCACCAGCTGTATGGGGATTGTCTGCCCCATTCTTTGCAGTCCACCCGAACTGAGTGACCACAGCTGGCCCCCACTGGGACCCCAGTCACAATAATCTTCAAATTTTATACTATATACTCCAGAAATTCTCCATAAACCTTCCTAAAGTCCTTTAAGTAGGCCATGAAATGTAAGGACTTCATATGGAACAAAGCTTGCAGACTCAGAGTCCTTCAACTCAACCTGTTCTAAGGCCTCATTACCCATCTTAAACTGGTTAATACGGCTGCTATTTTGACAGTCCAGAATATTAGGAAGCATGTTAAAATGCAGACATTAGAAAAATCACAACCATGGACTACTGAAAGGCTCAGAAGTATATAGTAAATAATTCCAATAGTAGCTTTGAAGTTCTCCAAAATCCACACAGGCATTAGTTCTCATCTACTGGAAATGAATAAAACAAATGAGGGGTTTCCAGGCTAAGCCTTTGTTCCAGTATGCTCTAGTCTGAAAACACATTAGAAGAGTTTTCTAAAAAAATGAAAAGCCTCTTATATTTTCAAACATTTGTGTCTAAAATTCTTTGCCCAAACCTTCTAAGAGAGTTATCCTCTGGCAGAGAATCACAGATAGGAAATTTCAGATGGAAAGGTTTTGTTATGGGACAAATATGGGGTTGTGGTTTAAAAAAGACACATAAAAGTAAGCATTTTACAACCATAGGCCCAGCTCTGTGAGTTGCAACGTGTGCATGACCCTTGCACCTGCAAAGAGTTCTAATGAAATCAAAGGGGCTCCATCATGCCCACTGTCCTGCATGGGTGTTGTAATTTTCAGGATTGGGGTTTAAGTTATATGAGGAGGCAACCCATCTTTCCAGAATAAGCACATTCAAGATTTTTTTCATAATCTACTTCTACCGCATGAACAAAGACATACGAAATTAAACAGCAAAATTAAAAACAGCCCTTCACATTGATGGAAAAGAAACATAGGATATTCTGACAACCTTTAGAACAGCAGCATTTTTCAGATTGCAAGCTACATATTTTGCACATATTTTTCACCAGGGATCTCACAGCACTATGCAAAAATTGGGTATTTATAGGTGGGATTTTCATATAACCCAACAGCAGCTTCAATAGGAGCAGAGTTAGACCAACACTGATAACTTTGGAAAATCCAACCCAATCTCTTTCTTTTACAATTGAAGAAGAGAGGATTAAGTGACATGCACAAGGTCACTTAGGCCAGATCTACACTGGGGGGGTGGTCGACCTATGATACATAACTTCAGCTACGCGAATAGTGTAGCTGAAGTCGGCTTATCGTAGGTCGACTTACCTGGCCGTGAGGACGGCGGTGAGTCGACCGCTGCCGCTCCCCCATCGACTCCGCTGCTGCTTCTCGCAGCAGTGGAGTTCCAGAGTTGATGGGGAGTGCGTTCGGGGATTGATTTATCGCATCTCGATGAGATACGATAAATCGATCCCCGATAGATCAATCACTACCCGCCGATCCGGTGTGCAGTGAAGACGTACACTTAGTGGCAGAGTCAAGAACATAAACTCATAGACTCATAGACTCATAGACTGTAAGGTCAGAAGGGACCATTATGATCATCTAGTCTGACCTCCTGCACAATGCAGGCCACAGAATCTCACCCACCCACTGCTGGAATAATCCTCTCACCTATGTCTCAGCTATTGAAGTCCTCAAATCATGGTTTAAAGACTTCAAGATGCAGAGAATCCTCCAGTAAGTGACCCGTGCCCCATGCTGCAGAGGAAGGCGAAAAACCTCCAGGGCCTCTGCCAATCTACCCTGGAGGTTATATTACAGAAGTAATATCTTGTGGCTCCTAGTTCTAGGCTGTGATAACTAGTCTATACCTCATCTTGAATGACTAAGAACACCCTGTGTTGTCCTTATTCTCTAAAGGGTTAATACTCCAAGCTGCAACCTGTCTCCTGATGCCAAAATATAGCCTTATTGTTATATTCAATCAAATGGATATCTGATTCAGATATTTAATATAATAAGATTAAAAATATGGTTAATAAAATATGCACAATTTTTCACTGTTGTAACACTCTAGATCAGTGGTGGGCAACCTGCAGCATGTCAGGGTAATCTGTTGGCGGGCTGCCAGATGGTTTGTTTACATTTGCATGGCTGCCCGTAGCTCCCAGTGTCCGTGGTTCACCGTTCCACATCAATGGGAGCTGCAGGAAGCGGCGACCAGCACATCCCTGCAGCCTGTGCCACTTCCCACAGCTCCCATTGGCCGGGAACAGCGAACTGCGGCCACTGAGAGCTCCGGGTAGCTGTGCAAATGTAAACAAACTGTCTGGTGACCCGCCAACAGATTACCCTGACAGGCCGCGTACGGCCCACGGGCTGCAGTTTGCCCACCACTGCTCTAGATGGTGATTGCAATTCCAACAAAGCAGTGTTGTCAGTTGTTGGCTGCATGCATGTGTTTTCTCTGCATGCTGCACTTGCTCTAGCCAAATAGCCTGTACAGCAGGCTCTGATTGAACTGCCCAAGAAGACCACAAACTCCATTCAGTAGCGAAGGCACTCAGCCAGGTTTATTGTCAACAAAACACGGTTCTAGCTCCCTAGATCAATGTCTACACTTAGAATCATAGGATCATAGAATCTCAGGGTTGGAAGGGACCTCAGGAGGTCATCTAGTCCAACCCCCTGCTCAAAGCAGGACCAACCCCAACTAAATCATCCCAGCCAGGGCTTTGTCAAGCCTGACCTTAAAAACCTCTAAGGAAGGAGATTCCACCACCTCCCTAGGTAACCCATTCCAGTTCTTCACCACCCTACTAGTGAAAAAGTTTTTCCTAATATCCAACTTGCACATGTATGCCAGTGACAAAGGACTCAGCTCAGTGAATGGCAGGACTTTCCATTTCCCCCTTCAGCTAGACAAAGACACGTCCTCTAGGACACCTCTTTTATACACTGATACAAGCAGGTTATGTATTGCCCCTCTGACATGGTTAGTTACCACCCTTCACCTTCTACATGTTGGTTTGATCAAAACATCTCTATTTATGATCCTGACCTTATCTTTAGGAGGGGTCAATATGTCCTTGTGACATCTTCGGGGAGTGTGTTAACACCATAACCTCATAATGGGGTGTTGCGGTACGTGAATACTTAGTGCCATAGGTGTGTGCATGGGGTGTGCCGGGTGTGTCCAGGCACACCCTAATGCCCTGAGCTGCGGCTCGGAAGGCTGCTCCTCCCCCCTCCCCTGGAGGCTGTTTCCTAGGGGCAGCCTGCACGCAGCTGCGATCAGCTGTTTGCCAGGCAGGCTCAGACCAACTGCTTCCTGCCTCCCTGCTCCGGCAGGGGCTGAGTGAGTCTCACCAAATTTAAAAAAAAAAAGCCTTAGGGTTAGGTGTGGGCGGGAGTGCCGGGCTATCAGCAGCAGCACAGCTGGCCCTTGCTTACCTAGGGCTGCCCTGCACCTCTTGGGCTGATGTCCATGGCGTCCATGTGTATGGCTGCTCCCTGCCAGCCAGGCTGCACTCCGGCCACAGCAGGCATCAGGTGACCCAAGGGAGCCCAGCTAGGCTAGGGCTGGGTGCCGTGGTAGATTAGGGGGAGGAGAAACCCCGGACCCTGGCAGGAGCCATGCTGGGGTGGAGGGGGAGGAGAAGCCCAGACCCCAGCAGGAGCTGCACTGGTGGGGGAGAGGAGCCGAGCTGGGATGGGGGAGGAGAAGCCCCAGACTCGTAGACTTTAAGGTCAGAAGGGACCATTATGATCATCTAGTCTGACCTCCTGCAAAATGCAGGCCACAGAATCTCACCCACCCACTCCAGGAATAATCCTCTCAACCCGGGAGGAGCTGCACTGTGGGGAGAGGGGGAAAAGGAACCACACTGGGGCAGAGAGGAGAAGCCCTGGACCCTGGCAGAAGATGTGGGGCTGAAGTCCCCGGCTCAGGAGCCCCAGCCACCCTAGTGGCAGAAGCTGCAGGGCTGAAGCCCTGACCCCACTCTGTGTGGAGCTGGTATCTCCATTTCCACCACCATCACACAGCAATGAATGGATTTAGCCTAGGAGGCAGGGTAAGTATTGGCCCCATTTGGCAGGTGGGATCTAGGGCACACAGAGGTTAAGTGACTTTCCCAAGGCTAAGCAGGGAGTCTGTGGCAGAGCAGAGACTCAAACCCAGAACACCTGAACCCTGTGCCTTAACCACTAGGCAACCTTCCACCCAAGGAGGGGGAACTTCCTCTGCCACTTTGAATATGTGGGTGGGAGCAGCCACTAGACAGAGCTGCCAGGAGGTGGGGAGCAGAGAGAGATGGGGAAAGGGACATGGGTGGGTGTAGCAGGGTGGTTACCTGCTCCTGCCTGGGATGGGTTAAAACAGCTCTACAGAGGGAGCAGTCAGGGGATGGGCAGTCAGGGGACATGGAATGGGGGTGCTGGATAGGGCGTGGGAGTCCCAGGGGGCCTGTCAGGGGTGTGGGTGTGGCTAGGGGCCGGGGCAGTCAGGGGACGGGGGTTGGATAGTTGGAGGGGTCCTGGGGGGTGATTAGGGGGTGGGGAGTCTCTGGAGGGGGCAGTCAGGAAACAAGAAGCAGGGGGGGTTGGATGGGTCAAGGGTTCGGGGAGGGGGCTGTCAGTGGCAGGGGTGTGGAGAGGGGTCGGAGCAGTCAGGGGACAGGTAAGGGGTAAGGTCCTAGGGAGGCAGTTACAGTGGGGGGGTTTCAGGAGGGGGCAGTCAGGGGACAAGGAGCAGGGAGGCTTAGATAGGGGGTGGGGTCCCAGGAGGGAGCAGTCAGGGGACAAGGAGCATGGGAGGTTGGGGGTTTTGAGGGGGGCTAGAAGTGGGAGGGAGTGGAGGGGGCAGGGCTAGGGCAGGGCTCCCTGGGTGCACACCCTAATGAAATGTGCTGCGCATGCCTATGCTTAGTGCCTACGAGTGTTTGTGTTTTTGCAATGACAGTCCTGGTCTTACCAAGTTCATGTATCAGACAGTGAACCTGCAAGCAGGCATCTGCTTTATATCAGGGCCTGACTTTTGATCATAGTGTGACTCTTGCTAAGTTTGCTTTATCTCAGAAGGGCCTGATTTTAGTTCAGTCCTTAGGCCTTACACAATGCCTCATGTCTCTTTCTACTACATCAGCAGAGTGTGGGTGGGCTGACAAAATGCATCACTGGAATTTCCAATGTTTTAAAAGATAATCAATTCACAAATATTTCTAGCAAATTTTAGCATTAATGACCAACATGCCATTCTTTACTGTTTAGCAGAAAATCAGCATTGCCTCGAGAGACTACATTTTGCAATTGTTATTGATCCAATATATAAACAATGCATGCCATGCAATGAAACACAAAATAGCATTGGGTTTGAAATTACATCAGTGGAGCTTGTCATCTTTTGCCAGGAGCAAATGGCCAACGAAGCTTACAAGCTCTGCCTGAGCAGCTGCACACAGAGTTTAGGCTTTCTCAACTCAAGACCAGGGCCTTGGTCTAATTTGGAATTAAGGTTAAAAATAACTGAGTGGCATGCTGGGTTTATGAGCTTTGCATAAGTTTAAGGAGCCTCTTTATAAATACAATAGCCTGAATTCCAGCTGGGCATATGTAGATAAATCTCTGCATTAAGTATCTTCACATAATTTCATATGACTTTGCATTGTGCTATTTTGTATTTCATATAACTTTGCATTGTGCCTCTCCATATAACCTTGTTTTAAGCTGTTTTCATACAACTTTGTATCAAGTCCTTTGATATGGGAACTTTGTATTAGATTCCTATTTCATATGGGAACTTTGTATTAGATCCCTATATAGAAAACCTGTAGAAAACTTTGTATCAGATGTTATAGCCCCTAAGAATAGTATAGTTAAAGTGGGGAAAAAATGTCTTTTGCTAGGAGTAGAATAAGATCTTCCCCCACTCTGTAATCAATTGCCCTGTTGAATGAATGAGGTGTGAATGAGTAAGGCTTGGAAAACAAGCAGCTCCGGACAGCTACAATAGTTGGAGAGGATATGGAAGCCAGACCCAAGGAAAATAAAACTTGTCAAGTGGGCTCAATAAAGAAGAGCAGACATATTGACAGCCTTGGGGATTAGAATCAAGCACCTTCTTTGGAAAACACCCTCTTTGAACAGCATTGGGACAACACCCAGAGAGAAGCAGCACAAAGGACCAACGGACACAGACCAGTGGACACAGACCCAGATTTTGAATATGGGATAGATTTTCATGAGAGGGAAGCTGCTATAAAAGTGAGGTGTCTTTCAGAGGACCCCAGGTCTCATCTTGTCACCATCGGCGCATTGATCCGGATCGGCAGAAGCCCGGCTCCACCCCTCCCCCATCTAACTCACCTGGCCAGTGAAGTTAAGGGGAGCAACTAGTTAGTAACAACAAGACAGAGTGTGTTTGTGTGTGCGTGTGAATGCATGAGTGTGATATATATATCATATGCATATGATAGAGTATGGATTGATACATGTATTACTAATAAATGTGACATTTTGTCTTATCCCCTTTAATAAGATCCTGTTGGTTTTTATTTTATTGGTATACCACATATACCCACTGAAGTAAACTCCAAATCAGATTTTGACCTCTGGATCAGGCCCATAAAAAGCATATGCCATAGTATCTATTACTAACGATACCTTATTTTTGATCCTACAGTCACCCCAGAAAATTACAGGACAGATCCTACTCCACTCCCATCGATGCTGGTCTTTCCTTTGCCTTTAATTGGAGTTGGACTGGGCCCTGTTTGAAGTGAGCAGCAATATGGTTTGCTTTTAGGAATTAATATCTAATAGCTTCTTTAAACAATTTAGAAGCAGCAGCACTCAGGTGATGAAGGTCAGCTGTTTTAAATGCTTTCTGAAAAATGGTAGCATAGTCCATCAAATGCTCCTATTTTCGACCGATTAACATTTGCTTGAGTAACTTAGTAACATTTTTCTTTTCACTTCACAATTTAAAATTAAATTACATTGATTTCTTCATGTTTTCCCATTTACTATTAACTGTATTTCTATTGCCATTTTCATGAACTATACATTTTTGATGATGCTGTCTTTCCTTTCATGAACTGCATGTTAGGGAATATGAAATATATTCTCTTAAGAAACTGTGGCACTGGGTAAATAGATTGTGCAATATAACATTTGTTCACTAGATTAATTAAATGCAAATACTTCTGTCCATACAACATTAAGGTTGTGAATTTAAAGGTACCAAGGGATATTCCAAAGCAGGGAACTTCCCATAGAAAAAATAGTTTGACCACATTGCATATATAGGATATGTCAGATTCCTTTTCAATTCAGACAAGTCTTATTTTTTTGCCTTTATGGACTATATAGTTAGGCCAAAATAACAGTGCTATGATAATCTCCCAAGTGTGTTTTAGTTCTCAACATTAGTGTGAGTATAGTGTGATTTTCTTGCTAAACTACTCAGGAATTCCCACTCCCCTCTCCCCCCCCCCCCCAAAAAAAGGAGTTCCCTGTCCTAGTCTGTTGACTGCTAAACATTTGTACCTTCCCCCTTATTTTGGCTAAGCCTGCCCATGCCCGCAATCCTAACACAGGCATCTGGCTCCCAAGTGCTACTGGGTGGCATGCATAGGACAAGCTTCTCCTTATGTGGCAGTCACTCCCAACTGTTCCAAATAATCCTGAAAGTCTGATACACATTCTCAGTTCTCAGACCTTCATGATCTCCACTGTGCCCACAGGCCCAAATATATGCACATATTTTAGATGTGGAGTCAGAGGACTCATCTTGATCCTTATGTGTCTCAGATTAAAATGGACTATATATTGACAATGCCTATGTATTGTCAATGGCTCACACATTTACATTTATGCTTTTGCAGTGTTCACAAATTTAAATGAAATCCCCCTGTTATTGTTCACACTTTGAAATCTTCTTCAGATTTGCATACAGGAGGTTATTTGGTCCTGTTGAAGAATGAGGATTTCTGCAGCTTGGGGTTGGATTTGCATGTTTGTCATGGGAAAATGTTGGAGGGTTTGGTAGCTGGGACAAGGTATGAGAGGCAGCATGGCCCAGGGGCTTCAGCACTGGGCTACAAGTCAGGTGCTCTGCCCTGATAGAGCTGAGTGAATGAGGGTGGCCAAATTCGATGAACAGGTTTTTACCTGGGACTGCATTTTTTAGCAAAAAAACCAATTTGGTGAAAAAAATTCACCCAGAGCTAGGCCTGAGTTCTAATCCTAACTCTGGTGTGGACTGACTATGTAGCCTTGGGCAAATTACTTCATCTTCAGTCCTCCATCTACAAAGTGTGGATATAACACTTACAATTGCCTATCTTTAAGGGATGTTGTGAGGATTAACTCATGTCCATGAAGCACTTTGTAAACTTAAAGTGCTGTAGCGAGCCTAAGCACATGTTGCTTTTTGCATGCAGGATGGCATTTGGGAGCAGGTTTTAAAGCGAAGTGTTTGCTGTTCAGAAGAGTGAAGTTTGGTCATGTGTTTTTAAGAGAAGGAAATCTAATTTAGCAGTTGGGAGGAGTTGGATGGATGGTGTAAACTCGCTCATAGATTTCCATGACAACCACTGAGCTATCCCTTCCCCCATGGGGGGGGGGGGTAAGGGATAGCTCAGTGGTTTGAGCATTGGCCTGCTAAACCCAGGGTTGTAAATTCAATCCTTGAGGGGGCCATTTAGGGATCTGGGGCAAAAATTGGGGATTGGTCCTGCTTTGAACAGGGGGTTGGACTAGATGGCCTCCTAAGGTCCCTTCCAACCCTAGTATTCTATGATTCAATAGCCATCACCCATCCATCCATCAAACTCTCTCTGGAACGCTCCCACTCTAGCATCTACTTCCTGCAAACGACAATCAACTTCAACAATGGAACCCTACAGACAGCCATATACATGAAAACCACGGACCACCACAACTACCTTCATAGATCCAATAACCAACCCAAACAACTGTTATCAACAGCCAGGCACTCAGATACATTTGCAGATGCCTGGGAATTAGCAATGTCTGCCTTCCCTGGACTGCACTGGCTGCTAGTAAACTGATGGTTAGGCTTAAGATCTTACAAACTGATATGAGGCCCTTCGCAATTTAGGACTATGGTCTCTTGCCCCATCATCTGCCTATGTACTTGAAACAACCAAATGTTCAGTCTGGATTGGACTGTGAGCAAGGCCTTATCTGAGATTGCCAGGCAGAACTCACAAATCCTTTTTTGGTCATTTCAACCATGACAATTTTACTAACACCACATAAGCATTGGGAGGTTCTTTGTGACTATGCCATTAAGATCAGTTTATAGTTTATAAACTGGTTTTATGTACAGCATACGGGCTTGTCTACACTGTGAGCCATGCTCAGAACTATCGCTACACTATAGCAATATCTACGTAGCACGTTACTGCATGGCAACCTAGAGGGAATGAACAGAACAGGTAATCATCCAGTGATCCATCCCGTCGCCCATTCCCAGCTTCTGGCCAACAGAGGCTAGGGGACACCATCCCTGCCTGTGTTCCCAGTAAGCTACGTGGTTGGGTGACCGCCCAGGAGAGATTCAAGTGCCGCGCAGCTGAATAGCAAAACCGTGCACATCCAGCAGCGTGTGTTCAGGTGCCTCTCTCCACACTGCTTTGCAACCATGTTGCTCCTGCAGCTGCTCCTGGGATCCTACTGCTGGCTATGCAGAGTGGGGGAAGGGAGGGAGGCGCTGATGTCAGGGTGTCCCACTCCCCCCGCCCCCGTACCCCATCTCCACAGAGCAGGGCAGAGGGGACAGCCTGTCTCAGGATTCAGAGCTGCTGCGGTCTGAGGTCTGAAGACTCCAGCCTCTGGGCAGTGAGTGAGTGCCTTTCTTAAAGAGACAGTGCACTGTCTCTGAGACTTCCCCAGCAGCCAGCTCACACAGGCTCTGTCTCTCTTTCTCTCCCCCTCCCCACTGCCCATGTACCCCATCTCTGCAGAGCTGGGGCACAGGAGACAGGGCTCTGAGTCAGCACAGAGCAGGAGTGCTTTCAGTAATTGCCTCAAAGAGACAGAGCACGGTGTCTCAAAGAAATTTTCCCAGCAGCCAGCACACACACTGTGCCTCTCTCTCTCTTGCTCTCTCTCTCTCTCTCTCTCACACACACACACGCACACACACACACACTGTCTCTTTCAGACTCACCTCCCAATGCATACTTGTATTATTGTTGTTACTTTTTGGTACTTCCTACAATGCACATATATTCACTGTATTTATATTCATTCAGAGTTATTATTTTAGTGTTTTGACCAGTCTATGCATTCATAATTTTTATTTCTTCCTTACACTTAAATTTAATTCTTTGAGTAGTGAGTTCTAAAATGCCTAACCTGTCCTGGCTGAAGTAATTATCCCTATGGTAAATTTTTAAAAATATATCTTGTATCTAGGTTTTTTGTTTCTATTGGTGGCGCACATCCGCACATACCACAGTACACATAACAACATTTATTCTGCACATGGATGGAAAAAATTAGAGAGAACATTGATCCCTGGCTAACAGCCATTGATGAACCTATTCTCCTTGAACTTATTTAATTCTTTTTTGAACTTTTTTGTCAGTGTAGATAAATTACTTTAATACTAGTTTTATGCGTTGATATTTGGCATGTCTATTGGTATTAGCAGTACACATTAGAAGCACACCTAAAAATATATTAAATGGAAGTGCATTTTAAGCCTGTATATCTAGAAAAACATTACATAAAAGATGACATCTTCATCATCTGGACCCATGGAAAAGAAGCCCTTAAGGAATTCCACCACGATATCAACAATTTCCATCCCACCATCAACCTCAGCCTAGACCAGTCCACACAAGCGGTCCATTTCCTAGACACTACTGTGCTAATAAGCGATGGTCACGTAAACACCACCCTATACCGGAAACCTACTGACCGCTATACTTACCTACATGCCTCCAGCTTCCACCCAGGACATACCACATGATCCATTGTCTACAGCCAAGCTCTAAGATACAACCACATTTGCTCCAATCCCTCAGACAAAGACAAACAGCTACAAGATCTCTATCAAGCATTCTTAAAACTACAATACCCACCTGCTGAAGTAAAAAAACAGATTGACAGAGCCAGAAGAGTACCCAGAAGTCACCTACTACAGGACAGGCCCAACAAAGAAAATAACAGAACACCACTAGCCGTCACCTTCAACCCCCAACTAAAACCTCTCCAGCGCAGCGTCAAAGATCTACAACCTATCCTGAAAGATGATCCCTCACTCTCACCGATCTTGGGAGACAGGCCAGCCCTTGCTTACAGACAGCCCCCCAACCTGAAGCAAATACTCACCAGCAACAACACAACAAAAACACTAACCCAGGAACCTATCCTTGCAACAAAGCCCAGTGCTAACTCTGTCCACATATCTATTCAAGTCACACCATCATAGGACCTAATCACATCAGCCACGCCATCAGGGGCTCGTTCACCTGAACATCTACCAATGTGATATATGCCATCATGTGCCAGCAATGCCCCTCTGCCATGTACATTGGCCAAACTGGACAGTCTCTACGCAAAGGAATAAATGGACAGAAATCTGACATCAGGAATCATAGCATTCAAAAACCAGTAGGAGAACACTTCAACCTCTTAATCACTCAGTGACAGACTTAAAGGTGGCAATTTTGCAACAGAAAAGCTTAAAAAACAGACTCCAACGAGAAGCTGCTGAACTTGAATTAATATGCAAACTAGATACCATTAACTTAGGTTTGAACAGAGACTGGGAGTGGCTCAGTCATTATGTTAATTGAATGTATTTCCCCTAGTTAAGTATCCTAGCTAAGTATTCTCACATCTTTGTGTCAACTGTCCGTAATGAGCCATCTTGATTATCACTTCAAAAGTTTTTTCCCCTGCTGATAATAGTTCCTCTTAATTAATTACCCTCTTACAGTTGGTATGGGTACTTCCACCTTTTCATGTTTCTCTGAATGTATAAATATCTTCTTACTGTATGTTCCATTCTATGCATCCAAAGAAGTGGACTGTAGTCCACGAAAGCTTATGCTGAAATAAATTTGTTAGTCTCTAAGGTGCCACAAGTACTCCTTTTCTTTCTACAGCAGACAGATTCTCAAACAAATAAGAGAACACACTTAAGCTGCAAACTTAAAATTAAGTTCCCCACTAGCCTTACTCCTGGGAATGGTACTTTACATGTAAGGATGATCTCCACTTAGCATTCTCAAACCTTAGTTAGTACCTGTATCACCAAATCATTTTATTTAGGTACTATGGGGAAATTTTTAACTTTAATGCTACACTGGAACTGATCTCAGAGCAGAAGTCATCTATTGCCGAAATGTCATATTAAAGGATGTGTAGTATTGCTGTGGAAATCACTCATTACTGCATTTCCACTGCTTGCATCCGAAGAAGTGGGTATTGACCCACGAAAGCTTATGCTTCAATACCTCTGTTAGTCTATAAGGTGCCACAGGACCCTTTGTCGCTTCTACAGATCCAGACTAACACGGCTACCCCTCTGATACTCATTACTGCAACATATTTTGCATCATTAAAATTTACATCCATTAAAATTCCATGAGCTAGAATATGGGAACTACCCACAATAGGCCACAAAAGCTATCTTACAGACAACTATTGCAGTAAAGATTGGGTATGGGTATTTCATTCCAAATGTAAATATATTTTGATAACTATCTCTCTGACCCATAAAAATATATCATTTCTAGTTGTTTAGTTATTTTTACTAGTAGCCAGACTACCCAGTAGTCATCCATCTTTTCACCTCTTGCCTGTGCAATCTGCAAACTTATTGTTGATTTTCATTATGTGTCAAAAGAGACAGTTACACATGTTATAAGGTCTGTCAGTCGCAGCACTGAAGCTCAGAACTGTGTGAAGAATGTTATTGCTCACCCGATAACCTGATAGAGCATTTGCTATCCTTTTCATAAAAAATGCAGGCTAACGGAGACATATTGAGCCAGAATGGTAATTTTTCATATAGTGACTCCCAGTGACCTTGTTAAAAAAATATCATATTATTTCCTTTGAGAGTGGTGATTTCAAAACAGAGCTGTACAAAGCCCTCAAGGATTTCTCTGGCAAAATGTCTGTGATAACACATAAGTTCCTTTCTCTCTTTCCCTCTCTTGTATTAAGACAGCACTGGAAAATAGGCTAATTTACTAAACTTCCATCCTGAAGAACGACAAAGCTAATGGTTTGTCTTAAAGAAGGATTTATGGGCGTCTGTGTGCTTCTCTAACTATAGACACATGAGGTAACAGACAAAAAGTTACATTAGACTTAGTCATTCACCATAAATTCCCAATCCAGATGTCTCAGAGCATATGATGACTTAGTGTGATATACCCTTGGGGGTTCAAAGAGTAGAAAATTAAACTACTTCTTCTCTGCTTGGAAGTGTCTCATGTTCATGATGAACTATGGCTGATCAACTGGCATTGTGAAGCCTTGCTAGATGCAAAGCGCAATTTGAAAAGAATGGAAGATGATTATCATTCATTCGTGTACCAGGTGTGCATTCAGCTGTACAAAGACTATCCTACTTTTGCCTGCTTTTTAGTTAGGTGTGTGATGCAGGATTAGCATTGCCAACTACAAGAGTTCAAAAGTTATGAATCAGGCTCCAAAAAGTCATAAGTATAACTTAAAAATCACAAGATTAAGGGCTAAAAACTCATATTCTTTTTTAAAATGAAAGCTGAGGTTTCTCATGTAATCACTTGACTCCAGAAGATGGACCTTTAAGAAGAAATATTAGAAGACTCAAAATAAATGAGAGAATGGGCACACTGAAGGTTAATTTGGGGGAGATGAGACCTCACTACCTCTCTCCTTCCAAGACTTCACCTAGTTTCATTCATTATCATAATCTATTATATAAGGTTAATTTGGGAGCTGCTTTAACAAGAACACATGTGTCAAGCTGTGAAGGAGAATGAAATACAGCTTCTAAAAGGGGGTAAGGAAGAGAACATCTTTCCATCACAGCTACCAGCTTATTCTGAGAGATCTGGGTTCCCCCCCAGCACCACTTCGAAGTAAATGTATGTGGGGCAGAGTTATCCTTCCTGAATCCCCATCTCTCTCTCACCCTAGTTACCTATTTGTTGCTATGCTTTCTTACTAGTCCTTATTCTTATTTCCCCACTCCTTTACGTAGTCTGTGTCAACCTGCCAGGTGTCAGGGCCAGGCCATGGGTAGCCAGTGTGCCCTGGGCAGCTGCTAAATTGCAATCAGGAGATAAGTAGTGGGGTCAGGAGAGAGCTGGATTGGAATGCCAGGGAGTCTTGGTCTTGCACCAAGTTGTAGTTGGCAGGCAGATAGCAGGGTCAGAAGTGAGCCAGTTCAGGATACCAGGAAGTCAGAGTCAGGCACCAGGTTACAGAAAAAACATAAGAATGGCCACACTGGGTCAGACCAAAGGTCCATCTAGCCCAGTATCCTGTTTTCCAACAGTGGTCAATACCAGGTGCCCCAGGGAGAATGAACAGAACAGGTAATCATGAAGTGGTCCATCCCCTGTTGCCCATTCCCAGCTTCTGGCAAACAGAGGCTAGGGACACCATCCCCGCCCATCCTGGCTAATAGCCATTGATGGACCTATCCGCCATGAACTTACCCAATTTTTTTTTAATCCTGTTATAGTCTTGGCCTTCAGAACATCTTCTGGCAAGGCATTCCACAGCTTGGCTGTACGTTGTGTGAAAAAAAAACCTTCATTTGTTTGTTTTAAACCTGCTGCCTATTAATTTCATTTGTTTACCCCTAATTACTTTCTCTACACCTGTCATGATTTTATAGACCTCTATCATATCCTTCCTTAGTCATCTCTTTTCCAAGCTGAAAAGTCACAGTCTTATCATAGAATCATAGAATCTCAGGGTTAGAAGGGACCTCAGGAGGTCATCTAGTCCAACCCCCTGCTCAAAGCAGGGCCAACCCCAACTAAATCATCCCAGCCAGAGCTTTGTCAAGCCTGACCTTAAAAACCTCTAAAGGAGGAGATTCCACCACCTCCCTAGGTAACCCATTCCAGTGCTTCACCACCCTACTAGTGAAAAAGTTTTTCCTAATATCTAACCTAAACCTCCCCCTCTGCAACTTGAGACCATTACTCCTTGTTCTGTCATCTTCTACCACTGAGAACAGTCTAGATCCATCCGCTTTGGAACCCCCTTTCAGGAAGTTGAAAGCAGCTATCAAATACCCCCTCATTCTTCTCTTCTGCAGGCTAAACAATCCCAGTTCCCTCAGCCTCTCCTCATAAGTCATGTGCTCCAGCCCCCTAATCATTTTTGTTGCCTTCCGCTGGACTCTTTCCAATTTATCCACATCCTTCTTGTAGTGTGGGGCCCAAAACTGGACACAGTACTCCAAATGAGGCTTCACCAGTGCCGAATAGAGGGGAATGATCACGTCCCTCGATCTGCTGAAAATGCCCCTACTTATACAGCCCAAAATGCCATTAGCCTTCTTGGCAACAAGGTCACACTTATTAATCACTCCTCATATGGAAGCTGTTCCATACCCCTAACAATTTTTGTTGCCCTTTTCTGTACCTTTTCCAATTCCAATATATCTTTTTTTGAGATGGGGCAACCATATCTGCACACATTATTCAAGATGTGGGGATACCATGCATTTATCTAGAGGCAATATGATATTTTCTGTCTTATTATCTATCCCTTTCTTAATGATTCCCAACATTCTGTTCGCTTTTTTGACTGCCGCTGCACATTGAGTGGACGTTTTCAGAGAACTATCCACAATGACTCCAAGAGCTCTTTCTTGAGTGGTAACAGTTAATTTTATCATTTTATATTTATAGGTGAGATTATGTTTTCCAATGTGCATTACTTTGCATTTATCAACATTGACTTTCATCTGCCATTTTGTTGCTCGGTCACCGAGTTTTGTGAGACACTTTTGTAGCTCTTCGCAGTCTGCTTGGGGCTGAACTATCTTGAGTAATTGTGTGTCATCTGCAAATTTTGCCACCTCACTGTTTACCCCTTTTTCCAGATCATTTATGAATATATTGAATAGGACTGGTCCCAGTACAGACTGCTAGGGGACATGACTATTTACCTCTCTCCATTCTGAAAACTGACCATTTATTCCTACTCTTTGTTCCCTATCTTTTAACCAGTTACCAATACATGAGAGGATCTTCCCTCTTAGCCCATGACAACTTACTTTGCTTAAGAGCCTTTGGTGAGGGACCTTGTGAAAGGCTTTCTGAAAATCCACTGGATCATCCTTGTCCACATGTTTGATGACCCCCTCAAAAAATTCTAGTAGATTGGAAATCATACCTCACCATTTACAAAAACCATGTTGACTGTTCCCCAACAAATTATGTTTCTCTATGTGTCTGACAATTTTGATCTTTATTACAGTTTCAACCAGTTTGCCTGGTACTGAAGTCAGGCTTACAGGCCTGTAATTGCTGGGATCACCTCTGGAGCCCTTTTTAAAAATTGGTGTCACATTAGCTATCTTCCAGTCATTTGGTACAGAAGCTGATTTGAATGATAGTTTACAAACTACACTTAGGAGTTCTGCAATTTCACCTTTTAGTTCCTTCAGAACTCATGGGTGAACACCATCTGGTCCTGGTGACTTATTACTGTTTAGTTTATCAATATGTTCCAAAATCTCCTCTAATGAAACCTCAATCTGGGACAGTTCCTCAGATTTGTCACCTAAAAAGAATGGCTCAGGTTTGGGAATCTCCCTCACATCCTCACCCATGAAGACCAATGCAAAGAATTAATTTAGTTTCTCCGCAATGGCCTTATCGTCCTTGAATGCATCTTTAGCATCTCGATCATCCAGTGGGACCACTGATTGTTTAGCAGGCTTCCTGCTTGTCATATACTTAATTTTTTTTGCTATTACTTTTTGATTCTTTGGCTAACTATTCTTCAAATTCTTTTTTGGCCTCCCTAATTATATTTTAAAACTTAATTTGCCAGGATTTATGCTCCTTCCTGTTTTCCTCAATAGGATTTAACTTTCACTTTTTAAAGAGTGCCTTTTTATCTCTCACTGCTTCTTTTACTTTGTTGTTTAGCCACAGTGGCACTTTTTTGGTCCTCTTACTTAGTTTTTTAATTTGGGGTATACATTTAAGTTGAGCTTCTATTATACTGTCTTTAAAAATTTTCCATGCAGCTTGCAGGGATTTCACTTTTGACAATGTACTTTTTAATTTCCATTTAACTAACTTCCTCATTTTTGTGTAGTCCCCCTTTCTGAAATTAAATGCTACAGTGTTGGTCTGCTGTGGTGTTTTCCCCGCCACAGGGATGTTAAATTATATTATGGTCACTATTACCAAGTGGTCCAACTATATTCCTCTCTTAGACCAGATCCTGTGCTGCACTTAGGACTAAATCAAGTATTGCCTTTTCTCTTGTGGGTTCCAGGACTAGATGCTCCAAGAAGCAGTCATCTAAGGTGTCAAGAAACTTTATCTCTGGATCCCGTCCTGGGTGACATGTGCCCAGTCAATATGGGGATAGTTGAAATCCCCCATTATTATTGAGGTTTTTATTTTTATAGCCTCTCTAATTTCCCTGAGTATTTCACAATCACTATCACCATCCTGATCAGGTGGTTGGTAATATATCTCTACTGCTATATTCTTATTATTAGAGAATGGAATTGCTATCCATAGAGATTCAATGGTACAGTTTGGTTCATTTAAGATTTTTACTTCATTTTATTCTACACTTCCTTTCACATATATACACTCCCCCACCAGCACAACATGTTCTGTCCTTCCAATATATTTTGTACCCTGGTATTACTGTGTCCCATTGATTATCTGCATTACACCAATTTCCTGTGATGCGTATTATATTAATATCCTCATTTAATACAAGGCACTCTAGTTCACCCATCTTATTATTTAGATTTCTAGCATTTGTATATAAGCACTTGAAAAACTTCTCACTTTTTAGCTGTCTGTCATTACATGATGTAATTGAATGGGACTCTTTTTCATTTGACTATTTCTCATCAGCTCCTACCCATATTTTATCATCTTCTATTCTCTTCTCCTTACTAGGACATAGAGAATCTCCATTAATAGATCCTCCCCTAAGGGATGCCTCTGTCCGAACCACGTGCTCCTCCGCATCTGTTGGCATTCCCCCAGCCATTAGTTTTAAAACTGCTCTATGATCTTTTTAATTTTAAGTGCTAGCAATCTGTTTCCATTTTGGTTAAGGTGGAGCCCATCCTTCCTGTACAGGCTCCCCATTTCCCAAAAGTTTCCCCAGTTCCTAATAAATCTAAACCACTCCTCCCTACACCATCGTCTCATCCACGCATTGAGACCCTGCAGTTCTGCCTGTCTCACTGGCCCTGCATGTGGAACTGGAAGCATTTCAGAGAATGCTACCATGGAGGTCCTGGACTTCAATCTCTTACCTAGAAGCCTAAATTTGGCCTCCAAGACCTCTCTTCTATCCTTCCCTATGTCATTGGTACCTATATGTACCAATATGTACCACCATTGGTACCTATATGTACCACCAGCTCCTCCCCACCACTACACATAAGTCTATCTAGATGTCTTGAGAGATCTGCAACCTTCACACCAGGCAGGCAAGTCACCATGTGGTTCTCCCGGTCATTGCAAACCCAGCTATCTATGTTTCTAATGATCGAATCCCCCATCATTATTACCTGTCTCTTCCTAATAACTGGAGTTCCCTCCCACAGAGAGGTATCTTCAGTGTGAGAAGATACCATGACATCCTGTGGAAGGACAGCCCCAACTTTGGAATCATTTCCCTCTGCTTCAGTTGGAAGTTCTCCTTCCCTGAGACTTTCATCTTCCTCAACAGCACACAGACTATCAGTCCGAGGGTGGGACCATTCTTTTGTGCCCTGGAAAGTCTTATCTATGTACCTCTGTCTTCTTTAGCTCCTCCAGCTCAGCCACCTTCGTCTCCAAAGTCCATACACGATCTCAGAGGGCCAGGAGCTCCTTGCACTGCATACACACATACACCACCTGCCCATATGGCAGGTAATCATACATGCTGCATTGTGTGAAATAACGTGGGTAGCCCCCGCTCAGTTGCTTGACTTCTGCCTGCATTCTCTTTTTACTCCTGCAGCTCATCCCTTTGCTGATGTTTTTGTTTTTATCAGGGGTTGTTTTTGGCTTTAAGTTTAAAGAATGCTAAGTGTATCTAGCTCTCCCCTCACACTCAACACTCCCTTGCTAACCTCCCTCACAAAACTCCCCTGTTAGCCGCTACTGTTCAATAGCTCCTTTGGTCACTTAGGAGTGGGATTTTTAAAGCCCTGGTCTTCCTGAGTAGCCCTGCCCCTGGTTAAGGGTTGATGGGTGCTAAGGGATCAAATCCTCATTAAGAGGCCCTCGGTCTTGCCTAGGCTCAGCACACGGTCCCCCAAACAAACTGACCATATGGTATATTTCAGTCAAGTAGCAAGCACACCACACACACACACACACACACACACACACACACACACACACCAGACAACAAACTTACCCCAAGGGTTAAGTAATCATTCCTCCTTCACCTGGAGAACTCTCTCCCCTGTTAGCTGCTCCTGTTCTCTAGCAATTTAGTAGTGAAGTTCAGGATAAATCAGGGTCAGAAGCCAGACCACAGGGTCTATCACAAGCAAGGTCTGGAGCAGGGAGTGAGTGTTGCTTCTCAGACACCTCCCCATCATGGCTTTCTAGTTAATATACTGATACTGGCCAATCAGTGGGCTGTGAGGGGCTGCCAATCAGGCCCTGTGGAGCAGTACTTCCTGACAAGCCAAGCTTCAAAGAGTCCGCCCATAGGCAACCAGCCTAAGTATCTAGTGGCAATGTGGAGGGGTCAGCAGCCTAGAACACCCATGGTCTCAGGCTCAAGCTATGCAGATTCTTACACTACTGTTGGATTCCCCAATGACTATGGTTACCCAAACACTGTCTGCCAACTGCACATGCACTCAGATTCATATGCTGATCTTCAAGGTGTGGAGAATGACCACAGAAAGTCAGGTTTTACCTGGTTATGTGGAGGGCTAGCTGAACCCTTAACACCAAACCTGGAACACAGGAGTTTAGATTGTGCTTAGGAGTTGTTGGCATGAAGTGATATGGCCTCAAAGCTGGAATGGCAGACACCAAAATCTGTATTCAATAAATTGCTTCTGGGCTTCCTATTGATCTCATCTATCATCCTCTGGAGATAGTCTTGACTTCTACACTGGAAGAGAGGCAAGTGAATTAGGACATGGATAGCATCTACTTTAATGTTTCTCTCCAAGAATATCAGCTCTTTTAGTGTCCACAAACAGCATCCAACTCATTCATCACAGAGCCCCTGCCATCCTTAACGCACATCAGTTCCATTGTTGACATGGACAGTCAATGCCGTGCAACCTTTGTGACTGCAGAGCCCCAGCTGCCATTATTCATGGATAACAGCTCCATTAGTGCCTGTACATAGGCCACGCTGGCCATCTGGATGGATGCCAAAGCCTTGCAACCATATATGTTCCCCTCTTCCAGTATTCCCAAAAGCGAACTTGAGAGCATCAGCCCAGAGCTAGATGACAAACTGATAGAAAGCTGTCTTGTTATGCTCTGGAGCTATTCAAACCCAGCATACCTAATGCCTGTTATAAATGATGGAGAAAAGATTCCAACTGCGATGCTAGCAAAAGAAAAGAAGTCCTGTCTAAAAGCCTTGTGACTGCTGCAGTGAAGGGTCACCACTAATGTGAAACAATGACTAAAAAATAAGAGCCAAAGATCTGATAAAAGCTAAATTGCTGCAAACCCAGCCACAGCTCGTAGTGTCAGAAAATATTGCTTTTCAGTAAAATTATAATAAAGCTCTTAAATGAGTGTCTGTGGATGTCAGCTTAAAGCACTCAGTAAATGAGAGAATGGTACAGAATGGAATTTCCAAGAGCACAGGGCCAGGCCCTCAGCTGAAGTAAATTGACATAGTTCCATTGACTTCACTGGAGCTATGCCAGTTTGCACCAGCTGAGAATCTGGCCCATAGATAGTAAATAGTTTTGCACAGGGAAAAGTGCTCAGCAACTGTGAGGGCTACCTGGAGGTGTGGGGAGAAGGAGGAGAAAATAATAAATAATATTATTTATTAATAATAATAATAATAAATAATAATAATATTTATTAATATCATTAATAATTTATTAATAAATTATTTATTATTTATTATTTAACTGTGAGGGCTACCTGGAGGTGTGGGGAGAAGGAGGAGAAAAAGCTCATTTGGGATAATCCCAAATGGTTCCCAAGGAGAATGAAGGCTGCTCTTGGCTGTTTGACCATTTTGACACACTCCACTCCACATTTGGTTAGGGAGCCGTGCAACAGGTCTTCACAGAGGGCTGCTGCAGCTCCCCACAGACTTCCACCACCTGCTGCCTTGCCCTCTTGCACAGCACAGCATGGAAAAACCATAAGGTCTCCCATTTACCTTTCAGCTCTTTCCTTTACAATTCAAATGTACTTAGTTCCCCTGTTGTGTGGGATCCTTGTGATGTGGTAGCCAACAGTGGCAACCAATTGGCAGTTGCTGTAGCCATCCAT
Source organism: Macrochelys suwanniensis (assembly GCA_033296515.1). NCBI lineage: Eukaryota > Metazoa > Chordata > Testudines > Chelydridae > Macrochelys > Macrochelys suwanniensis. The sequence continues at coordinate 171,859,497 of CM065777.1, forward strand.
ATCCTGTCATTGCTACCAAATCCACTTAGGGCCTGCTGCTGCATCACTAAAGTCAATGGGAATTTTGTATCTGTGGGAGCAGCAGTAGCATAGCCAGGGTGGGAGCAGGGGGAGCAGCCGCTCCCCCATGAGCAGAAGCGGCGCCTTCAAAAGGAAGTGGCGCCTTTTTTTAGCAGAGCTTCTTTTGGGGTAAAATTAGCTTCTCTTTAAGCATCGCTTCTTGCACTCACCCAGCGGCGCTCCGGGTCTTCAGTGGCGGGTAACACTGAAGATCCTGAGCGAGTGAGGACCCACCACCGAAGTGCCGCCGAAGACCCAGAGCTCCGCCGGAGGCGCCGCCGGATGAGTACAGGGGGAGCCTGGGGCGGCGCCTTTTTATAGAGCCACTTCCCCTGTGCTCCGGACCTGCCTACGTTACTGGGGAGCAGGGCATAACTTTAAAGCTCAATAACACAAATACTAAAGTAATTAAATAAACTACTCTTGATAAAGTTTGTGGTTAGAAGCAATGCTGGACAAATCAGTCGCAGGCAAACTGCAGCACAGCTCAATTTAGCATCTCCTAAGTGATTGTAGGAAAGCTTTGGCTCTAATTTTCTTGTCATTTTCATTCACTTTCATATATCTAAGCACCAGAAACTTGTCCTTCACCATAACATCCCGAGCAGCTCAAAATTTCCTTCTAGCTCTGTCACAGCTCATTTAGTTCTACAGGTTCTCTAGGTTACTACAGAAATCTCTTTATACAGTAACAGCTAAGTGTTCTTTTCCAGCTTTCATCCAGAGTCTCTGAAAAATCTCTGTCTTCTGGACCAGTTCCACCTTTTGAATGCTCCTATCTGGCAGTGGCCCAAACACAGCCGCTTTGCCAGCTCAGCCAGATCATTAATATTCACATTGGGTCCCATCCCTCTCAGCTAGGCATTTAAGACTCCACAATACCAGAGAGATGCCTGGCAGGAGGTGAGGGAATTTTATTTCCCACTCTAAATAGGTGGAATAAACTTGTGATATATCAGGTAGTACAATGCTAAATAATTAGTTTTTAATGGTGACCTCTCTGGATTGTACTAAGAGCCAGGATGGTAACATGTGCAGTGTATAATATTTAATAATAGTTTACACTTATAGAGCAATTATTAGGTAATGATCTTCAGTAAAGAAGTGGCATACTGTATGCCTGCATATGCACACATTGTAACTCATGCGTTTTTTATTTCTTTTTCGAATGTCCTGTCTGACTTCTGAGGTTGTACATGCAGTGATGATGGGTTCATAATGGTAAAATTGAGTATAAATTAATCTACAGCATTTGTCCAAATTAAGGATTTTTTGCCTTTAATATCTTGTAAAAAGGAAATATATTTTTTGTTTATTGTATCCTGGATATTTCTCAGTCTTTTAATACAGGCATCTATTACTGTCATATTTAATTTATCGTAAGATACTCTCAATGGTGAGTTTTAATTCCTCAATAACTATGATGGGGAAGGAGGACAGATTTGCCTTTTGCCTCTAGTTAACTTTAAAGGACCAGACATAGCAGAACCCCGTGATAAAGGTATAGCATCACATGGGATTTAATTTGTTATGAGGTTATATAAGCATTTTCTAGAAAAAAGGAACAAAATATTAGGAATCTATTCGAGAGAAAAACACATGGCCATAGAAACCCTCATGTGCTGCATAGCCTCTGTAGCCATATGGCTGAGAAGTCTAGGACCATAAGACTTCCTCCCCAATCCTTGCTATAACTCCCTAATATTTTGTTTAGTGTGAGTTGAGTTGAGTTATTCTGCACCAGACCAATTTTCTTCCAGAACAGGCAGCAAGCATGGCTTTCTGGGAAGTATAAGCACCAGAGGGTCTTGGTCATCACTTCTCTTCAGTACAAAAGCTTGCTGTGTAATGACGTTGCTCAGTGCTAAATTCTAGTGGTATGCTGTTGAAATTGTACATTGTCTGCGATACATTTCAGGCAGTTTCACCATGAACTAGTATTTGCTTACCAGGTCAGAGATTATACTGATATTGATTAATTTACTGCTTTTAAGAAATGTGACTGAACACTGAGAATGACCAATTCAACTGCTCCTGACATCAGTGGAGAAGGCTTCATTGACTTCAGTGGGAGTTGGATTGGACCTCAGCGTATCACAAGATTTGGTAATTGCAGTCTTGCTTTCATCTGTCAGGATAATAAAATCAGAAGTCTGCTTCATGCTAGAAACTAGCCAGAAAGAATATAATCTATTTTATCTGAAAATGAATTATGCTGCACTGTGATGATGCCACAGGGATTTCTTTATTCATAAGCTTTTCTATGGAATTCATAGTATCCACTGTAGTATCGGGGCATCTTACAGACATAACAGGGGAGTTGTGAGGTTAAATTCATTTATATAGGGATGAATTAACTCAATTTTACAGCTGGCAAAACTGAGTCACAGAGAGTCACACAGGAAATGCATAGCAGAGGCAGGAGTAGAACCCAGATTTTTTAAGTCCCAGGCCAGTGCTCTAACTTTCTCATCCTCTTTGAAAACAAAACAAAACAACCCTAAAATGCATTTTAGCACAAACAACAAGAACAACAAAGCCACCGTAGTTTTCAAAATAATCTTTAGTAATTACAGAAAGCCTGCAGTTAGATTTTTTTTCCATACATTCAAAGGTATACACAGGGAGGAAAAAGAAACTTTACTCAAAGCAGCATGAAGAATCACAGCAGTTTTCAAACCATTGCCCAAATGTAAGATGTTTTCTTTCCTTTCCTCAATTCTATAGTGTTTCCAGTTTCTTACTAGTCTAGAGATCTCCTCTTAAAAAACTTTTGACACTGAATTTGATTTAGATTCTACGCATGGAAAATAAGCTATAATAATAAGTTGTAGCACATGGTCAAAACCGAATATCTTATATTGTGGTATAATAATATTTCATTTTCAATGTCATTCTTGTGAAACCTGAAAGGATTTTGACCCCATCTTTGGTTATGAAAGTGATATTTGTAGATATATTGTACATACTTCCAAACAATGGGTTATATCCCCAGTTTCTGCATACTGGGTTAGCTTCTTTGACTTCAGTGGATGTATGTCAATTAAAACATAGAGGACAAATTTATAACTTGTGTAAAACATTCAAAAATCATTTCATGAATATTTTAATAGAATTCTCTTTTGTGTGACAGTTTATCTGAATAGGTTTATTGTGTCAAGCCAAGAATTCTATAACTAGCCAAAGTTGTTTCGTATTTTTGCAATGAATATTTGAAGTAATATATCAAGCTTTTCCATTGTCAAATTAAAATTCCAAACGATTTTGAAATGTAAAGCAGTAATATTTAGTGCCCAGCCTCCACACATGCAAAATTGTATTCACACACTCACATAGCTCTGCTCTTTATAGGTGCTAGCATCTGCACATGCACTCTAAAAAGTGTAACATATTCACCTGTTGTTTTTTTGTGAATGCATATTCTAACACCACTGCATGCAAATGTTAGAGTTATTTTAGAGTGTTTGCACTGGCAGCATAAATGGGCATACGTAATTTTATATAGACACATGTAAAACAGGTAGAAATTTTGATCAGTGTTTATCCCTATGTGCACAAAACCTCTGAACAAATTTGATATTCATTCTCAAGCACCATTATGTGTACTGTTTTTCAAGACATATATTTATGACTTGTACTTGTTCAGTTAAGCTTTAACTCCTTTTTTTTTTAATGTTTACTCCTCAAGAAAAGGAAACCTGCACTAGCTGATCTGGAGACCTACAACTTGGATTATATTTGAATTTACCTAGTGATCACCCAGTATAATGTTAATACTAGGACAGCCTCAGGAGTGGAGTTGGGTGAATCTTTTATACTGAGTAATTTATATGACCAATTTTTTCTTGTTTCTGTTTGCAAATTGCATGCAAAACATACTGACTTTTACTGATCTTTAGTTATTGTCATATTGGGTCAGTCCTGAACTGCGTAATAATGTAATATTGTGCTAAAAAATTGCAATATAACTGGGAGATTAGTTATTGTAAATTCCAAGAGAATTCAAGAGAATTTGTGGTTCAATTTGGATAAGAACCCAAGAAGTTGGAATGTGTATCAGGAGCTTTTTGATGCTATCCACTCTTCTTTAAGTCTTCAAAACTAGTTTGGAAATCTCAATAAAAAGTGCTCATAGGTGCGTTTGTTGTATAATTTAGATGTAATATATGGGCCAAAGGTGTTAACATAAGCCAGTTACTGTTCAATATTAAACAGTGTTAACCAAGGTATGGGATTTGATATATAGGCTGGAGGTCTTCCAGCCTACTTAACATAATGGCAAACATATTATAAAATTCAGGCCAAACTTTAGAAATTTGATTGAAATACAAAATAGGGAAAGACTCAAATAGAGGTAAAGAGCATTGAAACTGAAATTGATGTTTATGCAAAACAAACAATCAAACCCTTTCAAAGTCATTTTTGGAGACAATGAATATTGGTTAAAAGTCTCATTATTGGTCAAACAGTCCTTGGTGGAGGAGAAAGAGGTAGTTCTCTTTTTCAATTCTGAATTGAGAATGATAGTCACTTTCCTGTTTTAGGCAAAACAGGCAAACACAGACTAGAGAGAAGAGATAGCATAGATAAAGATGAGGGAAATATGGCTTTTGTGATGTTCTTAGAGATACATGGTCACTTCTCAGTCATGAATGGATGATTTGGGCTGGCAGGTTGGCCAAGAAAGCTGTTGCTCTGGACCCTGAATTATTTCTCTGGTCAGGGACATCATCTAGGTGGTCTGATCTTTTTTCTCTCATTCAATCGTCTTTCTCAGGCCGAGCAGAGCTGGATGAGCTGTCTCATCTCACTGTGCTGGTGCTGTGCAGTACAGTTGATTTCAGAATCAGGTGAAAATCCAAGAGAAAGAAAGAGATAGGACAAGAGGAGGGTAGCGTGCAGAAAGGATCACAAGGGGGAAGACTGAGCAGGATCTCACACATGTATCAGGTTGAGGTCCTTGCTGATACAGCAACAATCATCAATTGTCTTCCTCCCACCCCTCACCCCCAAGATGTGTTGTCACACCAACAATCCTTCTGCAGCCACAATGATGGTAAAAGTTCTCACTGTATTCTTCCCCATGTTGTGTCCTTTCCCAAAGTCTCTTGATTAGGGCCCCACACAAGAGATGGGTGGAATAATCCACCATCTCATTATTTTGTCCATCAGTTAAGTCTAATTACTGACACACCAATTTTGGTTCTTTGATTTTTGCTTCTCTGCTCCTCTTGCTTACTAGTCATCAGCTTAACACAGTCCTTAAGTTGTGTCAGTAGACCCTTTCTGTTTAAATTAATTCAGTCTGTCTCCTTATCACATTTTTTCTTAAATAGTTTAATATAACAGATCATTGTGATAATTCATGAATTTTCACCCACATTTCACCAGTTGAGCTTACAATTTGGATAAATTTGTAGGCCCAATATCACACTTCCTACTTCAAAGCTGAGTACTCCCCGGAAAAAAACTCAATTTTCCATCATTTTGGCTTGTAACCCGAGATGGTGCAAGTACAAAAGTGCAAGAAAACAAAAAAAGTTAAACAAACTTATTTTAATCTTAATGTGAGTGTCCAGGGCTTGATCCTGCATCACAGATGTGTCAATATAACAGCTATTACTCATCACAACTGATAATCACACAGGCCCCAATTTTGTGCACAACCCACATGCACAAATTGGGCTTGGGCAAATAAATCCCCACCTTGTACCTTGGATGTTTTGCAGATTCATCCACTTTTGTGCATGGCCCTTTGAAAAGTTGGAACCTGGTACCAGAAGTGCTGAACATCAAACCATTGCAAAGGAAATAAATGGGAACTGCAAGCGTTTGGAAACATGAGGGGAAAAAAATCCATTCACAAACAGGCCTTGACAAAAATTAAGCATGTAGATTGGATTAACAATCCCTTTGGTAGTAGAACTACGCTTGTAATTCAAATATGAACTTTTGACAGAATACTTCAGGGAGGCAGATGCGACTAAACTGTATGCTTAGTCCATCTTGTCTATAACACACAGTTAAATATAAATTAAATTTCATAAAGTAAGGAGTAGAGCTGGTCAGACACCAAAATTTAGGCTCATAAAAGTTGAGGTTTTGGAATTTTTTTCATCCTGAAATGGGACAAAAGAAAAAAAAATCTAAGCATTTTCAAAGATATGAAACCCTGAAATATTTCATTTCAGAAACATAATCAAATGGCATTTTCTAACTGAAATATGGTCCCCAGGATCTTGGCTACTCACCTGTCAGGCTACTTAGAGTAGGGGACCCTGGAAGCCCTGTAAGGTTCTGATTGAAATTGCCACCACTGAATAGAATTAGTGAAATAATCAGATTTGTGTTGTCAAGTTAAGACAGTTTTAGGGGATTGATAACCACGTTCTGTCATGAGTCTAGAATAGAACCACAGCATTTCAGCTTAGCTGGAGGGCTGGTTCCCTTTCATGAGCCCTGTTCTCTTCTGTGCCTGATTCTGTTGCCCTTACTTATGTTGGACTACATTGTTACAGTATTGGTTTGGCCATTCAGGGAAATAAGATCCAGCTTACTCTCCTGCTTGGCCCTATTCAAGTTTTGGCTGGCCATGTTAGGGAGGTCACACAGTTAATTCAATTAATCCCACTGTGAAAAGGGTAAGATGTGAGAGGAGTTTTGGCTCTGTCCCTCCACTCACCAGCCTGAGTAATTGGCTTGATGCATGGGACTGGGGAGTGGGGAAGGAAGTAAAGCGCTTTTAAAAGGCTGAAGTAATTTATTCTCTTCTCCTAGAGTGAAGAGGAAGCAAAGCAGGGCTTATGACTCAGAAGTGTGCGTCTGAAACACAATGCCTCCTGGTGTTACTCAGCTCATGGGATGGTGCAGTTTTTGTATCACCCCAGTCTTAGGGCTGTGCCTAAAGGCAATCTAGCTATCTAACGGTTGTTGAATTGATTGCAATATTTTGTGCCTACATATGTATTCTCTGCTATTCTGTAACAGTTAATATGGAAAAGCAGGCACAGACGATGAGAAATAAAGTAGAAAAGAGCCCTCAAACCACTAGTAAAATATTGTCAAAAAAGGAGCTTCAATATGTGGTCTGAAGAACACTGGGAAATATCTCAGGTAAATATTTAATTGGACAAAAATTATAACCTGTCATGGAAAATTGAAAAAAACCTCATGGCTACATCAGACATTGTTTGATAATTTCAACTTTCCTTATTATGTTCTGTTATCAAATGGAAGACTTTGAAGGAGATAGATTAAATAGTGAACCTTATCCTGTTTCATTTTCTTTTCATATGGTACATTGAGTTTCCTAGTGTATTTGCTTTATATCATATTTGATAAAATTATGTGAAAGAATAAAGATTTTTATTAAAATAATGAAAAGCTGGGAAGATTTAGCAGAACTCTCTCACACACCCACACCCGCACAAGAAAGTCACAAGGAAGCTTTTGCTGAACCAAGCCCTGATCAATCACAAACTTAAATAAAAGTTATATGTTCTGGCTAAATGGTCATGGAACTCCAGCGGACCCAGGATTATAATGAGGAGGCTGTGGGTGATTGATATTGGTTGAAGGTGTTATAAAGTAGGTGATTTGGGATTTGTAGCACGAACAGAATACAACAGGAGGTATTTCATTCATCCACACAGGACTGGAGGCACAGCAAAGCTCAGCGGGAACTGAAAAGTTCTTAAGACTGTATTGCCACCATGGACTTCCAAAATATCAGATGACTATTATCTCTCCTCCCTCACTCTCACCATTCCAAATTAAAGACATCAAAGTCAAGTTTCTGTTTCTATAACAGCACCTGTTGCTAAAACTGCTAAATTCCAGAGACATTTTCTCTATTTTGAAGTTAGTTTCAATGTTTGAAATGCTGTGTAATGCTGAAAACAATAGTAGGCCCATTATGGTTTAGCTTTAACCGTAGTCATCTCTGTAAACCTTGACTAACAAATTTGGATCATGCTATAATCCACAAATGCCACATGTATGATCCGTTTTTTTAATTGCTGGGATGAGAAAAATCAATTCTGAGGTCAGATTACGGATGCTAGATTCCACCATTTTAGACACAGGAGTGAACTTGCATCACTTAATCAGTTTATTCACTAACTATTGAGGAAAATCTCAGCCCTAGACTGATTTTAAAGTTTTGTCTCTTTCCTAATACATTTAGTATTCACAACGTTTCTCCCTAAACAGTGACAATGGTGCTATCAAAGCTGTAGCTGAAATAATGTCAACCATCTGCGTAGTCTGTTTTAACAATAAACAGTCGAGTATATTTTCAGTAATAGAGGATCATCATTTTTCACAGGCAGAACTCTCATTGACTAGGAGGCTCAGAACTTGATTTGCTTGAGTAATGAATGCAGGACTAGCCCCTTTATCCAGAGAGAAAAACAGAGTGCAATTGAAAACTATAGATTTCTTTTAGTTGGTTTTGGAAATTATATGGCACTTTACAAAACCTAAGTGGGCAGGGCATTGATGAGATCCTTTTAAGCAGTGAAAAACGTGTAATTTGTAAGCAGGATATTATTGCTTTTGCAAGGAGAAGACATGTGCTATAATTTTAACTACAGCGGATCCATTGATTTTATTGTCCTGTAAGAATAAGCATTATTCCTCCCCTAGACATGCAATGCCCTTCACATCAAGCTCTCATTTATTCCCATTCTTAATATTTTGACGAGTTACTGTATGCTTTATGGGGAAAAGTACATTTACTTTGCTCATCATAAAAAAATCTCATTGATTTGATAATGTTTCTTTCTAAAAGATATTTTTGAAGCTCCTAGATACCTGATATAATAATGTTACTATGAAATGTTTATTTTTAAGCTACATGACAAGAGTTTTCAGTAGCATCTGCATGACATGAAAAGTGCTACTAAACAACATTTGAAATATATAATTTGGAGTAACATTTATGTCACCAAATTAGGCATAAAAATTGAGGAGATATTTCCAAATCTTTATATACTCAGTAGATAAGTGCATAGGTGAATAAGTTGTGTGTGTAGTTTTGATTAGGAATTTTCAAAAGGTCCTGATCTCAATTATGTTTACTCACACAGAGTTGTGTGGTCAGTAGCAGGTACGACAACTGTGTGCCTGATGAGGTGCTGTTTCAGAATTTGGTTTTGTAGTTAAATTGCCAAGTTTACAGTGACTTCCATTGCATTGAACATGGTTAAGAATGTCCACAGATATTTGTTTGTTTTATACAGCAAATAAAAAACTAAGATTCAGACATTCTCAGCCACGGCTTCCATCTAAACCTGGAGACCAAGAGAAGCAATATGCTATTGAGGTAATGAATGGAGCATCTGGGTTCTCACACTACCTCAACGGTCCCTGGCAGGAACTACAATTTTTGGCTCCCGTGGACCTAGCCAGGGGCGGGGAAGTGACAGCAACATTGACACATGCCTTAAAGCATTCACAAGCACAGGAACGTCCATCCCAGAGCTGAAGAATAGCATCTCTCCCTGACCGATCAATAACTGGTGCACATGAAGCACCCAGGCATGCAGGATCTTTCAGACAGGGCTCAGCATCTCCTCCTATAGCACCACTCATATATGCTGGAAAGATGCTGTTTTCCTGCAATCAAGATCTCCTCCCGTGTGTAAGACAAATGAGACAGGAGTAGGTTGCATGGACCTGAAGCAGGTTGCATGGACCAAACTCATTAGGGAAATGGATTGTTCTTACATCAGAGCAGAGCCTCAGAGACAATTATACAGTTTTCTATATACAGTAATAAAGGCCTTGTTAGATTGGCTGATTCCCGGAGTCAGTGTACTGTTTTTGTGAAGTCAGTCAACTACTTAGCCAGTGCCTACAGGTGCATTGGATGGCCTCCACACAATAGGAGAGCAAAATAAGCCTGGATCTGTGTGACCCATGCCTACAAATTCAGTATTTCGAAGACACACTTGAGCATCCACACTGTATTGGAGACCTGGGCTACCCAACCATGCTGTCATGTTCATACTTCACTATGCAGACCTGAGTCAGAGCTTCAGTTTCTGTGGATGTAGATCATTGTATCCCATGGTTCTTGGTTCTCTTGACAACTGCAGTCATTCTTGGGTCATAGTGGGTTATGGAAGAACTTGCCTGTCTGATAAACTCCTTTAGGACAGAAGTGTTTTGGGTAGTTTTAGCTTGCCAACACTTCCAGCTGTGGATGTGACAGGATGTACCAACACCACACTGGGCCAATGGGGTGGACCGACCATTGAGGTTCCAGGAGGCCATGCCCCCTCACCCCTGCTGCACATGTTCCAGATCAGTAGTGGGCAACCTACAGCCAGCGGGCCACATGCAGCCCATCAGGGTAATCTAATTGCGGGCCACAAGACATTTTGCTGACATGGACCGCCCACAGGCATGGCTCCCCCGCAGCTCCCAGTGGCTGCAGTTTGCCATTCCAGGCTAATGGCATCCCGGGGGATACAGACTGACTGTTTGTTCTGCCCCATCTAGAAGGTCAGAACCCCCAACTCCTATTGCCTGCTCCAGCCAGGAGGCTCAGGGGCCATACACTGTTGATTTGCTTGACCCTGCCAGGGGTCCCGAGCTCTCCTTGTTGTAATGATCTGTTCCCACAGGGAGTCCCGATGACTGTGTGATGGGGTGTACTAACCCCACACTGGGTGAATGTGGGTGTCCCCGCTTGACACCCAGGGCCCACTGTGACAGCACCATTTTGTGTCCACACACCCACAGCAGTCGGGTCCACCAACATGGATCCTGACCTGGTGGAAGAACTTCTCCACGTCATGCTGTCAGTCCTACTTCAGGAATCAGGCAGAATATCTACAAGACTCTGGTGGACATTTCAGAAGCAGTTTCTTACCTGCTGAAGGCACCTCTGGGAGGAGGCTACTAACATGGCAGCTGCAACCAAGTGGATGCTGCTTATTCCTATTGCCTTAGCTGCACACTCCCTGTATATAGACCAGCACTTCTGGAGTGGGGCTACAAGCACAGACTGATGGGATTACAATGTCAAGCAGACCTGGGATGCACAACAGTGGGTCCAGAACTTTGTCATGCTGCAGCAGACATTCCTGGAAGTGTGTGATCAGCTTTCCCCAACCCTCCAGCACCAGAACAAGCATATACGGGAAGCCATGCCAGTCCAGAAACTGGTTACTACAGCCATCTGGAAGCTGGCTACCCCAGAGAGCTACAGGTCTTTGAGTAATCAGTTTGGAGTTGGCAGATCAACTGTGTGGGTTGTTGTGGCAAAGATTTGTGAGGCGATTAGGACTGTGATGCATCCAAAGGTAATGGGCATTACAAATGTTCCAGAAATAATTTGGCTTTGTGAGAATGGGCATTCCAAACTGTGCTGGGACCATTAATGGTAATCACATGCCTATTGTTTGCCCTCTGCAAGGAGCACATGCCTACATAAACCAGAAAAGGGTACTACTCCATTGTTATACAAGCCCGGATTAACCACAGGGACAGGTCCATGGAAACCCATGTGGAATACTCTAGCAAGGTGCATGATGCCAGGGTGTTTCAGGGATCAGGACTTTATCTTCTTTGACAAGCTGGGACATTGGCTTCTGAAACCATGTCCTGATTTGAGAGGACTCGACAAGAGAAGGTTCAACTACATATGCAGTATCGGTAGGATGGTGGGGCAATGTGCCTTTGGCAGACTGAACTCTCATTGGCACTGCCTTCAAAACCATCAAAACGGCAGTGTTGTCAATGCTGTCTGCATTACTGTGGCCTGCTGTGTTCTGTTCAATATCTGCAAGGAGTGGCCTCAAGAGACTGCTAGATTCCCAAACTAGTACCTACACCCAATAAGGGCCCCCATCATGACTAGTGCTGAAGCCAGACATGCAATGGATATCAGGGATGCTTTGTGCATCCACATAATGGGTTTGCACAGTCCCATGCACGGAGGGGAAATAAAATGGTATTTGAGGTTGTGTATGAATATGGGGAGCAGGGGGATATCTTAAAATGTATTGGTATTAAATACTTTGAATTCCATGAACACTTTAATGAAATGTATGGAGACATGCTATGCATTTGATCAACATGGCAATCTACAGCAACTCACAATTTATGGAATACTATGATGCCCATTTTTTAAATGTTTATTATGAAATTTACTGAGAATGGGCACGGGATGACATTCATTACTGTCTGTGCCACTTTAAACATTCACATAAAATAAAACTTGCTATTTTAGCCTTTTGTGCAAATTCAATACTTGGTTTTGCACAGGTGTTTACATACCAATGTAAGAACCAGAAAGACACATGCACAACTAGGCTGATGCAAGGCAACTTATGTTGATCTAACCTTGTGGAGCAGACCAGGCCTCCCCAAATGGCACTGAGCCTGGTTGATGTATTGAGGTTGATGCAGCATGAGTGTAGACACTGTTACTTATGTCAACCCGAACAGTCCTTCAACAGCTATTCCACAATGCCTGACACTGACTGTTTTGGTCACAGCTGTGAACTCCACTGCCCAGGGTTCACAGTGACTGGAAGGCCCCTCTCCCCTTTAAAGTCCTACAGATTTTTGAAATATGTTTTCCTGATTGTCCAGCTTGGTGAGCCCACCTAGCAGCTCTCCAGAGTTGTATGAAACTTGCCCAGCTGACCATGCCAGCAACCCGCTCTAGATGTGCTCTGCCTTGAAGTAGACAGGAGATAGTGTGGGGGAAAGAGGCTGTGCAAGCACAGCTATGGACCAGCCATAGAAAAATGCACATCTAAAAGCAGGTTGCACGGGGTGCAGGAGAAGGGCTATGACAGGGACCAGCAGCAGTATCACTTGAAAGTGAAGGAACTGCAGCAGGCATACCAGAAGTCCAGGGAGGCCAACAGTCAAACTGGTGCAAAGTCACAGACTTGCTGCTTTAACAAAGAGCTGCATGCCAGACCTGGTGAAGACTCCACCCACACCCCTCAGACCACCCTGGATACTTCAGAGGAGCCTGAGCCATGGGACGCTGGTGTGAACAGTGAGGAAGAGAAGGAGGATGGAGGACATGTACCTGGCAGGCCTAGCAATACCATAAGCCATGACCTGTTTGAGATGCCACTGCAGTCCCGTCCGTCGCAGCTAGCAAACCAGATGCAGAGGAAGGAACCTGAGGTAAGTTTGTAATTGTATTTCCCATTACAATGATGGACCGATGGCAGCCCCAACTTAACAGGACACAGCTATCGACTTTTCATCAATTTACTCATATCAGAAGAAACTGCAGTACAACAAAGAGTGATAGTGTTATTGTCTGCTTTTCATTCACCTATAAAGTTAGGCAAGGGGGACCATGTGGAGCAGTTTGTTTATGTACACAGGGATGTCCTGTGAATCCTCCTAAGAGATCACAATGAAAGTTTCTAGGGATGGCAGTTGGCAGCCTTATTTCTTCCATTGTGGTAGGACACTTTCCCCTGCCAGTCACTGATAACTTCAGCAGGCACCATTGCAGTACACAGGTTAGCAACATCTGGGCCCAGACAGCTTTGGAATGCCAGTAGCAGCTGTGCCTTTGTTACCCTCAGGAGTGAGATATTAGCTAAAATCACCACTGGCTGTGGAAAACGGTGCCAGTATTCGGTGCCATTGCCTTATATTCATAGTTTCATGTAATCAAGCAATTATCTCCTCCTTTCCCTCACTGCTGGTAGGTTATACTCACCAGGGCTAGTGCTGTGAGTGGAACCAGGCACAAGTACTCCAAAACAGAAGTGTTAATAATCATGCTTTGTTTAAAAATGTAGGGGAGCCACAGAAGCGAGTTCTGTGTCTTGACTTTTGCTTTCCATTGTGACTATACTGACAGTGGTACCTGTGTGTGATTTATCTGCAGTCGCTGCTACTGCAGCCTTGAGGGGTTCCACTCCACACCTGCAGAACACCTGAGCCAGATAAGGAGGAAAAAGAAGAGGACTGGGTATGACATGTTTAATGAGATGGCTACAAGCCAGTGCTGCATCAAACTGTGAGAAAAAGGTCTGGCGGGTGAACACTGCAGACAGCCTGGAGAAGGAAAAAGTGGACAGGAGAGAGGCCTAGAGTTCTAGCAGAAAAGGGAGAGGGGGATGCACCAGGACATAATGGGGCTTCTCCAGCAGCAAACACAGATGCTTCAGACTCTAGTGGTCCTCTGGGTTCAATAAGCTGGGCTCACCTTCCTTTGCAGTCCTTGGAGTACTTTATTACAGCATTCTCTATTCTCCCCACCTCCATATTCCACCCTGGGGGACATCAGGGGCTGCACCCCGAACCCTATCACTCCACCCTAGGGGACATTAAGGACAATCACAACTTCACATTCATTGTCCTGTGAATGCCACAGTTGCTATATGTGTAGGTAAAATGGACATGAATGTTCTTTCCCCTTGTTAAGCTCTGTTCCATGAATATATGAATGTATTTACTTTTAAATTGTAGAGGGGGGGCGGGGGTTGCGCTGGTTTTGTTACTGAATAACATTCTATTACTTGGAAAATAATTCTCCTTTGTCAATTCACAACATATGCTGTAGCATCTATGCCAGTCCAGAAAGCACCCACTTTCTTGCTGCTGTACAGTGCGACAACTTATAGGATCACTGACAAATACAACGTAATAATCATAAATGAACAGCAAGCACCACACAATTCCTACAGGCCCCAAAACAGCAGGGTCAAGAGAGCACAGTACACCACAATGCATTTCCATGGCTCACTGTCACTCTTTTAAAGCTTCCCTGAGCCATATAGCTCCATGCTGAGCTCTTTGAATAGCCTGGGATGGGGAGAACTCACCCCACACTGGATGGGGAAGGCTTAACTCCTCAGTGTGCACTGAGGAAGCCACACTGTCATGTCCCTTTTGGGCATGCTCCAGGTGCAGCACTAGTATAAAAGGGAGCAGCCCAGCTCAGTTTGGGCTGACTGTCAGGGAAGAAGGATGCTCCCTTCTTGCTCCAGCCCAGGAGCAGCCGGAACCCCTGACCATGGAAGTCGGAGTTGCAGAGACTCAGACCGAAGCCCATGTGCCTGTGGACATTGGAGAGGGATCCGAATCACTGGGAACCACACATGACAAAAAGCCCAGAGACCCTAATGATGCCTTAACTACAGCTCCAAAAGACATGTTAGGAAGTGGCCTGCTATAGGCCAGTGGGAAGTCGGTGTGTTTCAGTTGGAGCCCTGCTGACTCAGTGCAGGAACACTTTGCCATTGTTGGGCCCTGGGCTGGGATCCAGTGGAGCAGGGTGGGCCAATGTCCCTCTACCCTCGCTACCCCCCACCACCAAGTGGTGGCCCATCAGCTTTCACCAATAGGCCTTACTACCCTGCGAATTAAGTTAAACCCCATTGACTCTGG
Source organism: Macrochelys suwanniensis (assembly GCA_033296515.1). Classification (NCBI taxonomy): domain Eukaryota; kingdom Metazoa; phylum Chordata; order Testudines; family Chelydridae; genus Macrochelys; species Macrochelys suwanniensis. Next base: position 171,874,941 of record CM065777.1, read on the forward strand.
TCGCTAGGCCATACTGCCCCTGTGAATGAGGGTTACCCTATCAATTTTAGTACTTAGGTCTCACCACCTCGAGGCAAAGGACAGCTTGAGGGATGGGGTGAACTCACCGTGCACTGGATGGGGACTCCCACCCCATCACATAGCCTTTATGTCTGCCTGTTCAAACTCAGCAGACACCCACCCGACCTCCACCCTGGCAGCAACTTCCCCTTTTTTCTTCCCCCACAGATATTATTCAAGACACAGTAGGCAGCTACAATCGTTGGGTTTTTTTTTCCGCTGAGATCCAGTCTTGTGAATAAACAATGCCAGCATCCCTTCAATCTGCCAAAATCACATTCAACTGTCATTCTGCACCTGCTGAGCCAGTAATAGACTCTTTCCTTGGTGCTGTCAAGGTAGTCAGTGTACAGCTTCATGAACCAGGGGAGCAAGGCAGGGTCACCCAGGATCTCTATCGGTGTTTCACCATGACCAATGGTAATTGGCCAGTTGGAGAAGAAAGTCCCTGCTTGTAGCTTTCTGAACAGTCCTGTGGTCTTAAAGATGCGAGTGTCATGCACCTTCCCTGACCAGGTAACATTGCTGTTGATGAAGCATCCCTGATGATCCACCAATGCTTGCATAACCACAAGTAGCCCTTTCTGTTGATGGCAAGGCAGTTTGGAGCCATAATCGGGCTATGTGTGCCATCTATTGCTCCACCACAGTTTGGGAATCCCATTGCTACAAATCCATCCACTATGTCCTACACATTGCCGAGAGACACAGTCCTGAATAGCAGGAGATGTTTAATGGCCCTGCACACTCACATGACTGCAGCCCCCACACTAGATTTCCCAACTCCAGAATGATTTCCCACTGAGCCAAGGGGTCAGCTTCCCAGTGTGCAGCTGTTTTCATGTCATAATGCCATCTATATCCCATAATTTTTGCACCATTTAAAAAAATCCCATAAACCCTTATGGCTTTCCTAACTGTCTGCCATCTTTGACAGAAAGATGGAGCCTGCACTGTTTTGCACTGTTGTCATAAGCATTGCAAGCACAGATGCACTATCCTCCAGTATTTGCAGAGACATAAGAAGAACCAAATCAGCACAGAACATAATTTCTTGGATGACTGATTGCTATGGCCAAAGCAAGAACCAATTCAAGTTGTTGGTGGCATTTATGAATCAGCTGTGTACGGTGGAGCTCTAGTTCTGGTCCGGAGCAATAAACACTGACTGGTGGGATCACATCATAATGCAGGCTTGGGATGACAAGCAGTGGGTGCAGAACCTTTGGATGTCCAAGCCCTCCAGAACTCACCCTGGCCCTACGGAGCAGGGAAGTCAAAATGAGAACTGCATTGGCAGTGGAGAAGCAAATGGTGATTGCACTGTGGAAACTTGCAATGTTTTCCCAAATTAGCAGATCACTCGAGATGTGCTTGTGAGGGGTACTGACTCAGGATCCCAGATGAGCCCCCCAAAACATAGCCCTTCTGCCAGATGGAGCTGGCTGCAACCAGGGCCAGGTTCAATATCTAGGGGTTTCTTTTCAATAATACAACACAGAACTGACTTGACCCCCCGCACCCAGTAACCTGGGAAAATTACACACCACCCCTGGGCACCTCTTAGAGGCAATACTTTCCCACTTGCAAGCATAGAGTCTGAGTGTAGAAAAGAAACTTTTAATGAAAGGAGAGAAGTCACCTGACATTAATTAGGGAAAATGCCACAAGCAGGATTCATAAACCTAAAACTGTGAGCAAGACACCCACCCATGAGTGCGTGGGGCAGTGCCTCCTGACTCATGTTCTTGAGTTCTACAACCAAAAGTTTATTTTCTGTGTCACTCTGTTCCCTCACCATACCCCACCCACAGTGGTTGTCCTTAGTCAGTGAGGACCCAGGGTTCAAAGGTGCATCTGTGTGAGTTCACCTCCCACCCAGGGAAGAAGGCACCTTGCTTGTTCCACCATCTGAGCACTTGCTCTAGCTGGCCGCCCTGCGAGCCACAGTTCCTCATTCCACTCCTGCGAGCTGACTGCTTGCCGGGCCCGCCGGCTGACTGTGAGTTATCTTCTGCTGTCATCTGCCTCTCTGCTGTGACCTCTGCATGTCAGTCTCTTTGTGATTGACAGCTCTTAATGATTTTCAGCTTTTAGCAGGCTGGGCAGAAATGTTGTCCCACCACAAGTGATTTCAGCTCTCATTTAAGCACTTAAAATAACAAAGGCCCCTAATGGAGCCTATTTAGCTCTATTTTTAAACAGTGGGGAGGAACACATTAAATCAAACTGGGGACCCTTAGGAAGAGTCCAGACCTCCTGGCTGGGACACCTGTCCCCACCCATCTTACTTTCACAGGGCTCTGGCATTCGAGCCCCTGGCTTAACGAGGTCCTTTCAGGTGGGGGGTGACCCCCTCCTTTGGGACAGGTTAAGCACAGTTCTGCTCCTCTTTATTCATAAAATAAAGACAAGATTGATAACAGCATTTCACTGCCCCTGCATTCAGTAATAAAGTGATTTGTAACCCAACACCAGCCAAAGTTGATCACTTTGAACAACACACCGTTCTATCTGCTGCATATCTAAGTGGAGTAGGTATGTCCATATAAATACAGTTTGCTCCTTAAGTCTCTCCCCCTGTCATCTAGCTGTCAGGGGAGAGTTCATTCAGACCCTTCTTACAGCTAAAAAAAGCTGGTAATGCCTGTCAGCAGGTTCCACATGGACAATTAGTCCAGAACAGGCTAATGCAGGGTAGATTCAAACCCTTGCTTGCCGTGAACTAATTGTTCATGTAGACAAGCCCGCAGTCACAATCTAACCCTTACTGAACTATTTAGCCAGCAAGAGATTTTTGGCCCAGCCTTGCTCCCAGAGAAACCAATGAGTAACTTCAGTGTGTTTAGGGTCAGTCTGCTTGTTTGAATGAAGATCATGCTTGTTAGGCCACATTGCTTAAGTATATAGTTCCAGACTATTAGTCAATTTTTCTCCCAGTCACCTGTGCACATCAGCAATAATTCCATTACAGTCAAGGGGGAGGGATAGCTCAGTGGTTTGAGCATTGGCCTGCTTAAACCCAGGGTTGTGAGTTCAATCCTTCAGGGGGCCATTTAGGGATCTGGGGCAAAAATTGGGGATTGGTCCTGCTTTGAGCAGCAGGTTGGACTAGATGACCTCCTAAGGTCCCTTCCAACCCTGATATTCTATGATTCTACATTGAAACTGATAGGGCAGGCAAGTTGCAATATGCACCCTGAAGGTTATATGATGCCAAATTCTGCCCTCTGGTTAGCCAGTCTAACTTCCTTTTTAAGTCATTGGCACTCGATCAGCTTCCAACAGTTTTGAATTTCAAAGAGAATCTTGCCTCATATGCATTCATAAGACAAAAAGAAAATGCTGTTAGAGTCAGTACAGCCCATTCGGGAATGACACTGGGGATATTTGTCGAGAACAAGGATATAGCAGGTTACTATCTTTCTGGTGTCATCTGCACATCCATACTTTAGTTTCTATGTTGTACCTCAGGTTCCTCATGGAGGGAGGGAAGAAGAGCAGGTACCCTTTTGTGATAGGGTATTTTTAATGCTTTGGACCTCCAGCCAAAGCAAAACTACTCCCTTTTCTGAAGGATAAGAGTACAAAGCAAAACAAATAATCTTTCAACACTCCCCAGCAATTTCTTCTTTATCAGACCCCAGGCCCCACCCTCCAGACCACAGCTTTCACTCCAGTTGGCAATAGCATATTACACATAGACCTTTACCTTCCCTGGGCCAGACAGTGCAGTGATTGTTTCCCAGCATCCAGTCTGGTCTTCACTCTGTTGATGCAGGAGAGCAAAGGGGAACTTCCCCCCATGTTCTGTAGGAGACCAAGTCTGGGCCCGCTCATGGTTCCTGGACTATACCTCCAATCTGTCTCTCCAGACTACATCTCCCAGATCACCTTTATTCTGAATAGGAATAAAAGATATGATTGGCCTATAGCTACCTTTAAGGCCAGCGCCCTATAATAAAGGATATATAAGTAATTTGTGTTAATAATTTAACATTAAAGATACTCCAGTGACAAAAAATAATTTGCTGATTGTAAATTGCTAAAATCCTGAGACTACAGAAAGATACCTTTGTGTAACAAAGGTGGAAAAACAGAAGGGGGCAAATAAATAAATGAAAGTAATGGAAAAAACATGCAATAATTAACAAAGCAACCAGTAATAAATACCTTTATTCCAGTAAATAACGGTATTTACCATTGGTTGCTTTGTTGATAACTATTACATGTTTTATTCCACTACTTTCATTTATTTATTTGTCCCCATTTGTCTTTCTACCTTTGTTATACAAAGGTATCTTTCTGTAAATAAAGATACTTATTCCAGTAAATAAAAATATTTACCATTGGTTGCTTTGTTAATTATTGCGTGTTTTATTTTGAGAATTGAACGTTGAACTATGTTAACACTGAAGACCTGGTTATGAGAATATATTGTAAATGGCATATTTTTTCTAAAAGAAAAAAGCTTGAGGTTTCCCTAAGCAAATAGTTCTTCAGAATTTAATTTGATCCATCCTTTATTATGTCATTTTAAAAGCTAAAAAGGGAATAAATCAGCAAAACTCAGAATAAAAAAAAAGTCTGAGGTTAGGGAAGGTAATTTTGGGGGGGAAATGATAATTCAAACCTCACAAGTTTCCAGGTAGTGAGCTTATAACAATGGTCAAACTGGTCATTAGCTCAAACGTTATTCTGGTGTTTGAATTGGCAGCCATTTTTATTAATCTTACCCCTAGAGGTTGTTTGGCAAGAATAGAGTTATGTCCATTGGACTGAGGAATCTTGCACTGCCGTTGCTCGTTCTGTCAATTAAGGACTTACAGTCTTCGGAGCTGCCAATCCAGCAGCTTTCTCAGACGAAATGTATTTTTAAAATGTTTGTGTATATAAATAAATAAAATAAAACATTTTATCTGGAAAACTCAGGTCTTAGGATCAGTATTTTTGGTACGATGTTACTATTTCATTTAGGAATAATTTGTAAATATATATTACATTCAAGGCAACTATAATGCTGAAATACTAAATTATAGATAGAGAGCATAAAACCCTTTGCCTAAATGATACAACAATCCAATTGGCTGAGGCACATCCATGTTACCCAATAGTTTTGCATTATTACCCTCCTAGCAGATCAGGCAGACATAACTTAATGAAACAAAGTGTTTTAATTCAGTTCAACAAATTAAAATGTTTCCATTCAGGTCGACCTGGCTGAAAACAAGCCATTATCATTTTGATTTTACCCAATGAAAAATTAGTGTTTCAGCAAAACAAATTTTCCTTCAGAAAACTTTAGTTTGTATAAACAGCATTTTCCATCAAACACATTGTCAGAAAATTTCCGATCAGCAGCAATTGGTGTCTAACTCATTCTCTCTCCAAATTCTGTATGTGTCTATCTGAGGGGTATTTTTTATTGGCACCAATCACCATACTATCTGAGCACCTCCCAGGTTAATACAGTGGCATAGTGAGGTACTGAGTGGATTTCAAAGAGAAGTCAGCTCTTCTCCCATGTTTGGTTACCAGTAGCTCTGCTTAGGTTAGGGTTGTTGGTGTTTTGTTTTTGTTTTTTCTTTTAGGGGTGGGGGAATGATTATTGATGGAAATACTATTCTGGTTATAGCAAAAAGAAGATCTTCAGCTATATCTATGGGTTATAGCAAAAAGAAGATCTTCAGCTATATCTATGGGTTTTCAGAGTGAATTAATTTAATCTGTTCTGGCAATTCATTCCACGGACAGATACCTCCAAATGAAGACACCATATTTCTAGCCCTCACACACTTTATCCTAAATTTTGTGATTTCCTTGTTTCAAAGAGGCACAATTGTTTTGGTGGTTCATAGATGATGATGATGTGGAGGGATACCCTGACTTCATTGATTTCAAAGCTTTATCATTGACTTCAAGGAGACCAGCATTTCACCCATGGATTCTAATGTAGCTTGGATTTGATCAGCGTTAGCAGCATGGGAGTCAATGGAGAGACTAGAGCACAGAAGCAATGTTCTCTCAGTAGTGATGTAACCCAGGGATGAGACAGGCTTTAGCATTCTGTACAAATTGAAGCCATTGAATTTGTTTCAATTTTCAGCCACAGAGCCTATAAATTACAGTAATCCAAACTAGATGCAACGTCTACATAATGATCAGTTATAAGTATGTGATTTCACTAACAACTGATTTTAGAGCGAAAAATTCAGCACTGATTTCTTTGGGATTGCATAATATGTAATTCAGCACTGTATCTGGTTTACTATTATAATACACAACGAGGACAAGTTTTTGTTTCATATAACTGATTTGTTTCTCAGTTTTAGTTTTACCAAGATGTCTAATGTATATGCATATATAATATTGAAAGTGTACACACACAGTATACAATATTTATAAAATGCACCTGTGAAGTAATGTAAATTCATGGGCCAAGTTCTCCTCTCAGTTATACCAATTTGAATCTAGAACTAATCCACTGATTTATTCTGGATTAATACAGGTGTCTCTGAGAGCAGAATATGACACTTTATCTAGAAAAATAGACTTTAAACAATGTTTAGACAAGAATAGACTTGAACCCACTATATTTTTATTCTTTCATGTAGTGTGAAAACAAATTTGTGAAGGAAACAAAAACTACACTAAAAGAAAATTAGCCATGTGAAAAAAAATAAAAGGCCAAATAATCATTTAGGTATATAGCACAGTATATACTATTTGTCTTTCAACATGTGGATAAAAAGTTAACGCCGTGCTTAAGATTTGGATTACATAAGTTTGACAACAGCCCCATTTACAATATCATAGAATCAGATTCTATTCAAGTCTATTCTTGTCTAAACATTGTTTAAAGTCTATTTTTCTAGATATAGTGTCGTATTCTGCTCTCAGAGACACCTGTATTTACAATATATATGAAACATCATACACTGCGAGATGAGAAGCAGGCCACAAAGAATGTTCTGCTTACTGAACATCTTACTGAACTTACTGAAGTTCATCTTACTGAACTTTTGCTATGAACTTTTCTATTTTTATTTTATTTTGAAAATTTGGAAAGCAGCCAGGACATTTAGATCAAATTATTATGATTTAAATTCAATTTTAAAATGGATGAACTTCAAAAGTTGGGTTTGGTTAAGTGTCCCATAAAAGTTTGGTTTGGTGAAAGTGTTGATCGGCATCCCAAATTTGGACAAATGTATCTAAACCTCTTTAGTGTCAAATCCCACTGACCCCACTCACCCAATGCCAAATAATGGGCTGGCTTTGTGCAGCTGTGCTGGGAAATATGAGAGCTCTGCTATGTCCCTTCACACACACACATAGGTGGGCAGGGCCAGATTAAAACCTTTAGAGGCCCTAAACACTGAAAAGATTATGGTGCCCCCCCAATATGTAATTCAAAATAAAAACAATACTATACCGTAAAATTAAATTTTATTTTTTGAAGTGACACAAAACTTACATGTATGCTGAAATTAAAATAGCTGCTTTCTAGATTTTCTGATTGCAAAATTCTGGATAAGTTCATCGAAGCTGACTCGACGAAGCATGTCCGCTTCCATACGCAATAGGGAAAGTGAATCAAGTCTGTCCTGACACATTGTTGTTCTGAGGGTTTTTTATTCTTTTCAGCTGAGAAAAAGAGAGTTCTGCAGAGCAGTTAGTAATCATCAATGTTAGAAAAATATGTAGTGCGATCTCTACATTTGGAAATACACATTGTATTCCATCTTTCAATATTGTGTCATGAAGATCAATGTGACTGAATTTCATTTTTCCTGTTTTATTAAACTTTGCGCGCATATAACAGTGGAACTGCCGTACTTCTCCACAGAGATTCATGTTCAAGTCAACAGGGTATGAGTCAACTAGCTTTTGGGAACCTTGTGGATATTGTTAGTCAGATAAGTCCATATCATTTAGAAAATAAAATCTATTTGATACTTCTTTGTTCACTTCACCTCTCCTCTTCATATGAGCTTCAAGAGTATCAATTATAGCGTAGTAAGTAGATACGCGAAATTTGTCTCTAGGATTCAATGCTGTTTCTGTTGCACTGCTATCATTTGCTAGTTTTTTCCTTATTCACTTGCAGGACTGGGCTTCTTTGTAGTTAGTATCAGGCAAGATATCTTTTGATATGTCTTCAAATCTTTCGAAATCATTCCTCAAATTGTGTAAGTGGTCTGCTAATGATTGACAGAGGTCTGCACATGTTTTCAAATCCAATTCTTTTTCTTGGAGAGCTTGACTTGTGGAAAAAGTGCTGTAAAATTTCATTCCACATGGTCAACAAAAATACAAACTCTAGTTCTTGCATCTTGTTTGCAATGTTTTCTGCCTCTCGTATAGTTTCTCCCTTTTGTGATTGGTCTTCAGCTGTACTTTCTAATGCATCCACAATCTTTGATTAGGACTCCAGAATTGCACTTGTTGCCACTGCATGTGCCTCCCAGCGAGTATTAGAAAGATTTCAACTAACGATCATTGCCCAAATATGTTTTAAGAACTGCCCATTGGTGTGTCGAGGCAGAGAAAAATGTATAAAGTAACTGGACTGTTGAGAAAAGAAAAAAAAACGTACTGCCACCCGTACTGCCACCGGACAACAATCAACAGTACTGCAGCCAACAAGATTGAGAGAGTGTGCAGCACATGGTATGAATATGGCATATTTGTTTTGTTCTAAAAGCTTCTTCTGCATTCCTGGATAACACCCTGACATGTTGGCAGCGTTGTCATAAGATTGGCCTCTGCACTTTGAGAAATCTATTTTGCAAACTTGGCACAGATAATGCAGTACTTGATTTGCCATTTCTTCACCAGTGTGGCTTTTTAAATTGAGGAATGTTATAAATTGTTCAACTGGTTTTCCATCTGTGGGAGACACATATCTTAGTACAATACTCGATTGATCAATATGTGGAAGATCAGGTGTAGAGTCGATAGATAAACTGAAGTACCCAGCAGTACTTATTTCATCCACAATAGCTGAACAAACTTTGTCACTCATTAGACCAATGAGTTTATCACATATTGTCTTGGATATATATGATGGGTTACCTTTGCCAGCATTCCCATATTTTGAGATATGGCCTGCTAAAAATGGGTCAAACTGAGCCACAGGCTCCAAAAATCCCAAGAAATTTCCATTCTGCAATGATCCAAATGTGTCATTTGATCCCCGGAAAGTCAGACCACATTCAGCTAATGTTTGAATAACAGCTATAACATGCTGCAAGACATGTGCCCAGTATTCATGCTCCCCTTTAATTTGTTATTCCAATTTTTGTGTCAATGCAAAGCCCTGTCTTTGATTTAAACATGTCAACATTGAATCTCTGTGAGAAGTGCTATTTTCAAGTTGTTCAATTAAAACAGTATTCCGCCAGTTACTAAATCTACTTGCAGCATTATTTCAATCTACGTTAGTAGCACACCCCCCTGGTTTAGGTGGGGATAAGTAATAAAAAGAGAACAGAAAAACGGAGGAAGTGTGTGTAGTGGAGTGTAAGGAAATCTAACAAAGTTCTGATTTTTCCCATGATGACTACTTCGATGCTTTTTTTGAAATATCAAATATCAATTTTTTTTGAAAAAAAAATCTTTTTTTTGGTGCCCCCTGCTTTGCTGGTGCCCTAAGCATGTGCTTAGTCTGCCTATTGGGTAATCCAGCCCTGGGTGGGGCATGGGCAGGCAATAGTTTGGCAGCGTACTCCCCACCTGCAACAAGGGGGGAAATGGGAAGACGATTGGGACTCAGACAGCACAATGCCCATCGCTCAGGGCTTGTGGCACAAGCATAATTAGCCCACAATCAGGGTCTTGTGCAAAACCCCACCTGCAGCAAGGACTCAATGGTAAGACTCCGATTGGCTTCAGGGGACTTTGGATTAACCTCAGTGGAACTAATAACATGTGTAGGGTGACCAAGAGTTCCCCTTACCCTACACACCTGAATGGGAATATAGCAGGAACAGACTTTTTATCTCGTCTTTCTCAATACATTGTTTTGTTTTCATGTTAATGCAAACATGAAAATAAAACAATGTATTGAGAAAGAGGAGATAAACTGCATGTTAATGCAAACATGATTTTTGTAAGAGGGACCTGAAGACTGTTCAAATCGACATCAACAGCTGGGAAGAGCTCACCCAGGACAGATGCAGATGGAGACACGCTCTGACCACTGGACTGAAAACTGGTGAAGACAAGCTGCGGCAGCTTGCCGAGGAAAAGCGGGTTCAACGAAAAAGGAAGCAGCGGCTCCAACCCACAGCTGACACCACCTTCAAATGCAGCAAATGCAGTCGAGACTGCCACTCTCGTGTGGGGCTCCACAGCCACAACAGACGCTGCACAACCATCAACTAAACATTCCCCATGGGCGCATATCCATCGTCTCTCGAGACTAATGGACGCCAACAACAACAACAACAACAACAAATGCAAACATACTGTGATGGGAGCCTCTACTCACTGCAGTATAACACCTCTTCCTGGCCTTTCTGGGGATTAGCTCTGCCAGGTCGATGCCCCTTCCAGAGGGGACACTTCATCACTCTCTCAGCCTACAGTCCCTCTATTGCTCCAGGAACCACAGCATCCTCTTTGTGACTCGGCCTTCCAGTCAGGTCAGCAAGTGTGTGGTTCCCCCTTCCAAGGTTGGAAGGTCTCTTCCCACAAACACGCTCAGGCAGTCTTCCTATTCACTGTCCTGCCAGTGCCACTTCCCCAGTGGATGGTTGGGGAACACAGGCCCACCCTCTACTCTGGGTTCCAGCTCAGGGATTCACTAGTCATGAATCAAGGTCTGTTCCATCCTGGATCTTGCCACATTTCCCTGAGCCCTGTCATAACCTTCTGGCTCTTCCCTCTTTCTCTGGGTTTGCCAGCCTAGAAACTCCCTCCTCCCAGGGAGTAACTGTAGGCCACTTACCTCTGTAGCCCTAACACACCTCCTATCCCCCAGAAAGAGACTGCAGCCTACTTTCCTGAAGCCCCTCTCTACTATCATCTCCCTGGCTTTATAGAAGCCCCACCTGTTCCCGCACAGGTGAGAGTCCCCTAATTAGGACTTTCATCTCAGCCTTCATTCTCCCAGCCTTCACCCTAATAGGTTAATTGGCCCAGCTGGCCTCCATTAAGCCCTCCAAGGGAATTGTGGGGGAGACACCCCATCACACATACAAATATATCAAGTGATAAAATCAGAAATGCAAGGTGGTTGGGAAAGTACAATCCACTGACAAATATTCAAAGAGTGTTATATGAATCCATTAATTATCAATTTAATAAATTATCCCACTGAGTATAATACATCAACAAGTATCATTGTAGCTACTTAAACTTCAGTGGAAATCAAAGATCAGCACTATAAAAAGGTGCAATTACAAGAATAAAGAATTATAACACAGAAGAACAAGAGACCAAACTCCTCACCTCCCTGTAAAATTTCCTTAAAATGTATCTTTAACTCAATTTTTTTTCACTAGAAAAGCGAGACATTCCCCAAATTGCATTAAATTTTGATGTATAGCTAGTAAACTAAAAGAACAGGCTGTCCTAAGGGATTTCTCACTTTGGCATAACTAGCAATTTGGTTTTTTTACATATATACAAATTCATCTGTTGCCTCATCTCACAGTCCCATGGTGTACTGAGAAGACGACCTGTCATTACAGACCACGCAGTATGATCACTATGAACTGATTGTTGATTGACAGGCAAATAAACACATTCTAGGCCTGTTATCTCTGGGAAAGGGCTGGTGGGGTCATTGGTGGGTCTTTTCCTTCTCTCTCAATTGCAATCTGGGAAAAAGAGACCTGGCATGGAGATCACCAGGCCAGCTCCATGTTGCCCACATTGCCTAGGGAGCCATCTCACAGGCAGCTCTGCAGCCATGCAGAATCCCAAAGGAAAAAGAGTGTGGGTACATCTTCACTTGGGGATCTTTTGGGGATCGATTTTTCACATCTCGTGTAGATGCAAATAAATTGATCCCCGATCGCTCTGCTGTCGACTCCGGCAATCCACTGCGGCAAGAGGCGGAAGCAGAGTTGACAGGGGAGCTGCGGCAGTTGACCCTGCAGTGTCCTCATGGTGCGGTAAGTCGATCGAGGTACGTCAACTTCAGCTACGTTATTCACGTAGCTGAAGTTGCGTACCTTACATCGACCCCCACCAGCGTAGACCAGGACTAAGGTTGCTGCAGCTCAGCAGGGGAGAGGGATGCCAAAGTGTTTTCAATGAAGCAAGAACTACCTGCCCCTAAAACAACGAGGAGAAAGAGAAGAAAAGTCCTCAGGAGATGTTAGCATTTCATTTAGTTACTCCTGGAGTGCCCAGCTCTCACTTCTATTGGAGTTGTGTGATTCACTTAAAAGGAAGCAAGATCAGGATCCTGCCATTTCCATTTGCTTTATTCACTGAGGCCAATGGAGCAAATGGTGTATGATAAGCAGGCTCTGTTACATATTTGTTACATTTCACACTGTACCGTTAAAATACGGCTGGAGATTTCAAGTTGTGCTGAGGGGATCATGTGGATTTGTATTCTTCCAGTTCCTTTGAAAGGCATTTCAGCATGAATACTATAGTTCAAATGTGCTTCTATGTGTCAGCAGAGATACTGCTCATCACATTTTTATCATTTATACATCTGTCTCTGTAACTTACCATATATGAGCCAACCACTCTCTTGCCCTCTAAATATCTCACCAAAGAGGCACACTGCCCAAAAAGAGCACAACTAAAAGGTTTGTTACTTTTTCTTAACACTTCTAATTAAAAGGAAAATGAAAAGTGGTCAGAGCTAGTTTGAGATTTATATACCCACAGCTATACCCCAGATCCCTCCCCTGCGTAAACAGACGTAGAAATTTAAGAGAGAAAATCTCAGCTTTCATTAAAATGCAAGTGAGTTTTATTCCACTCTTCCTTCTGAGAACAGCCTTCTGAGCCAAACAAATGAAAACTGCTCTCTAGGGCTGAAAGCTAGTCACTGATCTTTCTTAAATATCACAGGTTATTCACGGTCACTCATACAGCCAGCAGGGTTGGCATTGAGGTCTGTTACAACTATGATCACAGGTCCCTCAGTCTACCACTGATGAGCTATGAGATGTTGGACCTTAAACCCAACACTAGTCCAGACTGAATATTGCCCATCTGGAGCCTCAGGTCAGTGTAACTATCAGCAGGAAATTCTCCATTTAGGAGGAGAGAAGAAAACATTTCTCTGTCCATTTGTTTTTTAATGGCAGATGTTTAGAATGTTAGTAGGTCTTCAGGGAGAGATGGATGGTGGGGCAGACTGGAAGGGAGACAGTCAGAAGTATGAATGCATATGTTCTCCCCCATCCCTCAGCATTTGGATCATTTTCCATGAAGTACATTGCCAATTCCGTGCATGTGACAGTCATTTTCATAACATAATGAGGAATTAGGACTTAATTGAATGACATTTCAGCATGAGAGGAAAGAATAAGATTAACCAGAAAGGGGAAAAATATTTTGTTTCAATACAATTTTATAATAGCTGGTACTTGTACAAATATTCAGAACTGTATTAAAGGGGATTTAATTTTATTTTAAATGATTTCTGCGTTGTATACACATGTATTTGTGTAAGTAGGACTTGAGGGCATATTCTGAGGGATATGTAGTGCCTGATTCTCCACCAGCAGCGCAAAACGGCTATATATCAGGCAGAACTATCCTCTGGTGTCTCCCATTTGGCGCATGCCCAGGACAGAAAGAGATATAGTCAAAGTGCACTATACTTTGGCTATTCTTGCCTACTCATGGCCTTAGAGATTCTTGGGTAATTGGTTCTTAGGCTCTAAAGTTCTGGAGCTCGGCAGGGCACTGGACAGCCCCAGACTTCAGTAGGTGGAAAGGAAGCTTAAAGCCATCCTTGGCTATATCTGTCCCAAGTGCAGGAAACTAGAATCAGAGAACTGAGACTATAGTTTCCCCTGATTGCACAAGTAGCACAAAGACAAAAATAGCCCTCTAGCTGTATGTTAAATATAGAGAACATCCCTCAGGAAATTCAGAGAGAATTCAATGAGTCCATCTTACTGCATATATGAACATTTCAAATTGGAATTACAGTGTGATGCATTGTCGTGTATATGCTTTTGGTAGGGTGACCATACAGCAAGTGTGAAAAATCGAGACGAGGATGGGGGGTAATAGGAGCCTATATAAGAAAAAGACCCAAAAATCGGGACTGTCCCTATAAAATCTGGACATCTGGTCACCCTAGCTTTTGGAATATTACGTATTAATTTAGATTTAAACAATAGTAAAACCATGTCTATACAAAATGTCTATACAAAAACCCTAGGCACTTGACAATTAATTTATCTTACACCATAATAATTACCACCCAGCAGCATTAAAAAACCATATATGGATAACCTATTAACTCAGCCCACCACCAGCACTGATCTATCATAAAATGCAACTACTGTAATTAACTCAGCCAGCCATTACATCAAGACAACATAACAGCTCCTTTCTTCCCAATCCACCACCGGCTACATACCCTCACCCTTAACCCAAAATCCTTGTCTAATAAATGGTTTCTGCAGCCTGCATGGAAGGTCATCAGGTTTAGGCTATTTCAGACCATTTATGATAAAATGCCTTTACATCTACTGTTTAAATGCACTCCTTTCAATTTTATTCATTTTCATCTTCAGACAATTCCATGCCAAAATAATTGTATAAATTCTTTCTAATTTAACAAAATGCCACTATCCTGCCAAATACCAAACTGGACTATGTTCCCTTCTGTAAAACCTGCCCACTTATATTAAAGATAGGGCAGTGGTTGTTATAAACTTCTTTATGACTAATTAAGATGTTTAATCGATTTGGGGTTAAATATAGTTCAGACTCAATAAGTAATAGAGCTGTGAGAGCTTAGAAGGCCCTGCCTAATGAGCAAACTAACTTTAAAAAATCAGCTTTCAAAGCTCGTGAGTTTATAAGATTTTAATTAAAGTGATTTGCTGTTAATTTAAAATATACCCCAGCCTCTCTGATGTTGAATTAAGTAGGTTTGGGGGTTTCAGATTGTTTTAATTATTATTTTATAAGTGTATTTGCACACTCACATGTTAGGGTCTCTCCTATATCGGGACTGTCCCTATAAAATCGGGATATCTAGTCACACTGCCTCTGCTGGACTCTCTCCAATTTCTCCACATCCCTTCTGTAATGGGGGGGACCAAAACTGGACACACTACTCGAGGTGTGGCCTCACCAGTGCCAAATAGAGGGGAATAATCACTTCCCTCCATCTACTGACAATGCTCCTACTAATACAGCCCAATATGCCATTAGCCTTCTTGGCAACAAGGGCACACTGCTGACTCATATCCAGCTTCTCTTCCACTGTAATCCCCAGGTCCTTTTCTGCAGAACTGCTGATTAGTTGGTCAGTCCCCAGCGTGTAGCAGTGCACGGGATTCTTCCTTCCTAAGTGCAGGGTTCTGCACTTGTCCTTGTTGAACCTCATCAGATTTCTTTTGGCCCAATCCTCCAATTTGTCCCAGTCACTGTGGACCCTATCCCTACCCTCCAGCGTATCTACCTCTCCCCCCCAGTTTAGTGTCATCTGCAAATTTGCTGAGGGTGCAATTCATCCCATCATCCAGATCATTAATAAAGATGTTGAACAAAACTAGCCCCAGGACCGACCCCTGGGGCACTCCGCTTGATACCAGCTGCCAACTAGACATCAAGCCGTTGATCACTACCCTTTGAGCCTGACAATGAAGCCAGCTTTCTATCCACCTTATAATCCATTCATCCAATACGTACTTTAACTTGCTGGTAAAAATACTGTGGGAGACCGTATCAAAAGCTTTGCTAAAGTCAAGATATATCACATCCACCGCTTTCCCCATATCCACAGAGCCAGTTATCTCATCATAGAAGGCAATCAGGTTGGTCAGGCATGACTTGCCCTTTGTGAATCCATGTTGACTGTTC
Organism: Macrochelys suwanniensis; assembly: GCA_033296515.1. Lineage (NCBI taxonomy): Eukaryota > Metazoa > Chordata > Testudines > Chelydridae > Macrochelys > Macrochelys suwanniensis. The sequence continues at coordinate 171,891,027 of CM065777.1, forward strand.
CTGATCACCTTCCTCTCCTCCAAGTGCTTCAAAATGGATTCCTTGAGGACCTGCTCCATGATTTTGCCCGGGACTGAAGTGAGGCTGTAGTTCCCCGGTTTCTCTTTCTTCCCTTTTTAAAAATGGGCACTATATTTATATAGATATACCTGTTGGGCCTGCGATGCAGTGGCATTCTCACTTAAAACATCTCCTAAAAGGGTGGGGCTTTTCAGATCTTGAAGATCTTCCAGTGCAGAGGTTTGGGGGAACAGAGAAATGTTGGCTTTTGATTAAGGGCTGGTCCACACTGGAGGGGGGGGGGTCGATCTAAGATACGCAACTTCAGCTACGTGAATAACATAGCTGAAGTTGAATATCTTAGATCGATTTCAAAAGTGCTTACCGCTGGTCCACATCGCAGCAGGCAGGCTCCCCCGTCGACTCTGCTTACTCCTCGCGCAGAGCTGGAGTTCCAGAGTCGACGGGGAGCGGCTCTGGGATCGATTTATCGTGTCTAGACGAGATGCGATAAATCGATCCCAGAACATCGATCGCTACCCGCCGAATCGGGCGGGTAGTGTGGATGTAGCCTAAGTAACTGGAGAACTGGGTTCAATTCCTGGCTCTGCCCCAGACTTCTTGTGTGATATTGGGCAAATTATTTAAAGCCAGGTTTTCACCTTTTCATTACAACTGAGCTCTTCTAGAGTTCTGACCATAAGTGTCACAATAGAAGTGATGAGATCTTCTAAAAAACTAGCCTCAGTTGTGGGTTCTGAGCACCTGAAAATCTGGCTCTGAACAACTTTGATAATCTGGCCCCACATTTTCCTGGGCCTCAGCTCTCCATTTGTTCAATAGGGATAACAACACTTCTCATCTCCCAACCATTGCCTGCCTTGTTTACCTAGATGGCTGTCACAGTTCAGGACAACTGCATCCATATTTCCGCTCAATGGCACCAACTCTCAAACTTCCAGCATCCCAGCCATTGCCTTCCTTGTGTGGATACCTGCATCACTCTCCCTTCTCACCGGGGTATTCTGATTGCAGATTTCCCTGCCTACACTGTGTTATTCCAAGCAGAGGCAGGCTGCCTTTCTTTGTTCGTTGGTCCCTGGAGAATCCAGTTTGAACTAGTATATGCATACCTTTCCATGGGGATAGCGTCAAAGGGCTGATAGCAGAAGAAGTATATTAGCATCTCCTCGTCTCCTAAAGAAGAATACAATGCCACACTAACACATACAGAATTGCATTTCAATACCTTTGGGATACATTGTATCAACCCCTAATTCAATAAGGTTTAATTTAATTCAATACAGTTTATCTTAATTCCACAATGTTTGTTCAGAATATCGTCAGTCTGTCACAATGGTAAGGTTTTGGGGATGGTATGTGTTTGCATAGGGCATAGCACAATGGGGGTCCCATTATTGTAAATACAATAGATTATTTAATAATACTTCATTTCACAGCGATTGAAGCCATCCACATGAGTCTCTACTCCTCTGTGTTGTTTCACTATTCTTTCCACCCCAGGAAGCATGTCTTTTATGAGGCTGGGTCATTCTGGCATCTGATCAGTAGTAGCCATGGAGGAGACTAGAGGGAGGTTATATACCATCTTTGAATTCTATTAACTCCAAGTTAAATTCATGCATTGGCTGAGCAGGGATAGAACCCTTTCCATGTGATGCTCAAGCAGAAGGCTTTTATGCAGGGTGCAAAAGAAGTGTGCCACAAAGGGGGAAGTCCCCCACCTTCCTCCGGAGTAGGAGGAGTTGCACCTTAGAGGGAATGGTTCCACTCCAGCCCAATCAATTTAGAGTAATGTAAACGAATTAGAATCTGGCTCTCAGACAATATTTTAAAAATTAGATTGTCATTTAAAATATGTTCTCAAGTATCAGAGAGGTAGCCGTGTTAGTCTGGATCTGGCATCCGACGAAGTGGGTATTCACCCACGAAAGCTTATGCTCCAATACCTCTGTTAGTCTATAAGGTGCCACAGGACCCTTTGTCGCATTTAAAATATGGACCTCACTCATCACTAACATTTCAACAGGATTCTGCTCTGATGCCAATCTGAAGTTGACAAATTGTTAGGTGATTATCTAAAGCTTCTAAATATGCCAATGATATTATTACTTGAGGCATGAGTCTCACACCAAGATAGGGAATATCAAAGTGTAGGATATGGGGAGGTGACTGCCAGCAAACTTGGAGGGGAGGGGAAGGGTTCCAATAGAGTATGTTCCCTCCTACATCCCAAATGGTTGTATTCTCTAGCGCTTTGTCTAGTGTAGTTTTAAACATTCTAAGTCTTTAGGAGATTTCATCAACTCCCTAGAGAGATTTCACATCCTAAAACATTTCATTCTCCAGAAGGTTATCCTGGGATTCTTCTCAAGTTTTCCCTTTCTAAATTTCACCCAGTTACTTCAACTTCACAAAATTAATTATTTTTGACCCCTATTTTACAAGGTCACACATCCTAGCAAGTACCCCCTCGTGGCCAGTCACTAGAACCACTATGAGTGACTCCAAGCCTTTATGCCCTGGATGCCCTGAGTTACATCTCAGAATGGTAAAACAAAGGTTCTAGGTTGATGTCTACGCATACTAGGTCACTATAAATGCACAGGATTGCATAGGAGTGCTTTCTTTGTTAATTATTAATAGTCTGATAACACCTGCAGTCCCCAATAAGAGTCAGGGCATTATTATGCTGCAAAGAGCATACAATAAAAAAGTGCCTGCTCCAAAGAGCTTACATCTCCAGCTGCCAGTGGCTTGCAAAAATTTGTTGCACAGTCCGTATGCCATGGCTCCTTAATATGGATTCTGCTGTATGCATAGTGGTGCAATCCCAACATAGTAGTCATAGCCCTCAAGAGCTGTTCTAAGCTGTGACCACTGCAAAGCTTCCACTTCTCATACAAAATATTTACTTTCACAGCTCAGACCTGTATTAACCTTTGGACATTTTTAGCTCTTTCTATATATTTTTCATAGATGTGTAGGACTGGAAGGGACCTTTAGAGGTCATCTACAATTTTTTTTCCTACAATTTTGATTTAAGCCACTAATATTCTTCTAGATAATCCACCAGGATATGCAGCACATAGAGGGCCAAAGTGCAGGAATACATTTTTAAAAGGCCTTTTTTTCTGCACGACAGAACAATTTGGCTTAAACTAAATACCAGTGACACCAATACAATCTCTTCTCTCCAAGAATGAAACCTGATCACTTCAACCCTTTGTTTCCTACTGCTTAGTCAGTTTTTGGTCTATGGTAAGAAATTGCTCCTTACTCTATTAATTTCCCTTAAAAGTCTGTTGGCCCACATTCTGAGCATGTGTAAAATGGCTTAGCTCTATTGACTTCATTGGAACTAAAATTTACATCAACTGAGGCTGCAGTCCAAGTCTTCTAGGACCATCACAAAATGTTTATGAAAATCCAAGTAATTTATCCTCACTGGATCATCTTTCATTACTATTTTATTAACATCTTCTGGGAACCTTAGGAGGTTAAATAGGCCACAATTCCTCTTTAAAGAACAGTGCAAGTTTGATACTATTGTCTATTTACATCCAAATGTTGCACTGTACTATTTTACCCTTAATGAAACTCTCCTTCTGTGCGTTAAGTATGTAATTCCTGGTGTCTCCTAAAGCTCCATTAAAAAAATGGACACCATTTTATTTACTTTCCAGACTTTAACGTGTGTGTGTGTGTGTGTGTGTGTGATTTATCACATCTGTGAAAATCTCTCTTCTATTCCCAGTGAATACAATTTACTCCTGGTCCGTACTGGCAATCTGAGATGGACTATATCGTAGCAGGACTGAGCATTTTAAAGCAAATGTCACATCACTGGACTCATGGTCTCAATGCAACAGAAAACTAAACCAATGTTTATGTTTAAGGCTATTTTCTCTTGCTTGCCAGACTTCAAATCTCTATCAAACAGCATTCCTAACATGAACATTTTAAATCATTTCTATTGTTCGGGAAAAGAGAAGAAAAGAAAATCAACCCAGCTGCTTTCACCTTGACAAATAATGACTAAGTTCAATTAACTTGCAATTATTGTTGTCCTTGACTTGCTTTTAGGATTAGGAAGCAGGGCATGTTAGTTCAGGCCTCGGTGTTTTGCTTAACAAGTCATTCTGGTTCTCCACTTTTTCTTTTTTAATGTGTAACTTTAACCCTCTGTATGCCTTTTCCTGAAGTCAATGAGAGTTTTGCCAGAGTAAGCAGTGCAGGGTGAAGCCTTAAACCAAAATTAAATTCACATGCTTATGTTTGTGCAAAACAAGAGCTGAAAAAATGTTTATGGACTGTTGTAAATTGACTTTGCTCCACTGACTTCAGTGGAACAATGCCTATTTACACCAGTTGAGGTTCTGGATTTATATTTCTATAATTCATCCATTTTTTACTTCTTTTGCACCTGTAAGGATTTGATCCTGTGAACTTTTACTAATAGGAGTATAGTGCCATTGATTTATCACCTGATTAAGTTTGACAAACAGGACCTGAATTTGAAAGAGGTTGTGAGAATCAGGATGCATTCCTAAAAATGTCTAATGGGTAGATCATTATCCTTTCCAGCAAGTGTTAAGAAAAAAATATTTTCTGTGAGTTATTTCTCTGCTTTCTATAGAAAATACTGAAAATGAGTTGTAAGAGCTGTACTAATCATAATTTTTTACATTGGCACCCCACATGTGTAACATCATGGCACCCACCTCTCACAAGCACCCCTTCTCCTCAGGTGTGTCTGCAGTCTTTAAATAGTCATGGCCCTGTTATTGGTCCCTATTCCCAGGGCTTCCTCCCTAGATGCAATAATTTCATCCTCTTGGTCTATTCCGGCCCCAGCTAAGCCACTAAATACATCCCTTTCTGGGGGTTTATTGCTGTTCAGTTGTAGGCCAGTTCCCCAGTGGCCTATGGGGTAGGACGACTGGGCCCACTCACTACTCCAGATCCCAGCCCAGGGACCCTAAGAATAGCAGCCACATGCCACCATGTCCCTTTAACTACATGGCTTTCAATTACTTGAGCCACTTCCCCACAGCCCCAGCCTTCACCAAAGCTTCACTCTTACCTCAGGGCGCATCTAAGTTCACACCCAGCAGCCAACCAGGAGTTCTTACTCACTGCCCTGCTCCCTGCCAGCACTGAGCTGCCCATGGTGCTGCATAGAATCATAGACTCTCAGGGTTGGAAGGGACCTCAGGAGGTCATCTAGTCCAACCCCCTGCTCAAAGCAGGGCCAAACCCAAATAGATCATCCCAGCCAGGGTTTTGTCAAGCCTGACCTTAAAAACCTCTAAGGAAGGAGATTCCACCACCTCCCTAGGTAACACATTCCAGTGCTTCACCACCCTACTAGTGAAAAAGTTTTTCCTAATATCCAACCTAAACCTCCCCCTCTGCAACTTGAGACCATTACTCCTTGTTCTGTCATCTTCTACCACTGAGAACAGTCTAGATCCATCCTCTTTGGAACCCCCTTTCAGGTAGTTGAAAGCAGCTATCAAATCCCCCCTCATTCTTCTCTTCTGCAGGCTAAACAATCCCAGTTCCCTCAGCCTCTCCTCATAAGTCATGTGCTCCAGCCCCCATATCATTTTTGTTGCCCTCCGTTGGACTCTTTCCAATTTATCCACATCCTTCTTGTAGCGTGGGGCCCAAAACTGGACACAGTACTCCAAATGAGGCCTCACCAGTGCCGAATAGAGGGGAATGATCACGTCCCTCGATCTGCTGGAAATGCCCCTACTTATACAGCCCAAAATGCCGTTAGCCTTCTTGGCAACAAGGGCACACTGTTGACTCATATTCAGCTTTTCGTCCACCGTAACCCCTAGGTCCTTTTCTGCAGAACTGCTGCCCAGCCATTCGGTCCCTAGTCTGTAGCAGTGCATGGGATTCTTCCGTCCTAAGTGCAGGACTCTGCACTTGTCCTTGTTGAACCTCATCAGATTTCTTTTGGCCCAATCCTCTAATTTGTCTAGGTCCCTCTGTATCCTGTCCCTACCCTCCAGCGTATCAACCACTCCTCCCAGTTTAGTGTCATCTGCAAACTTGCTAAGGGTGCAGTCCACACCATCCTCCAGATCGTTAATGAAGATATTGAACAAAACAGGCCCCAGCACCGACCCTTGGGGCACTCGACTTGATACCGGCTGCCAACTAGACATGGAGCCATTGATCACTACCCGTTGAGCACGACCATCCAGCCAGTTTTCTATCCACCTTACCGTCCATTCATCCAGCCCATACTTCTTTAACTTGCTGGCAAGAACACTGTGGGAGACTGTATCAAAAGCTTTGCTAAAGTCAAGAAATAGCACATCCACTGCTTTCCCCTCATCCACAGAGCCAGTTATCTCATCATAGAAGGCAATTAGGTTAGTCAGGCATGACTTGCCCTTGGTGAATCCATGCTGACTGTTCCTGATCACTTTCCCCTCCTTGAAGTGGTTCAGAATTGATTCCTTGAGGACCTGTTCCATGATTTTTCCAGGGACTGAGGTGAGACTGACTGGCCTGTAGTTCCCCGGATCTTCCTTCTTCCCTTTTTTAAAGATGGGCACTACATTAGCTTTTTTCCAGTCGTCCGGGACCTCCCCCGATTGCCATGATTTGTCAAAGATAATGGCCAATGGCTCTGCAATCACATCGGCCAACTCCTTTAGCACCCTCGGATTCAGTGCATCCGGCCCCATGGACTTGTGTTCGTCCAGCTTTTCTAAATAGTCCCGAACTACTTCTTTCTCCACAGAGGGCTGGTCACCTCCTCCCCATACCGTGCTGCGGAGTGCAGCCGCCTGGGAGCTGACCTTGTCTGTGAAGACAGAGGCAAAAAAAGCATTGAGTACACTAGCTTTCTCCACATCCTCTGTCACTAGGTTCCCTCCCTCATTCAGCAAGGGGCCCACACTTTCCTTGACTTTCTTCTTGTTGCTCACATACCTGAAGAAACCCTTCTTGTTACTCCTAATATCTCTGGCTAGCTGCAACTCCAAGTGTGATTTGGCCTTCCTAATTTCACTCCTGCATGCCTGAACAATATTTATATACTCCTCCCTGGTCATTTGTCCAATCTTCCACTTCTTGTAAGCTGCTTTTTTGTGTTTAAGCCGAGCAAGGATTTCACTGTTAAGCCAAGCTGGTCGCCTGCCATATTTACTTTTCTTTCTACACATCGGGATGGTTTGTTCCTGCAACCTCAATAAGGATTCTTTAAAATACAGCCAGCTTTCCTCAACTCCTTTCCCCCTCATGTTATTCTCCCAGGGGACCTTGCCCATCAGTTCCCTGAGGGAGTCAAAGTCTGCTTTTCTGAAGTCCAGGGTCTCTGTTCTACTGCTCTCCTTTCTTCCTTGCGTCAGGATCCTGAACTCAACCATCTCATGGTCACTGCCTCCCAGGTTCCCATCCACTATTGCTTCCTCTACTATTTCTTCCCTGTTTGTGAGCAGCAGGTCAAGAAGAGCTTTTCCCCTAGTTGGTTCCTCCAGCACTTGCACCAGGAAATTGTCCCCTACACTTTCCAAAAACTTCCTGGATTGTCTGTGGACCGCTGTATTGCTCTCCCAGCAGATATCGGGGTGATTAAAGTCACCCATGAGAACCAGGGCCTGTGATCTAGTAACTTCTGTTAGTTGCTGGAAGAAAGCCTCGTCCACCTCATCCCCCTGGTCTGGTGGTCTGTAGCAGACTCCCACCACGACATTACCCTTGTTGCTCCCACTTCTAAATTTAATCCAGAGACTCTCAGGTTTTTCTGCAGTTTCATACTGGAGCTCTGAGCAGTCATACTGCTCTCTTACATACAACGCAACTCCCCCACCTTTTCTGCCCTGCCTATCCTTCCTGAACAGTTTATATCCATCCATGACAGTACTCCAATCATGTGAGTTATCCCACCAAGTCTCTGTTATTCCAATTACATCATCATTCCTTGACTGTGCCAGGACTTCCAGTTCTCCCTGCTTGTTCCCCAGGCTTCTTGCATTTGTGTATAGGCATTTAAGATAACTCACCGATCGTCCTGCTGTCCCAGTGTGGGGCAGGAGCCCTCCCCTCTTGCACTCACCTACTTGTGCTTCCTCCTGGTATCCCACTTCCCCACTTACCTCGGGGCTTTGGTCTCCTTCCCCCGGTGAACCTAGTTTAAAGCCCTCCTCACTAGGTTAGCCAGCCTGCTTCCAAAGATGCTCTTCCCTCTCTTCGTCAGGTGGAGCCCATCTCTGCCTAGCACTCCTTCTTCTTGGAACACCATCCCATGGTCAAAGAATCCGAACCCTTCTCTCCGACACCATCTGCGGAGCCATTCGTTGACTTCCACGATTCGACGGTCTCTACCCCGGCCTTTTCCTGCCACCGGGAGAATGGACGAGAACACCACTTGCGCCTCAAACTCCTTTATCCTTCTTCCCAGAGCCACGTAGTCTGCAGTAATATGCTCAAGGTCATTCTTGGCAGTATCATTGGTGCCCACGTGGAGAAGCAGGAAGGGGTAGCGATCTGAGGGTTTGATGAGTCTCGGCAGTCTCTCCGTCACATCACGAATCCTAGCCCCTGGCAAGCAGCACACCTCTCGGTTTTCCCGGTCAGGGCGGCAGATAGATGACTCAGTCCCCCTGAGGAGAGAGTCCCCGACCACCACCACCCTCCTCCTCCTCTTGGGAGTGGTGGTCGTGGAACCCCCATCTCTAGGACTGTGCATCTCATGCCTTCCAGTCAGTGGAGTCTCCTTCTGCTCTGTTCCCTCAGATGTATCATTCACTCCACTCTCTGCACTAGTACCTGTGGAGAGAACATGAAAACGGTTGCTCATCTGAATATGCGTTTCTGGTACATGGACTTGTCTCATACTCTTTCCTCTTCTGGAGGTCACATGCCGCCAATGGTCCTCACTGGCCTTCTGTCCCCGCTGCGTAGCCTGCTCTGAATCCTCAGAACACTGTGCCCGCTGAAGCCGATCCTGACGTCTTTGCAGCCCCCTTTGGCCAGCCAGAAGCACCAACTGTCTCCTCTGGCTCCAGAAAAGAACTTACTGCTTGTGGCTCTGCGGTTCCTTTTATATGGGTCCCTCCTGGGTCCTGACTGGCTGCTTCCCCTGCAGCCACTCTTGGCTGCTTGGAAGACTCCTTTACTGCTACTTTCCTTGGGCTGATATGGCAGGACACTGATGCCTTTAGCAAGGGGCCTCTGGGCCTAATCCACACCATCAAACCTGGTTACGTATAGTTTACATTAAATGCCTTTCCATTTCATCTACAAAAGCTTCTGGCCCAAGAACCTGGGGAAAGCGAAAGTGGAGCATGGTTGGTGAGGAGATCTCCAGTACAGTTTGGAATGTTCTTCATTTCTCAAACTGTCTCACTTGGGAACTACAAAATTCAGTGCAAATAAAGTATCATGGAAGTTCTGAGCTGACAGAAGTGGGGTTGGTTAACTTGATTACTTTTCAACTCTCTGGCTCCATAAATCTACAGCAGCATTTGAAGACGAGGGATAAAATTTTCAAAAGCATCTAAGTAACTTAGGCTTCCAAGTCCAATGTTTAAAGATGACTTACGTTCTAAAGGAGCCTAAATTCCATTTATTTTCAAATGATAATTAGGCACTTAAATGCCCAAATCATTTTTTGAAAATGGGACTTTGGCGTATGACTATTTGAATAACTGAATATTCGGTCTGGATGCAGGTCTGAAAAGTCAAAAAGTAATTGTTTTGGGTCAAACCAAAGTAAAAATGTTTCAAATTTGTCCATAAAACAAAATGCCAAAGAAATGCTTTAATTTTGAACAGTTTAAAAGTGTCTTTAAATTGTTTAAATAAAATTGAGGGAATTCCAAAATGAAATGTTTCCCAAACAAAAAGTCAAAACAATTAAGTTGAGAAGTGCCAAAACAAATAGTTTCAGCATTTCTAATTCTTTTGTTCAACTGAAACAATTTGGCAAAATTGACACAAATTTGTGGATTGTTGCGTCAACCCAAATCTTCATTTTGGGGTGAAAAAAAGTTGTTGCATGAAAAATTTTACCCAGATCTACTTAGAAGCTTAGTCACTTAGGAACCTAGGAAAAAGTTACCCTAGAATTTAACAAAAACTTGGGCTGTCAAGCGGATAAAAAAAATTATCATGATCAATCGAATGATTAATTGTGCTGTTAAACAATAATAGAATACTATTTATATAAATATTTTGGATGTTTTCCACATTTTCAAATATATTAATTTCAATTACAACACAGAATACAAAGTGTACAGTGCTCACCTTATATTTATTTTTATTATAGATATTTGCATTGTAAAAATAAATGAAATAGTATTTTTCAATTCACTTAATAAAAGTATTGTAGTATAATCTCTTTATCGTGAAAATTGAACTTAAAATGTAAAATTATGTATAAAAATAACTGCATTCAAAAATAAAACAATGTAAAATTTTAGAGTCTACAAGTCCACTCAGTCCTACTTCTTGTTCAGCCAATCACTCTGACAAACAAGTTTGTTTACATATGCAGGAGATAATGTTGCCCACTTCTTGTTTACACTGTCACTTGAAAGTGAGAACAGGCATTTGCATGGCACTATTGTAGTCGGCGTTGCAAGATACTTATGTGATAGATGCACTAAAGATTCATATGTCCCTTCAATCATGCTTTAACCACCATTCCAGAGGACATGCGTCCATGCTGATGACAGGTTCTGCTCAATAACGATCCAAAGCAGAGCAGACGGATGCATGTTCATTTTCATCATCAGATGACACCAGCAGAAGGTTGATTTTCTTTTTTGGTGGTTCAGGTTCTGTAGCTTCTGCGTTGGAATGTTGCTCTTTTAAGACTTCTGAAAGCATGCTCCACACTTCGTTCTGATCAGATTTTGGAAGACACTTGGGTAGAGTGCTGTAGCATCTTTAGAAATTTCACATTGGTACCTTCTTTGCATTTTGACAAATCTGCTACAAAAATTCTTAAAATGAACATGTGCTGGGTCATCATCTGAGACTGCTATAACACAAAATATATGGCACAATTCTGGGAAAACACTGAGCAATTCTCCCCCAAGGGATTAGGTCATAAATTTAATTAATGCATAATTTTTTTAATAAGCATAATCCTCTGGAATGGTGGCCAAAGCATGAAGGCGCATACAAATGTTTAGCAGATCTAGCATGTAAATACCTTGCAATACCAGCTACAAAAGTGCCATGCAAATGTCTGTTCTCACCTTTTGGTGACATTGTAAATAAGAAGTGGGTGGTATTTTCTCCAATAAATATAAACAAACTTGTTCCTCTTAGCGATTGGCTGAACAAGAAGTAGGACTGAGTGGACTTGTAGGCTCTAAAGTTTTAAATTTTGGTTTTGAGTGCAATCGTGTAACAAAAAAATTCTACATTTGTAATTTGTGCTTTCACAATAAAGAGATTGCACTATGGTACTTGTATGAGGTGAATTGAAAAATACTATTTCTTTTGTTTATCATTTTTACAGTGCAAATATTTGTCATAAAATAATATAAAGTGAGAACTGTACAATTTGTGTTCTTTGTTGTAATTGAAATCAATGTATTTGAAAATGTAGAAAAATATCCACAATATTTAATAAATTTCAATTGATATTCTATTGTTTAACAGTGTGATTAAAACTGTGATTAATCAGGATTAATTTTTTTAACCACGATTTATTTTTTGGGGTTAATCACTTGAGTTAACTGCAATTAATCAACAGCCCTAATAAAAATCCTCTTTTGTCTCAGTTGAGTTTGTGCCCCTTCTCCCTGTATACAATGTGTCTTAAATAATTATTTGTGGGAATTATTTTTATCTTCGTAAATGTGAGCATTTTCACTGCAAAGTGGGGTGAAATCCTGGCCCAATTGAAGTCAATAGATGGATCAGGATTTCACTCCTGAGATTGACATGTGCACTCTGAGATATCCTGCTTTCCTGAGCAACCATGCTCCATTTTCACTTTCCCAAGGTTCTTGGGCCAGAAGCTTTTGTCTTCTTATGATGGGTAATGACTCAAATACACCTATGGCATAATATGCATCGTGTTTCATCTAATTCAAGTGGCTGAATTGTGTGTCCAAAACTGAAGTCAATGGGAGTTTTGGATGGACAAGAAATGCAGGATCAGGCCCATGTTGTGTTATGGATCTGGGATCTTAAACAATTTGTTTAGCATGGACGCATTTATTGCTAACTTTTGTTGAGTTCACCTTTAAGGAACATGGACTAGAAATGGAAATTCTGTTTTTCCTTTTACAAAACTGACATTGCTGCCTATTTTACCATTTTATAGATTGTCTACTCAAGCATGTTGGGATTAATTAGTACTGTTACATGAATCTCAAGAGTAATCTCTTTTTCTGTACGGTCTGAGCTGCATCAAGCACAAAAGGAAAATCCTATAAAGTACTCAGTCTTGTGAGATGAATAATTGCACCCAACAGGTGACATGTGTGAACCCTCAGGGTTTCTAATCCAACCTCCATTTTGTACTCTGAACAGTAATCCCATTATACTCAGCATGGTTATCCAGTCTTGGTTTTATAATGTTATAAACAACTGTGATGGTGCAACAACTCTCCCCTGTGGCGCCTCCTGCTGGTCTCTCCGGGGAATCAGCTCACTAGCCACTCTGCAGGCCAGTGTCTCGAATCTCTCCTGGACTCCAGTGACCTTCTTTCTGGGGTGCTGCCCTCCTGGCAGTACCCCCTTAGTATGGGTCTCCCCTCCCAGGGGGACCCCCCACCCACTATCCCCACCTTGCCTCAGCCTATAGGCTACTGCCAGTCATCCTCAAGCCCCCATTCACTGGGGCAGATTGCAGTCTGTATTAGCCAGTCATCATAGGCAAGGGGGGTTTGGACCTGCTGCCTTTGCCTACCTGTGGGCTGCCCCCTGCAACTCCAGTACCCCTTTTGGCCTTAGTCTAGGCCTGCAGCCAGGGGTGTTTCCAGGCCAGAGCTCCCCAGCTCCTCTGGCCTTTCCCCCAGCCCTGCTCCATTCCAGGTACCTACTCAGTCTTCCCAGCAGCCAGGCCCATCTTCCTCCACAGCTAGAGGAGACTCTCTAAGCTCCTGGCTAGCAGCCCTCTTATAAGGGCCTACTGTGGCCTGATTGGGGCATGGCCCAGCTGCGGCTGCTTCCGCAATCAGCCTGCTCTTCAGCCACAGCTGTCTCCCAGGGCTGTTTCAAGCCTCTCAGGGCAGGAGCGGGGTAGCTACCCCACTTCACAAACTATTCGAATATTTTATTTTATTCTTCAGTCGAACTAATTAAATAATATGATACAAGATCTCCCACATAAAGATAGATAAAATAACCTATGTCAGGTGCTGGAGCTAGAGTGATGGATAGTCCTGTTTGTTTTGAGACAGACCACATATTGATTTTACAATCTTTCTTCATTAGGAGAAAAAGAAAACCCCACAGTTTTATGAAATCTGATACACTGGACTGGGCTAGTCTTTGTTTACAATATGAAAAGCACAGTTTTTTAGTTAATTCATTTATTTTAGCAGCATTCATCTATTATTCTTAAATAAGTGCCAATGCTTGGGATATATATTTTTTTTCCATTGAGAAATATCTGTGTAGGAGATTCATTTTTAAAATCTGTCAGTAAAAAAAGTGACTTTCAAATACATGGCATCATTTACCTGCAACGTATTCCTGTCTCGCTATGACACAAAATGATGCTCTGTATGACAGTTCCCAGAAAAATGTTATTCTAGTCTGCCTAGAAATAATTGTATTTCTGCGTGTTGTCTTTAAAAAACTTGCTCAAACATAAGTTATTTTCTAGAGGAGTCATGATGTGTTCTGATTAGAAAAAGAAATGGTAGAGAAATTAATGGTTTAGTGGTAATAAAATCCAAAATCCTGCTTGTAGTCTGTTGCAAATCCAATCTTATTTTAAAGACATATTTCAGATATTTAATTAGTTGCTAAGGGGTGCATTCATTAAAAGTACAGTTGTATCATTTAATTAACAAACAAATATGTGCTTAGTAAATGGTGTTATCTCCAAGCTTGTCTGGTGACAGATAGTTCCATTAGCAATAACAAATAATTAGCTGGTGCGGAAGAGCAGCGTAGTTAAAACTTTGGGTGAAATTCACCACTGTGCACAAGGCTGATGAACCACTTTAGCTCTTTGAGAGCACACACTCATTTTTTTTCCAGACAAAAAAACTCATTCCAATCAGCAAGAGTTTTATTAATAATAATACCTAGCCCTTGTATAGTACTTTTCGTCAATTGATCTCAAAGCCCTTTACAAAGAAGAGCTGTACCATTATCCCCATTTTACAGATGGGGAAACTGAGACACATAGGAGGAACATGCCCAAAGTCCCCAGCAGTCTACTTGTGGAGCTGGGAATAGAATGCAGGTCTTGAATCACATTCAGTGCTCTAGTTAATAGGCCACACTGCCTCCACCTACCTCACTAAACTGTCTCCATCTATCATAAGTGATCTACATGAACAGACACCATCTAAGTTTTGATACAGTCATGCCAAAATTGACAAGGTAACTCCCAGGTTATGACAGAACACTTTCCATTAGCTTCAGTAAGTTTTGGATCAGGCCCTATTTTTCCAGTATTGGAACATTTACAAAATGTTCTGCTTTTTCTTATTCTGATATGAGCCCTTAGTTCTCATCATTTCCAACAGAGCAGAAGTGTTAACAGAGAAATGGAACTCTTTTATGTAAGGTTGCACAAGCAAGCTGTAGCCTTTCTACAAGCTGCTATTCTTTAAAATTAGAAGAAAAAAAGCAATTAGAGCTGGTCGAACCTCAGAATATGTTTCATGGGAAATTTCAAAATTTCTAACTTGTTTTTGTTCTAAACAAGACAAAAAGTTTTTTGACCATCTCTAAATGTAATGACTATTATCAGCAGCTTCAAATAAGGCAGGAAGGAACAGTGCAGATTCCAAAGCTGGTAGGTAGGACTGTGCTCAGCTGGAACCATCACAGACTGGATAGAGGGGAACCTCCCTACTCCAGACAGGTCTGATGACCTCCCCTAGAAGTAATTGCATTTTCCAACTTGGAAGGCACCTTAAGCTTCAAAAAAAGTCAGTTGTTACAATGAGCTATAGCAGCTTTAGTTCCCACCAGGGGCTCCACCAGGAGGAGGAGGGGTGCACTCAGACAGTGCACATCACAGCCTTGCTGCCCACATTTGCTTTCTGCTCACATCTCACTTGCTGAGCTGCAAGGATCCCCCTCATGTCACAGTAGATGAAAAGCTGCAGCTATATTTTGCCTGGACAGCCTCCTACCTGATAGACTTTCTGCTGCTTGGGCTTTGTGGTATATCTGGTGTATGCTGGCATAGGCTAGGAGTTAATATGGCTCCACTAAGTTACTGGTTTAGGGCCAGATTCTTATGTCCTTATGCTGTGTAATATGTTAGGCCTTGTCTACACATGAAAGTTGTACACACAAACATACACACACGTGCACACACACACACAGAGTTATACCAGTATATGTGTGCTTATTTCAGTAAACTTTAGTCCCATACAGGAAGAAGACTAAATTATACCGGTATTAGGCATCTTTATATCAGTATAGGTACATTCACACTAGAGTCTGAACCGGTTTAAACATATCAGTTAAAAAGAAATCACCTCCTTAACCAAAACAATTAAATTGGTACAATAGCGTGTTTAAACCATGTTTGTGAGTAGTTTCTTTAAATATGATGGGACTGTTTGTGGAGTAAGGTAATAATCAGTGGGGCAGACTGCCACTGAAGCATTGAAGTGAATGAAACTATGACAGTTTACACCAGCTGAGGATTTGCCCCAACATGAGTAAGGGCAGCAGAATCTGAACCTTAATTTTTAGTACAAAGCAACCCATGGTTAATAAAATATAGCATATTTCATGAAACAGAAAATAAGATCAAAGTTTCATCTATGGAACCAAAGGAGGAACAAGGCTGATCTATTTTCCTAGAGCCCAGATAAGGCTTCTGAATTGAAGCAACGATTAACATTATTTGCCATGTTCCGTGTATACTTCCCTTGTGTATTAATTATTCTTCCATGCTTATCCGGTACGAGTCCGCTTTTAAATTACTAATTAAAATATGATGTGTGATATGCTATTTTGAAGGATGGAATTTTATTGTTTGTTTTATCAAGCTGAATTATGCCTCCTGTATTCACGGAGACATTGCCATGTATTTTAGGTTACAGAATTTAGGGTCTAAAATTCAGTTGAAACAAAACAAAAACAAAATGCCCAAACCCAAATCCCAAAAGCTAGCTTTTGGGGAGCCTTCCAAAACAAAGGTGTTGTGCTGTAATTGCACTGTCTGCTTAAGCAGTTACACAATGATCACTGTTCTCTGGAACCTGTCCTGATTTAATCAGCAATGCTGGAGCATGACCACAAATACAGCCATGCTAATTTCATCCGTATTCAAAACACAAGAAAAAAAGTCGGTTATTGGAATGGAAGATTCCATCCATTGACTCCTCCCTCCACAATTCTCCCATCCCTATTCCGCTTAACCTCTCCTTTCCCATGTTTGTTTTCTTGTACCAAACTACATCCATCAAAAATTCCTTCATAAATATTCAGCTTCAATAGTCTCTCAAAAAATGAGCACTGCTAGATGCTAACAGTATTCTCCTCTAGTTTTGTTCCTGATCTGATTCTAAGTTACTGTGTATTGTAATCTGCTTTGGGTGGGGACGTCTTCTTATTTGTTTGCAATGCCTCATATGCAGCGTTGACACTGAGTAAATAGTAATAAAGAACTAAAAAGGAAAGTGTTCTTAGGTATTTTACAAGCGTCTAGAGAATATATTTCAAGGAGATGGTAAAAAAAATATTTAAAACTCTGGAAAGCACTTAACAGTAGCATTTTAACCTATTAATTTTCAAAAATATCACCATCTACTATCATTGTAACAAAACTCAGTCATCACAATTGGTGACATTTAGCTTTGTGCAGAAAACTATCACAAAGCTTGTGCATCACTTAAATCTTATTCTAACATCCAATATGAATCCTCATAATACCGTGTGTGTGTGTGTGTGTGTAATATTTTTACTACATTTTATATTTCAAACACTAAGATTAGAGTTTACATATCTCAGTGCTTTATGAAGTAGTGCTGGCAATTCAGAAAGTTCACTTTTCCCTCAAAGTCAGTATAGGATCAATATTCAGCATGCAGTTAGGCACCATTTAGCTGCTGGAGATTCCTCCTTTCGGATAAGATGTAATACTAAGGTTTTGCCCACTTATGGTCTTTTGTTCCTTTGGTATTCCATGTAAGTGTAGAGAGGTCAACCCTGGTATCTTGGTTTAACTCTAACTCATTCAATTGTATTCTACTTTCCTACATAAAAATTCTGGTGCTATGCAAAATGTTCACGATCAAACTGAACACATGAGAAACTGAACTGGTCTGGGGTAACATTACAAAGTCAAAATTAAGACTACATGCCATAAAATTCTCCAAAGACCATGAACCTTTTGAGAAAAATGTTCCATAGTTCATGGTTTTATTGCAAAACCAAGTAAGGTTTAATATTCATCTCAATTTCACTTCAAGATTTTGGATGCAATGAAACTGAATCTCATAGCAAATCTCAAAATGTAGAAGCTAAAGTAAGTCAAAGATGTCTTCCAGAGCCCCTGTAAAGTGAAACCATTGAAATTCATACAGCTTTAAGAAGTTACCACTTCATTTTCAATTAAATATTATATTCTTATCTTTCCAGCTCATGCTGTCGTATCAAGAAAAAGAGACAAGGAAGAAAATGTAGTAGCTGTATAATTGCAAAGCAACACCAACAAAAATGAACAATATGAAGAAATCAGACAGATACAGTTGGGTCTGAAACAACATAATTGTGTTTACTAACTATGCATAAGCATGAAAGGCCTAGCTACATAAACACTGCTGTTCGATACCGATTTCTGGCAGTGTCTAAATGGAGAACATAGAGATCACCACTAGGAGGTTCACAAACTATTTAAAGGTATACTATTCTATTCCTATACACTGCACAGAGGTGGCTGCATTTCAGAGATGGGTGAAGTGATCCCATATACAGGATGCAGACTCACACTTTAATATATTTCCTTTTACTATAACAGATAACCCTTACCATATTTTTCTAGTACATTAGCTGCTATGTTACATCTCATTTGCTGATTGCCTTGATTCCAACCTTGGTGGATCCTCAACTATCCATATTTGATTTCACTCTCATTACAGTGTAAGTCAGAATTATAGATTTGTTTTTATTATAGAAGGAACAAACACCTGGTAAAAGTCCATATACCAAAAGCTATTACATAATTCTTTTATTATCAAGATCAGAAGCATGTCATGTTAAGGCTGCTAAAATAAAAGTATCTTAAATAAATGTACCCTTATTATGAGTAGACCTGGTGAACATTTTTCCATCAAAAGGTTTTGCTGATAGAAAATGCCTTTTTAACCCATTACAAGTTTGATTTAATCTACTTTTATTAATAAAATATTACTAGTAAAATATAATGCAGAAAAGAAGAACAATATGTTACACCAACCTGGGATGCAAAATGCAGCTGTTCAGCTGTCTGAAAATCTGAGCTGCACTCTGCCTCTATATGTACAGGCTGAGAGTTTCACAATGTCTTAGAATTACTTTGTATCTATTATGTTTGACATGTTTTGAAGACTATTTGCTAGGATAACACAGATTTTACAGGAAACAGAACAAAGTTTATAAAGTTTATTACCTTGTTTTCACCAGAGTATTTCAGAAATCAGTAAACCCTTAGAGACATCATTTACCAGTTATAACTTAGTACAGAGGGCATGTTAACTAAGCATCAGCAAAATTGTTTGTTTTGTTCTTGTTCTCTGGACTATCTGTATATCTAACACTGAGGCTATGTCTACACTCCCACAGTAAGTCGACCTACGCTACACAACTCCATCTATGTGAATAACATAGCTGGGGTTGATGTACCTTAGGTCGAGTTATTATGGGGTCCAAACCGCGGGGCATCGATGAGAGAAAATCTCCCGTCGACTTGCCTTACTGTTCTTGTCGGGGGGTAAAGTACAGGGATCGACTGGAGAGCAATCTGCAGTTGATTTGGCAGGTCTTTACTAGACCCACTAAATCAACCGCCGGTGGATCGATCTCAGAGCAGCAATCCCTGCCGCAGTGTAGACCTGCCCTCAGATTATAATATTTCACATCACCCCTTGTTTGAACAATTTAATATAAATAAAAAGCATTTGGGGAAAAGCTGAACATGAATAAAATTCATATTGTTATACAAATACTCATGTGATACTATATATAATATTGTATATAATATTAGCTAACAGGCTTTCTCATATTTGGCTCCATACATTTTTTGTAAAACAGCTCTACAGTAGCCAAACATAGTAGAATATCTCAAGGCTGGTGAGCTGAGTGTATTTCTCAAGCCTTGTTGTATTCTACTGCTGAATAGAGCTAGGGTCATGCAAAGGTTACAGAACCTAGCAATGGTACAGTTTCAGCATGAATATAACACATTTTACATATAACTTACTATATTATCCACTATTAGCTATCCTACTATGGTTACATAACAATTCCTTTTTAACCCCACTTATAGCTACAAAAACAAATCATGATTAATAAATATTTGTTTTGAGCTGAATGCATCTATTTTACATTAAACAAAAAGCATTACATTAGCAAAAAGCAATTTATATTCCCGATTAATGATTCTGTTTCTGAGAGCTTTTTTCCTCAACATATTTTGTTTACAAGGATCAGTTTCACAAACTTTGATGAAGTCCATTTCTTGTCTGGTTACTATCCCTTACAACATTTCACTCTGCTGCCTTAACCAGACCTCCAGAAGAGCTCTGTGTAGCTCAAAAGCTTGTCTCTCTCACCAACAGACGTTGGTCTAAGAAAAGGTATTGCCTCACCCACTTTGTCTGTAACATTTAGCAATGTAAAACTTTGCAAGCTGGATTTTTCCATTTTCCCTTTGGCCTGGCTGCAAACACTGGGTTGTGGCTTGGTTCAATCAACAGACCGAAAAGAAAATGTTCATGAAAATTTTAGTTTTGATTGATATTTTTAATTTTTTAATTTTTCAGTTGAAATGAAACACCTTCCTTACTTGTTTTATTCTGCCTCCACGCACACACGCACACATGCACACACACACACACACACACACACTTTTTCCACTGGAAAACAGTAATAGATAAAGTGGGGGGGACACTACCTTTTTTTTAAAACTCCTTCCTTCTTTCCAGTGGAAAAGTAATAAAAACAAACAAGAAAGTATTTTTTCTCCTTCAAAACAAAACTTTTTGAAACTTTTCAAAATATATATATATATTTAATCAAAACGAAGTGCTAGAGGAAGGAAATACTGTTATCTCCATTTTACAGCTGTGGGGAGAAATTCTGGCTTTATGGAAGGCATTGGCAAAAGTCCCATTGATCTCAATAGGGGCAAGATTTCATCCATGGACTTGAGGGACAGGAGGTTAAATAACTTCCCTAAAGAAGTTAGTGGCAGAACTGGGAACTGAATTCAGATCCCAGGCCTGGGTCTCAACCACAAGACAACCTGGCACCTCTAACTCTGTGACAAACATTCCTCTGTTAGCAAAACAGCCACTTCTGGTACTATAATAATCTTATCAACGTCAACTCTAAATCACGGTTTTATATTTTGCTTTTCAGCTTATTCCTGGGGGAAACTACTCATTAGCTTTCAGGTTTTCAGGCAAATACACAGAACAAAATAAGCACTCATTTCTGTTAACATACAGCAGCTCCACATGTGACCCATAACTTTCTATGTTATCCTTCTACATAGTGTGGATGATAAAATGTATCTCTTCTTTCATCTCAGTGTAACAAAGATAAGTCAATCATAGGAAGTTCCCTGGTGGTATTTCTGCCTAAGAGTAAGGCTTTCTTTTTCATATGGGTCTGAAAAATTAGAATGGACTAATAAATCTCTTGGATTCATTCTCCTCTTACCTTTGACTCGCAGAGATAATTAGAAAGGTCTCCTAGTTTCTCATTTCCAAGATTTC
The DNA here is from genome assembly GCA_033296515.1 of Macrochelys suwanniensis. Lineage (NCBI taxonomy): Eukaryota > Metazoa > Chordata > Testudines > Chelydridae > Macrochelys > Macrochelys suwanniensis. The sequence continues at coordinate 171,912,164 of CM065777.1, forward strand.
ATTATGAACTTTCTAATCTTCTTGTGTAGGAGACTGCTCAAAGTTGACTGCTCAAAGTTATGAAAAGTTTCTCTCTTTTTTGTTGCTGTTGTTGTCACTTGCTGTTTAACAGAGTTGGGATTCCTGCTTCCCATTCCTGTCTTCCTTAAATTTGCTTTCCATTTAATTAAATTTTTTACATTTACATTTCATTTCAACATTTTCCAGGACCTTTATAAATGGGTTATATGGCAATCTCCTTTTAGGGGGAATAAGATACAGGCTTTATCATATATTCTTTTTGCTATAATGGATTATTTTAGTAAATATGCCTGTCTGCATTTATAGTGTATCCTTACAGTATTTGCATATATTTAAGTAGTCCCTCCACATCTCCTAGTTATGGCTCACAGCTGACTTAATTTCTGTAATAGTTTTTCAGTTTGAAATATTTTAAAACAAAAGGGAGAAAGGTTATTCACTAATCAGGTAAACAATAAAACATGAAATCGGTGCATAAATCTGCCTCTGAAGCCATATTTTGTTCAATCACTTTATTTAGATTCTCTCACCTTTTGAGCTATGATAACTCTTTCTTTCAGACACATATAAATTTACTGTGCAGCTTAAGGCCTGAGCCAAAGCCCAGTTAAAGTCACTGGAAATATTGACTTCAGTGAGCTTTGTATTTGGCCCTGGTGGAACTACACTTAGATACTTAAATAAACATGGCCTGATTTTCAGAAGTGCCTAACAACCCCAGCTCCCTTTCAAACCAATGGGAGCTGCAGGTGCTCAAAATCTTTGAAAAATCAGGTAACTTTTTATGGTTGCCTTAATATGGAGATAGGAGTTTAATTTTAGACACCCAGGCATGAAAACATTTTTATAGAGAACTTCATTTACTTCACCTTTCTTTCTCTCTTGATAATATCTATAAATTATTTCCACATTAAGATTCAGTCGAAGCAACAATGAAAATTCTGCCCGTTTATATACACATGGATCTTTTCTGCTTAAAATATGGTTACACTTTAGAAAAAAAAAACTACCATGATACAGTATAGTGACAGCAACATCTGTTCAAATCCTAAACCATGTTCCTTTAAAAGCAGGTACTGTAATATCACAGAGTAAATATTAGAGCTTCAACAAGAGAAAATCAAATCTGATATAGAAAATGCAAGGCTGTTTTATTTCGATATATGTCAGAGGATCCCAAAATATTTCAGGCAAACAAAACATTATTGTATCCTCTCAGTGTCAGGTAGCACAAGCACTTATCCTGTCACTCTTCCTTTGTCCATTACATTAGCTTCAAACCATATGTTCAATATTCAAAATGAGAGCTAGTGTCAGATCAGAAGGAAATTGTATTTCTTATTCTTTCCCCCACATCACATTGTTTTACTTCAGGATATGTTGTGCTTCATCAAATTACACGCTGTCACACACAGTTGCAGTATGCTGTGTCACATCATTAGTAGATGCAGAAGTGTAGACTGTACAGAGCTTTATATACATACACACAGAGAGATGACTGGATCAGATCTCCAGTGTTCATTCCAAATCCAGATGTTCTATTGTTCACAAGCAGATCAGTGAGGGTAAAATACTATAACACAAATGATCCATATGTCATTTGACCCTTTTGTACCTGTGTGACACTAACAGAAGACACAAAATCCAACCGCTCAGGAAGAATTTTGTATGTGTATATAACTTTGCAAATTTTATTTTAATAATACTGACAAGCACAGGGGTTTCAACTTTTTGAAGTTATTTCTTTTCCACTTGTTGCCATGGATACTACATCTTGTCATTTTTCTATTTTCTTTTCTTCATCATAGTTGACTTCTCTGCACTGGTGTCCATGGTGATTTCCTGCTATCAGTACCCAATATATACCTCAACTTCCTCATTTTTATAATAAGCACCAGTAGTCAAAAAGGTTCTCAATATATAATTGACATTATCGCATCATAATCGCTATATACTACCAGAGCTGTAACCTCTTTCCATGAATTTATTAGACATTTGCACTTTTGGTCACTTGGAGAAACTCATACGCTGCAACATCTTATTTTTGGATAGCCTGAGGACAGCTGCCATACATTTAATCCATCATGCAGGAAAACAAGGATGTAAAACAATCAGGCAATCATTATGTATCAAAATATAAGTGGCCAGATTTTCAGAGATATTAAGCACTAGAGTTCATATTGATGTCAGTCAGATCTGTGGATGCTCTGAAAATCAGGCTATATAATTTAAAACAAACAAATGCAGTCCTAGCGTTAATCTTCCTTTCGAATAGCTTATAAATAATACATAACATGGACACTGATATAATATTTATTTTTTATTCATAGAAGTTTATTCTTTTAATCAATTTTTCTTTTGCAGGTTTTCTTTCATAAGGCTTATTTAATATACAGAGAGTGAAATTCACCACAGCTCAAATGACCTGCACAAATATGTCACTCTCTGTACACTGGGGTGAATTTCACCTCTGACATAGGGTAAAGAGATATGTAGGCGTTGCAAGGTCCTTTGCAATATACTTTTCATTATGGTTAAAATTCACCCATCATGAACCAGTTTTAGGGGACAAAAATCTTTTCCACTATGTTTCTATAAAAAGTGGGTGAAATCCTGGCCCCATTGAAGTTAATGGCAACGCTCCCATTGACTTCAGTAGGGACAGGATTCCATACATCTTCAAGTCTGCTCTGTGCGTGAAATTCACACTTGCGCAGAGAACTAGCACAAAGCTTAGGCTTTACTGAAGCTTCAGTCAAACTCTCAAAATTAGGGCAAAAGTAGGACTTAAGTGGTACATTGGGCTTGCGCTGGTTCTTAGTACAAGGGTGGATTTCATCCTGTATGAGTATTTGGTGGTAAGGACACCGCCTACTGTTACTCACAACAAGCTACGAAAAACAGTTTAGAGCAGTGTCCATTCTGTACACTGGCTTAAAACAGAGGAGGCTTGCAGTATCATGAAATCATTAGTTGTCACGGTGTTGGTTGTTTAAGGTTATGGTAATCTCAGAAATGCTTCAGTACAATGACTATAGTAACTCAACCACGAGAACTGTAAATAAGAGCCTTTCCAATTCTTCCCAGAGATATAATTCAAGAGTGTCTGCATAATTTCCTTCTCCTATTTTTTCCATTTTCCCAGAAGACAACTATTCTGTCTTACTTGCTTGGTACTCAGAGATCTTAAAGCTGGCTGCTAATTACTATGTGTTTCAATTCACAACTTAATTGGTGATGTGGGAAATCAAACCGTGGTCTCAGATGTGCAGGAAGATCAATAAACTACCACCTAGACTGTTGAAACACCATGCCAGTGTTTGCTGTTATTTTGTTCATTTATACTCCTGTTTGCTCTTAACGTTGGCTTTATTTCTTATCTCTGACATGGATATAAGGGTGCTTATATAGTATACAGGTGCACACATAGTGTATTTATGCATATATACACTATTAAATTAAAATTTTACTTTACTATTATTGTATCTGCACTGCAAATTGTACTCAGTGTCGGCTCTACAAATTAGCCCTGAAAATAAGTTAAGACTCTAATTTATTATTTGGAGGACTCTTGGCTCTCCACAGAAGGATAAACACACCCCCTGACTGACAAAAGTTTTAACAACAAAAAGCGTCAGTGTGGACAGTGCTTCGTCGGCGAGAGAGTGTCTCAGGCGGACAAAGCTATTGCCCCTCGTTGGGTGTGATTTTATTTTTCTGCCAGGAGAGCTCTCTGAGTAAGTTTGCCAGACCTGAAGAAGAGCTCAGTGTAAGCTCATAGCTTGTCTCTCTCACCAACAGAAATAAAAGATATTACTTCACCCACCTTGTCTCTCTGATAGGAAGTTTAAGACATTTTCTGGTTCATAGTTTTTGGTATCATTTTCTTTGGTTCTTTGGTTTAATTTTGTAACATATCTCCATTCTATTGTAATACTCTAAAATAAAATCCTTTATGTAGAGTCTCTGTACACACTTTAATGCTAAAGCCTTAAGTCTCTCTAAAGTTAAGGTCATTATCGAATCCCAACAGAATATCCTTTGTGAAACCTTATGGCTCTTATCCAAGGGGGTCTAAGAGAGGGTGACACATCTGTATAGAGAAATGATAGCCTTTATTGAAGAACTGGCTTTTAACCCTTTCATCGATGGTCCTCTTCACCACACCAGCTATGCTAACATTACCCACCAATGTTCTATTGAAATCAATGCAATGTCCTTCTTCCACCTTTGGTTGGCTGTTCATGAAGGGCAAGATTGTTACTTGCCCAATACATCCACACTAGGGAGTAAAGCTGCATTGCAAGTCATTGGGAGGAGAGAGATCAGCCTTCATGGAATGTCTGTGCCCCCTCCCTGCAAGGGGCGGCAGTGTTACAAAAGTGCTGTGTTTGTATGTGTGTTCCTAGATCAAGACCCAGTAGATGACCCTTAATAATATGTAGCATTGTTCTGGGGTTTTATAGGATCCCTAAAACTTCTTGTTGTGCACTGAAAAGAGCTTCCTTTGCACAGCTCATTGCAGGTGGGGAGTAATGCTTCCTATTCCAGTGTGCCAGCTTGTACAGATGAACTGGCTTGGAGGTGGAAGCCAGATACGTGCCTCATAAAGGACAGGGGAAGATTTGTTCCCCCAAAGTTATTAGGGTGAACCAAGGACTGAATTTATTTTATCTCAGGTTAAATAATAACTAAAAAAGATTCCTCCCCTAAGCTCTAAGACCCCTAGCATGCAATTAACAATACAATGAAATCTTAAGCAGCATTAAAATATTCAATTCAACAGAAGCTCAGCCAGTCAACCACCTTCAACATCTCTTTCCCACCTCTTCGTCATTGTGGGAAGCACACCCTCAGCCTTCTCAACAAAACCTTAACAAATGGCTGGTGCAACATGCACAGGTCACCAACTGAAGGCTATTTCTGACCAATTGAGGGAGCAAGCTCCAGAACTGTAACTGAGTCTCAGTTCTCGTAGTCTTATCCTGGGGCAGCATGCCAAGGCACTATCCCTTACACAAAACAGATTGTGTCATTATCTTCTATCTCAAAAATATATGATATGACCCCAAAGTGCAGCTGATTTAAAGTAGCACAGCAGATGTATTCTTCATGTGTGGCAACCATCAACTAATTAAAGATTTCCCACTTTAAGTTCCTAATCCTGTGTAGAGCTCAGTTCTACCCTCCTTTCACCTGCACAAGCCCCCAGGGATTTTGCTGTGCACCAAGTTCAGGATTGGTCCTCCCCAGAAAGATGGTGTAAAACAGGGACTGTATCCAAACATTCTGAACAGAAGATTCAGGCATACACCTAATATGTACAGCTGTTAATATTTACTATATTGCTTACCCATATTATTCCTTAATTTTTCCTTAATTAAGTTACTTCTCCCTCCATAGCATAAAACAAGGGTTGATTGACCATCATCAGGATCATTGCACAAGTTTTGGATTCACTCATCTGGGTACCTAATTCTTTCCAGTTCTTCAATCACTGAACACAACAGCAGCTGTGTGGTAGTGTTACATTTTGGCGTGACTACTCTTAAATATACATAACTTCATGTATATCTTATTCTTCACATAAATAGCCAAATGCCATTCTCCTTGGGGCCCTGCAGCTTGGTAAATCCTAAATGCAAAACTGCTGTGTTTCAGGTGTGGGGAAAAGTTATCCAGGGGAATTCCACCTATCCTGGGTGCCTTACTTCTCTGAAACAGCACTTAAGAGGGATTTGCATTGTTACTCTAATCCTAAGGCCTAAATGCCACCTCCTCTCACCACAGAAGACAGGCTGAGGTCCCAGCTGCTCTTATAGGCTAGCAGCAGCAAAGAGGCTGCTGCTCAGAGGAGAGTGGGGTAAAAAGCATTTGGCTTGACATAGGTCATCCTTGTATCTAGTCAGAACTCTTTTCAAGTCATTCCTGTATGGGTTAAATTTATGTCCCAGGATTCCTGGGAGCTCCTTGATCACACACACACTTCCCAAAATTCTGTCTCAACTTGTACTGAGCCCAAATGTAAAACCTGGCCTGGATCTCTAGGAGTATGTCCATCCTTGGGTTTTTTCAAAGACCTGGTCAGGAGTAGAGGGGAGGTCCACAGTGCAATTAAGGAAATGTTTTGGAAAACATGCTCCACCTCTGCTTCCCCTCTGTAACCTGTGAGTGCCTCCCATACTCTCCAATCATTGCAACATCTTTGCTTCTTCGTTGCCTTGTTTCTCTGATCTTCCTTTGGCCTTGCCTTTCTTTCCTTGCTGGACTCTCTCCCTCCACATTTCGCTCCAGCATAATCAAAACAAGGAGGAGGCAGCACTGAGTAGAAGTGTGGAAGAGGGAAACCAAGTGGTAGCTAGGGAATCGTATGTCTCAATCTGCCAATGGCCCAAATGTAGGCTGCAGTGTGTGACAGACACCCACAAAGAGGGAAACAAAAATATTTACACAGAAAACACACAGTGCTGTGGGATTCCTCCCTTTGGCATGAGTGACTCTTCCGATACCCTCAGCTTCATTATTCTTTTTGTCTGATGTAAATAATTTTCAGCAGCTGAAAGTGAGGGGGAACCAAATCCATATGGCATGTAGGTAATTTGAGGGCTCACGTAAGTGACATCCTTGAAAATGAGGTTCAGCCAAGGGCAGGGCTGTTCAAACATCGTCAACATTGTTTCTCAAGAGAAAATTAAGTTTTCAATTAACTTTTTTTTCAAACTAATGCTTCCTTTTTTGATTTTTTCAGTCAACAAACCAAATGCTCAGGAACCAAAAATACCTTGATTCAGATATACTGCTGTGCTACCTCATGGGAGTTATAGTTCAGTTTCCTCATATCCCCATTCTCCTCTATGAGCTGGGCTCCCCAATCAGACTACATCTCTCATGATGCACCACAGTCAGGAGCTTCTATGACAGTGATCGCCAACCTTTTTATGCACAAGATCACTTTTTGAATTTAAGTGCAACCCAGGATCTACCCTGCCCCTTCCCTGAGGTCCCACCCCTTCCCCAAAGCCCCGCCATGCTCACTCCATCCCCCCTCCATCCATCGCTCGCTCTCCCCCACCCTCATTCACCGGGCTGGGGCAGAGTGTTGGGGTTCAGGAGTGGCTATGGGATGCTGGTTCTGGGAGGGGGCTCAGGTCTGGAGCAAGGACTTGGGGTGCATGAGTGGGTTCGGGATGCAGGAGGGGGTATGGGATGCTGGATCTGGGAGGGGACTCATGGCTGGGGGTTGGGGTGGGGGCTCCCTCCGGGCGGCACTTACCTTGGGTGGCTCCCAGGTAGTGGCGCAGCAGGGCTAAGGCAGGCTCTCTGCCAGCCTGGCCCCATGCCACTCCAGGAAGCAGCCAACATGCCCTTGAGGCTCCATGCACTGCTCCTGCCTGAAAGCACTGCCCCCACAGTTCCCATTGGCCGCAGCTTCCATTGTTCAGGGAGCCCAGTCTAAAGAGGAGAATGAGAGCATAAGTTACCATCACAGCATTTGCAAATTGAAATATTTTGATTTCACAGAAAAGTTAAATTATTCCACAGAAAAAAATCCATTTACTGACTAGTTCTATTTGAGTGATATGTAGGGGAGGAGCAGAAGAACCAACTGCCATCACATTATACTAACCATTCAACTCTTGATCTAAGAAAAGAAGTGGTGTACTGCTACTGTGGAACACCGGAATAAGCATGCACATTTTTGAGGGGAGCAAAAAGTGAGTGATGAATTGAGAGACAACACTCATAGACTCATAGACTTTAAGGTCAGAAGGGACCATTATGATCATCTAGTCTGACCTCCTGCACAATGCAGGCCACAAAATCTCACCCACCCACTCCTGGAATAATCCTCTCACGTATGTCTCAGCTATTGAAGTCCTGAAATCATGGTTTAAAGACTTTAAGATGCAGAGAATCCTCCAGCAAATGACCCGTGCCCCATGCTGCAGAGGAAGGCGAAAAACCTCCAGCGCCTCTGATGATCTACCCTGGAGGAAAATTCCTTCCCGACCCCAAATATGGCCATCAGCTGAACCCTGAGCATGTGGGCAAGACTCACCAGCCAGACACCCAGGAAAAAGTTCTCTGTAGTAACTTCTAACATCCCATCATTGACCATTGGTCCTATTTACCACTGATGGTGATTAATTGACCTTTGACTAAGATCATGTTATCCCATCAAACCATCCCCTCCATAAACTTATCTAATTTAATCTTGAAGCCAGATAGGCCTTTTGCCCCCACTGCTTCCCTTGGAAGGCTGTTCCAGAACTTCACTCCTCTGATGGTTAAAAACCTTCGTCTAATTTCAAGTCTAAACTTCCTGATGGCCAGTTTATATCCATTTGTTCTTGTGTCCACATTGGTACTGAGCTGAAATAATTCCTCTCCCTCTCTGGTATTTATCCCTCTGATATATTTAAAGAGAGCAATCATATCTCCCCTCAGCCTTCTTTTGGTTAAGGTAAACAAACCAAGCTCCTTGAGTCTCCTTTCATAGGACAGGTTTTCTATTCCTCGGATCATCCTAGTGGCCCTTCTTTGTACCTGTTCCAGTTTGAAGTCATCCTTCTTAAACATGGGAGACCAGAACTGCACACAGTATTCCAAATGAGGTCTCACCAATGCCTTGTATAACGGTACTAACACCTCCTTATCTCTACTAGAAATACCTCGCCTAATGCTTCCCAAGACCGCATTAGCTTTTTTCAAGGCCACATCACATTGGCAACTCATAGTCATCCTATGATCAACCAGGACTCCGAGGTCCTTCTCCTCTTCTGTTACTTCCAACTGATGTGTCCCCAGCGTATAACTAAAATTCTTGTTATTGATCCCTAAATGCATAACCTTACACTTCTCACTATTAAATTTCATCCTATTACTATTACTCCAGTTTACAAGGTCATCCAGATCTTCCTGTATGATATCCCGATCCTTTTCTGAATTGGCAATACCTCCCAACTTTGTGTCATCCGCACACTTTATTAGCACACTCCCACTTTTGGTGCCGAGGTCAGTAATAAATAGATTAAATACAATTGGTCCCAGAACTGAACCTTGAGGAACTCCACTAGTAACCTCCCTCCAACCTGACAGTTCACCTTTCAGTATGACCCACTGTAGTCTCCCCTTTAACCAGTTCCTTATCCACCTCCCAATTTTCATATTGATCCCCATCTTTTCCAATTTAACCAATAATTCCTCATGTGGTACTGTATCAAATGCCTTACTGAAATCAAGGTAGATTAGATCCACTGCGTTTCCTTTATCTAAGAAATCTGTTACTTTCTCAAAGAAGGAGATCAGGTTGGTTTGGCACGATCTACCTTTTGTAAAACCATGTTGTAATTTCTCCCAATTGCCATTGACCTCAACGTCCTTAGCTACTTTCTCCTTCAAAAATTTTTCCAAGACCTTGCATACTACAGATGTCAAACTAACAGGCCTGTAGTTACCCGGGTCACTTTTTTCCCCTTTCTTAAAAATAGGAACTCCCCCAGCCACTGAAACATGGAAACCCTATTTTGGGATCCTTTTGTTCAGAGAAGCCTTTTTCCTATTCCTATCTACCCTTTCTGTCTTTATCCCCCCCACTCCCACCCAGCAAGTGTAACCTCTGTCTCTCTCTTTTCAGAATGAAGACCCAAGAAGCTCTGGCCAGATAAGTCACATGTAATTTCACAAGTAATGCATGCTGATATATAACTTTGAAAGATTTCCAAATGAGCATTAAAATGTCATAAAGTGGCATATTCTATTCCCCATGGACAGAAGTAGGTGATGCTTAACACAAAACTTGAACATTTCTGGTGCTTTCCAGCCCAGAAGTAAATTAATGAAGGTATCCAGGAAATAAGAAACTGCAGCAAATTAAATGAGAAACAAAGCTGCACAAAACTTGGGGGAGGGGGGGCGGGGAGGAGGGAGACTATGTTTTCAGTTAATCAGAACTTTGCATCAGGGCTCTTGCATCAACTGTGTATAAATCACCCCAGATAAATGCTAGCCAGCAAATATACTGTATAATTTTGAGGTGTCCATCACAACTTTTAATTTAAAGTTTAATTTTAAAATCCATGTTGTCCCCCGTTTTCCTTCACTCTTGCCCTATATAGAAGATAATTCGATTCCAACAGAACAGAAGCTAATTTATGGGTTTAATATGGAGTTGCTTTCAGATAGTAATAAAATCCCTTTCCAAATCACTAAATGTACATCAGCATTATAAGAAATCACATGGTGGTCAGCCTCACACCTCAGGTTTCTTTTTATTTAAATCCCTGTTGATGATGCAATATCTACTGCAACCTAATTACTCTCCATTTTTGAAACAGGGTATGCTACTGCTATTACTCTTGGCAGTTTAGACTGTAGCCAGAGAGTAGTATTGTAAAAGGTTACTCAGACTGCCTATCTTCTCCAAGTGCACTCCTGGCCATAGTGACATGTGGTACAGTTGTAGAGATTGTCATTTGCATTCCTAATTTTGGCTAAGGAATTTAATTATGATATTTTCGTATTAAACAGCATTTATGTTGGATTAAAGGTTACTTTAGGCAGTGATTGTCTTTATTCTCCTGTCTGTTTTTCTTTTTTATTCTAGGACGGTAAACCTTGGTTTTGCTACTCACAAGCAAATGAAGATCCTAGGATGGATAAACTGGTTGATTCATGCAATAGTGGGTGATGGTGGAGTTCAGGGAGATAGTTAGAAAGCAACCACTGGAAATTCTTTATAACTTTTGCTAGAGGTGTAATTTATATTCATTTTTTGTGGGGGCGGGGTGTGGAAGCATTATGTTAAGCATTGTTTAAATCCTAGAAAGAGTATAATAGTGGAGTGGTACTTTAATAAAAAGGTCAATTGTCAATACCTATGTCAGTGATGATCCTTGGGTTTTAGCCAACTGACATGAAATAGAGAAGGACAATTTGATTCAAGAGAAAATAAGAATTGAACTTAACTATTTTCTCTAAACACCAACCCACTTCCAGCTGGATCTCTCTCAAGGGCTGAAAAGTTCAGTTCGTATAAATGATACTGTTTTCATTTTTGTGCATCTTTACGTGTTCAAGTTCCAGATGAGATTAGAAACAGAAATTGCAAAATACAAGGAAAGCTATTCATGAGAGCTGTACAGAGATGGAGATTCTGCTTCATAAAAAGGATTTCAAAACTTAAAATTGGCTTCATTCCAAATACAAACAAAACCTGAAAATTCTGAAATTCTCCATGAAAGAAAACTTTACAAAAATAGTTTGATAGATTTAAATGTTTTCACAAATCAAAATGTTTTGTTTTGGTACTATTTTATGTTATAATAGAAAATTTTGTAAAGATTGAAATGAAAAGTTGTTTCAAAATAAAAATTCAAAAGATATCATTGCAAAAGAGTCAAAATAGGACGTTTTGACATTGTCAGAACTTCCCCTCCTTCCCCTCCCCCCACCCCCCGTTTTTCTCTGAAGCGAAACTTTGTTGAAATCAATGTGATTTCAAAAGGTAGGTGAGGTAATATCTTTTATTGGACCAACTTCTGTTGGTGAGAGAAACAAGCTTTTGAGCCACACAGAGCTCTTCTTCAGGTCTGGGAAAGCTAATGATAAAAGATATTGCCTCACCCACCTTGTCTCTCTAATATCCTGGGACTGACACAGCAACAACTACACTGCACACAACAATGGTGATGTCACAAAGCATTTCATTTGTACAGAACCGCATTTTCTGACCACCTGTACCAGTCAGAGTGTCTCTGGCCTGACTAGAAGCAGGAAATACTATATTACATTATTTATTGGTTCTTACAAGAAAGCCTATTTATATTTGGGATTTACAGCCACAAGAGGCAAGATATTCCAAACAAAATATGAGTAACCATGTGAGCATGTTTGTCCGAATCAAATCTCCAAAAATGTGTGTGTTATCCTGCCAGTACTAATGTATAGTCAGTGGGTAAGGGGCACTTCTTACCCTTTTCTTCCTTTTCCCAAACCCTGCACTCAGTCTTCCTTTTTTCACCATTTCCTTCCTTATTTCCCAGCATTTGCCTAAGGCTATTGCCTAGGCATAGTGCCAAATAAGTGGAGATAAAATTGCTAAGTTAATCAGGATTTATATTTCCCAGATATCTCTGTGCACACACAGAGTATCTCTCTCTCCCACACTGTCTGCAACAGAGCATAATTGGCAAGTTATATGATCAGCCATCTGGATCTTTCCTTCACCTCTGACTGGAGTTTCTTACCACTGAATAGCAACCTTATGCAATACTACCAGAGAGTAGCCATCTTTGCACCCTCTCCTTAGTTGGTTCTCCTTAAGCATGTAACTCACTGATCAATGTATGTTACATTTCCCGCACTTGGTGCCCACTCCACAAAGTATGAGAGTCTGCTGTAGCTGTCAGCTAAAGAGGCTGACTCTTAGCTTAGATACTCATGCTTTTAGCTTTGGAGATCCCTGGTATCAGCCAGGATGGCAGCCATCACAAACACAGTTGCCCCACTCCCACCCTAGCTGTCTATGTTTAGCCCTTCTTGGATCTATTCAGTGCTGGTCAATAGACAGTGATTCTCCATGTCAATATCATCTAGCTCCACCTATTTCTCCATTCCTAAGATAATGCATACATCTGTACTGAAGATCTGTGGTACAGAACATTATTTGTTGTGCTTGGTATTCTTAACTCTTCACCACCTTACTGGATGTCTGTCACTGTAATTGTTCATGTAATGGTTTCCCCAGACAATAGTTTACAGGATGACTTTAGCAATAAGGAATCAGATCTCACTGCCATCAAAAAAGAAGCTTCCCTGCAGAATGAAGGAAACACTCAATGGACTAGATGACCTCCTGAGGTCTCTTCCAACCCTAATCTTCTATTATTCTAAGTAGAGGGGGGATTCAGAGATGAGTCAACAATTGGTACCTTTCAAGTAGCTGGATTGTTTGTTGATGAGGAATCATAAATTTCACTGTTATACAACCACTATTTCATCTCTTCTGCAGAAACCATTTTTTGCACAATGCCCATCTATTTCATTGTTCTTTGTTATAAGCATTTAATTTGCTGGACTCAGGTGAAACCTCACAAACGTAAGAATCTGTATATGTGCACCTATCCCCACACTAATCATCACATTGCATTAGTTATTGATACTAGTTCTAGCATGGAATATGTAGATGACTTATAAATGTCATTCTTCATTAGCTGTTCCCTGTATAGCTAAAGCATTAATAAGATTCAACAACTCAAGTCCTACTTTTTAAACGTTGTATTTATGTGTGAGGAACCACTATTTTGTTTTTATGCTTTTCCTTTATCTTATCTGCAGATCCCTTGGAAGCTTGATGGATTTGTCCTTGGTTCAAACATACACCAGTTGTGGTAGGATCAATATAGACAAAATGTTGGATCTCTTTAGCTAAGGCCTGGCATCCCTCTACTCCCACCCATATCTGCAAGTGCTCTGTCCCACATTTAGTACATGCATCATTTCCAGACTTCCTCTGAATCTGAGGTAGGCAGACTTCTGGATAATGCCAGGCCCAAGTTGTTTATCCTATGCCCAGTTTTTGCAGTTTCGTATTACACTCACAATACACTGTGTGCTTACTATTTTTTCATAGGTGTTGTGCACGTTTTCTCCTCTGAAAATTATTAACTTGTCCTGAGCACATGCACATGATTAACCTATTATGCTGTGTCTGTGCATGTGCTGGCTGGCCTTTGAAGTTATCGCCCATATGTGAAACAACATTTCTCTAAACCTACAGTCGAATATCAGGGTTTTTCCCCCTCTGGAGTAACATTATGTTGCACTTCATATTTTATTGTATTACACTTCACAGTTTTCTGTGTTTAGCTATTTTTTAAATCCCCCAATTTCCTTTCATAAGTTCTGTTGCTCTGCATCCCCTCCATATACCAAATAAAGGCTTCCTTACAGCAGAATTCACTAACTATAAATCATTCTTCTCTCTTTTGTGCAGTGACTTCATACACAAGCTGCTCTATCTGTGCATATGTTCTGTTACTGTTCTCCCCTCTATTTCTTCTTCCTTTTGTCCTCATAGTCCCTGCACTGACTACATGGGTGCTACTTGTGGTGGCAGAAAGTAAAAATCCCTTTTCCACTGACAATTATTAATCTATTTACTAATGTTATGGACCATGAATGAAGTTTATAAAAACAGCAGGCTTTTTGTGATCAGCTATTATGGTAATATTTCAGTTGATGATTTTTGTTGTTATTGTTCTTGTCCTTAGGGGCAGATGAGCCACTCAGGGGAGTATCCTGTTAAGTACACCAGAATCTTAAAAACAAACCCCCAAAAGCCCACTTGCTAGAAATTTTTCATTAATACTTATTCGTTGATTTACTTTGCTTTCAAGAATAATGACCATGTAGTTTAAAACAGTTGATTTATTTAAAATTCTGTTCTACTCCAGCTTATATATTGCTTTTTGTATTCTACCAACAGTTTCAGTTACTGTTATTGCCAACAAAACAACTCCTTACTTGATGTGTCTTGTTCCAATGGTGACCTTCAATATGCAAACAAAGGATGAAAAATGATGCTGTGAGGAACTTTCCCTTCAAAACATGCAGTGAGAGCAAAAAAATATCTGACTGAGCCATAGCTTAAAATACTGAGTAAAATTCAGTTCTAGGGACTGTATGCACTATTGTATTGGATTTTTTTAAAAAGACACACTGAAATATTTTAGTATCAGAGGGTAATCTAAAAAAAGTCTAATTTCTGTCAATGAATTACATGCTTTCTAATGGTAGTAAGGGTAAACAAAAAGAAAAAAAATCAAATCTGAACATGGCAATGCCATATTAAATATCATACTATATTTAAATATTAAATGTCACTCATAGAAAGCCCACTTAAACATGAGAATTTGCAGGTAGGTTTTTTTTCAAAATAATCTTTGTGATTTGGAACCCTAAATCCAATTGAAAGAAAGGAGAATTTAGGCTCCTAAGTGCCTAGTAGCTTTAAAAAATGACACTTAAGAGTCTAAGTCACTTAGGTGATTTTGCAAATTTTATTCTAAATCTTGTTAGTGAACTTTTTACTTCATAAAATATTAATGTCTGCCAAAAATATGGAAGTAATTAGCCTTCTAGCTGCGATGTATATCTTTTAATAAAAGTAATGTCACAGAGATTTTTTGCAGCTTCACTCACTTCTTCCACATGGTGCAATCAGCTTACTCATTCTGGGCTAGTGTGTCATTCCCTTTCTAGCCCCGCATAAGGGGCACCAGTAGCATAGGCAAGGGTAAACTTGAATAACTTTTCATTTGGGGGACATGGAGTTTAGGTTAGTTGACCCACTTCTATTTTTACCACTATACCACCGAGGAGCGGTGCATAGCTACGCCACCTCATGAATAGCCATGAAACAAAAAGAACTCTGAGAATCGACACCTTCCCTGCTTCACCTCTTGCTGTAGTGTAAAAGTAATCTGCTACTGGTTCATATCATGAAAAGATTACTTCCCGCTCCACACAAACTCACATGTGCCGGCCAGTACATTGTGGTTTGGAGTCAACTCTTCACCCATTCTCCACCCCATTTCACCCATTCCCTGCCATATGTGAGGCAAAGTAGTGTCTGCACAGAAGGTGTTCTACACATGCACTGGCCAAGTGGAGAGTCCACACAGGACAGTACAGATATCTCTTATGCCCCTTTACTTCCTTTAGCAGCCTCATAGGGCAAGTGATAATGTTGCCTTTATAAAATACTGCAGAATTAAACCCAAACTACCATCACAGAAAGAGCCTGGAAAACAGAAGAAACAGTGAACAAACATCCAACATGGCAACATCCAAAAGAAAATGAGAAACAAGATAGTATGTCAAATCTAGATCGCCTTATGGACCTTAGATTTTCTAGTGCATTCAGATTTTAAGTTAATTGAACTACATTTGTTACAAAACTTTGCTTTTAATAAATTGAAGTATATCTAAATGATATTTTACCCTCTTTTGCAGTAAAAGATAATATATTTTCTAAGGATAATTTAATGCATTAAATTAAACCATATCCCCTTCCTTAGTATTCTCTATCACAATACCTACAAAGCAATACCCCCCTGCCCTGCCCCTCCCCTCCCTCCTCTCCCTTCCCCTCAACTCCCAGGCTTTCCTACCTGGAGCTTTCCACAGACCTCCACCTGCCTTGTACTATCCTCTCCTGTCCAGACAACCATCCACTACTCGGTTTCCTTCCTTTTAGGTTCTAACACGCAGTACATGTGTAGTGGGAAAGGGTTAAATTGAACAGGGTTAAATTGACTGGCCCAAGACCTTCTAGCCCTTAAAAGAGCAGGCCCGCCTGTTCCTGTTATAGATACCCTGTCATAAAATTAGCAAAAGAATAATGAATGACATCTACTCCACCCACATAAAGCCCAAGTAATTATGTTGTACATGAGTGAAATATGGGATACCTATGACGTAAAATGCCTGTATCCAATCCAGAGCCAGGACGGGGCTGAAGCACAGCTTTCTCGTGGTCACTACGTGGTTTATGACAGGATTGTGTTTCCTTGTTGTTTAAGCTCAACCTGAGTTTCCAATAGGCCAGGGCAATTCCTCAGCACCTTCTACACTGGCCACTGTCTAGATGCCACAGCATGGTTATATGATTCATCCAAAAGTCATTGACTTCTGTGGCTTTTAAATCAGGTCCTGTACATATAAACACACAAACACTGAAGTACACTTACTGAAGATCTGACCCATGTGGTTATGTTTCGTGTTTGAGCACTATATAATCTATTTTTCTTTCTATCCTCTATTTGTTCTTAAAATAATAAAAAATACAATGTTATTTTTTTCCTCAAACATTTTCTTCTCTTTTTTAAAAATGAGGTATAAAAATTGGAAGCATAACACATAATGTTAATTCTGAGAATTATTGGGACAACAGAGGTAGTTGGAGGTTCTCTTCATTGTAACTGAGGGCTGCTTCTGATGACCACCTTTTAGAAGCTTTGTTAAAATATAATGTTCTCCTTCATTCATAATTATTTATCCACTAATAAAATATTACAAGGGAAGGGCATAAATATTTTAAATGTCTTCATATGTTCTGTGCTGTCCACAACTTTAAAACACAGTCTCCTCTAAAGCAAAAAATATGAGTAAAGGAGGGGGCTGATATGGCCGTGACTATAAAACAGGCGTTAGCTTGGCACTTTTGCAACTGGCATTGCAAAGTATTTACTATTCACGTATGCTAAACGTTCGTATGCCCCTTCATGCTTTGGCCACCATTCCAGAGGACATGCATTCATGCTAACGACGCTGTTAAAAAAATAATGCATTAATTAAATTTGTGACTGAACTCCTTGGGGGAGAATTGTATGTCTCCAGCTCTTTTTTACATGCATTCTGCCATATATTTCATGTTATAGCAGTATCCGATGATGAACCAGCACATGTTGTTCATTTTAAGAACACATTCACTGCAGATTTGACCAAACGCAAAGAAGGTACCAATGTGAGATTTCTAAAGATAGCTACATCACCAGACCCAAAGTTTAAAAATCTGAAGTGCCTTCCAAAATCTGAGAGGGACGAGGCAGGGAGCATGCTTTCAGAAGTCCTAAAAATAGCAACACTCCGATGTGGAAACTACAGAACCCGAACCACCAAAAAAGAAAATTAACCTTCTGTTGGTAGCATCTTACTCTTATATGCGTCGGTTTGCACTGCTTTGGATCATTATCAAGCAGAACCCCTTATTAGCATGAACGCATGTCCTTTGGAATGGTGGTGGAAGCATGAAAGGACATATAAATCTGGCATGGAAATATCTTGCAATGCCAGCTACAGAAGTGCCATGTGAACACCTATTCTCATGTTCAGGTGACATTGTAAACAAGAAGCGGACAGCATTATCTCCTGCAAAAGAAAACAAATTTGTTTGTCTGAGTGACTCGCTGAACAAGAAGTAGGACTGAATGGAATTCTAGGCTCTAAAGTGTTAAAAAAATTTAATGCCGTTATTTTTTGTACATAATTCTACATTTGTAAGGTCAACTTTCATGATAAGGAGAGTGCAGTACAGTACTTGTATGAGGTGAATTGAAAAATAGTATTTCTTTTGTTTTTATAGCACAAATATTTGTAATCAAAAATAAAAATAAAGTGAACACTGTACACTTTGTGTTCTGTATTGTAATTGAAATCAATATATTTAAAAATGTAGAAAACATCTAAAAATATTTAAATGGTATTATATTATTGTTTAATCACCATTATTTTTTTAATCACTTGACAGCCCTAATGGTAAGCAAAGAAAAAAATTTACCCTAGACAGATTTGCAAGAAGAAAGACACAATTTCCCCTTTCTTATTCCTAAGAGGATAATGCATTCTCACAACAATGAGCTCCAAGTATTTTACATCAAAGGGAATCACAAAGAAGTAAATAACTTCAGCTTTTTTGAATGAATTATAGGAGATCAATGATTTTGAATGATATTTATTGGCTTAAATTAAAATCAGAGCACATTTTTGACAGCAATTTCTTTTTTTTAACATGTTAAGAATTAAATTCTGGGCAGGCAATATAGGAAGGCATGTATCAGAGGGGTAGCCGTGTTAGTGTGTATCCACAAAAACAATGAGGAGTCCGGTGGCACCTTAAAGAGTAACAAATTTATTTGGGCATAAGCTTTTGTGGGTAAAAAACTGACTTCTTCAGATAGATGGAGTGAAAATTACAGATGCAGGCATTATTATACTGACACATGAAGAGAAGGGAGTTACCTTACAAGTGTAGAACCAGTGTTGACAGGGCCAATTCAATCAGGTTGGATGTGGCCCACTTCCAATAATTGATGAGGAGGTGTCAATACCAAGAGAGGGAAAGTTGCTTTTGTAGTGAGCAGTAACTCTCAGTCCCTATCCAAGACCAAATTAATGCCCCACCATCCCCACGAACGTGATACAGTTCTGCGGTGATCTGGAAGCCTACTTTCACCATCTCTGACTCAAGGAATATTTTCAACACACCTCTGAACAGTGCACTGACCCACATGAAGCCTCCTACCAACACTATAAGAAGTAGAATTCTGCGTGGACTCCTCCTGATCATTGAAATGACAGACAGGACTTCTACACAGAGTGCTTCCGCAGACGTGCATAGGTTGCAACTGTGAATAAACAGCATCACTTGCCCCATAACCTCAGCCGTACAGAACGCAACGCCATCCACAGCTTCAGAAACAACTCTGACATTATAACCAAAGGGGCTGACAAAAGGAGGTGCTGTAGTCATAAATAATGAACAGGTCAGATTATGAACAGAAGTCTGCCAGGTAACTCTTCAACACCACATTCTACAGGCCACTATCCTCTGATTCCACTGAGGAGTACCAAAAGAAACTACTCCATCTGCTCAAGAAACTCCCTGCTATTCCACAGGGAAAGCAACTTTTCCTCTCTTGGTATTGACACCTCCTCATCATTTATTGGGAGTGGACGACATCCAACCTGATTGAATTGGCTCTGTCAGCACTGGTTCTCCACTTGTACGGTAACTCGCTTCTCTTCATGTGTCAGCATAATAATGCCTGCATCTGTAATTTTCACTCCATGCATCAGAAGAAGTAAGTTTTTTAGCCATGAAAGCTTATGCCCAAATAAATTTGTTAGTCTTTAAGGTGCCACTGGACTCCTCATAGGAAGGCATATTCTCCTCCTCTCCCACCATGTATCCATCACCCAAATGTACTGCATCTTTCTAAATAGAACTGCTCTGAGCTATTTGCCAGGGATACCGATGCCTTTTGCTCTCTTGAAGGAAGTTCAGAAATGTTGGTTCTCTGTGGACACTCAGAGAAAGGGGCCAGGCACGGTGACCTATTAAGGGGTTGGACAAACAAAATCCTTCTATTCACCCTCAACCCAGTGGCAAAGGATGGTAAAAACACACAGCCACTGCATGCTATCCACATGGGCTCTTTGCCAGTGTCCCATTTAGTTCAAAGATGTAGCCCAGTGGGCTAGCTGGCCTTTATTATATTTACTGCTTTGCATTATATTCTGCTTTGCATTATAATCAGCAGTAATGCAAGAAACCTACAGGCCTGTATCCTGTAAGACATTAGCTTCAGCAAGTTAGCATAAGGCTTGAGGACTGCGAACTTTGAACAGATAAACGGACCAACAGAAAACCCTAAGTATTTGTGGAGCTGAAAATAGAGTTTAAGGGGAAGTTCTGACCATAGGTAAATAATTCAGCCACAGAAGTGTCCAGGCAACAAACTGACGTACATAACAGGTACATGAGATACATTTAAGGCTAGCCTGCTTGCTTGCCTATATATCTTTTCTTATAAGTTTCTTATTTTCTTATGGGTTTGATTATTTGTTTTATTATAATAGGTTTATAGGTCTATATTAGAATATAGTTTGGCTGTAACACAAGGGACCTGCAGGCCATATCCTGTATGGTGAGCTAAGTCAAAGTTAGTATACATATGTTTGGGACCTTTTGCCTAGATAGATAATGATGAGCTAACGCATAAGATACATGTATGGCTGTGATCTTTAACATAGAGGATGCGTGAAAGCAGGTTGGCATAGGGGCTTTCAGAAGTTCATACCCTTTTAAACTTAACAGGTATACTACAACTTAGAACTTTGAAAGAACCGAAATAACCAGTGAGGACAAAATTAACAAATGTGAAGCCTAACCACAAAAAGGGCCATGGTAACGAATGGACGTATATGATAATAAGTTGAGATCACTGATATATTAACCTATAGGAAAAAGACACTCCAACATTAGTAAGGTGAGGAAATACAAATAAGGAAAAGGAGGAAATCACCTACTGAATATGCATCAAACATAGAGGCATCAGCATAACATATTATAAAAGTGGCATCCCAGGCTAGGGGCTGTAGGAGAGAGACATGTAGTTCTTGGGAGGTGCCAGAATGATGGCCACTGGTGATGATGGGGAAGGTGATGAGGAAGATGATGGCTGTTGTTCTACAGGAGATGTTGTGAGTATACAGATGTGCGGAGGTACATTCTGTAGTATTTCTATCTTTCTTACTAAGTTGGGGTGTTTGTGACTGTTCTGAATGCATTAATAAACTATATTTGTAAATATAAAAGAGTTCCTATAGTGCGAGTGTTGCAGCTGTTCACATCAGGGTTCCCAACTATATAATAATTTGAGTAATACAAAGTGATAACTGGGGATTCTTAACTAATCAATCTAAAGATCAGGCAACAAAGACACAAAAGCCCTGCCCCCAAAACTCCTTTCTCATTAATTGAATTACTGTGGAGCAATACAAAGGGAAAGAAGATGTTAACATACAGTGTGCTAGGAGACCATTATGACAGTATCTTCAGTGGCTGTGTGTAGGTTTCAAGGTAGAATGAAAGCTATTTGTGAAACCCTGAATTGTTTATGACCCTCAGTAGAAGTGCTTTAGGTAGATTTAATCACGAGGAAGTAGCTATTTCACAGTGATGGTTTGTGACCCTGGAATTCATTGTGCCCAACTCCTCAAGGCTGCTCAGAACCTGAATTAGTTATTAACCTTCCAGACATGCTGCAACATCTCTCTTTGCTTAAGCATTTGGAGAGAACTCAAGCTGCAGGATGCATAGGGCCTTCTTTTTCTTTTTTTTTTTTCTGTAAATTACATCTATAAGGATAGACAAAGCAATTCATTCACCCTTCCTTTACTCACACCTGTGCAAATGAACAGTGTAGCCTGATCAATTACTACACTTATAAGAATATTTATTGGGGATGCAACACATACTTGTCACTGATGACAGGGTTTTTTTCTAGGAAGCTACTCAGAGTTTATCTGAGAAGATAAAATTTGGTGAAACACACCGAAATCTTATTTGATACAGACAACTATAAGTGAAATAATAGGAAATCAATATGAATAAGTTTAAGACTAAGATAAGCACAGTAAAGTGGTTTCCTGCATTGTTCGTACATACAGTCTTACATTGTGTATACTTACAACTTATGGAGAGTATTAGAAATAAAGATAGAAGGAAAAGTAAGTGGAGCCCATCAGAAGGGAGGTCCTGATTCAGTTTACACCATCTTTGGGACCTGACAAATCACCTTCTTAAAGATGTGTACAGTGTGCTGTACACTTTATGGTCACTTGTTTGTCTTCTCAGAGTGAGAGTGCAGAATTTATGATCTCTCTTTAGGCCTTAAGATCAGGTTAGGGGTGAACGGTCAACACTAGCCTTCACTGGGATAAGTGAAAGCAGAATTTTGCTCTGCAATTGGTTCTCACCTCTATTATATCATTGTTGTACCAGTGCGACTCCATTGACTTCAGCAATGATACACTGGCAGAAAACTCCATAACACCATTCTTCTCTTCTGGAGTAATGTACATATATCCCCGATTTGCATCCGTAAGTGCTGCTTGGGTTCAGGGATGTCCAGTTTCTAGGTTGCTTAGAATTTTGCTATATAGAGCTTTCTTAAATGGGGTGAAGAATCAACCCCCGAGTTAACAATTCTGTTGATGTTGTGCAGTCAAACTTGCTCTCCCATTAAATTGTTAGATCTGCAGGACTAACAGGAATAAAAAGGAGAAAAAAGGTTTATTTTTCACTGAAGTAAAGAGAAAGTACTCTGAATACACATAGGTACTATTTCTCTTGACTAAAGAGGGTGTCATCTTTTTATACATTAGTGACATCTTTTACATAAAGTAGTTATTTTTCAGACCACAGGAGAATTGTAGAAATGCATTTAAATTTGAACAAGGCTCATGAGCCTTGTTTAGCTCACTACTCCACCTTTTAAAGCTCTTTGATCACAAGAAATACACTGAGCTATGTCTCCTTCTGAAATGTCTTACTGAAGAGTGAGTAAAATGTCAGTGAGTAATAAGCAATCTGGAAAGAAATAATAAAAAATGTCCTGAACTCCCATTTGAAATGTTGGAATTCTACAAAACAAAGTAGGGAGCCACCTGTTAAAACTCAGATAAACAATCCCATTCAAGTTCAGCAGCTCGTAGCCAGGCTAATACAGTCACATTTTAGTATTTTAGGAGAGGAGCTCTAAGCAGTGGAAAAACAGATAACACCATTCTTCTCTTCTGGAGTAATGTACATATATCCCCGATTTGCATCCATAAGTGCTGCTTGGGTTCAGGGATGTCCAGTTTCTAGATTGCTTAGAATTTTGCTATATAGAGCTTTCTTTAAAAATGGAGCACATCCATATCTAGTTATCTTTAAGGGGTAGTAATGCCCTTAAAATGAACTATAAAATGTCATAGTGGGGCTCCTTGTTTATTATGTCTCAATGGTTTCCACATGAAATTTGCTCAGTTTAGAAGTGGAAAGGTAGATTTTCTAACTGCCAGCCCAGCAATAGAGCAGAAAGTCTAAGTACAGTAACTCTTGTTTATGCATTATCACCAATGATAAATATCCTGTAGACCAAATTCTGCCTTTCAGCACACCTGTACAACTGTCTTCAAATTCTGCTCTGAGTTACACATGTACAGCCTGTCTCCAATGGGATTACACAAAGGCAAGTGATGACAGAATTTGGGCCTGAAATTAGAAGAAAGAACACACACCCTTATGTCTGTATGCTCAATGTTTACAGACAGCATTGGCCTACCTTTAGAAGCAGCCTAAAAATAACCAATAGTAGTGCACGTGAGTCACAGGACAGTGAATAATTATAGCACACATACTGATTCCCAAGCATCCTTCAAGCATTTCCTGCAAACACTTTCTTTAATTTCCACACTTGAAATTCACACTGTTTCTCAAGAAGTACATTCCCTTCTTCCCCTGCCGCATCCACTTCTCCGCTTATTTTTTCTGGCACACTACAAAATCCCTGTTTTGATTCCCTGCTGTTTTTATTTGAATTATATTTATTGTAAGTCTCCCCCTTCCTTTTTTATGGTGTTGCAGAAGAAAATTATCTGTACCCTAACCAGGTATAAAACCTGAAAATTATTCCTAAATTGTAACTTTATCTAAACTAGAAAATAGAAACAAATAGCATTTTCAGTGAACCCAGCATATGCACTCATCAACCACTGGAGCTGTAATTAGACTTTTTTTTCCCCAGGGTTTCCCTAAACAAACAAAATCTACTGCCTCTCTTTGCCTCAAGCAGCTGATCGGAATTCAAATTGTCCCTTATCAGTCTCTCCAGACAATGTGAAATAAGTTTAGCATGGGAAATATCAGTCCTTTAAATTGAAACTCATTGTCTTATAACCATACATTATAAAATAATTTTCTAATCATTCCTATAGGGCATAGTTTATATCAGCTGCCTTCATAGAAATAAAAAAAAATTAAATGCAGTTAAGTTATATTTTGAAAGGAGGAATCTGCTTACGTCTCATAAACACAGATGAAACATAGAAGTTAGCATGTTAATAGCAGATAATTATATTCCAGACTGTGAGGTAATGGAAAATGAGTAATAAAATCAGAGGTAATACACTTGCTGCCTTATGAAAAGGGATGGATGAGAATGGTTAGATATATGGTCTCTTCTTTAGTTAGAAATTTAATGGGTGAGATACTGAAGTTTCTTATTGTACTTCCCATGTCTAAATCCTTTCTGAGTTCAGTGAAGGTGAGGCTGGGAGACATGCTGATTGACACATAGTCTTTAAGGCTTGAAGGGATCTAGTCTGACCTGCACACTGCAGGCCACAGAACATCATCCACCCACTCCTGTTGTAGGCTCATAGCCTGTATCTGAGTTACTGAAGTTCTCAAATCCTGATGTAAAGATGTCAACTTACAGAGAATCTACCATTTACTATAGTTCAAAGCACAAGTGACCCATGTTCCATGCTGCAGTGGAGGGCAACCATTGCTTTATAGATTTACTCATATATATGAAGACCATCATCACAGATTTTGATGTCTTCCCCCCAACTGAAGAAGAAGCCACCTACACTACCATCATCAAGATAAGGGAGCTACACATTACCAATGTGTATAAAGCCCCTAATTCGAAATGACCGAAGCCAGTGGTCCCAAGTGTGCCTATCTCAGCCCTGTACATTGGTGACTTTAACAGCCACCACACTAAATGGGGCTATGAAGTATATGAACATGATGGCAAAGACTTCATGGACTGAATGTCCATGGAAGAACTGCAAATGGTTTTTGATCCCAAACAGTGAGCAACTTTCCACTCCACTTAATGGTAGCCCAGACCTCCCCATTGTTTCCAAAGACCAAAACTGGCATAACCTTCATGCATCCCACAAACTACTTCCTGACTTCCCCAACAGCCATGTTAGCATCAACTCCCTCCCCACCCCCGGTGGAACCTGACCAAAGCTGACTGGGACTGCTATCGAAAGCCATCAAAAAAGTGGTGATCTGAATCCTCACAACACCAGAATTTTAGCACTGGTTCATTGACCTCCTTACCACTGTTGCCAAGAAGAGTATCCTCTGGGGCTCCCAGGAAGAATACATTCCCTGATGGACAAAAGAGACTCAGGACCATTACCAGTAGTACAACCAGTCAGGCAGACCAGAAATTGTGAAGGCTCTGTTAGGGCTGGTCTACACTACCCCCCAAGTTCGAACTAAGATATGCAACTTCAGCTACGTGAATAATGTAGCTGAAGTCGAAGTATCTTAGTTCGAACGAAAAGGTACTTACCACTGGTCCACACGGCGGCGCGCAGGCTCCCCCGTTGACTCCGCCTGCTCCGTTCGCGGAGCAGGATTACCGGCGTCGACGGCAAGCACTTCCGGGTTCGAGTTATCGCATCTAGACAAGACACGATAAATCGATCCCAGAAGATCGATTGCTTGCCGCCGAAGCAGCGGGTAAGTATAGACGTTCCCTTAGAGTCTCTAGACTCAGACGCCATCAGTGGATTGAGTGTGTGGAAGATCTGAACTTCATACACTTTAGTCACTCTGTCTAGGCCTTACTACAACATCTTGGAACCACTGATCCGATGGAATATTGGACTTCAAAAGCCCAGACCGACTTTATAGCCTCCAAATTGGTGGAGAGCATAAAAGAACCACTTGACAAAAACACCAAGCGAGAGATCCATTGTATTTTGGAGAATAACCTCAATCTCTCCACAAGACCTTATCGCCATCCGTACAGATGAAGTGAAGGAGGGTTTAGCCGCAATGAAGAAAGGTAAGGTGATCGGCGGAGATGGTATCCCCCCAGAATGTCTTCATCAACTAGGGCCCAGGCGACACCAATGGCTGGCAAAACTGTACACTAAAACTATAGAATCTGGATACATCCCAAACGCCTGGTGTGAGGCGAAAGTCATTGCCATACTCAAACTGGGCAAGCCGATTAGCAACCCAGGGAGCTGTAGGCCAATATTACTCCTGTGCGTGACCTACAAACTCCTGGAATCCTCTGGAGAATCAGTCTCTTGTTTAGTCAGTGATCCCCAAAGAACAAACGGGATTCCAGCCTAAACACAGCTGCTGCAAACAAATTTTGGCCTTTGTAATGCACACCAAGGCCATATTCCAGAGGAAATCTAAGACCAGTGCAGACTTTGCAGACCTGACATTGGCCTAAACACAGCTGCTGCAAACAAATTTCGGCATATGTAATTAGGGTGACCAGATGTCCCGATTTTATAGGGACAGTCCCGATTTTTGGGTCTTTTTCTTATATAGGCTCCTATTGCCCCCCCACCCCCTGTCCTGATTTTTCACATTTGCTGTCTGGTCACCCTATTTGCAATGCACACCAAGGCCATATTCCAGAGGAAATCTAAGACCAGTGCAGAATTTGTAGACCTGTCATTGGCCTACAATTTGGTCTGGATTAAAGGCCTGATGCTGAAGCTCGTAAGGATGATTCCCTGCCAAAAACCACTACTCCTGCTATGGATGATGCTGAGCAATAGGCAGCTACATGCCCACTTGGGCAATGAAGTCAGTTCACCCCGGTTTCGCAACAATGGACTGTCACAAGACTCACTACTCACACTGATGCTCTTCAATGTCTGCACGAGCGACATGCCGTCAATGAAGTTGTGTAAATTTGCATATGTGGATGACCTTGGCAATGCAAGCAGAGTTATATGGCAAGTCCAGCATTCCTGGATAATAAAAAACATCCACAATTACATTACATAGAATAAAAAAGATATATATGGGATTTAAATCCTCATGGTTCAAGATATAAACCAACCACCAACTGAGGGAGATTAAAAAGAAATGTCAAGTTGACATCAGTGGGACTAACTGCATGAGCAAAACTCAACAAAGTGAGCAGGAGTTCCACAATCTGGCCCGAAATAGATTGAGGAATTTTTGCATTAAGAACTGCAGGCTGTGTTACTTCATTAAATTCATGTATCTGGCATAGACCCATAGTGGGTTGAAATTATTCAAAAGATATGTGATTGTGTTTTGTCTAGTTTTATAAGGTTAAGAGTAAAGAGAAAATAGCCTGAATGTGAGGTACCAGAAATTGAATGTGAGAGGTGTCACTCTTCTAATACTAGTTTCCATTAGGTGTCCACCTGCAAATTAATGGAACTTGGCTGCTCTATGGACTAAGAACTTGGTAATTAAACATTTGCAGTGGAACCGTTTCTAGGAAAAACTAGTGTTATTTCGAGGGCTGTCCATTAATTGATTAACTCAAAAAAATTAACTGTGATTAAAAAGATTAAACAGTAGAATACCAATTGCAATTTATTAAATATTTTGGATGTTTCTCTACATTTTCAAATATATTGATTTCTATTACAATATAGAATACAAAGTGCACAGTACTCACTTTATATTATTTTATTACAAATATTTTCACTGTAAAAACGATAAACAAATAGCATTTTTCAATTCACCTCTGTGGCAAATTGCTGGCACTACTATGAGGGTCCCGCACTTTCTCTTCTTCTGGGGGGTTTTCAGGGCGCCGTTTCTTGCTCCTGAACTGGGGTATCAGCTGTCCCACTAGTATCCAAGAGAAGGGGAATGGAGAGGGAGGGACCCGGGCCCACCCTCTACTCCGGGTCCCAGCCCAGGGGCCCTAGGTTAGTGGGTAAACCACTTGTACTAGTGATACTTTCCCCTGGGCTCCTTCCCTCTCCTGCTTGTGGGGCTTCCTGCCTTCCCTCTGCACAAGCCAGGTGTCCCTTTACCTAGGGTCTTGGTCTTCTTAGCCGGCCACAGCACTTCTCCAAACTCTCCTCTGCTTTCCTCCAAACTGCTCTCTGCTCCACCACCAATCCACTCTGCTTTAACTCCTCCACTGTCTGCCTGAAGCAGGGGTTTTATTAGGTTCCTGAAAGGGCCTTAATTGACTGCAGGTGCTCCAATTAACCTGTAGCCACCCTCCCTAGTCTCCAGGGAACCACGCCTTAATTAGCCTAGGGCTTATATATTTCCCCTCTCACACTCTACTACTGCTGCTCCCTAGCCCTCCTGTATCACAACCTCATACAAGTACTGTAGTCCAATCTCAATTGTGAAAATGTAACTTACAAATTTAGATTTTTTTTGTTACATAACTGCACTTAAAACCAAACCAATGTAAATCTTTCAAGCCTACAAGTCCGCTCAGTCCTATTTCTTGTTCAGCCAATCACTAAGACAAACAAGTTTGTTTACATTTACGGGAGATACTGCTGCCTGCCTCTTATTTACAATGTCACCTGAAAGTGAGAACAGGTATTTGCATGGCACTTTTGTGGCTGACATTGCAAGGTATTTACGTGCCAGATATGCTAAACATTTGTATGCCCCTTCATGCTTCAGCCATCATTCCGGAGGACATGCTTCCATGTTGATGATGTTAGTTAAAAAAATAGTGTGTTAATTACATTTTTGACTGAACTCCTTGGAGGAGAATTGTATGTCTCCTGTTCTGTTTTACCTGCATTCTGCCATATATTTCATGTTATAGCCATCTCGGATGATGACCCAGCACATGTTGCTTGATTTACGAACACTGTCACTGAAGAATTGACAAAATGCAAAGAAGGTACCAATTGTGAGATTTCTAAAAATAGCTACAGCACTCTACCTAAGGTTTAAAAATCTGAAGTGCTGTCCAAAATCTGAGCAGGACGAGGTGTGGAGCCTGCTTTCAGAAGTCTTAAAAGAGCAACATTTTGATGCAGAAACTACAGAACCCGAACCACCAAAAAAGAAAATCAACCTTCCGCTGGTGGCATCTGACTCAGATGATGAAAATGCACATGCATCTGTCTGCTCTGCTTTGGATCATCAGCATGGACACATGTCCTCTGGAATGGTGGTCGAAGCATGAAGGGACATATGAATCTTTAGCACATCTGGCACGTAAATAACTTGCAACGCCGATTACAACAGTGCCATGTGAATGCCTGTTCTCAGTTTCAAGAAAACAAGAAGAGGGCAGCATTATCTCCTGCAAATGTTACCAGACTTGTTTGTCTGAGCAATTGGCTGAAGTAGGACCAAGTAGACTTGTAAGCTTTAAAGTTTTACATTGTTTTATTTTTGAATGCAGTTATTTTTTGTACATAATTCTACATTTGTAAGTTCAACTTTCATGATAAAGTGACAGCTTATAGTAGGTGAATTGAAATATACTATTTCTTTTTTTTTACAGTGCAAATATTTGTAGTCAAAAATAAATATAAAGTGAGCACTGTTCACTTTGTATTCTGTTGTAATTGAAATCAGTATATTTGAACATGTAGAAAACATGCAAAAATATTAAAATAAATGATATTCTATTATTGTTTAACAGTGGGATTAATCGTGTGATTAATCACAATTAATTTTTTTTAATTGCTTGACAGCTCTAGTCATTTTGAAATATGGAATGTGAGATTTGAATAATCCCCACCCCATATTTTGGAGTAGTCACCTTTATCCTTGTTATGTGCAGAGGTACTGAGACTGCACTGAACTGGGAGCTAGGAAACCTGAGTTCTATATCTGGCCCTGCCAATGACTTTGTCTGTAACCTAGGTTCACTTTAATACTCCCTGCCTTGGTTTCCCCAACTGAAAATGGGTATAATGATACTTACCGGCCTTTGTAAAATTCTTGGAGATCCTAAATGAAATGTGCTATGTGTGACAAGTGCTAAGTATAATTATTCAAAGACAATGGAGTTTGCTAAACACACAAATGTGGCTCTAAAAATCGGGGAAGAAGTTGGGTTTGGGTGCTGAGAGTCTTAACTGAGTATAAATATGGAGTATAATTCTATGTGCTTTAAAATGAAGAACCCACAATATACATGAGATTTATGTTTGATAGGAAGTATTGTATTTGTAGAGCACTTCACCTATCAGCCAAGCAAGATTTTATTGAAAGCCACATTCATTTCATATTACTGAGTGCACCCTATGTTTCATTTTCCTTTGTTTCCTTTTGACGTAGTTTCTCAAACCCCACTTTCTTAGAGAAGGGAAACTAACTCTGTACCTTACATGAGATTGGTCAATGGCTAGGATCGTTTCCGATGGCATTTTGGAAGTTTAGTTGGAGTGTAGTGAAACATTATTAAACATTTTGTAATAAACTTTTCCTACTTCTTTAATAAGTAATCATTTAGACAGTCATATGTTTTAATGTTAAAATTTAAAATAAATATGTAATTATGCAAATTACCAAGGGCAAGTCTAACCTAATTGCCTTCTATGATGAGATAACTGGCTCTGTGGATGAGGGGAAAGCAGTGGATGTCCTATTTCTTGACTTTAGCAAAGCTTTTGATACAGTCTCCCACAGTATTGCCAGCAAGTTAAAGGAGTATGGGCTGGATGAATGGACTGTAAGGTGTATAGAAAACTGGCTAGATGGTCGGGCTGAACGGGTAGTGATTAATGGCTCCATGGATAGTTGGCAGCCAGTATCAAGTGAAGTGCCCCAAGGGTCGGTACTGGGGCCGGTTTTGTTCAATATCTTCATTAACGATCTGGAGGATGGTGTGGACTGCACCCTTAGCAAGTTTGCAGATGACACTAAACTGGGAGGAGTGGTTGATACGCTGGAGGGTAGGGATAGGATACAGAGGGACCTAGACAAATTAGAGGATTGGGCCAAAAGAAATCTGATGAGGTTCAACAAGGACAAGTGCAGAGTCCTGCACTTAGGACGGAAGAATCCCATGCACTGCTACAGACTAGGGACCGAATGGCTGGGCAGCAGTTCTGCAGAAAAGGACCTAGGGGTTACAGTGGACAAAAAGCTGAATATGAGTCAACAATGTGCCCTTGTTGCCAAGAAGGCTAATGGTTGTATAAGTAGGGGCATTTCCAGCAGATCGAGGGACGTGATCATTCCCCTCTATTTGGCACTGGTGAGGCCTCATTTGGAGTACTGTGTCCAGTTTTGGGCCCCACACTACAAGAAGGATGTGGATAAATTGGAAAAAGTCCAGTGGAGGGCAATAAAAATGATTAGGGGGCTGGAGCACATGACTTATGAGGAGAGGCTGAGGGAACTGGGATTGTTTAGCCTGCAGAAGAGAAGAATGAGGGGGGATTTGATAGCTGCTTTCAACTACCTAAAAGGGGGTTCCAAAGAGGATGGATCTAGACTGTTCTCAGTGGTAGAAGATGACAGAACAAGGAGTAATGGTCTCAAGTTGCAGAGGGGGAGGTTTAGGTTGGATATTAGGAAAAACTTTTTCACTAGGAGGGTGGTGAAGCACTGGAATGGGTTACCTAGGGAGGTGGTGGAATCTCCTTCCTTAGAGGTTTTTAAGGTCAGGCTTGACAAAGCCCTGGCTGGGATGATTTAGTTGGGGTTGGTCCTGCTTTGAGCAGGGGGTTGGACTAGATGACCTCCTGAGGTCCCTTCCAACCCTGAGATTCTATGATTCTATGATTCTATTAAATGTTCTATAAAGGTATAATAGTGTTTTAAATTACTAAACACTGGAGACCTGCTTTTATATAGAGAGGGAGTTATATAAATGCTTGTAATATATCCCACCACAAAAGATAATCACATATTTTTCCATAATATTTCTGAAGCCTGAGTGAGCAAAATGTATGGATCTTATTTACGTTTAATACATGACTGTAATGGAGCCCTTCGCTGCTCGTGTCACAAATGAGCCAGGGACCGCTTAGAGTGCAAGCAGCAGTGCCTTTTAATTTGTAGTGTCAGTTCCCACCATCTTGTATTTACTGATTTCTCACTTCCAGCACCCTGGGGGACAGCTAGCTTCCCCAGCTAGCAGGGATCTACAGCCACAGACTCCTCCCTTTCCTGTGTTGCCCCCCCCCGCCCCCCGCACTTTCTTTCTGCCAGCTTTATATAGCCCCCTGGCTAATGAGGCCCGCAGGTGCTTTTCCTCCTGCAATTTGGGCATGGCATCCCCAGCCAGCCCCAATTAATCCCTCTTAATTGGTGCTCAGCTAACTGGGGCCTGGCTCAGGGCCTCCTGGCCAGCACCCTGGTACAGTGACACATGGCAAACTATCGTCTTTATCACCTTTACATAAATTATATGAATACATATGTCTGTTCTAAATCAGAACAAACACAGGAATAGGAATTGCCAAACCAGATGAGGCAAGCATACCATCAGTATCCTGTCTCTGACAGTGGCAAATAAAGATACTTCAGAGCAATTATGGAATATCCTGCTTGCATGTAAAGTTTCTTCCTGAAACCTGTCAAGTAGTGGTTTACCTAAAACTCTAATGCTTTAGGGTATAATGTCTTTATTTGTTTGTTTTCCATCTAATGCAAATGTGAATATCATTATCCATATAACTGCCTAATCCTTTTAAAAATCCTTTTAAGATCTTGGATTCAGGGGGGAGGGATAGCTCAGTGGTTTGAGCATTGGCCTGCTAAACCCAGGGTTGTGAGTTCAATCCTTGAGGGGGCCATTTGGGGATCTGGGGCAAAAATTGGGGATTGGTCTTGCTTTGAGCAGGGGGTTGGACTAGATGACCTCCTAAGGTCCCTTCCAACGCTGATATTCTATGATTCTATGATATCCCATGACAATGAGTTTCACAAGTTTGTTAGGTGTTGTAAAAAAAAGAAATCTTATCAGTTTTAAATGTCAGCCTCCTTGTACTTTTCTTATGACTAAAAGGAAATAGGAGCATATATTTGATTGCCTTTGGTGACCTCCTCTGTGCCATTCTTTCTTACATAATTCTATTCTAACCCTATGTATTCATCTCTATAAATTTAAAGATCCCAATATCTTCAATCTCTCTTCTAAGGGAGATCTCTTGATGCCAATTATTAATGCTTGTTACCCATCTTTGCATCCTTTCTATATCTACTATCACTTTTTTGAGATAGGATGAGCAGTTTGAAACAGTATTCAGCGTTCTCTGTACAGTATTATTTTTTTATCCATTTATTTCTTTTCCAAGCATTTTGTTTGCTATTTTGACTACCACTGTGCAATGAGCAGAGATTTCCATTACACTATCTGCAATAATCCACAAGTCTTTTTCCTCATGAGTGATTAGTTAATGGAGAAATCAAAAATGTTGAGTGTGTGTGAATAGAACAAATTATTCCTTCCAATGAGCTTTTACTTTCCCTGGTCCTGTCCATTTACCTGACTTTATTATGTCCTTTCAAAGTTCCTTAACCTTCTCTAGTTCTGACTATCCTAAATAATGTTGTATCATTTGCAAATTTTGGTTTCTCACCCTGTTTTCCAGATCATTAGGGAATATATTAAACAACACCAATCTTACTACCGATCCTTATGGAACACCACTTTTGCACTGATGAAAACTGACTGTAAAGTCTGATGTCCTGCAGCCTGCTGAGGTGCCCATAAGTGACGAGCCAAATGACATGGGCATCTGCTCCTCTATAACATCAATTGAGCTGGATGAACTTTAACAGATTAAAAGTTTTCCACAAGAAAATATTTTCTTTTTTTTCTCAGAAAATCTTTCTTTGAATATTTTTTTTTCATTTTTCAATTTTTTTCGAAAACAAAAAAAATCTGGGAAAATAATTTTTTTAAACAAAAAATGTTGCAGATTTTTTCCATGACAATTTTTATTTCAAAGTTGTGGTTTTTTCTTCACTTTCTGATTGTTTCCCAACTGGTAAAAGTTGACCTGTTGGAACAAGGACTTGGAAAAGTAACCCTTTTCCATTTTTTGATAGTAACTTGGGAAAGTAACACATTCACTTTTAAAAGTAACACTTTCAACACGTAACAGTTTTGCTTGGAAGGCAACACGTTCACTTTGAGAGTTAACACTTAAAAGTGAAAGTGTTGCTTTTAAAAGTGAAAAATGACATTTTCCCACAGTTTCTTACTGTTTCACTTGAAAAAAAGTTGGGAAACAGTTTAAAAATGTAGCAAAGTGGAGAAGGAAGAGGGAAACATTTTCACAGAGTATTGAATTTACTTGTTGGAAAACAAGAATTTTCCAACAGGAAATTTTGATGGGGGATTTTCCCTGTGAAAGATTTCACAAGAAAATCTGTTTTCAAGCACACAGCAATCACTAATCATTAGCACTTCTTTTGCCTCCCTCATTTGCGGTTCATGGAGATTAAGGCAGCTTCCCCAGAAAGGAGCCATTTGAGGAGTGGTATGACTAACATGCTGGAGCAAGATAAGTGAGAATGGTGTGACAGATATAAAGGTTATTGTTTATTGTAGTGACAGTGGGAAGCAGGTAATTCAACCTGTTTCCCACCATGAGCCCATAGTGTTCTGACATCATTACTAATGTTTATGACCTGTCGACACTAACTGGGAAACAAAATTAAAATATATAAACCCCCCAGTATTAACACAACCAAACTGCACACACAAGGACACAGTAGATCCCTATACAAAACTGCATGCAAAGACACACAGTAAACCAACTTCAGTATTGCACAAAGACATCTAAATACATGTTGTATATCAGCCACCCCAAAGGAAAAGTACATGTAAAAGTGCATTATAAGCAAGCTTTACAACAAGTGGTTCTCAACCTTTCCAGTGTACCATACCCACTTCAGAAGTCTGATTTCTCTTGCGTACCCCACATATCACCTCGCTGAAAAAACTACTTCTGTAAAAAATCAGACATAAAAATATCACCTCACTGAAAAAACTAGTTTCATACAAAATCAGACGTAAAAATAAAAAAATGTCACAGCATACTATTACTGAAAAATTGCTTACTTTCTCATTTTTACCATATAATTCTAAAAGAAATTGATTTGAATATAAATATTGTACTTATATTTCAGTGTATAGAACCGTATAAACAAGTCACTGTCTATGAAATTTGTTTGTACTGACTTTGCTAGTGATTTTTATGTAGCCTGTTGTAAAACTAGACAAACATTTAGATGAGTTGATGTACCCCCTGGAAGACCTCTGCATACCCCCAGGGGTATGTGTTCCCCTCATAGCGAAACACTGCTTTACAATACCAAAATTGAATCCAGCATATCCTTGATAAATCTATAGTTTTCACCCTGGACAAAATTTGAAATCATAGAATCATAGAATATTAGGGTTGGAAGAGACCACAGGAGGTATATAGCAACTTTTTTGAAAATGAACAGAAAATATGCTAGTGTGCATGTATAGAATAGGATATTTATTTGTTGATTTATTTCTTTTGGATTTTACTCAATTTTCGTATGAAGATTTCCACAGGTTGCTCAATTCACTCCTCCTGTCTGTGACAAACATTGCACTCACAATGGATTGTAAATCATAAATGATAACAATAAAGTAGCAATCTTTGGAAAACCTCAATATCAATTTATGGTGACCGCCTCCACCCCCACATGCACACACATTTACACACAAATTGTTCTACAAATATGGCAGCTGCTACATAAGGAGGATAGAATGTTAACACTGCTTTAGGTTCTTTAATATAGTGATTTACCACCTCTGGGTTCGTTAATGAACATAACTATACTTTCACGTGATTGGTCTTAAACTTCCTAACTTCCTTCATTATCTATCAACTCTTTAAAAGTTCATATACATTAATCAATTAACTTTTACTGCCTTACCTTTCAGATGCTGTTTGTAAAAAATCAGTTAAATGAAACATTTAAAATACATAGTTTGTACATTAAGGTTTGGAATTGTGTGCTGTATCCAAGATATTGCTGTTTCACCTGACTACCTTTGAATGTATTCCCAGAAACATTTTCCTTAAAGAAATCTAATCTGGGTCAATAAAAATAACATGTGAAAAATGCCTATGATAACATCAGTGCATGCCATATTTCATATATAAATAGTGCTTTCAGTATTCAAAAAGGCATGTACTTGAAGTAAAGCACCCCATATTATTATAGGCTAAATCTTTCCCTTGTTACATGCCTTGTATCTGGCCCAATTCCCTCCCTGTTTCTTCTTGCTTTGGTTTGGGCAGGCAGACATGGCAAGTAGTTATTTGGGTTCCAGTTCTAGAAAGCATTCTTATTTAGGGAATTGCCAATGGGACTTAAGCACATGCTTAAAATTAAGCATATGCTTGCTTGCTACCCTGAATGCAGATGATTATATTTAAGGGCTTATGACTTAATTGCTTTCCTGAATTGGAATATTGCTGTTGAACTATTACAGCAGAAAATTATGAAATATACCATACTGACTCAGCTGTGCTGGCCCGCTAATTGAGGAGGAGGACGGTGGGCAAAGCCAGAGTTACACCCCCTTTCTGTCCCTTTATACCTAATTCCTACCCTTGGCTCAAAAAGAAGTAGTGTGCCAGCAGTGCCTACTTACTCCTGCACACCTACACCCAAGGTCCATGTATCCCAGACAGGGCATAATGGAGGTTCTACTCACTTTTATTCCCATGTGTGGGTGCACAAGCCAAGGACCAGTCTAGCTCTATATGCTGCTGAATGTTGTTAAATGTGCTCTTTTCACTTGAGGTAAATTTAGTGGATGGATCCCTCCAACCTGCATCGATGACCAGAATAAAGCTACATTCCAAACTCATGGCATACACCTCTATCATAGTGACACCAAAAAGAAATTAAATACAAAAAACATTAAAGAATGATAAGCATCTAACTTTAAGCAGACATAAAGAGTGAAGGTTGGCAGTGTCCTATTAACTTACTGTTATATACCTACAGGCAGTTACAGCTGCCAATTATAGTAACTATTTTGAAATAATCCAAAACAACTAGACAGAAAAGAGTAAGTTATGGATAGTTAAGGCTTAGCTCACACTTTCATTGCTTTTTTGTTGGATGCATAGCTGTAGCTTGTTAGCCCAAAAGTTACAGTGGAACAAAACAGTGACTATGATAATCATGGATTTTAAATAGTAATCATAAAATTGGTGGTGCATGGGGAATGTTGCAGGTTGTACAAATAGGTGTTTAAAGAAATAATCAAACAGAAAATACACCATAGAAGTGTTCAGCCTTTCATTTTCTTCAGAAAGCCTATCACTGAAGAAAGAAGGCATAAAGAATGTTTTCTGTTCACATCTATAGCTAAAAGCGGAACAAATTGAGCCAACAGTCTATTGAACATTGTATCTGAAGAATTCTAGGAAGCATGCAAGTTACTATGTAAATATATTGATTCAGTTAGTCTGTAAAGCACTAGTTATTTCTGACAATCACAACACATGATGTAGTATAAATAAGTTAACCTTAACAATGTACGACTCTTCAGGTTTATTTGAATATTTTTTATGTTATAGCAAATAAAATGTGAAAAAGACAAATTAAGTTAACATTGTATACAACAGCTTGCATTTCCTCCAGTGCTTCTGAGAGTGTTCTTTCAAGCATTTTTTCTTATATGAACCCTCTTTTAAAATTCAGGTATGTTCAGTCACTTTTTTTTTAATTGACATCTTCTGCTCACTGCAGGACGAAGATGAAAAACTGAAGGCCAGAAGTTATAAAAAAGGTTTTCAGAATGTGTGTTCTTTTCTATAACATAAATTTTTGATCAAGTAATTGCTATCTAATGCTCTTTGATCATGGGCTGTGATGTTTATTATTGCAGCTGTACAGATATGACACTGAACTATGGTTTATTGGAATAAACCTCCAGCAAATCAGTTATAACCATAGCAACAGTGTGACCAAAAGAGTATATCTCTGAGAAAAGTCTATGTCCCCAATGGTTGCTTTTTTATAGATTAAGTGTCTAAAAAGGTTGTAATTTCCACATTTCAAATATAGAAAATTCCAAGTATGAAGAACGGAAAGTAATTCTTATGTAAGTATCATATAGTGTTATACAATTCTGTGTGCACTGTGATGTCTATAAATGAGGCAATTATTCAAACCCTAAAGGTCTGTTGTAGCAGCTAGTGGCAAGCTAATGCATTTACAAGGCCATTGTGAAATCTTCCATGAGAGCTTGCATCATCCCATGTTAAGTAAAAATTATTGTTTAAATTGAAACTGACAAATGGGAGTTTTATCTCACAATTGGGTCAAATTACTTAAATCCTATTATAACAATAGTCTATATAGTTCAGACAATAGCTGCAATATGGTGGATAGTGAAAATCTGATTTTTGTCAGAATCCCAATGTTGATGAATTTGCTCTCTACCCTCTTTCTAGAACTCACTTGGAAATGATTGCAATATCACTGCCATTTGTCCAGTAGGGATTAGTCTGAAAAGAAAGAAGCTGCCAGTTATCATGAATTTATGCTTGCAAGTTCTAATGTATCAGTCAGGAAAAGAGAGACTTTGTGAGCACAGAACAAGCAGAGCATGTTTGCAGGGATTGCTTTTTTTGCTTGTTTGTTTTTTGTTTCCCACCCCTACTCTCTATTAACTGTAGCTAAAAAGATCATTAGCTTGGATAACTAGAAGAGTTTGTATGTCAAGTAGGTTTTCCGATCTTTTTCTGTCCTACATTTTAGTAAGTAGCTCACAACTCACAGCTCTTTTTTAACCTTAAGACCTGACTTATATACTCCATGAAGATCAAAAGGGCTTCACAAAGTATGTCATGTTAGAATTTGAACTATTGTACTTTAATGTCTTCACTGCTTATTCCCAGTGTATGTTGCAGCATCACTGCATTTCAATTATATACCAACATTCAGGTGAAATATGAAACTGGTCCGAAGACACCAGGGAAGGTGCAGTTTGCTCAACAACACACAGAAAACCTGGTGCACTGAGCATCAGTAAAGCAGTTGCAGCAAAGTTTCTCATCTGCTTAAAGGCTTCTAAAAGCATTAGGTGTGACAGGAAGCAATGGTGATTAAGTAGGCATATGACTCTCTTTCCGCTTAGGATTTATTGGAGGGGCTGTGTTGTTGGAAGCACCTCTTTCAGATGGGAGAGAAAACAAAGGTCATGACTAGAGCTGATCAGGACCCAGAATTTCCATTCCATTGGGAATTCCAACATTCTGAATATTTTTTCATTCCAAGCTGGAACAAAAAGCCAAAATTTCAAAATTTCTCACAAAACAAAAATTCAATAAATAAGTAAGTAATATAATTTGAGATCACTGAAACATTTTGTTTCAATAGTATCATTTTCATTCATTTCCTTTAGTATACTATAAATCGATCCCAGAAGCGCTCCCCGTCAACACAGGAACTCCAGCTCAGCGAGCGGAGGAAGCGCTGTCGACGGGGGAGCCTGCCTGCTGCCATGTGGACCGGGGGTAAGTAATTTAAAAATCGATCTAAGATATTCGACTTCAGCTACTTTATTCACGTAGCTGAAGTTGCGTATCTTAGATCGACCCCCTCGCCCCTAGTGTGGACCAGGCCTGAGTCTTCTCCAGCATTGCTGTCACCCCAACCCTGTTCCAAGTCTTACTCCAGCCTTATTTCAACCCTGTTCTGGACTTTTGAGACTGGCTGTGACTCCTTGGCTCTGAACACTAGGCCTGATCATTCTCTTCACAATTTCTGTCAGACACAAAAGAAACTTACAAAAGAATTCAGCAAATAATAAATGAGGTCAAGTACCCCTGTGAATCACTAATATAATGAGGGTTATATGTTGCAGTGTTCAGGAGAGTGCAAGGCCTGCTTCCTCTCTACACTCCCACGGGGATGAGGTGGTGAGGCTATGGTGTCCCAGCTCTCCATTAAGGTATGTCAGGACATATCTATAAACAAAATTATTTTAAAATAATTATATTATTACATTTATTTAGTATTTTTTGGGATTATATTTTCAAAATCTAAGTGACTGTAGGGGAGATTTTCAAAGATGACAGTCAGGTGCCCAATTCCTATTAAAAGACAGTAAGTTAGGCACCTAACTCCCCTTTGTGCCTTTGAAAATCTCCCCTGAACAAGAGCTCTGTGTAAGCTGAAAAGCTTGTCTCTCTCACCAACAGACGCTGGTTCAATATAACATATTACCTCTCCCATTTTGTCTGTGATAACTAGTCATTTGTCAGCACATATATCAGCCTGATTTTCTGACATTCTGAGTGCTCACTGCTGCCATTGAAATTAGTGGGAAATATGGCTGCTTAGTAGCTCCGAAAAGCAGTGCCGTAGAAATACTGATGTGTCTTTTGTAGAGATGTTAGAAATTGATGTATCCTGTATGTTTTATCTTGTGAATTGACAATACAGACATAGAAGAAAACTATTAGTTTGCCCTGCTCCTTTCAATAAGAATTAGAGAATGTTTTTCCTGCCTGCCAGAATTTTCCAGATGCTTTTTCTTAGAGTTCCAAAGGAAATCCACATGCATATATCTGCTGTATCCTAGAGATCTTTTGTTATTCTTGCAGGTTCTGTACCTATGCAACCTATATACTCCAGTCAGAAGATTCATGAGAGGCATGAATCTAAATTAGTCTGTGAATGTGTCTTTGTCATTCACTGAGGATGAATATGGCATAGATATGTTTATGGTATTTAAGACTGATTGGTTGACATTTGGTAAATGCCTGTGGATCATATGGTTTTTATATTAATCATTCATGACGTGGCTTAAAAGTGGTGTGTATGTTCTGTAAAAATCTGGACCTTTGTTTTTAGGACAGTCCTATATGAATTAATAATTTAGCTCTGTAATTGTTGTAATGTTATCTGATTAAAATATGACCATGTAAATCAGGGATCTCAAACTCAAATGACCACAAGGGCCACATGAGAACTAGTAAATTGGCCTGAGGGCCGCATCACTGAAACCTTTTCATACAATGATACAAAAGTATAGTCAAAAATGAAAAAAATGAAGAGTAATATAGTATTCTATTAAAAGTCAATGTATTAACTTTTTAAAAACTGTAATGCAAAGAGGGGTTTTAATAAAATATAAACACTCAGTAATGTTTGGAGCTTTGCTGCCAGTGGAGTTGGTGCCCATGGCGGGCTGCAGGAAATAACTCCACGGGCCGCATGTGGCCCGCGGGCCGCGTGTTTGAGGCCCCTGATGTAGATCATTGTTGCTATCACTGTTATATAATTGCAACAAATCTTGTACAAAAGTAGGTCAAGTAAGGTGTCTGTGGAAAGGCTATGATTTTCTGAATATGATAATGCTATTTATATGTATTTATCATTTTTGTATTTCAAGTTATGAGCATTGGCTCTATACCTGTATTTCAAATATGTTTGCTCCTGTGGTAACGCCCACAAGGTATTTAGCCTGCACATCTTGAAGGTACTATTCAAATTAAGTGCCCTATCAAAAGAACACTTAACTCTCAATGGAAGATGCCCATATACACTGAGTGGACTTTCCTGTAATTCCATCTGAAGTGGAAATTATGGCCTCTACTGTGACTGAGGAAAATCATGCATAGACATGTGACTTGCTCATGTGACTCCAAACACCATCTTGTCACCTGTGATTTTCCACTAGCTGCACTGAGGGCTTTGTTTGAAACAATGGATTTCCCTCCATATGGCAGAAACCACGGGAAGTCTGGTTATTTTGCCTCTTTGCTGCTCAAACCTCTGGACTATGATGAACTTGTACTAATGGGACCATTCTAACCAAAGGACTGAGGACCTTCCAGTGATTTGGAAGCAATCCGAGACTTAACAAGCCAGAAGTTTATTCCATCACGGCTATAAGCCTGATCCAAGAACTTTGCATTTATTGTATGTATTTGATTCTTTTAACCAATTTAACTCTCACCTTTC
Source organism: Macrochelys suwanniensis (assembly GCA_033296515.1). Lineage (NCBI taxonomy): Eukaryota > Metazoa > Chordata > Testudines > Chelydridae > Macrochelys > Macrochelys suwanniensis. Next base: position 171,954,264 of record CM065777.1, read on the forward strand.
TTTCTTTCTTTCTTTCTTTCTTTCTTTCTTTCTTTCTTTCTTTCTTTCTTTCTTTCTTTCTTTCTTTCTTTCTATAAATAAACCTTTCGATTTTAAATATTAAAGGATTGGCAACAGCATGATTATTGGGTAAGATCTGAGTTGTATATTGACCTGGGTATGTGGCTGGTCCTTTGGGATCAGAAGAAGCTTTTATTTGATTAAATTGGTTTTAAAGAACCACTCATCTCTAAGTCTAGTGTTTCTGGTGGTGATACAAGGACTGTAATACCTAACCAAAAAAAAAGCTGCTCTTTTGACTTCTTGTCAGCCAGTGTGGTGAAACAGAGGTTTACTTTTGTTGCTGGTTTGGTATATATTATGAGAGAATAACCACCAGTGTCTGCCCTATTTCTCAGCAGTTTGTCCTGAATTTAGTATTCTCAGTTGTGACCCACAAAGGCACGGTGACAATTGTCTAAGGAAACTTTTTTACCAACACAAAAGAATGAATGTATTTCCTACCTCGCCTTCGACACACCTGTCCTATTCCCCCAGGAGAGGGATTGCATATAGGTGAGCCATTATATGTATGGATATATAGATGTAGATGTATGTTTTTTGAGATAGAGATTACTGTATAGTTCTCATAAATACCATAGTGAAGCAAAACCATAAATAGATTGTTCATCCCAGTTAAGAGCCTTTTTTTTTTAGGATCCAGAAAATATTTTTATTATAGAAGGAAAAAAACGTTAGGCCTTCATCATTTCTATCCTTGAAGCATAATACTCCAAATTGACTTTAACGGTATTAGGATCAAGCCAAAGGGCAGTAAACTGATTCACCAGGAGCACTAGATTTGGCCCAAAGTGCTGCCCCATGTTATAACATAGCAATATAGTACATGTTGTTGCAGTCCTATTAGAGCAGTACACAGGAAGTCTGGTCAGTAGAAAAAACTTCTTCATGCATAGTAATTTTGCAATATTTTCCCAGCATTATGGGAGCTATTTAATGATGAATTGGTTGAAACAAGTAATTTATTCAATAGTTGATTAGAAAAGTGTGTTAAGTGAGTTATTCATAGAAAATTATTTGACTTTCTCTAAGCAAATTGAAAAAACTGCCTTACAAATATTTATTCAATGCAAAATGTCAAAATTCATTGGATAAATTATTTGCAACAAATAATTCAACCAGCTGTAATTGCATGCCACTACTTTAGGAGTAGAAGGAGTTTTCTATGTTGGTATTAGAATCAGTACTGAATGGAATCATGAAGACATTCTTCCTGGTGAAGTCAATGTCTATTTTGATGATTGCTTTTGCATGTTCAGCTTGGACTTCATTGCTTCCAATTTAACTGTGGAGCTATTGCAGATAGTTAAATCAGATTTAACTCATGATTTGGTGACAAATTTGAAAATTATCTTTAGGATTGAAATAAAATATCTTTGTCCTGGCTAGATCATTAACTCCTGCTATCCAGGTTCATGTTCTGTCCTCACTTGTGTTGAGAAGAACTTTTTGAGACTTTTGAAGCAGGCTCATGGCCACATCTTAGTTGCAGATGTTTGGGGTGGGAGGATCATGTAGTTATCTATAAACCGCTTTTCCAGTGCTTTATGAAATATAGTGCCATGGTGAACTTTTAAACACAAACGTTGAGAGATTTATACATAGACACTATCTTGTATCATTCTCACAGGCCATTGTGATTTATCAATTACCTGCAACTGATAAAGTGAAAAAGGAAAGGGGCAGAAAAATATTACTCCTATCAAGATCAATAGCTCAAAAGAGAAGTTTTATATTCCTGTTCTGTGGCTATGACAAAGGCGTAATTCTTTGCTTTTGCTATAGCATCAATAAAGTCTCATCCAGAAGAACTATTCAAAGTCAAGGGTAGTCTAGTGAATCTGAATTGCCATAATTCTACAACAAACTGGCATTTTTCACCATCAGACATTTTCTCTCTTGTTATAGATAGCATTATTCAAGTATAGGCTGAGATTGCAGATACCAGGGAATGGTATCAGAACTGGAGTTTATAACTGCATCACCCTCTTGGGCTGATGTTTATCAAGCTTTAAGGTCTTGAATGTGTTCATGAACTTGTTTTCAACTACTTGTGAACAGGATTCTAACCCTCCATGGCTGGCAAAGGGTGTAAGAGAAGCTCTGGATTCATTATTGAGAAGAATTTTTAATATTTCCCACTCAGAAGGCAGGACACCACCAGCCTTTGAGAATACGTTATTGAAGTTATTGCACAAGAAGCCATCGTTTGACATTAACAGTCTTGCCAAATACCAACCTGTCTCTGTCCTTCCATTTTTGAGAAGATGGCATTGGAAAAACCTTAGTCACATCTTGGTCTTATAAATATGCCTTTGACATCTAGCAATTGGCTTCAATTTAGTACAGAGGTTATGCTCTTATTTGAAAAATAAGACTGCATTCTTGGGAAGAAAGCTCCAATATGATTTGGGAGGCATATATGGAGGCAAGGGGGAAAGTAAGAAGAATGGAAGGCAGCAAAGTGGATTTGAGAGGGAAAAGGAAGGCTTCAAAGTATTTGAATAATTTACAAAAAGATTCAGATAAACATCTAAGCTTTGCAGAACATATCTGAATGAAAGCACTGAAAATGCGGAGGTCGACATATCACTATTTAAAATTTAGTCAGTTTACTTCATATTTGTCATCAGTTGTTGGCTGCATGTGTGTTCTCCCTGTGTGCTGTGCTGGCTCTGCACAGACAGCTGACCCAGCAGACTTCGATTGAACTGCCCAATAAAACCACAAAGCAAAGGCACTTGGCCAGGTTTATTGTCAATGAATCACCGTCCTAACACCCTGGCTCAATGGTTACAGGTACAGTAACAAAGTGGTTCTCAGGGGTATGCAGAGGCCTTCCAAGGGGTACATCAACTCATCTAGACATTTGGCTACTTTTACAACAGGTTTCATAAAAAGCACTAGTGTAATCAGTACAAACTAAAATGTCATACAGACAATGACTTGCTTATTCTGCTGTGTATACTATACACTGAAATGTAAGTACAATATTTATATTGCAATTAATATATTTTATAACTATAGAGTAAAAAATGAGGAAGTCAGCAATTTTTCAGTACTAGTGTACTGTGACACTTTTGAATTTTTATGTATGATTTTTGTAAACAAGTAGTTTTTAAGTGAGGTGAAACTTGGGGTACGCAAGACAAATCAGACTCCTGAAAGGGGTACAGTAGTCTGGAAAGGTTGAGAGTCACAGCACTAACACATGTATGCTTGTTGCAATGGACTTGGCTCAGTGAATGGCCAGCCTTTCCATTCTCCAGTAGGCCAGACAAAGATACTCCTCTGGCCCTCCTCTTTATACACTGATACAACCAAGTTACGTATTACCCCTCTGATGTAATTAGTTACCACCCTTTACCTGGTACATGTTGGTTCAATCAAAGCATCTCTATCCATCCCCCTGTCACCCTGACCTGATCTTTAGAAGGGGTCAAGGTATCCCTATTATCTTCAGGGAGTGTGTTTATGGTATGCTTAGGATGACCAGGTAGCAAGTATGAAAAGTCGGGACACAGTGTGGGGGGTAATAGGCGCCTATATAAGAAAAAGCCCCAAATATTGGGACTGTCCCTATAAAATCAGGACATCTGGTCACCCACATGCTTGGCATTGGGGTGTTCTGGTACTACCCTTCTGGAATGTGTTTACATGAGTATCCTGTGCCTAGCACTTCTTAGGAGTGTTTGCATTTTTGCAATACTAGGCCTGTTCTTGCCATGTTTTGTGAACTTGCAAGTAGGTATGTTTTGTAACTGGTCCTGACTTTGCTCATAGCTTGACTCTTGCTAACTTTGCTTTATATCAGCAGGGGCTGACTTTAGTTCAGGCCTTAGGCCTTACACCAGGCCTTATGTCTCAGGCTCTCTCTTGCTACTACAACATTCTTGATGACATAGTAGATCTTAGCACAGAGGAAACATAATTGTTTGAGGGGCAAAATGCCTCCCCCTACTCACATTGTATGGTGTCTGATTCCCTGGAATCCCCATTTGAGACCTCTCAAAAAGTAACTAATGATCCAATGTCATTAAGGGTAACAATTATTTCAGTGGATTTACTCTGAAGATTAGAATTGGATCCAATGATTTTAATCACATCTAAGAGGTCCTAAGAACCAGATCCTGATACCCTTACTCACAATATGTAGTACCTTGCTCCACAAGTAATCCAGTGAAATCAAGGATATCTGTCCCTAAATATTCAGAGGGTCCACATTCTACCTAAGCAATGAGCAATGCTACCAAAGATACAACTGATCTTCTTTTCTTCTAGTAGAAATGTGGGATATCAGTGGATACCGGATACTGTATCTGTAACAACAGATAGAACAAAAGAGGGAATCTGAAGTCTTGTGGTTTTATAAGGGACATGCAAAATGGCTACAATTGCTTTTATCTGGTAGAAATGCCATGAAATATTAATTATTATTGTTTGTACTGAAGTAGCACGTAGAGATAAGGCCCCCTTGTGCTAAGGGCTGCACTCACATATAAATAAAAAGACAGTCCCTGCCGCAAAGATCTTACAACCTACGGCTCAGATCCTGCACAGACTAATGCAAATGCTTAGCTTTATGCACTATAAGGAGAGTGATGAAAATATATGAAAACTTTACACACAGAGGCCCCAACTTTGCAAAGACATGTTTATGCACTGCAAGTAGCAATGGAACTACTCACGATAATGCTGAGCAGATACATACATTTGTGAAGGCTCAGGCTCTAGGTAAATAGTGGTGTCCCTTACCTTTTGTATGACAGATGATTTGTGCTTTTTCTAATGGTGTGATATCAAGCAAAATTGCTGTGAGATGAATTATTGTTCAGAGGATTAGTCTGGTCCTCCTTGATATGTGGCATATTGTGAAATATTAAGCTGTGATATTTCATTGGCTCATCTTTTATTAATTTACTTCTGATATGAGCATGCTAGCTCACAATGCTTGATAAATAAGTATAGACTCCTGCATACAGTTCTTCCATTATCTTCCATTAGATTAACTCTTGGCTCGTATACACCATTTTATATGATAATGTAGAATAATAAACCAAATAAAAATATCATAATCTCATTATCAAGATGAGAAAAGGCTTGATAGCATTTATCTGAGACTGAGCATTAAAAAAATTCTAGGGTTATACATAAGATCACTATTTGTATCACCTTTCTTTCATTCAAGCAACTTATGAAAGAGATTTTCAATGAATTTAAAATGAAATAAATATAATTTAAAATGAAATAAATTAGGTTTTCCTGGATTGTTTCCCATTGGAATACATTTGTACTCAGTTTTTCCTCTGTCCTAAAATACTTTGTCAATGAACAAAGTTTTTGTAATGAAGAAGTCTTTTGATAGGTAAGGGTTTAAAAAGGATTAAAAGGTTTCTGTAGAATTCTCTGTTCATTAGCCACATTAAACACAGACGCTACAAATCAATGTTTGACTTTTACTTTAACCTTAAAATGTCATTACATTCCACACATGAAAAGGTTGATACAAACACCCTTTTTACTTAATTGACAACATTTCCATTCACTGTAGCATTTTGTAACCGAAGAGAAGCACATGTGAAAGGTGTAAAAAAGGTCAAGATGCAACTTGGAATATTTAGTGTTTAGACCCAGGTCTCTATGTGTTCAGACAGATTTAATGTCTGAAATTTCCAATGCACCCAAGAACAAGCTATTATTTCTACTAGGACATATATTGCTTTCAGATGAATGGTTCTACAGACTGGTACAGGTAACTCACACTCTACTTTATTGATTTTCTCTTACCATTGGAGGTTACCTTTCACCTGTTCACCATGCTTTCACCGCCACACACAGATCTTTATTCTTGGTGTGTGTGTGTATGTATCCTTATTATAGCATAGTTAATCACGATGACAAATAATGCAGAAGAGAATAGCTGCTTTTGGACAGAGATCAGGCTAGTGTTAATCATTTTTGCATACACAGTGAATGACATCCCTTTATGGGTATATTTGTGAATAGTAAATCTCCACACTAGAATTTCTTAGTGAAAAAAAAATCAAGTCTTCAGTTCCTTTTGCAGATGCATGACCGTAGAATGCAAAATCCTAAATTCTAATTTTTGTTCTTATAAGACTAGTTGCTGAGTCAATTCCTAGCTCTCAGTGTTGCATTGACTAAGATGGGTGTATCCACTCAGCTGAAATCTGTTAGCAATGTTCTGTACCAAAACCTTAAAATAGAAGAGCTAATGTAGCCTTATCTGGTTAGAAGTATGTGGGTCTGTGACATTAATTTGTGATGTAATGTCAAAAGGTAAGGAGGCCACACTGACAAATATACAGGAGTTGAACCTTTTACCGGTACCAACTGTTATTCAGGGACAGAAAAAACATTTTTTTGCAGTATATCAGCCCGCAAAACATGTGAAAATTCAGATTAGCAATCATGCCGTTCTGGTCTCCCATGTTTAAGAAGGATGAATTCAAACTGGAACAGGTACAAAGAAGGGCCACTAGCATGATCCGAGGAATGGAAAACCTGTCGTATGAAAGGAGACTCAAGGAGCTTGGTTTGTTTACCTTAACCAAAAGAAGGCTGAGGGGAGATAAGATTTCTCTCTTTAAATATATCAGAGGGATAAATACCAGGGAAGGAGAGCAATTATTTAAGCTCAGTACCAATGTGGACACAAGAACAAATGGATATAAACTGGTCATCAGGAAGTTTATACTTGAAATTAGATGAAGGTTTCTAACCATCAGAGGAGTGAAGTTCTGGAACAGCCTTCCAAGGGAAGCAGTGGGGGCAAAAGACCTATCTGGCTTCAAGATTAAGCTAGATAAGTTTATGGAGGGGATGGTTTGATGGGATAACATGATCTTGGCAATTAATTGATGTTTGACTATTAGTGGTAAATAGGCCCAATGGCTGGTGATGGGATGTTAGAAGTTACTGCAGAGAACTTTTTCCTGGGTGTCTGGCTGGTGAGTCTTGCCCACATGCATTTGCGGGGAGGGATAGCTCAGTGGTTTGAGCATTAGCCTGCTAAACCCAGGGTTGTGAGTTCAATCCTTCAGGGGGCCATTTAAGGAGCTGGGGCAAAAATTGGGATTAGTCCTACTTTGAGCAGGGGGTTGGACTAGATGACCTCCTAAGGTCCCTTCCAACCCTGATATTCTATGATACTATGCTCAGGGTTCAGCTGATCGCCATATTTGGGGTCAGGAAGGAATTTTCCTCCAGGGTAGATTGGCAGAGGCCCTGGAGGTTTTTCACCTTCCTCTGCAGCATGGGGCACGGGTCACTTGCTCGAGGATTCTCTGCACCTTGAAGTCTTTAAACCATGATTTGAGGCTTTCAATAGCTGCGACATAGGTGAGAGGATTATTGCAGGAGTGGGTGGTTGAGATTCTGTGGCCTGCATTGTGTAGGTGGTCAGACTAGATGATCATAATGGTCCTTTCTGACCTTAAAGTCTATGAGTCTATTTAAAGGTAAACTATAGGACTGTCAAGCGATTAGAAAATTAATCACGATTAATCACGTGATTAAAATGATTGTGATCAATTGCGCTTTTAAACCATAATATAATACCATTTATTTGTTTATATACCAAGATATATATGTGTCAGATTCACTAAACATTCATGTGTTCTCTTTCATTCTTCCACCACCATTCCAGAGGACATGTGTCCATGCTGATGACGGGTTCTGCTCAATAACGATCCAAAGTCAGTGTGCACCAATGCATGTTCATTTTCATTATCTGAGTCAGATGCCACCAGCAGAAGGCTGATTTTCTTTTTTGGTGGTTCGAGTTCTGTAGTTTCCACATTGAATTGTTGCTCTTTTAAGACGTCTGGAAGCATGCTCCACGACACATCCTTCTCAGATTTTGGAAGGCATTTCAGATTCGTAAACCATGGGTCAAATCTGTAGCTATCTTTAGAAATCTAACATTGGTACCTTCTTTGATTTTTATCAAATCTGCAGGGAATCTGTTCTTAAAATGAAGAACATGTGCTGAGTCATTATCTGAGACTGCTATAATATGAAATATATATCAGAATGTGAGTAAAACAGAGAAGGAAACATAAAATTCACCCCCAAGGAATTCAGTCACAAATTTAATTAACACATTTTTTTAATGAGCGTCATTAGCATGGAAGGGGCATACAAATATTTAGCATACCCTGAAATGCCAGTTACAAAAGTGCCATGTGAACACCTGTTCTTACTTTCAGGTGATATTGTAAATAAGAGGTGGGCAGCATTATCTCCTGTAAATGTAAGCAATCTTGTTTTTCTTAGCGATTGGCTGAGCGGGAGGTAGGACTGAATGGACTTGTAGGCTCTAAAAATTTATGTTGGTTTGTTTTTGAGTGCAGTTATGTAACAACAAAAAATCTATATTTGTAAGTTGCACTTTCATAATAAAGAAATCTTGCTACAGCACTTGTATAAGATGAATTGAAAAATACTACTTATTTTGTTTACCATTTTGTACAATGCAAATATTTGTAATAAGAATAATAATAAAAAGTGAGCACTGTACACTTTGTATTCTGTGTTATAATTGAAATCAATATATTTGAAAATGTAGAAAAACATCCAATACATTTCAATAGGTATTTTATTGTTTAGCAGTGCGATTAAAACTACAATTAATCACAATAATTTATTTTAGTTAATCACGTGAATTAACTGTGATTAATCAACAGCCCTAGTAAATTACTTGAAAGGGCTATGTAAAATAAAATGTTAGCAGGAAAAGGAATGATATCTTTGTCAGACTTATGAAATAGGTCGAGACTTAACTTAGCTATTATATCTAACATTTGGAGGGCCAGAGTAAAATAGGGTAAAATCCAAAACAAAAATTTGCAGAGCAGAGGATTAATTAATTAATTAAATTAACAAAATTAAAAAAGACAAGTGAGTGTAAAAATATCTCCTTATTTATCAGATCAGTTCCCTGTGGATATTGAGAGTATATCTAACTACTTAAATGAGAAATATTTTTGCTTTTACTCCTGTGACCTTCTAGAGCCAAGACAGTTTAAAGAGAAAAGGCTGGGCTCCCTTCTTGTTTTGGTCAATACACTGTCTGGTTTCCTACATTTAAATTAAAGGGCCATTCAGTCACACCCATGCTATGCCTCTGAAGGCAGTGTGGTTACACAAGTGTCACTTGGGGCATGAATTCCTTCAGAACCCTTATTATAGGTAAAAGAACACAGCTTGAATGTCACATCCCACACTGAGTTTTCAGGGCTGGTAGTTAGAAAAAAATGACTTTTTACTTGTAAACTGATTACATTTGCTATGCAGAAATCATTTAAACTTCGAACTGCACATTTCTTTTTCACGGGATTCCTTTTTTAGAGTAGAACCAATTACTATTCTTTATACAAACAAGACATTATTTTCCGTCTGTTGCTGACCATTTGTTTCAGTTGTTATTGTTCTTACAATTTCCTCAATCTCTATAATAATATTAATAGTTTGCACTTATAAAGCACTTTTCATAAAAAAGATCCCAAAATGTTTCACAAAGGTGGATACATAGCTGCAAGCAAAATACCAACCCATCAGAGGCCTGCAGATAAGTATGTGCAAAGATTGCTGCATTTTGGCCAACATGTAAATACTTCTGCACATAGCACAATACAGAGCACTTTGGAGATAAACATGGTGGTACTGTAAAACTGACCAATATGCTGTGACAGAGATTAATTACATGGGGGAAAGGGAGAAAGATCTCCACTCCCACTGAAAAACACTCCCTCTTGGAATTTCCTTTGAATACATTTTGGAGGGAGAGCAGGTTGTCCCTCTGCAGAAGAAGCCAGGGTGTTCTACTCTCAAATCTCATAGATCTAGCAGAATCTCTTAGAGGTAAAGGGCCATGTGTGCTGAGGCCCTATGCTGCTGCTACACATAAGTCCTGGTTCCCTTTTCTCTTCTTGGCTCCAGGCAGTGTGGGTACAATGGAGCTATACTCTGAGACTTCTCAGCCTCAGGCCCTGCCTTTTCATCATAAGAGCATAAGAACATAAGAAAGGCCGTACTGGGTCAGACCAAAGGTCCATCCAGCCCAGTATCCTGTCCACCAACAGTGGCCAATGCCAGGTGACCCGGAGTGAGTGGACCTAACAGGTAATGATCAAGTGATCTCTCTCTCCTGCCATCCATCACCCCCCTCTGACAAACAGAGGCTAAGGACACCATTCCTTACCCCTCCTGGTTAATAGCCATTAATGGACTTCATCTCCATGAATTTATCCAGTTCTCTTTTAAACCCTGTTATAGTCCTAGCCTTCACAGCCTCCTCAGGCAAGGAGTTCCACAGGTTGACTGTGCACTGTGTGAAGAAGAACTTCCTTTTATTTGTTTTAAACCTGCTGCCCACTAATTTCATTAGGTGGCCCCTAGTTCTTTTATTATGAGAACAAGTAAATAACTTTTCCTTATTCACTTCCTCCACACCAGTCATAATTTTATATACCTCTATCATATCCCCCCTTAGTATCCTCTTTTCCAAGCTGAAAAGTCCTAGCCTCTTTAATCTCTCCTCATATGGGACCCGTTCCAGACCCCTAATCATTTTAGTTGCCCTTCTCTAAACCTTTTCTAATGCTAGTATATCCTTTTTGAGATGAGGAGACCACAATTGTACGCAGTATTCAAGATGTGGGCGCACTATGGATTTGTATAAGGGCAGTAAGATATTCTCCGTCTTATTCTCTATCCCTTTTTTAATGATTCCTAACATCCCGTTTGCTTTTTTGACTGCCGCTGCACACTGCATGGACATCTTTAGAGAACTATCCACGATGACTCCAAGATCTTTTTCCTGATTAGTTGTAGCTAAATTAGCCCCCATCATATTGTATGTATAGTTTGGGTTATTTTTTCCAATGTGCATTACTTTACATTTATCCACATTAAATTTCATTTGCCATTTTGTTGCCCAATCATTTCGTTTTGTGAGATCTTTTTGTAGTTCTTCACAGTCTGCTTTGGTCTTAACTATCTTGAGCAGCTTAGTATCATCTGCAAACTTTGCCACCTCACTGTTTACCCCTTCTTCCAAATCATTTATGAATAAGTTGAATAGGATTGGTCCTAGGACTGACCCTTGGGGAACACCACTAGTTACCCCTCTCCATTGTGAAAATTTACCATTTATTCCTACCCTTTGTTCCCTGTTTTTTAACCAGTTCTCAATCCATGAAAGGGTCTTCCCTCTTATCCCATGGCAACTTAATTTACGCAAGAGCCTTTGGTGAGGGACTTTGTCAAAGGCTTTCTGGAAATCTAAGTACACTATGTCTACTGGATCACCCTTGTCCACATGTTTGTTGACCCCTTCAAAGAACTCTAATAGATTAGTAAGGCATGATTTCCCTTTACAGAAACCATGTTGACTTTTGCCCAACAATTTATGTTCTTCTATGTGCCTGACAATTTTATTCTTTACTATTGTTTCAACTAATTTGCCGGGTAGGCAAATCCATGTCTAAGGATAGTGCCATGAAGACAACTGACCTGACCAGTCCTGAATATAAAGGACATGATCATAGAGGCATAGAAGATTAGGGTTGGAAGAGACTTCAGGAGGTCATCTAGTCCAATCCCCTGCTCAAAGCAGGACCAACCCCAACTAAATCATCCCGCCAGGGCTTTGTCAAGCCAGGCCTACAAAACCTCTAAGGATGGAGATTCCACCACCTCCCTAGGTAACCCACTCCAGTGCTTTACCACCCTCCTAGTGAAATAGTTTTTCATAATATCCAACCTAGACCTCCCCCACTGCAACTTGAGACCGTTGCTTCTTGTTCTATCATCTGCCACCACTAGAGTGACCAGATGTCCTGATTTTATAGGGACTGTCCTGATTTTTGGGTCTTTTCTTACATAGGCTCCATATACCCCCCACTCCCTGTCCCGATTTTTCACAATTGCTGTCTGGTCACCGTAGCCACCACTGAGAAAAGCCTAACTCCATCATCTTTGGAATCCGCCTTCAGGTAGTTAAAGACTGCTATCAAATCCCCCCTCACTCTTCTCTTCTGCAGACTAAATACTCCCAGTTCCCTCAGCCTCTCCTCGTAAGTCATGTGCCCCAACCCCCTGATCATTTTTGTAGCCCTTCGCGGGACCCTCTCCAATTTATCCTCATCCTTTCTATAGTGGGGGCCCCACAACTGGATGCAATACTCCAGATGTGGGCTCACCAGTGCCGAATAGAGGGGAATAATCACATCTCTTGATCTGTTAGCAATGCTCCTACTAATGGAGCCCAATATGCCATTAGCCTTCTTGGCAACAAGGGTACACTGTTGACTCATATCCAGGTTCTTGTCCACTGTAATCCCCAGGTCCTTTTCTGCACAAACTGCCACCTAGCCAGCCGATCCCCAGCCTGTAGCAGTGCATGGGATTCTTCCGTCCTAAGTGCAGAACTTGTCCTTGTTGAACCTCACTGGATTTCTTTTGGCCCAATCTTCCAATTTGTCTAGGTCACTCTGGGCCCTATCCCTATCCTCCAGCGTATCTACCTCTCCCCCCAGCTTAGTGTTGTTATCTGTATGATGTGTAATCTGTGCCTGAATGGTCCCCTTGAGAACATGACTCTCTGGGAGCAATCCTTGGCTTCCCCATTAATTTCTATATCTCTAAGGGTCTGAATCAAATCAGATTGACACTCAATGCTCCACGTGTCATTGCTGTGTCATGACACCAGGCAACATTCTGTGTGAAGAATAATATCCCAGAAGAAATGTATTAACACCGGTGATTTCCCAATATGATATTCATGACAGAATTGACAACAGTTGCTTCAGTGCATGCTAGAGTTAGGAAATGGTCTGATTTCCAAACCTATGGCTACAGTTTCAGACAATGTAGGTGCAGAAGGCAAAAAGGGAGATTCTGCATACCTGAGTGTCTGTCTGTAAATACAAATAGACATGGGGAAAGTTGGGCTGACCATTTTCAGCCTTTCAGCTTTTCAAAAGCATGAGCCTGCAATGAAATGGCAATACCAGTCTAATGCATGAACTACCTGTAGGTCCCATGAAAACAAATAAATCATGTATCATCATAGAGATACCAACATACACCTTATCGAAATTGCATAGATGCATTTTTTAAAAGTTTCTCTTCTGCTCCTGTCACTACTCATGATTTTTTTCTTATTTTTTTAGCTAACTATGCTTATATTGGGATATTTTCTCTTCAGTTTAATATCTTTATTAGTATAAAGATGAATAATTGGGAAGGAAAATGTTTATATATAGTCATGCAATCATCAGCTCAATATAACTAAGGTATAGGGCAAGATGAGAAAATGAAATTAGCAAATGGGAACATATTACAGAAGTCACCAAATAAAATGCATATTGTGTTCTTTACCCTTATGACATTAATGCCTTCCACAACTAGAATGCTCTAGAATTCCAGAGAAATCTAAACCAATCACAACCAATTCACTCAGGCCCCCAGTGTTACACTTGGATCAGGGCAGGTTGATCCCTTTGGAAGCAAGACATTTCCACTGTTGGGAAAAAAATCATTCTCGGATGTATCAGCAGGAATGTTGTAAGCAAGACATGAGAAGTAATTCTTCCGCTCTACTCAGCACTGATAAGGTCTCAGCTGGAATACTGTATTTAGTTATGGGCACCACATTACAGGAAAGATGTGGACAAATTGGAGAAAATCCAGAGGAGAGCAACAAAAATGATTAAAGTTCTAGAAAACAATAAGAAGAAAGACTGAAAAAACTGGGTTTGTTTAGTCTCAAGAAGAGAAAACTGAGGGGGGACATAATAACAGTTTTCAACAGGGGTGAAAGTAAATCCAGACACTTACTGGTACGGGGATGGGGCTGGCTCCGGCCCCTGGAAGGGGCGGGGCTGGAGGTCAGCATCCCTCAGGCAGCCCTTCCAGGCCACCTGGCCCGCACTGCCTGGGGCTCAAGTGGTTATTTAAAGGGCCCCGGGCTCCGGACCCTTTTAAATCACCGGCCCTGGGGCAGCTGCTCCCTTTGCACCCCCCCACCCATCGGCGGCCAAGGGGGGGCAAAAGGGGCAGGGACGTTAAAGCGTTGCAGGGTCCTTTGCCACGGCAGTGCTTTAATGTTGCTGCGCCCCCACCCCGTTGGTGTCCCTGCTGATAGGGCCGTCAATGTGAAGGAACAGCAACATTCAAGCGCTGCCGTGGCAAAGACCGTCCTTAAAGCGCTCCTCGTGCCGAGCTGGAGTTCCGGAGTCGACGGGGAGTGCTTCTGGGATCGATTTATCGCATCTACATGAGACACGATAAATCGATCCCAGAAGATCGATCGCTACCTGCCGAATCGGGCAGGTAGTGTGGACATACCCTCAGGGTAGTTAAGCACTGGAACAAATTGCCTGGGGAGGTGTAGAATATCCGTCACTGGAGGTTTTTAAGAAAATATTAGACAAACACCTGTCAGGATTGTTCTAATTATTACTTAGTCCTGCCTTAAGTCCAGTGGACTGGACTAGATGACCTCCTGAGGTCCCTTCCAGTCCTACATTTCTATTAATCTATTATTTTAGCGAATGGGTCTTTGCAAGGGTGAAGGGTCTGCCCAGGCAGATCTGATTGGAGGGTCAGGACCTTAGCCCCAGATACAAAATAAAACACTATGATTTGTCACCCTGAAAATAAGTCACTCATAATTTACTCCCTCTGTTTGAATACATTTAACTGTTACAAAGTGATTTGGGTAATTTTTTCACTACAGGGTAGATATTAGGATTTAGATACAATTAAGACATTTTCAGTTTGGAAACATTCTGATACCTATCTTTAAAAGAGTGACATAAAGGAAAAAGAAGAAACAGATGTAGTCTATGTAAACTGGATTTTCTTCTTGCACAGATCATTGGAATTAAAAAATTTTCCCTGAAGGGAAATTAGTGTTGACTCATTTGGTTAGGGCTGTAGCAAACTCACCTGTTGGTGCTTTATGGAAGCCTTGGGAAGAGCTCAGCAGGGGTTGGTTCCACAATGGGGAAGAGATTAGCATTTCCCCATTGTGCTAGAGTCGTTCACTAATTGGTAAGAGGGGAACTGCCCATCATCTTTTCTTTTAAGACTTGGAGGAGAAATGACTAGAAAAAAAGTCTTAAAAATGGAATGTGCTAAGCATTGACTAAGTGCTTCAGGTCTGTGAGCAGGTATGTTTACCACTGTAAAAGCCCCCCTTACCCTGGGATTAGAGTAGGCAACTGTGCATTATACTGTTGTGTTGAAGTACTATAAGCAGCAGCTAGTTGTATAGCTCCTGTTTTGCTGGAAGAGAACTGATAGTGGCTGTAACAGAAGATGTTTAAAGCCCTGAAAGCTGCAGTGCAGCAAGAACAGATTATCAGTCATGGAGAACAGACATATGTGTGAACTGAACTAGGAACAGTAAATGCAGACTTGGTATCTAGCAACCTTTATATGCCAACTGATATACTCTGTACAGTGTGCTGTTTAATAACACTTGGCGCTTCAATGATGGCTTTCATTAATTAGTTAACTGATTCTTAAGAATCATCAATAAAACTTGCAACAGTAGAACACTGTTCTCATTCTGACCATGGGAAAATGGAGGTACAGACAATCAATTCCATGTCAGTGTAAAGAAACCATGCACGGCCTTCTGTTGTGGAGTTTAATATGGTGTGTCTTGAATTAGTCTTCTCTACATGGGTGAATTTAATTCATAGACCTTAAGTGACTTGCAGTAGCTCTGAGCAGAAGGACTAGAGCCTAGATTCCCTGCCCATTATTCTGAACCTTTACCCAACAATTATTCCTGTTGTCCCTTAGAAATGCAGTTTTAAACATTCTTAGTTTACTTTGATATGTGGTGAAAGATATTTATCTATACATATTAAGCTATCTCTTTTTATCCTCTGGGAACTATTATGTTTTTTTCTTTCACAAAAATTGAAGGGATTAGTTATTAAATCATGAAGTTATTTTAAACTCTAACAGGTTACATAGCTGTATCCAACCTCAATAGATGAAATCAGATAAAAGAGGAATGAAGATTCCCAGCTGGATTGATTTCAATGCTGCTAAAATGATTTATACCGCCTGAAAATCTGGCTCAGGTGGGCGGGAGGCAAAAGGCTACTTATGACTAGCCTAGCCAAACAAAGTCTGAGATGGTAGAGGATTGCTCTCTAAAAATACAGCGGGGGGCGGGGGGGAACACCAGGGAGGGAGAAGAGCTATTTAAGATAAAAGAAAATGTTGATGCAATAAACTGTCTATGAATAAATGTAGGCTGGAAATTAGAAGGAGGTTTCTAATAATCAGAAGAGTGAGGTTTTGTAACAGCCACCCAATAGGAGTAGTGGTGGCAAACAACTGAACTTTGATAAATTTATAAATGGAATTATATGACAGGGCGCTTGCAATAGCAAAGCACCATATTTGACCTAGGAAGTCCCTTCTGACTTATGCTCCCTTGCTCTATATCCCCCAGAACTCTGTGAGCAGAAAACTGCTTATTGATGCCCGGCAATGTAAAGATTGTCAAACAGGCCACTGCTCAAGCCTCAGTTCTGTCTCAGAGGTCAACACTGTGCTGCCCAGGAGAGATTATGGTGGCTGGGGACTGGGTGAGAAGCTGAAAGCAGAAGGAGCTCCTCCTCCAAGAGAAGGAAGGCGAGGGATGTAGCTCAGAGAATTGATTTGTTTTGTTTTGTTTTGGTGGCTGAACCAAACACTCGGGGTGGGGTGGGAGAAACTCCTAAATTTCTGCTCCTAAAAGCTGAAATAAAAAGCAGAAGACATTTTGTTGAGGTTGAACAAAACATTTTGAATGCCATTGTGAAACGATATTTCAAAATTAAATGGCTAGTTATTAAGCAAAACATTGAAACAAAATGTCAATTTGAAACAACGTTGTTTGTTCAGGAAATGTCAGCTTGAATTGACACATAGTTTTGGTCACTGTAAAATTGTTTGGGTTTTTTTTTGTGAATTTATTATTTGATTGAAAAATGCATCCACCTCTACAGACAGGTACAGTTCTATTTGAATTAACTTCTTACTCAGCTGTCATTAGAACTAAAATCTGATTAATGGCTTCCTGGTGGCTATCACTGATGTTATACCTATCTGTCTTCTGTAAAGGGCTCATCAAGAGTTCATTGAGGACAATAGAGGTCATTCCATCCAATTCAATGAGCTTTCAATCATGCCCTGAATGCATAGGTCTGACTTTTTGCCTTAATGTAATGTATAATCTCACCAATTTATAAGATGACATTTTAGGCACTGTATTTCTAGGAGATTATTGCACTTCTCAGAGTTTTGCTTTACAAAAGCAGCCAATGAAGATTGTAATTTGTCAGAAACATATGGCCTATTACTTTTTAAATTGCTAGGGCCAGAGTTTCAACTGGCGTAAGTCATCCTAACTCCATTGATGGAGCTACACCTATTTATCCCAGCTGATGATCTGGCCCTTAATCTTGTGTCCTATTTAATTATTGTCATGCCTGACTACGGAATTGCGGTGCAGGGCCCTCTGGCTTCCCCAGGAGCCCTGCCACTGATCTGTGGAAACTCAAGTTAAGAGGCAAGCTATTTAGTCTTTGCAATGATGAAACTTTCCTTTTTCATAATGTACATACATGAATTTGCCTGTATAAAATAAATGCTTCATTAGTACCATCATGTGCTGTAAAATATAATGAGCAGGGAACCATTTTTATGCTGAGAAGTTTATTATATATAGTCAAGTTGTACATAAACATAAAATGTACATAAACATAAAAACAACACTACGGGAAACGCACGGTGTTGGAAGGGGATGATGAATGCTCCCAGGTCAGATCCAGGAAGGTGGAAGATGCGTAAGCTTTTTGCCCTGGTGACAATATGCACAGAAGGAGGAGGCATGCTACACCAGAGTCCTGACTGGCCTCATATGGAGTAGTTCCAGAGCATCGCCCCGATGACGCCATAACAATTATTTAAGTGGATTTTGTAATAATATGAACATTTTATGTTTATGTACAATTTGACAATATATAATAAACTTCTCAGCATAAAAATGGTTCCCATTATATGCTCATTATATTTTACAGCACATGATGGTACTAATGAAGCATATATTTTTATTTTATACAGGCAAATTCATGTATGTACATTATGAAAAAGGAAAGTTTCATCATTGCAAAGACTAAATAGCTTGCCTCTTAACTTGAGTTTCCACAGATCAGTGGGTCAGATACTCTGCTGGTGTAAATCAGCATAGCACCCTTGACTTCAGCAGAGACTAGCAGCTAGTTAGAGCTGCTGTAGGCCAATGGTTTTCAGCCTGTGGGTTGCAGACTACTGGGAGTCTACGGACTATGTCTAAGGGGTCATTGAAAGGTTGTTGTTACCATAGAACAGTGGTCTTCAACCTGTGATCCGCAGACCCCCGAGGGTCTGTGGACTATGTCTAAGATTTCCAAAGGGGTACACATTTCCATTTGAAATTTTTTATGGGCCTATAAATGAAAAAAGGTTGAAAACCACTGCTTTAGGCAAAGCAGCCCCAGAAGTAAGATACAGGCTCTTTCATCAGAAAAGGATCTAACCCATTAAATTAAAATGATTCACCTATCTCATCTATGTTTTCTGAAAACCTCCCCCCAGACAAGGCATTCAAAATATCCTCATGGCTCTTTTTCAGATTTTTTGGGGGGCGTTATTTTGGTGAATGTTTTCTCTTCCTCTATTCTCCAGCTCAAAGTCAAGTGCTGAGGAAGATTAATGTCTCCTGACTGCATGTTCTGTGATCACTTTTTACTGATTGTTCCCCTCTTATGGTTCAGATATGTTGGTTGTCTTGCAATTATGTTTTATGAGGTCATTTGAGGTTAAAGGGATAACCTCATCATTTTGATTTTCATGGGTATTCTATTTCTGTGTTCAGCACCTTGTAATCAGACCCTCTGCACTTTGATTCATTCAAAGATCTTTAGCACATGCTACAAAGATCATAATTCATAAGCTCTGTCATTAAATAATTATCTCCTTTATGATAAATAATAAATATTAATTAAAGTACTTTATAAAAGGAAGCAAAATTGAGAAAAAACTTCATTTCATAGGCCCATTCAGCATTGGCAGTCAATCAGACTTATTTGGTATAGAGAGTCACTTCTTTCTTACCACAATTTCAATAAATTAATATCTTGACATATATGTGTATGTGTCCGCAATTTATTAAGGGGAATGTGCTATAATTTTAGAGAAATTAAAGGCCCAGTACTGGATTCTTTGTGCAGCCATCACTCCTAATAGTGGTTAAGGGTGCCCCTGGAAAGTACTACTGAACACAATATGTTTATTATAAACAGTGCCACCTATAGTTAAGGTTGCCCCACTTACCATTATAAGAAACTCTTTTCAGTTACTTACAGCTTTTCAAAACTTAAACTGTGTGGGTTGAAATTTTCTATGCGGGGTGTCTGCCTCAGCCGAAATTTTTCTTTTGAAACCTTCAGCTAAAACAGTTCAGTCATTTTGCAGAACCAGAAAATATGTTCTTTTGCCTATGTTCAAGAAATTCAGACAGCCATTTTGAGAAGCTCTAGCAGCTCCCTGCTTTAGAGCAGGGATCTGTAATTTGGAAGGGGAGTCAGCCTGATGTCAGGGATGTACAGTGGGAATGCATCAGGGTGGGGTAATGAATGAGGCTGTTGTCTGTAGGACCAGACTCATTTGTTGAAAAAGCTGGAAGGTGTTTGTTGGATGAGGCAGGAGATTTCAGGAAGGGAAGGGATGGTCTTGAGGGAAATTTTGCACCCGGAAAATTGAATTCTATCCCTGTTTCTGCCACACATTTCTAGGTGATGTTGAGCAAGTCACTTATACTTAACTCATTATAGGTGATTCCTAACTGTGCCTCATTTTCTGTATAGACAACCTGAGACTCCTAGGGTCTGATTTGCAGAAATGCTGAGCACTCACAATTGCAACTGAGGTCAATGGGATCTCTGCTCTGAACAGTGCTATACAATACTTAGAACTATGAACAATAAGGCTCAGGGCTTCTAATACAGGCAAGAGAGGAAAGAGCAGTCAGGCTTGGGCAAAGGAGCCTCCACTTCTGGAGATTCCTTTCTGTGAATGGATGTAAGTCCATTATGACCATACATCTATAAGGGATAATGTAGGCCTTTTCCCTCATTGGGCCCCACAAAAAAGCAGAAAACTTGATGATGGACAGTGTCTTGAGTTTTCTTCATTGAATTGTACCTAATATCCTGATAAATTATTTTTCTAACATTCTACTCAAAAGAGAGGGTAAAATCCTAGCCTTGTTGAAGTCAGTGATAAAACTCCAATTAACTTCTTGGGTGAAATCCTGGCCCATTTGGAGTCCAGAAAACCTTGAGATATCTGATAAAAATCATGTTGTTTAGGTTCGTCAACAAGCTGAACAAACAGGCTCCAAAATGCATTGCTGTGTAATCCTGCGTGTACCACTTAAATCCCATTTAAGCACCAAAGCAGGACTTATGTGGGAAGTCAATGGTGCAAAGGCCTTTGCTGACTGGACCCTCTGGAGGTGCAAACCACTGTAGTTGTACTTCTGATTGCCTGAATAAGGAGGTTAGCCTTCCAAAAATACCTTCTCTCCTGCTTCTTTGGGATTCAAAAGATGTTATTTAAAAGAGAGTTTAAAATCCTTCTTAGGGACTTTAAAGCTTGTGATTTATTCAGATGTATATGTAGTATGTTGATTCTTATTTGTTTGTTTTTCTGATGAAATTCCCCTCTCTGAAAAGAGATTTCCAAACCATGCAGCACTATTAATTAAACATGTAGTCTGTAAATTGATATAGCCATTTATAATCCTGGATTTCATCAAGCCCATTTTATAACAGACTTTAAAAATTTACCATTAAGATTTTGCTGTCTCAAGGTTTTGCATAAGTATACACAGCAAACAGTCTCTAAACAGGTTTATTCAGATAGACCAACAGAAGTATTTAATTAGGTTTTTCCAATTACGTTGTTTCCTTTACAGAGAAGTATCTGGTAATATTAGACTGATAATCGCAGATGGTTAAAAGCCATCAAATACAGTCTTTGTGAAATTCTATTTTATCATATCATATACTTCAGCTATCTTAGAACATAGAAGGGAAGATTTTTTTAAAAAGTCAAGCAGTTTTATCTTTAGCTGACAGACTGAAATATTTTTGTCCATTTCAAGATGACTTTCATTTGTGTAAAAAGGAATTTTTCTAAAATGAATCAGACATTTGACTGGATCATCTATTTGAAACTTTCAAACACAGATGCCTGAAAACTGAGAGAATTCCTTCTCAATTATCTCTAATAGCATAAAGTTTAATTAAAATACATGAATCCATTTTCACTCACTTAACATGAAACAATACATTAAGTGATCAACATAATTATTCTGCAAATTCCCATTAGGATCTCTTATTGCTGTTTGTGTTCTGAAATCTGTACACTTTCTGCTAAGCAGTGAAGTATTAAATCTACATTATGGTTGGTTAGCACTTTGGTTGAAATTTTCACCAGTCTGAAGGTTCAGGTGAAGAAGTTGCACTACTGCCACTTTCCCAGGTAGGGCTCCGCCAGCGCAACTCTAGGAATGAAGGGTAAAATTCACCCTCTTCAGATAGCCTGAACAAGGCCCATGTACTGATTCCGTCCCACTTAATTCCAGTTGGAGGGCTTCCGTGGGATAACAGTATTGAACAGACTTTCTGAGATGAATAGCAAGGTTTAGCTTTAATGATTAAATCTAAGTTTATAGGAAAGGAGTGTAATTTAGTAATTAGGCTAAGGAACTAGGACCTATTGTTATAACTCCATTGATTTCAAATGAACTGTGACAATATATACAGGATAAGAATCTGGACCTAGGAGTCAGCTATATTTGCATTTTATTCCCAGTTCTACACCTAACTCCCTCTGACACTCTGAGCAAGTGATAAGTAGATGAACATGAGCTCTTGATATGACATGGTGGCTAAAAGGACTAATGAAAACCTTGGATATGTAAGCAGGGGGACCTCAAGTAAGAGTACAGAGGTTATATTATCTGTGTATTTGGCTGTGACCGGGGTCCTCATGGGGAGCCAGCTATGGTCACTTATAGACTCATAGACTTTAAGGTCAGGAGGGACCATTATGATCATCTAGTCTGACCTCCTGCACAATGCATGTCACGGGATCTCAACCACCCACTCCTGGAATAATCCTCTCACCTATGTCTGAGCTATAGAAGTCCTCAAATAATTGTTTAAAGATGTCAAGGTGCAGAGAATCCTCCAGCAAGTGACCCGTACCCCACGCTGCAGAGGAAGGTGAAAAACCCCCAGGGCCTCTGCCAATCTACCCCGGAGGAAAATTCCTTTCCAACCCCAAATATGGTGATCAGCTGAACCCTGAGCATGTGGGCAAGATTCACCACGCAGACACCCAGGAAAAAATTCTCTGTAGTAACTCAGATCTCACCCCATCTAACATCCCTCCACTGGCCATTGGGCCTATTTACCACTGATAGTCAAAGGTCAATTAATTGAGTCTATGAGTCATCTAGTCCAACCTCCTGCTCAAAGCAGGACCAAACCAAACTAATTCATCCCAGCCAGGGCCTTGTCAAGCCAGGCCTTAAAAACCTCTAAGGATGGAGATTCCACCACCTCCCTAAGCATACACTCTACCACTGAGCTACATCCCCAGACAGTACCTGTTTGCTGAGAGTCAAGTGAAGTCAAGTCTCTGGAGTACATCCACAGCTTGGATGGTCATTCAGTCCATTATTTAGAGCTTCAGTTTGTAGAAAAGTTCCTCCAGAAATAAGAAGCAGAATTGAAGACAAAATGGAGAAGATGCAGCTGACTTTTATAGTCTCTTGCCATGCGGCCTGTGCTTCCTTTGTTCCAAACACGAGCTACCCAGCACATAGCTTGGAAGCCTTAGAGTTTTCTCCATAGGCATTTACCTGCATGCCTTGCTCAGTCATAAGGTGTATCTGCCTTCTCTCAATGGGTCAGTTGTATAGCTGATGGTCCATAATGGGACATCAAGCAGGCTAAGCAGTGCTGATGCCAAACTGCCTGGGGGTGTCAGCCAGAAGCATAGCACAAGTTTGAAATACAGACATATACACATATCTATAACTCATAATACACAGCTGATACAAACATATAAACAAGATTATCATATCCAGCAAATTATGACAACTTTGCAGATATCTTACATTGCATATCTGGCTGATTACTTCATGGGCATTACCCCAGGAGCAAACATTTGAAAACCAGGTATAGCGCCAATACTTATATCTTTAAATACAAAAATGATACATGCATACATATAGCATAATCAGAACCAGCAAATCAGAACATCTTATAGACATCTTACTCTACAACCTTTGTACAACATTTGCTGCAAATATATAACAGTGGTTGCAATAATGATCTATATGGTCATATTTTAATCAGATACGTCACATTGGCACTGGTGCGACCATGACTGGAATACACACACACACACACACACCAGCCACATGTCTTTTGGGTTCAATTTTTAATGGGTACTTCAGCACTAACAAGGCAAATAGACACATGCAGGTTTAGAATGAAAGCTAAGCCTGCCAGGCATGTGACAGAGCTCATACAAGCTGAAGAGTGTCTTGGAGCTTGCCTGATAGCAGTGGAATTATGACACATATGGAACTAGACACAATATTTTATAAAACTCATATTTTAACTAGCCCTGTCTAAAGTACACGTTTTAGAAACAGCAGGATGAATTCTGTCCCTGCTGTGGGCTGTAAAGAAGTCAAATAGTGGCTGGGGGACAACTCCTCTGGAGCAGTGGCTTCATAGGGTCAATCTGAGGGGCCCTATACATCCTTTGTTCCAGCTCTGGGCATACGGACATGCCAGGAGTGGGAATAATGTAGCCCTGAGCACTATGAGAATGTCTGGCATCCTTTGAAGCCCATAGGTAGACCTGGAAGGCAAAGAAATTAGAACATCCCCTGGGTCTACTCTAATTTACATTGGGAGGGGGGATGTACCAGCCCTTGCAGCAGCCCAGAATTCAGAGGTTACAAAGCCACCTTTGCCTTTCCTTTCCACTGAGCCGTGTGTGGGCTCCTTAGAAATGAAGCTCAAAATCTCTCCATTTTTACTAGGTCTGTTGAAAATTGTATTTTATCACCACTAATGTCACTGACAGTCCAAAGTCCTATATGTGAAACTCATGACTTATTCTGAAAAATCTGGAACTCAAACCCATCATACTGATTCATGTACAATTCTCATTTAACATTTTACCTGAATCAGGACTACAGGATCTAGCCCTTGCTCTTTATTGGTTGCCATAATATGTGCTATATCTGAGTAGTACAAATGGTTTAGGTATTGACATCAAGTTAAAGAAACTGTATGAATCATGGGAGCTACACTGTAGAGAGGTTAGATATGCCTCAAAATGCAACATCACACACAAACTTGCCAGATAGTATCTTGTCAATTATGGAAAATAGGCAGCACATTCACAAAGATTTTCTGTGTTGTATAGCTAGTGCACCAGACTGTGCTGCTCTAAATGAAATATGGGCTAGCTCCTGTGAGCTAACGGAGATCAGAATCTGGCCCATTATCTCCAAACATTGAAAAACAACAAACAAGTTTATTCAGATCTTTTTTTACCAAAGTTGGAACAAAGATAATTTCTGTGGCCTAGCATCATCTCACTAAGAACCCATAGGCAAGAAAAAAGAAATTATACTGAGTTTCCCAACACCACATATTATAGAAATACAGTACAAAAACCTCTTTCTCTGGAATAAAACATTACATGTGTAATGGTTGTAATAAGGCAACATTCCTTTACTTTACTGAAAAGTAAATAGTGTAGCTTCCAGTAGTCTGAAATTCACAATGATTATTTTTGTTCATATTTATTTCATCAGCTGACCAACTCTTAAAACAGAGTTTTAGAAATCAACAGGGAAAAAAACACTGAAAATTGTAACAGGGATTATGACTGTTAAGGGGCTTTGTTAATGATTAGAAAGAAAAAAATTATATGACAAAATGTCTGAAATAAATGTGAAAGTTAGGGCTTTTCTAGACAAATTGTGCAGCAAGGCCAGCTGTAAATCAATGTCATATGCATTAATTGAAAGCAGATTAGATCAAAACACACTAAAAACTTTTAGTGAGTAGGAGCAGGGTCCACATGAACAGTTAGTGCGTGGTAGACTAGTTAGATTTAGACCCCATCTTGCTGCTATGTAGCTATGGAAAAATGTAGCTAAGGAAAAATGGGCTTTTACCCAAGCTGTTATGGCAAAAAGTGTTGGTGTAATTTGTTACATGTTACACAAATAAAACTTTAGATTGAATGTGTCTATGTAATATGAAGTGTCTTTGTGACATCTTCTATCTCCCAATATATCATATCCGTGATCCTCTATATTGTGGTCACCATTGAGAAAGATCTCCATGATCCATTATGAGAATTCTGCAAATAACTGATTTTTCAGTTTGCTGTCTGTTCCAAATATTCAGGAAAGCAAGATCTTTTGGGTAAATTAAAATGTTTAGTTTGAATTCAATGTTTTTAAAATAAAATTGAAGGAAATTTTGAAACAAAGTCATTCCAAAGCAAAATTAAAACTGGTTCAAAATGTGGAAACCAAATGTTTTGACTTTCAGAATTTTCCCAACTGAAATAATGCAATTGAAATTAACAGAAACTTGCAAAATGTCTGAGTTAACCCTAATCTGCATTTTTCACTGAAAACAGTTTGACAATTTTTTCCCCACAATTCCATGCATAATAGAAACCCACAAGAGTGAAATGACAAGAGAGTGAGGGAGATTTTGACATTATTATCGTATAATTCCTCTTCGTGACTATGTCCAGATTTTGACCGCCTTTCTTTGATTATGCAGACTTACTTAGTCCTTGCTTTGTGCTCCTTTTCATCAAGTCCTCAGAGTCATTTTTTCTAAATTTTGGAGAAGTCATCTAACCTGCTTTGTTACTGCATCTTTAGTTGTCAGGGTTCACTGTCCTATAAAAGACTACTCATCTTTTATAAGCATTAACTTAACTCATTTCAATGTTCTACAAGCACCAGCTTTAAGATAACAGTTTAAAAATATTAGCAATGTGATGATCACCCAAACTTCCTTCCCTTTTGAGTCCTCTATCAGCCATTCATGTGTGTTCTAGTAGATGAAGAATCAGCTACAAACTCAAGACGAAATTCCTCAGAAATGTGGCTAACCAGAAATCTAAGTTACAAGGTTTCCATTCTAAGCTTCCATTTTACACTTTATAATTGATTATTCTGTCCTGTGATTAAGTCATAATTACAAGTAAGTGATGCATCAAGTAACTTATTTCCTAACCAAAAGGTTCATGTACAGAAGAAAGAATAATATGGGCAATATTTTACCCATTTTATTCTGCCAATCCCATCTAAAAAACTCTAAACTGTACTGCTATTTTTCTGTGATTTATTGCCCATTATTGGGTATCTTCAGCTGAAATCATTGGTGCTGCAGTATACTAGCTAACTCTGCTGTGAAGTGTTAGGAAAACCAACCACAGGGAGGTACAAGAATGCCCTTCTTACTTACAATATTTTAAAAATCAGTATGATCTTCCTTTAGGTCAAAATCACCAATAGGAGAAAGAGAAGGATTTTCTGTAACATTCTTGCTTCAGACAGCCTTAGTTCCAAAACACTGAAAGCCACAGCTAACGAATCTGCCCCTCAATTCCTAACAGCAACATTTATTTCCCAAGGTATTTTTGAAAGTGTCAGAGTTTCAAATGCCTGTGGCTGTGAACAGCAGCACAAAATTTAATGTTAGGCTAGCAATTGCTTTGACTTTTTTTAAAACCTCAATTTTTGTAACTTGAATCTGGGCATTTTTACTGTTAAAAGCTTTAAAGCAATATAACATTTATAAAATTAAAAAGTCCCTAAGATTGGTATTTGTACTAAAGATTCTCTGCTGCACACCAGTTACATATTTAAATGGTCTTTTGGAGTTCATCATAGGGTGACCAGACAGCAAATGTGAAAAATCGGGACAGGGGGTGGGGGGGTAATAGGAGCCAATATAAGAAAAAGACCCAAAAATCGGGACTGTCCCTATAAAATCGGAACATCTGGTCACCCTAGTTCATCAGGCTATGTAATGTGTTGTGAAGGGTGGAAAATCCTCCCTTAGTCTAACCAAAGCACATCAACAGCACTTGCATTCTGGTGCATGTTGCCCCAGTGCATATATTCCAGTACAGGCAAATGTAGAGGTACTTTGGAGAGGAAAGGAATTTATGTAATAAATGTTCTGCAGAACTGAGCTGACTTGGTGGTCCTGATTTTCTCTCTCTTTCCCTCTCTGGAATTTACTGCTGTATTTCAGATCAATTGGCTGAAAAATTCCTGTTGGGACTGCTTGGCATATTCAGTCTCTCTGTTGTGTATGCAGAGGCAGAGAGGTATTCCAGATGTGCAATGTCTCCCTGACAGAATCCTCCTGCACTGCATGGGATGGTGTCTGCTGGAAAAAATCAGAGGAGATCTGATGTCTAAGTGTGTAAGACTCCATTATACTCAGACTTTTTCACACAATGCATATTAGACTGTAGAACTCATTGCCATAGGATGTTGCTCAGGTCAAAAAATTAGCACAATTCAAAGAGGAGCTGAACATTTACATGGATAACAAGAATATCCAGAGTTTAACAGGTAATTCTGAAATGAGTTTTGGAAAAGTTATAAAAACCTAAAGACAGTGGGTTAGACAGAGCATGAGTGTGATTCATCATAGCAAGTCCCAGGTTGCTACCAAAGCTCCAATGTATGCTTTGCCACGTTTCCTAGGCAAGTTTAAGAATAATAGAAACATAGGGCTAGAAGAGTCCTCAAGAGGTCATCTAGTCCAGCCCCTTGTGCTAAGGTAAGACCAAGTAAAGCTAGACCATCCCTGACAAGTATTTGTCTAATGTGTTCTTCAAAACCTCCCTTGGAAGCCTATTCCAGTGCTTAACTACCCTTATAGTTAGAATTTTTTCCCTAATATCTAACCTAAATCTCCCTTACTACAGATTAAGCCCTTGTCACAACCAGGACATGGGCAGTCTGACCTAGGGGGCAAAGTAAGAGTCAGGCCAGGAGGCAAAACTGAGAGTTAGGTGTCAGGCAATCAGGAGATCAGAAGGAGAGGACCAACTTGAGAGCAGAACCATGGATCAGGTAACCAAAGTCAGGCCAGGTCAGAATACCAGGATGTCAAGGCAGGGGACCAGGAAGGGGAGCAGGAAGCATAAGACACACAGTCCAGAGCAAGGTGAATCCAGTTGCATAGACAACTTCCTCTTCCTGTGCTGGATTAAAATAGGAGCTGTGGCCAATCAGGGCACCCAGAGTTCCACCAATCAGCTCCCAGGATTGGGGTCTTATGTCTGAGTTCAGCTCCTATTTCAACAGTAGCTAGTTGGTTCCTCGGTGACTGGTTAAAGCATGCTGGCACCAAAGATCCCTGTAGACCAGCATTCAAGACCCTTAGTGCACTTCACTTCTTGTCCTACCGTCTGTGGACATTGAGAACAACTGATCACTGTCCTCTTTAAAACAGCCCTTAACATATTGGAAGACTATTAGGTTCCCCCTCAGTCTTCTTTTCTCAAGACTAAACATGCCCAGTTTTTTAACTTTTCCTCATAGGTAAGGATTTCTAAAACTTTTATTATTTTTGTTGCTCTCCATTGGACTCTCTCCAATTTGTCCATATCTTTCCTAAAGTGCAGTGCCCAGAACTGGACCAGTGCTGAGTACAACAGGATAATTACCTCCCATATCTTACATATGACACTCCTGTTAATACAACCCAGAATGATATTAACCTTTTTAGCAATTGTATTGCATTGTTAACTCATATTCAATATATGATCCGCTATAACCCCCCAGATTGTTTTCAGCAGTTATTCTCCTAATCAGTTATTTCCCCATTTTATAGTTATGCACTTGATTTTTTCTTCCTAAGCGTAGTACTTTGCACTTGTCTTTATTGACTTTCATCTCCTTGACTTCAGACCAATTCTCCAATTTGTCAAGGTAGTTTTGAAGTCTAATCCTATCCTCCAAAGTGCTACAATTCCTCCCAACTTGGTATCATCTGCAAATTTTGTAATTATACTCTGCACTCTATTATCCAAGTCATTAATTAAAATAGTGACTAGTTCCAGACCCAGGATTGACCCCTGAGGGACCTCACTAGATACTTTCCTCAGTTTGACAACAAATCATTGAGGACTATTCTTTGAGACTCTCTAAGCTGCAATCTGTTTTCTGTTTCATGACATTTGCATTTGTTTTACAGAGATTTTTGCAATGCAGCCTTTAATAAGATAGAGATCTTTTTTTTTTCTTTGAAGATCAGGAAAGGTTTGCAAAGAAGCCTGTCAGGTGTAGTCTGCAGTACAATTTTGCCTTCTGTCTGAGTGGGCAACCTACAACATGAACCTTGCAGTTGTGTTATCCTTTGATCCATTGTAAACATGTTTGTGGCGATCCCAAAACTCAGATACCTTGTCGTCTTGATTAATATAATAACTTCCTTCTTTATTTCAACAAAAATCATGGAACTCTGCAGTTCATCACTTCTTGTAATCTTTAATCTTATTCACTACCATAGTTAGTCTCCAGATACCTTTTTAAATGTGGCACATTTTTTTTCAGTCCTGCCTATCCTTGAGGTATAGTAGAAAACCAATGGCACAAATTGTCTTTAAAGTTTCTTACAAGTGTCTAGAGTTTTCAGAGTTTTTCTGTTCTTCAATTTTTTATTAATTATTATTAACTTAATTATTTACAAGAGTCCAATTCCTTATACTGCACTTCTAAAATGTCTCTCAGATCCAACACTAAACTGAAAACGTTTATCACATGTTGAACCTGTTAATGTCAACTATTTATGATCCCAGGACAACCTTTCCTTGTCATGTGACATTACAGGGCATAGGAATATATTTAGGTATACTGTGTGTTGAACAGTATGCAGATTAGAACTGTGTTCGGGAGAATGGAAAGTTTTTCAAATGGGATGACCATTGGTGTCTCCCAGTGAGGCCTATGGGAGACTCTTATAGCACTGCTGAAAATTAGGCTACTCATGTATACAGCAGATGCTATAAGAGTGGTGGATTTTTGTCTAGGAATAGCAAAAGTTATTCTCTTTCCATTCCCTGCAGGACCAATGTTGCCCAACGTGCCTAAATTGAAGGATCACTGGGCATTCACAATACACCCTGACTTCAGTGAAAGTTAGGACACTCAGCTGGGACCACTGCCTGTAAGCTTACCAGTAGTATCTCATTATTTTCTTAGACTTCCTAGTCTGTCTGTATCCATCTGTTGTCTCTTGTCATATTAAAATGGTGAACTCTTTGCGGGCAGGAACTATCTTTTTTGTCTGTGTTTTTGTGTGGGTAGGGTATGTCATTCCATGTTGTGAGAGTCTGCAAGCCTTAATGCTATAATAGACTCCAAGTAGTACTGAACATGTCCTCAGTTTCCATTGATATCAATGGGAGTTGAAAGGTCTCAGCATCATGGAAAATAAGAATCAGGCCTCGTTTGAAGAATGTCTAAACCAGGTCAATAACAATTCCTACTTTCACGTCTAACAAAGTGAAAAGTATGTGCTGGAAATGTGACCAGAACAACATGATAAAGGGCTGGGGGAATATTATATATAAAATAGCTTGGTGTCATTTCTAATGTGATTTATTTCCAGTCACCTTGGCCAATTATGATTGATTTATGGGGTTATATGGTCTTACTAATCAATAAAATCTGCCTCAACATGGGTACATAAAAATGTGATTCAATGTAAAAGTAAAATTTGATCGAGCACTAAATTGAATTTAGAATTCATCCAGTCTTGATGCTGAATTAATTTTAGATTGAATCTGTTTACACAATAAATTTATTAAAAACTTAAATCTATTTGAACACTAAACTGATTCAACTGATTAAAATATTGAAGCACGTTAAACGTAAGCAACCCAAACTAAAGGGCAATTACACAGAAAACAGGGACAATAGCCAAAATGCAAGTGTATTATACTCAGTACATGAAGTTTTTAGTCATCCTTACTGAAAGATACTAGGCATCACAAGACAAACAAGATGGCTGCGTAGAACATTTATGTTTGTCCTACATATACCTACTTTCAGTTATCCCCTTTCTTCCAGCATACATGTATATGCGTTGCCCAGTATCAGTATTACTGGAAGAATTATACTGGAAAATAGGTCATTGGGAAATATTTCCCAGAGTTATTGTATTTCTTTTCTCTCAGAAATGCTGTATGTCAGAAATGTATGACTAGTATAGCAATGGCATTTGGAAACTCAGTTTGGAAGATCATTCATTTTTGTGGAGATGTGCTGATGTATCTTTGAGAAGATAGGAAAGGAATGACCCCCACATTATCTCCCAGTTGATTTATGAAATAATCTTTGTGACACTGTATGCCATATTCTTCATAAAATATTATTATGATATGATTATGGCATAACTATGATGTATGTTATGCAAGATAGGTCATGTGAGAGATCATTGGAAATGTTAGGACTTACCGAATGTGATTATCCTACTTGTATGCATGTATCATTTTGTATCTGAAGTTAGGAATATGGCCTATGTATCTGTTACAAATATGTTTACACATGGGGAACACCCATTAGGCAGAATGCACGCTGTCTAGATCGGGGTGGCCAACCTGAGCATGAGAAAGAGCTAGAATTTACCAATGTACATTGCCAAAGAGCCACAGTAATACGTCAGCTCCCCCCGTTCCCAGCACCTCCCACTCACTGGCAGCCCCACCAATCAGCACCTCCCCTTCCCTCCCCACACTTCACGATCAGCTGTTTCGTGGCATGCAGGAGGCTCTTCGGGGGAGGAGGAAGGAACAAGGGCACAACAGGCTCAGGGGAGGTAGTGGGAACAGGTGGAGTGGGGGCAGGGCCTGTGGCGGAGCCAGGGGTTGAGCAGTGAGCACCCCCCGGCACATTGGAATGTTGGCGCCTGTAGCTCCAGCTCTGGAGTCGGTGCCTATAAAAGGAACCGCATATTAACTTCTGAAGAGCCACATGTTGCTCCGGAGACACAGGTTGGCCAACCCTGGTCTAGATGGCTGTTTGGGAAGGGCCCATTCAGGTTGACGAGCCATTAGGAGAAAACAATAGGTTACAGAAGAAGCTAATCTCCCACCGGGGAGCCTTCCTGAGGATGCTACAAACAGCCTCTGACTCATGGCTGCTACAATGCTACAGGGTCATGTGACCAGGTCATCTGGGCTGCACTCCATCTTGGAATAGCAATTTTTTTTCACTGACTGGCATGTGAACCAAGCTTTGAAACAAAGGGTTCCTGCCATAATCAAAAGCTATTTAAGGCAGGGGAGTGACATCACCATGGTTCTTCATTGACTCACCACCCAAAGAGACTCTTGGAAACATCTGAGCAATGCGGACTGAACTGGGGGTGGGGGAAAGTGCTGGGACCTGGCTTTTTAGCCTGTGAAAGGAACACCTGGGTTTTTTAAGATATAAGCATGTGCAGCTGGCCCTTTAAGAATCTCTGCAACCTGCTTGAATCATCATTTAGGGTGAGAATTTGCTACTCATATCCAATCTCTTTAGTATATTAAGTTTAGTTTGCATGTTTTGTTTGTTTGCTAGGTAATCTGCTTTGATCTGTTTGCTATCCCTTATAATCACTTAAAATCTTTTTTTTTTTTTTGGTAGTTAATAAACTTATTTTTGCTTTGTCTAAAACCAATGTGTGGGAGTCATAACTTGGGGCAGAAAGCTGTTGCATATCCTTCTCCACATTGACGGAGGTGGCAAATATCATGAGCTTACACTGTACAGATCTTTGTGCAGCACAAGACAATATAATTTTGGGTTTACACTCCAGAGAGGAGTGTGCACTTGAGCAAGCAAGACTTAATTCTCTCTCACAGGATTACACAAATAACTTAGGAAAAGAAAATGTAGCCTAATATCCTAAATATGGCTTTATCATAAATCCCAATACCTTCACAAACTCTGAGTGGGGGCAGGAGGAGGGAACACAAAGATAGAATACGCAATTTGTCTACAGCTGATTAAATGTATACATTTTAAATGGGAAAGCACCCAGCATGATCTTGGCATCACTAATGCATAAATAACTATAATTAATCATATATTGTACTTAAAATAAAAACCCTGACTAGCTAGGAGTTGCATAAAGTCCTAACAATGAAGGCCATGGATTGTTGGCATGTAAATACCTGTTCATTGCTTGTTGGGTCATGGTAAGTGTCCTCACCTCAGTGATGCACATATCCACCCAACACCTCTGCTGCCTGCTGAATTGTCATAAGCAGCCTGCCAAAAAGTGCCACAAAGACACCAGTGTAACTATTATTGTTCTGTGAAACGCTAAATTGCAGCAAGAGTTGTTTTCTACTAACACCAAAAAAGGAACTTCATTCGAATAATGAAAATGATATTGTCAGTACAAGTAGCCTGCTTCACTCACTGCTTCATTGCAGAGTCTAGAACCTTCTTTAATCCCCCTCCTGCTACAGTTTTAAGAAAATAGCACACATCATCAAATATTAAAAAAACCTCCCTTGTTCATACAGAAATATCTTTAAAAAGAATATTTAATAGCAAATTATTAATCCAGACATGCCACCAGTTTCAGTACATGCCCAGCTTCTATACTTAAGGAGGGCTTTACTCAGTTGATTCACCTAAATAGTCATACCCTGAAGGCATATATTCCTGATCACCAGGATTAGCTCCCTTCACTAGGGTTATGGTGTGAGTACCATTGCTGCTACAAGCACATAACAATTCTGATAGATTTGAAATCAGCTGATGATACCAACTCTTTCTTCTCGGTTTTGTACTTTGATCAGCATCAGCTATACATGTTTTTGGAATGCAACTACATCCAGGGACAGCAACTAGTGTGGTGCAATGTTTTCTCATCCAGCTTTCTCAGGACTGGTTTCCTTGTTTAAACTTGAGTAAGCTTTGGACTGTACTCTAACAGGTAAAGAAAGTCTGAAACAACTGCAAAAAGTCTCATAAGGAATCCCTCCCATTTACCTTTTACTGCCTCTGTATTGGAAGTAGTGGGGAATTATTGGTCAAAACAAAAGAAAGAATCTGATTACAAGGACTTGAATTTGGGTGTCCCACATCCTAGATGAGTACCCTAATCAACAGGCTACTCAGTCAGTCTCCTGCACTGTATCATAGAATAGCAGGGTAGAAGGACCAATCCCCAATTTTTGCCCCAGATCCCTAAATGACTCCCTCAAGGGCTGAGCTGATAACCCTGGGTTTAGCAGGCCAATGTTCAAACCACTGAGCTATCCCTCCCCACACTGTAGCCTGATACATATTTAATTATTTATACAAATTGGAAAAATTGGTGGAGATAAGGTACCTGGGGGTTAGGGCACTCACTGGAAAAAATCAGGTTCAAATTGCTGCTCTGAATCAGCCAGCACAGTACCTAAACCTGCATGGCATACAAACTGGACAAGCACCCTATAACCACTGAGCTATTTACTATTATGGTTGCTTTTGCTTGTATTATCTTATGAAAACAAATCAAAAGGTTTTCTGCTCCTGCAGAACAAAAAACAAATTTTGTTGTTGTTTTTTCTGGCCAGCCCTGATATGTATCTTCCTGCCTAGACATGTCTGAGACGTGTATATGGGGATATGGCCACCTGAGATGGATGAAGTTGTCTCTTTTGAAATTAAGATTTTAGTACGTATTCTAGTGGGTAACAAACTGATGATGAATTTATTTCAGGTCCCAACAGTAGTGTAGTTGAGTGTAAATATAGTGCTGCCAACTCTCAGAATGTAATTGCCACTAATGATTTTGATCCCTTGCTGGAGCCAATCTTGTGATGACATTAAGGAGCTCCATCCCTCTGCAAGTGTGGGTGACTCGGCAAGACTGGTACTACCCACAATTCAGTCTTCTAAAAAAACTCTGACATTTGGCCCAATTTCATACTTTGTTGGGGTCTGATTTATGAATTTTGAACTTTTGGAGTTGGCAGTATTGCAAATAAATAATACTTGCATATGCTTGTGGGTGGATATATATGGAGTAGTTCAAATGAAGTATATTTTAGTATATTGTTCAAATGTTCATAGAAAATATACTGGACATGTATATGTGATATTTAAATACATTTAATTGTGTTATTTTTAAGCCAAATTTCTTCCATCTGGTAAAGGGCATAGTCATCATTGAGAGATATCTGAAGCTTTGCAAAGAAGCTGGTTCTGAGTTATCTAAAAAAGGCTTGGAACAGTTAATAACTTAGGAAAACAAACCATATTTACATGATGGGATCACTTTTTAAAAAAAAAAAATCAAGAATGATACTTTACCAAAACTTCCACGAAGGGGATTGGGGGTCATCACTTTTTGGAGGAGAAAAAGGAAAAAGTCTGACGTTTTCAGCACATAGTATTTTTCAAGTGCCTGAAAACGAGAGTTATAATGGACATGGTTTCTCATCCATTACTGCAGCATCACTGCACAGTATTGAAATAATCCTCCTTGTCTTGCAAATTATCTTTGCTATTCCCATTACTTAGAGGCAAAAAGATACTAATGTTCAAGTAACAAAGTCTAGCAAGCTGGCTTCTTTTAATTTGCTTTTATTCACAGAGAAATACTTGTACAACATCTTCAGTACATGTGCTAGTCCTACAGATAGACAAATGAAATTAAGTGAGTAAGGTGGACTGAAACTCATGCTCTTCTCTGTGGAGATGGAGGGTTTCAGTAGAAGTGGAACAAATATGGTTCCTTTCATGGGGAATACAGAATATCTGCACCTGTGGAGGAACTTTTCAGCGGCTTCTACCCAACCATGTCTCCATGGAGTGTATGAATAGGCAAGAAGAGGGAGGTCAGGTGCAGGTGCAGGACTGGCAGACTTTCTTGAACGTGTATCCACTGACTATTGCCCCCCCGCCCCATCAATGGGGAATGGAAACAGAGGGTTCTGCAGCTTCCAAGTTGTAGTAGTTCTTTGGAAGTGGCTCCATGTCATTCTTTTCCCCCCTGCACCAAGCCCAGCTCTTTGTGCATGATGAAAGGGGAAAATGGGGACTATGCACTTCTCCAATAATACCTTTAGGAAAAATAACTCTTCTCACAGGACACATGCTATTAACTACACACACACACAATACATTTCTGATCTTAAATTTAGATTAATTCCCTTTGCCTTTAATTGTTTACTAACATTTCACATGGATGGACTTTATAGATTTATTCTAATTAACCCCAAAGAGCAGAGGGGAAGATTAATGCAATGCTGTGTTACCTTCGTATTTTATTTCCTGTGAACTACATCATGGCTTTCAGAAACAGCCCATAGCAAAGGGTAGTGCAGTACTCCCATACTCCTGAGAGATCATCAAGAGACTGAATGCATCCCAGAGAATCCCAGAATGTAAATATCTGCTATATCTCTTTAAGGGGTGCAATTTACTACCCTCGCCACAGTCCTGCTCTATAGGCCAGTGTAGAAGGGGTGGAGCCATGATCCCATCTCATCTGCTTACCTCTCACCCATAAAGCAAAGTGTGGAAGATTAGCCATGCAGGGGACTACAATGACAATAGAGCAGAGCCTTGTTAGAGTGAAGTTTGTTATAGTGGATTCCTGATGTAATGGACTTATGGTCGCATCGACTGACTCCTTGGACTCTTTCCCAGAGCAGTGGGCATTGTCTGGTGTTCTGTGCTTGGTGTCCCCATCTGGTTCCCTTGTTTTATACCTTTGCCCCCAGCTCCTGTTCCTGTTTTATCATTTTGTGTGTCCTGTGCTGATTCAAGGCTCTATGGCCCCTCCCATTGTTTGAGAGGGTGGCCCTTTGGTTCTGGTGGGCTCCACCCACCCCCTTGGAATTTCAAATAGGCTAACCCATTTGATTAGCCCTAAGCTCACTTTACAATTAGTATTTTTATATCATAAATCATTGTATACTGAATCTGCAAAAGGCTCCATCATCTTTTACCTAATATAATTTGAAATAGCATACATCTTGGCATTTTTTTAAAATAACT
The DNA here is from genome assembly GCA_033296515.1 of Macrochelys suwanniensis. Classification (NCBI taxonomy): domain Eukaryota; kingdom Metazoa; phylum Chordata; order Testudines; family Chelydridae; genus Macrochelys; species Macrochelys suwanniensis. The sequence goes on from CM065777.1 coordinate 171,991,552, forward strand.
ATGTGTAGCTTTATCACCACCATTGTTAGCTACTTTACTTGTTAAACCTCAGTGCAATCAACGGGGCAATCTCTAGCAGCATCCACCACTGAAAGGGCAAACGTGTTTTCTCCACTACTAGGCAAAATGGCCTTTGTAATGCATTTTAGCAAGTTCTCTACTCCTAATGCACTAGCTTACTGAGGCATGGAAAAGTCATTTCCACATTAATCTACACCTGAAAAGGCTGCTCTGATAAGACTTGGCCTCAGTCAGTAAATCCTTCTCAACTCATCTTGGTACTACTGCAAGGCTAATTGCACAAGCAACCATCACATATCTAACCAAGGGATTGACTTAATTTTTAAACTCTCTTTGGAGTTATGCTGTTGCACAGCTCACTACTGATTATATTACAGAAGAAACAACTGTGGTCTGTTTGTGCTGACATTAATTCTAATAATAGTGAAGTCTTCCTCCACCCCCAATTATTAAAAATAAACACATCTCTGTCTGGCTATGTTATATTCTTTCTATCCACCTCCTTAGGAATCCATTACAATAACACCACATGATAGCAGAGCAGCAGATTAAAGTGAGTACTTAATCAGGTGTTAGACATAAATGCAAAAGCTTTAACTGAAGGCAATCAACCTGCTTAGCTATAGTGCAACTGAATGAGGATTTTGCAGTGTTTTTGTGGGTGACTTTTAGACCCGATACAGAGTGCAGTACATTCTGTGTTCCAGGCAAAGATTACTTCTGAAAGTGTCAGTTTCCTAACAGATGGATTTTTTGGTGTAGCAAATAGGACATTCAGCATCAAAAGACTTAAGAACAAAACACTTGATTGTAGGAGCAGTCCACACTAGAAAGTGTCAGTGTGGTTCAGTCCTGTCCCACTCCATAGAGAGCACTGGGAAGTGGTTTACTGCTCCAATATTGCAAATCCCAGCCACTCAAAAATGATGGCATGGGACTCCCAAAATCATAAGATTGGCAGAAATTAAAAAAAAATACATTTGGTGGTCTTTTTATTTGTCTTCCATCTTTTTGAGTCTTTAGGGTAGATTCAGGTCACACTTTTAACCTTTTTTCTGCAATCACAAGGGTTAGAAAATGACTTTTTCTTTTAAATGAAAACTGATTTTCCCTCCATAGTCACTGAACTCCAGAAATTGGGAATTAAAGAGAAAACACCAACTACAATGAGATTCATGATAATAATCATGATTCATGATTAAGAGAAGTTGAAAGAGTTGGAAATCCCACTTTTGCACTGCCAAACATCTTATGAGTGTGGATGGAGCCGTAGCTCCACCTTCTTCCTATCCCATGTGGTGTTCCATATGCCTGCAGGGGAGAATGGATTGGAGTAGCTCCCACGTTCACAGGGCTGAAAATCTACCTAGATTTATGCACAAGGGTTAGGGAAAAATCTTCTTGTCCCTCCCCTCAACACTCATACACCTGTGCACTCTATGAGTGAATGCATGCATGTCTGCCAAGGCCAGGTAGAATCTGCCCTAAAGAGCCTAATATCTAATCACCAGAGCAAAGGATGAGAACACACTGAAAAGAAACAAAATGTGAATTGTGCCACATTCTAAATAGTTGCTGCTGTCTGTCCCTGTACAGTTTAGTCTGCACAGGCTGTCCCTGTATACTTTCTTCCAGGCAGCTGTGGAAAGGGAAAGATGATCTACAAAAACACATAGTAAAGAAGCGCTTTGCCCATCAAGACTATTTTGCACAAAATAATTGTCAACACGTCCACATTTGTATGAAATGCTATTGTTTCCCTAACTTAGACTTGTATCTATCTCTTTCTTCTAAAGAACAATATGGGGAAAGCCATGGAGCTGCAGCTTCTTTTACATTTATTTGCTTCCATCCAGGGTCACTTCAGAATGAAGACAGCTATTAAGTCTGACTTTTCTCTGTGATTTACATAGTAAGGATGTGGCCACAAGTCAAGCATGGCTTTTAAACAAAGAGATGTATTAGCTAAAGAACAGATAAGTGTGGGAATTAAAGAAAAAAGTTAATGTAAATATAAAATAGAAACATACATTAGTGTCTAGGATTTAATAAAAAGAAAATAAGAAAGAAAGAAATACTTTTGGCACCTTAGAGACTAACAAATTTATTTCAGCATAAGCTTTCGTGGGTTAGAACCCACTTCATCGGATGCATCCGATGAAGTGGGTTCTAACCCACGAAAGCTTATGCTGAAATAAATTTGTTAGTCTCTAAGGTGCCAAAAGTATTTCTTTCTTTCTTATTTTCTTTTTGCTGACACAGACTAACACGGCTACTACACTGTAACCTAGGATTTAATACTACACCGTCTCAGGAGGTTCAATATTTAACTGCCTCAGTTTCACAACTTTATTAAAGAACCCAACACATGCATATACCTCACAGAAGTATTGTCTGTGCAATGTTTTTACCATATAAAGTGCTATAAAATGCTATAAAAATGCTACACATATTCACGTACTGTTTGAGATATAAAATATATAATACTTTTTTTTTTAAAGATATTTTTTCTTAATGGAGAAAACAAAATTTCAGATGTTTAAATCTGTTAAAACATTTGTGTCTTTTCCTACCTATTTTAGCATTGTTTGAATGGCTTCAGCATTCCTTAGCAAGTATTGCCTCTCCTCAGGGTACAAGTGTACTTTAATGGATCAGCTGTCAATGGATCAGTGCAAATAATGGTAGTAAGACTCTACACTTCACCTGTGGCCTCCCAAGTTAGGGAAGATGGGGACCTTTTCCTCTTCAAGGTAACTTCTTTTGTCTAATCTAGCCTGAGAATTTTCCTCTTTACCTTGCAAGTTTCATAAGCAAGTAATCACTGTTTAGCTAGCTCTGTATTCTTCTTCATGTATCTCCTGAGCACTCAGTGGGCACGCTCAATATATAATCGATCTGCTTGCTATTCATTCCAGAATAAACCCTGGCAACACAATATTCCAAAAAAAAAAAAAAATGCAATCAAGCTCTTGCCTTCCAGTCCTGTCTGGCAGCTTTTGATGGTGAGATTTAGACTGATTTTCTAACAACTCTGTTCTGTTCTGTGAGTTTTTAATTTTTCAATTAAACTGATAGATGCAAGAGCATTTTTGTTTACATTTTTATTCCTTCAGGTTTGTTCCCAAGTGCACAATCTTTTGCTCCAGATCCTCAAATCTTTGCTCAATTTGAACACTTTGGCCTGAAAGTTGGTAAAATTTAGCATCTGAAAGTTATACTCCCTTCATTAGTTGTATGTTTTACACCTTCCAGAAGTGCAGCTATAAAATTTGATTGGGTTGGGAGCCCTCCAGCTAGTAAAATATCTCTACATGTCTCCTCATTTATGGGCAGGGCTGATGAAGGCCTGGTGGCTGGTGATTGAGCATGTGAGAAATCTTAGCTAGAAAGACTATATTCCTTGTGATTAATCTTAGGGCTTATCTACATTTGCAGAGCTGCAGCTACGCTGCTGTAGCACTTAGTGAAAACTACCTATGCTGACAGGGGAGCTTCTCCCATCAGCCAAGATACACTCCCTCCCTGAGAGGTAGTAGCTATGTCAACAGGAGAAGCCCTCTGTTCTTCTGTGCTGTCTACACCTGGGGTTAGGTTGGTATAACTGTGTCACTCCATGGTGTGGATTTTCCACATCCCTAAATGACATGTTATACAGACGTAAGATCGTGATGTAGACCAAGCCTTAGTCTCCTCAGGCATCCAGTAATGTTGACAGTGATAGAAATTAAACAACAAAGAGGAAGACAACAGCAGTTATCTCACGATTTTATAGGGCACATGCATGGGGAGATCAGACATCTGAAATTATCACATTTTTATTCAGGGCTGGTCCAAACAAGAGGCAACTATTCCAGGTCTTTGCTTCAAGACACTCCCCACTGTTTTCAGCAGATGCACAGGCAAAGATGTCAAACTTGTTACTGCCAGGGGCTCCTGAGTCATGGCTGCAGGTAGAACAGGGTCTGCTCACCCATCAGTTAGTGTAAAGTGTATACATCAGTGCCATGAAGCACGCAGTGCTAACTGCTTCATGTCAACCACATTCTACAGTGAAAACTCTGGGGATCAGGACGTTCTTCTGTCCCCTTATTCTGACTGGCACATCACAAGTTTGGTTGTCTCTGAAACCTCCATTCCTTGACCCTCTCCACATTCTGACGTTGGATTCATCATTACCTGTTCTCCACCAGCCAGCCTCCAGTCAATCATCAGACCCAGCAAGGAAGATCTACATTGACAAAGAAGAACTGGAAAATGTAGAATACTTTGCCTATCTTGGCAATAGATGTTCTACACTGACAAAGAAGAACTGGAAAATGTAGAATACTTTGCCTATCTTGGCAATAGATGTTGAGATTCAGCACAGAATCCACTGCACCAGCCTTGCCTTGGGCAGACTGTCTCTCTGGGTATTCAACAATCACAACATCAGAACACATACCAGAATCTAAGTTTATAAAGCAGTGGTAATCCCACTCTCCTCTATGGCTCTGAAACTTGGGTGACCTACAGAAAACACTTGAAAAACCTAGAATGCCAGCATCAGCATTTTCTTCCGAAGACCCTCAGTATAAAGTGGGAGGGTCATCACACTAATGCCAGTGTTCTCACAGAGGCCAACATCTTCAGTGTTGAAGTCCTGACTATACAGCACCAGCTGAGGTGAAGCAGGCACTGTGTGTGCATGCCTGTGATGGGTCCGGCTCCACAGCGCCCCTTTGAGGCAGAGGTGGCTGAGGTGTCGGGGCCTCGCCACTCTTAAGTCTTCACGCCCGTCCCTTTAAGAGCGTCCTGTTGTGGCCCAATGGCCAAAGTCTATGCAACTTGCCCCGCGTATCGGGGCCGTGGGGCCCAATGGCCAGCGACCATACAACTCGCCCCGAGGATCAGGGCAGCGTGGCCCAGCGGCCAGAGTCCATAGAACTCACCCCGCGGTTCAGGACAGTGTGGCCCAGCAGCCAGAGTCCATGTAACTTGCCCCAAGGTCCAGGGCCGTGTGGCCCAATGGCCAGAGTCCATACAACTCGCCCCACAGATCAGGGCAGTGTGGCCTAGCGGCCAGAGTCCATAGAACTCACCCCGTGGTTCAGGGCAGTGTGGCCCAACGGCCAGAGTCCATACAACTCGCCCCACAGATCAGGGCAGTGTGGCCTAGGGGCCAGAGTCCATATAACTCGCCCTGAGGTTCAGGGCAGTGTGGCCTAGCTGCCAGAGGAGTAGGGGGACCCGGGCCCGCCCTCTCCACCAGGTCCCAACCCAGGGCTCACCTGTTAGTGTGGTTCCCCTTGTACCTAGCTCGGCGGGGATCCATCCACAACACGCCGAGCGTCAGTGTGGCTTTAACGCCGCCAGTCTCTAAAGTTCCCCTGGGTCACTTCCTACCCTCAACGTGGTTCTCCGGTCCATCCCCTCCAATCGCAGCCTCCATCCGGGGTGCAGAGGGTGTCATGGCTTGGTTGGCCCCTGAATTCTGGGGTGTTGGCTGTCCGGCCTCGGGAGCTGGCGGTGTGCTCCTTCTCCCCCGTGGTCAGCCCAGACTGAACCGCTTTGCAGGCTTTTATACCTAGGCTCCAGTTGGAGCATGCCCAACAGGGCTTCCAGGGCGGGGCTTCCTCTGCCAGGAAGGAAGGGTTAACCCCTGCGATACCAGTGCGGGGCCGCTCTGCCCCATCACACATCCCCCCCCTTAAAACGGTGGCTGGGGCCCGCGGTCCCTGTAGCCTTTCTTCCCGCTCCCCTTCCCCGATGCAGGAAAAGAAGTCTGCATTCCCATGGGCCTTCCCCGGCTGGTGTGACACCTGGAAGGAGTACGGTTGAAGGGACAGATACCACCGCATGATCCGTATGTTCGCTTCCTTCATGCTATTAATCCACTTAAGGGGTGCGTGATCCATCACTAAGGAGAAGGTGTTCCCCAACAGGTAGTACCTCAATGCCTCAACCGCCCATTTAACCGCCAGGGCCTCCCGCTCTATGGTGGAGTACCGGGTTTCTCGGGGAAACAGCTTACGGCTTAGATACAAGATGGGGTGCTCCTCTCCCCACTCCTCTTGGGACAACACGGCTCCCAGGCCTACCTCAGTGGTGTCGGTCTGGAGAATAAAGGGCTTTGTGAAGTCAGGCTGTCTCAGTATAGGCTCCCGGGTCAACTGTTCACGTAGGGTGCCAAAGGCCTCCTCACAGGCCTTCGACCACTGGACCTTCTTCAGCTGGGAGCATCTCATCAGGTCTGTGAGGGGGGCCGCGAGCGTGGCAAAGTTAGGTACAAATCGCCGGTAGTATCCGGCCAGCCCTAGGAACTGCCGAATTTGTCTTTTGGTCGTGGGTGTGGGGTAGCTTTTAAAGGCCTCTACCTTATCCACTAAAGGGCGGAGCCTCCCCCGGTCCACCATATAGCCTAGGTAGGTTACTTCTCGTTCACTCAAGTGGCATTTGGCCGGGTTGGCGGTGAGACCTGCCTTGCCCAGGGCCCGCAGCACGTCAGTGAGGTGTTGAAGGTGTTCCTCCCAGCTGGAACTGTAAATGATGATGTCGTCGATATATGCTGCAGCGTACGAACTATGGGGGCTCAGTACTTGATTCATGAGCCGCTGGAAGGTGGCCGTGGCCCCGTGTAACCCAAAAGGCATCATTGTGAATTGGAAGAGGCCGAATGGCGTAGGAAGAGCTGTCTTTTCTCTGGAGGTGGGTGTCAGGGGGATCTGCTAGTATCCCTTGGTCAGGTCTAGGGTGGAGATGAATTCTGCCTTACCCAATCGTTCCAGCAGCTCATCCACCCGGGGCATGAAATAGGCATCAAAACGAATGATCGCGTTCACCTTGCAGAAGTCAATGCAGAACCGGACTGTCCCATCTGGCTTGGGGACTAGTACTATCGGGCTCCGCCATTCACTTCTTGACTCTTCGACCACTCCTAGGGCCAACACATCTTCTTGGGGAGCAGGCAGTGGCTCTCCCTCACTTTATGGCCGGGGATGGTGGCGATATGATGGCTGGTCAATGTGGTCCTCCCTGGCTGGGTTGACAGAACTGTGGGGAAGGCGTCTATTAGCTGCCGTACCTGTTCCTGCTGTACCGGGTTGAGCCCTGGGCCTATGGCTGCTGCCCCTGGTTCCACAGGTTCCCCAGCCAATGGCCCCAACTCTGGTTCTGGTGGATATGGGGCAATCATCAGGCCTTCGCGGGCTCTCCAGGCCTTAAGGAGGTTCACATGGTAGACTTGTGTGTCCCTTCTTTGGCCTGACAGCCGGACTTCGTAGTCGACAGGCCCTATTCGTCTGGTAACCTCAAAGGGGCCTTGCCACTTTGCCAACAGTTTGGACACGGAGGATGGTAGCAATAGGAGGACACGGTCCCCACGCTCAAAACTTCTCATCTTAGCTCCCTTATTATACTGAGCTTCCTGACTGCTCTGGGCCTTCACCAGGTTCTCCCGTGCCAAGGCTCCCAACTCGTGTAGCTGTTCCCGTAGTTGGAGGATATATTGAACGGATTCCCTGACCCAGGTCTCCTGTTCTTCCCATGTTTCTCTCAGGAGATCCAGGTTCCCCCGGGGTCTCCTCCCGTAGAGGAGTTTGAAAGGGGAGAACCCTGTGGATGCCTGTGGTACCTTTCTCACAGCAAAGAGGAGCACTGGGAGCAGCTTATCCCAGTGCCGAGGGTTGTTGTCCACAAACTTTCTCAGCATGGCTTTCAGGGTGCTGTTAAATCTCTCTACCAACCCATCCGTCTGAGGGTGGTAGGCGGAGGTCTTAAGTGCATGGATATTCAGCAGCCGGCACAATTCCGCCATCAACCTAGAGGTTACATTAGTCCCTTGGTCCGTCAGTATCTCCTGCGGCAGGCCGACCCGAGTAAAGACCTGTAGGAGCTCATTGGCGATGATCAGGGCCGTGGCGATCCGTAGTGGCACCGCCTCCGGGTACCGTGTGGCATAGTCAACCACGACAAGGATGTACTTGTAGCCCGAACTGCTCTTTTCCAAGGGCCCCACCAAGTCCATGCCAATCCTCTCAAAAGGTGTTCCAATCACCGGCAGAGGCACCAGGGGGGCTTTTGGTACCCCCTTTGGGCTGGCCTTCTGGCACTCAGGGCAAGAGGCGCAGTACTCCCGCACCTCCTGGTGAATGCCCGGCCAGAGGAACCTCTGGGCCACCCATTGTAGTGTTTTAACTCTCCCCAGATGCCCCGCCCAAGGTACCGAGTGAGCCAAGTGGAGCAAGTTCCGCCGGAACCTCCTCGGGACTAACAGTTGGCGCAATTCTTCCTTCGTCTGGGGTTCCCGGACCACCCGATAAAGTAGGTCATTATGGATCTCAAAGCGGGGACCTTGCTGCCAGCATGCGGGTGGGTCTTCCTCCCCCGAGGTTCCCCTTGCTTGCTCCCAGGCGCGGCTGAAGGTGGAGTCCCCCCTCTGTGCTTCTAAGAAATCCGCATCGACATCCAGCCATCCCTGGCCCCCCCTCGCCTGGGTCTCGGCCAGCGACCGGCCTCCTCTGTCTATCTCGGGATTCTCCGAAGGCCCCTCCAGGGGGTCATCTGGCGTGGCCTGGCATAGTAACCCCAGCCTTTTGGCCTGCCCCCCACTTTGCCACACCGGTTGGGCACTCCATTCTTTCAGGAGTTCAGTGAAGCCCGGCCGGTCACATCCCAGAATCACTGGGTAAGAGAGCTTTGGGGCCACACCAACCAGACACCGCCCTCCCTGCCGTGCCATCTCGAGCTGCACCCAGACGGTGGGATAGGGCTTCACGTCCCCATGGATACATTGCAGGTGTATGGGGGGTCCCGTGGGGCCGGTGGGCTCTACCAGCCCCGCCCGGATAACTGACTGGCTACATCCGGAATCTACCAAGGCCATGGTAGGCATCCCATTTACTCTCACCGGCACAAGGATCTTCCCTGGTTCCCACCTCCAGGCCCGTTGACCAGCAGTCCAAACCTGCCCATAGTTACAATCCATGTATGGACATTCCCTCTGGAAATGCCCTGTCTGTCCGCACTCATAACACCGCTCCCGATTTCCTTCTCAGAGTGGGGTGTTTAGGGGGATGTGCTTCCTCCCCGATGAGTCATATTGGCTTCACATGGGTGTCGCCCCCTGGGGTTCCCTTGCACCACGGGTCGGTGGGGTCCCTGAGGGCTGGGCGGATGGATGGGGGGTCCCTCCTTCCGCCTTGCGGACCTCCCATACCGGGATTGGGTTCCATTTGCCCGAGTTCCTCCCTTTGGAGCCGGTCCTCGGTTCCCCCTCCACGGCCAGGTAATCCTCCATTAGAGACGTTGCCTCCGCGAGGGTCTTTGGGCGGTGCCGTTGCACCCACTCCTTCCCCCCGGTAGGAAGGGCCTGCAGGAGCTGTTCTAGGGCCACAGCCTTGGCTACTTGAGCACTCGTCCGGTGTTCTGGTTCTAGCCACCTCCAACAGAGGTCGCGGATCCGTTGTGCCATGACTCGTGGTCTAGTCCCCGGCACGTAGCGTTCTCGGTGGAGTCGCTGGTGATAAGTCTTGGGGCTGTTCCCTGTCTGGTATAAGATGGCTGCCTTGACTTTGGAATAGTCTAGCGCCTCCTGCGGGTCGAGGTTGCGGTAAGTGGCTTGCGCCGGGCCAGTCAGGTAGGGGGCTAGAATAATGGCCCAATGCACGTTGGGCCATTGGACAGCGGTTGCCACCCGCTCGAATGTCATGAGAAAGGCCTCGGGGTCGTCCCCGGACCCCATCTTGCTTAGATGTACTGGCAGCCCTCCGAGGCCATCACCGGCCCTGTCCCCTCCTGGGGGAGGACTTGGTGCGCGTCCAAGCAGCGTGGTCATCTGTTGGAATAACCAATCCTGGCTGGCCTGTTGTTGGGAGGCCAGCTCCCTAATCAGCTGCTGCTGTTGCTCCTGCTGCCATGCCGCTTGCAGTTGCTGTTGGGCAGCTAGTTGTTGGAGCAACTCGGTTTGTTGCTGCTGCTGCTGCGCAGCCTGCTGCTGCTGGTTCTCCAGCAGCCACTTCAGTAGCTTCTCTGGTTCCATCCTGAGCGTCTGGGTCCTTACTTCAGGCCCTGATCGCTGCCCACATTCTCCACCAGTTGTGACGGGTCCGGCTCCACAGCGCCCCTTTGTGGAAGAGGTGGCTGAGGTGTCGGGGCCTCGCCACTCTTAAGTCTTTGCACCCATCCCTTTAAGGGCGTCCTGTTGTGTCCCAATGGCCAAAGTCTATGCAACTTGCCCCGCATATCGGGGCCGTGAGGCCCAACGGACAGAGTCCATATAACTCACCCCACGGTTCAGAGTCCATGTAACTTGCCCCGAGGTCCAGGGCCATGTGGCCCAACGGCCAGAGTCCATACAACTCGCCCCACAGATCAGGGCAGTGTGGCCTAGTGGCCAGAGTCCATAGAACTCACCCCATGGTTCAGGGCAGTGTGGCCCAACGGCCAGTCTATACAACTGGCCCCGCAGATCAGGGCAGTGTGGCCTAGCGGCCAGAGTCCATATAACGCACCCTGAGGTTCAGGGCAGTGTGGCCTAGCTGCCACAGGAGTAGGGGGACCCAGGACCACCCTCTCCACCGGGTCCCGACCCAGGGCTTACCTGTTAGCGGGATTCCCCTTGTACCTAGCTCGGCGGGGATCCACCCGCAACACACCGAGCATCAGTGCGGCTTTAACGCCGCCAGTCTCTAAAGTTCCCCTGGGTCACTTCCTACCCTCAACATGGTTCTCCGGTCCATCCCCTCCAATCGCAGCCTCCATCCGGGGTGCAGAGGGTGTCACGGCTTGGTTGGCCCCTGGATCCTGGGGTGTTGGCTGTCCTGCCTCGGGAGCTGGCGGTGTGCTTCCTTTTCCCCCTGTGGTCAACCCAGACTGAGCCGCTTTGCAGGCTTTTATACCTAGGCTCCAGTTGGAGCATGCCCAGCAGGGCTTCCGGGGCGGGGCTTCCTCTGCCAGTAAGGAAGGGTTGACCCCTGCGGTACCAGTGCGGGGCTGCTCTGCCCCGTCACAATGCTTGATATACACTTACCAAAACAACTGCTGTACACCCAACTCACCAAAGGAAAAAGGAAACGGGGAGGCCAAAAGAAACACTTTAAAGACACCCTCAAGATAAACATCAAGAGATGTGGCATTGACACCACACACTGGGAGACAGCAGCCCAGGGTAGAGATAACTGGCAAAGACTTGTCAGAGAGGGAGTGTCCACTTTTGAAGAAAATCGCCTTGCCCTGGTTGCAGAAAAATGCCAGAAAAGAAAGGAAAGACAATTGTCACTCAGCAATTGTGGCCCAACCGTGTCTTCCAACACCACCTGAAACATCTGCCAACGAGCCTGTGGCTCAAGGATCATACTCCTCAGTCACAAAAGGACCCATAAAAAATAAAACCCATGAAAGAGATCCTTGACCTTGAGGGATCACCGATGATGATGATGATGATGATGATGATGATGACCTGATCCCACCATTACCTGTGAGGTTGAAACAACTTGGAAAGAGGCTTGAGAATTACTTCCCTTATTCCACACTGTAGGACAGCATGCAAAGTATTGAGCTTTGGGACAGGGGGGTGGAGACTGGCAAGCTATTCCTGCCCTGCAGGAAGAAGAGGGCCCAGCAGCTCAGTTGGGCTAGAGATGCCAAAGGAGACAGACACCTCCCAGCTGCTGTTGAATCAGGAACCTGAAGAGGATTCCTGCAGTGCTGAGAAACTGCCAGAGCTGTCTACTGACAGGGGCACTAAGAAGCTGCTGGGACTGCCACTTGCCACAGACACCAAGGAGACAGGGGACACCTATGGAGCACAGGTACCCAGCAAGGGAGACATAGGAAGTGGCCCATGGAAACCATATTTTAGTCCAGTTGGATTGTTGCCCAAATCAACATCAGCATGTTTCAGCTGGATCCCCACTGTCCCAGTGGAAGAAGAAGCTGTCACTGTTAGGGCCCTGAACTGGGACTCGGTGGAGTAGGATGGACCCAGATCCCTCTTCCCACATACTACCAATGCCACTCTGGCTTGGCAGCCTCCTCACCTTTGGCCAAGAGGCCTGAGTTTGTCTGCAGAGTTGGAACCCCAGATCATTTGTTGTTCTGCCCTGCCTGAGGGCCTGAGCTTCTAGACTGTTTGGTTCTCTGCCCTCTCCAAGGTGCCTAAGCCCCTAGACTGGCTCGTGCTTTGCCCTGCCTGAGGGCCTGAGTGTCAGAAACTTCTTATGGCTCCACCCTGCCCAGAGGGCCTGAGCTCCAGAGACTGCTAATTCTTCCCCATAAAGAGTGTCTTTCTAGATATGTAGCAGCAAGGGGACATGGCCTCCCCAAGACTGACAGGGAAGGTCGGCCACAGACCTCTTACACCAGGACACTTTTATTTATACACCTAAGTACAATTTTGAGCCTAACGTTAGACATTCAGTTTGATATACCGTTAAAATCCAAACAAAACAGTTTTTGCTCCCACATTTCATTGATATCTAAACATGTTTACTCTGTTTACTGATGACTAGAGGCTGTTTGTTTTGAGAATGTGTGTTTCCATAACTGAAGTGGGAACATCCATATATTTTTGACATAGTTATGTGAGCCTGAGAGTTATTTATTTTGTTACACAGGCCTTGTCTACACCACAAAATACCGTGCATGTGAAATCCAGGGTGTGAATCCACAACATACCAGTTTGCTGCACAGTAGCATCCCATATGGACACTGCTGCAGAGCACTGAATGTCCTGCAGTACTACAGTAGTGGAAAGCCAAGCCCTTTTGGTGAGCTGTAGCAGTGCCCACATGGGATGTTACTGCAAGGCAAACTGATATGCTGTAAATTCATACCCTGGCTTGCGAAGTAGACAAGTCTTTAGACTTTCATGTACTTTTTAAATTTACATCCAGAAAACCTGTGAAAAGAAATTGGACACTGATTCCACTCACCTCAGCATACCTACACATGCAAAAATGGGTTCTGTCGGAAGGGGAGGATTTTGATCTCATCACATGGGAATCTGGGGAAGGTCATTTCTCAGAGCTATGTTGTGAAATAGACAACACCCTACATTTATTGGCAGAGAGAAAAGGGAAAGGTTCCATTTATTTTGCCCAGATATCTAAGAATATCAGCACAATGGGAAAGACCACAGGAGAATCTAGCCTTTACCTCCTGAATATTTTCAGCTGTATTAGGAAAATGCACAAACTCATAGACATGTGTCAGTTTGATACTCAAGAACAGATTCTGGCACCTGGAAAGAGACCTGATTGACACTTGTCATGTCTAATGTAACTTTTTGAAACAACCTACATCCACAAGGCCTCTTCTCCTGCATAGAAAGTGGGAGTCGTCCTTTTAGTAAGTATCAGAGTTGAGATGTCATAGCATCACTAGTGTCTAAGATTACACCTTTGTTGTCTCTGCAAATGCAAATTCTACTTTGCAAAGGTGAAAGCGGATCCTGTACTTAAGGTCTGTAACCTAATGAAAGTTTGCTATTTGTATTATTTGTATTCATGTAATGTCTAGAAGCTTCTCACTGACTCATCACTCCAGAGTGCCCCCTTGTGGCATGACCCAGAATTACAGCAACTCTGCCTCACTCTCCTCCAGAGTTCACTGGTCTGACATAGTGGTGACTTGGCCCTCTGCATATCAATGTCCCAAATAAGTCACATCCAACAAAATAAAGGCAATCAACACAACATTTTCCCCTCACATCCAGGCTCCTCTACAATCTCAGTCTCCTTCCAGGACAACGGCTTGTAGGGCTTCCCCTTATAGTCCCTCAGCAAAGCTAAATAAAACCAAATAAAAATACAAACTAAGAAACAATCCACACAACCAGGCCTTGAGCATGAGTCCATCTTAAAGTCTCTCCAGTTCCTCATTCTTCTACAGCACGCCCACCCACAGGGCTGCCTCCCTAGAAACTAGCTCCTTTTCAAGGCCCATCCCAGGAGCTAGCTTTGATCCTGCAGCTTTCCCACAGCTCTCCCTCTGATTCCTTCACTTCCCACAGAGTGGGAACTCTAAACCACTCCTCTTCTGCAACTCCTTCCCCCAACTGCACCAAACTCCTTCCTTTTAACTCCTCTCTGAGCCCGACACATCCTCCAGGTGTAAGAAGATGGGGTTAATAGAGTCCACGGGCACCAATTAATGCCTTCTTGGCCTGTGTGGGCTTTATACACTGTATCACAAGGCCCTAACTAAGACTGGAGCCCCATTGTGCTAGGTGTCATACAGACACAGACTAAGAGACAATTCCTACCAGGAAAATCTTACAATCAAAATAGATAAGACATACAAAGGGAAACGGGCACAGTTTGTTGAAGTGACTTACCTAACATCACACAACAGGCTAGCGACAGAGCTAGAAATAGAATGTAGGTTACTGAGTCCCTGTACAGAACCCAATCCATGGGCCCATGCTGCCTCCAGAAGTTTGTATACATCAGCTTTTCTTCCCCTCCTTCTGCAACTGCCAAAATATGAAATGCACCGTCACTGCTCCTGAGGCATTTCTCAGTCCTGCATCAGATATTGTACCCCGTGGAGATGACTACAGTGTATAGCAGGTACCAGATAACATCTCTCAAAGAGCAAATGTAGATGTATGTAGGAAAAGGTTTTATTGGGTGCTAGATTAAAATGACACATTATATAGATATTACTAGCAGGCATATTTGTAATTGGAATGCTCGTAACAAATGCCATCCACATGTAACATGACCATGAACCATAAAAAGCTTGGATGGAGTTGTGACCTGGCAACATCACTCACTTAAATTTGGCCTGTGCCATGTGAATGAAGGGTGGGTTATGGGAGAGAGTCGAGCTATTGAGTGGCCAGGATTGGGAGGAGCCACCTCAGCCTGTGACAGGAATGGAGCACTAAGCTGGCATGAGGGTATATCAGCTCCTATGCATGGTCAGGAAGCTCCCAATGGCAGTGGATGAGGGACGGATCAGAAGTTGTTGGTGGGTGTGAAGGGGCAGAGCAGCCCTGCACTGGTACTTCAGGGGTTAATCCTTCCTTCCTGGTAGAGGAAGCCCCGCCTCGGAAGCCCTGCTAGGCATGCTCCAACTGGAGCCTAGGTATAAAAGCCTGCAAAGCGGCTCAGTCTGGGCTGACCACCAGGGGAGAAGGAAGCACACCGCCAGCTCCCAAGGCAGGACAGCCAACACCCCAGGATCCAGGGGCTAACCAAGCCGGGACACCCTCTGCACCCCGGATGGAGGCTGCAACAGGAGGGGACGGACTGGAGAACTAGACATTGAGGGTAGAAAGTGACCCAGGGGAGCTTTAGAGGCCAACAGCGTTAAAGCCACACTGACGCTCGGCGTGTCGCGGGTGGATCCCCGTCCAGCTAAGCGCAAGGGGGAACCCCGCCAATAGGAGAGCCCTGGGTCAGGACCCGGTGGAGAGAGCAGGCCCGGGTCCCCCTACTACTCTGGCCATTAGGCTGCACTTCCCCACCGGAGAGAGGGAAGGCTATGGACTCTGGCCATTGGGCCACACTGTCCTGATACACAGGGCGAGTTGTATGGACTCTGGTCACTGGGCCATGCTGCCCTGATCCTCGGGGCGAGTTCTAGGGACTCTGGCCGCTGGCCCACGATGCCCTGATCCTCGGGGCGAGTTATATGGACTCTGGCTATTGGGACATGCTGCCCTGATACTCGGGGTGCGACACACGGACTCTGGCCATTAGGTCCTGCTACCACGACCAAGGGGCGAGCAAGGGGAAACCGGCCATTAGGCCACAACAGGATGCCCTAAAAGGGACGGGCGTAGGGACTTAAGAGTGGTGAGGCCCCGACACCTCAGCTACCCCTGCCACAAAGGGGCGCTGCGGTGCCAAACCCATCACAGTGGGTTATGAGGGGAGTGGGAAATGTGGAGGGGTAGCAGGGTGAGGGGTTGAGCAGAGTTGGAGGGGAAATGGGGGGTGTTGGGGGCTGTGGCTGATGGGGTGGGACAGTTATTCAGGGATTGGTGTGTGGGATAGAGTATGTATGGAGTGGGGTCGCTTTGTTGATCAACCCCTGTTCATGCCGCACAGCAACTGGAACAGAGTGAGAGTGGGGTTACAGTGCCACTCAAATTTGGCCCGGTTACCCTTCCATGATGATGGGGGGAGGGCATTCAGGTCAACTTCAAGTGAAGGTGGGAGCCTCCAGTTTCCATAGAGCATGAGGTCCAAAATTCCTTTTTCCTGCTTCTTCATGACGGTAAGAGATAACATGTTACCTCCATAATACAGTGAATTTTTTCTGATGTTGCATGTGATACTTAGGACCTGATCCTCAGCTGGTATAAATTGACACAGTTAATGGATCAATGCTGATTTACTGCAGCTGAGGATCTGTCCCTTGATGTATGATTAGGAATATTGTGTTATAATTGTTAGACATCTGTCTGATGCATTAAAAAATCTCTAGTTACCACTTTTATCCTTAGCCCTGGTTGTGCCTCCTGAGGAGCTATAGGTATTTATACCTGACAAACTGTAATGTAGCTGCTCTTCACAGTTGTAATCTAAACCAGAATATAAAGAAGTAAAGTGAGAGAGGAAACAGAGTAAACTCTGTCTTCCTCCTCCTTTTGCCTTTGCATAAACCCAGAATTTATTCACACCCAGTTTTCTCCCAGCTCAGAATGAGAAAATAAGATGAGCGGAAGAGCAAAGAATCACCAGTATTGCCTTTTCCCTTATGTATTGTTTATATTTTCATGTGGATCATGTCCTCAATTTTCAAAATGCTCATGATGTGTCATGATCACTTGTATTATATAACAAGGGAGCCAAAAAAAGGATATCTATTTTTGTGAGTAAATGGATGAATGCTTGATTGGTGTGAATGTTGTACTTTAACTTTTATGAGAGCAGCCCTTTGAAAAGTTCATGGGCACTCAAGAAGAGTCTTGGAGCTGTATTACAAAATTGAAAAAGAAATTTCCATCCAAGCCACCAACAAATTAGCTCCACATTATCAATAATTTCATAGTTCTCAAGAAAGCACATTTATTTATATTGCTATCATGAACCAAATGCAGACAGGCTAATTCTTCTGGTTGCTGATTTCTCAAAATATTTGATACAGTTATTCTGTTATCATTATGTGTTTTGGCATTATTCTGCCTCATTACTTTTTTCATCATCTTTGATTATAGTTGGTTGGGTAGTTGTTCATGACTGAACAGAGAATAAAGTTTATTTTTTTATTTCAAATTTGTATGAGAGTCTTTGCTTTACTTTTCTAGTGAGATGATTTTTGGGGGCTGAACGACCTGTTGGGAGTTAGGTACCCATTTAGCTTTTGATTACATTGCTGTTGTACAGAAAACTGTTTAAACATTACTTACAAGTACTGCCTAAGAGCAACCTTGGTTAGATATTAAATGTGAAAACGAGTGTTAATACAATATGAGGAATGAGAAATTAAGCCCTCACACATCAGAATGTGTCGGAAGTTAAGGTGGCTCCAACATTGTTAATTCAGCTATACTGTCTGTTCTGGGTGGGATTTTCAAAAGCACTCAGCATTGGTCTACCTCAGCTCCCTGAGGTCAATGTTAAAACTCTCATAGACTTTAAAAATCTCACCTAAGCGTTTCATAGGATACATTAATAGGGTGACCAGACATCCCATTTTTAAAGGGACAGTCCCATATTTAAGTCCTCCTGCAGGTGTCCTGACTTTTTCGTAAAAACAGGCAAATTGTCCAGTATTTTCTGTCTCTCTCTCATCAGTACTGGCGGGTCCTGCTACTGGCCGGATCCCTGCTTGCCAGACACCTGCCCACCAGCAGTGAGTTGGGGGTGGGGGATTCTAGTGGCGGACGATGCGGGTGGGTGTGCAAGGCTGGTAGTGGAGCAAAGATGCAATGTGTAGGGCCGGCCGCTCCCCTTCCTGGTCCATCAGCCCAGCCTGCTGCGTGCCGGCACTCGAACAGCAGAGCCCAGCCCCCCCGCCCCATTTCCGGCCGGCGCTGGCTGCACACTGTGAGCTGCAGTGGCTGGTGAGTGCAGGTAGGCGCCAGGCGGTGGCCAGTTATGTGTCGCCTCTGCTGCCCACCCATCAGCCCTTTACATGCTTCCCCTCTCGCTGTCCTCTCACAGCTTTGCCCCTTCGCCACCCTGCTCCTTCACATCTCCCCCAGCGGGGCACTTACCACTCCCAGCGCTGTGCAGAAAACCAGCCCCTGGTCAGAGTACTCCGCTCACCACCAGCCTGGCTGGCAGGCTCCTTCCCTTTCCCACTACTGGCCAGGAGGAGCTGAGCCCTGCATGTGCCAAAGCCCCTCAGAGCGCTGGCATGGGGAAGTCTCTCCACCCCTCAGCTAAGCTCTGGAGTGGCAGGTAGAGGGAAGCGATTTCCAGCCTGTTCCCACCCCAACCATGCAGGGTCCACAGCAGCACTTGAGGCAGGGGCTTAGCACCCTCTTCACTGCCACTCCCCGCATGCCCTGGGTCCTACCCCCAGGGAGTCAAGGGCAGCTCCGCCCCCTAGGCATCCTTCCCTGCTGAGCCACCTCTCTGGCCAGGTTCACTGAAGCTCCTGCAGTCAGGTTCCCTGGGCCCTGGTGCACAATGCATACTTAGGGTTTAACCCCTTCCTGCCCATGCTGTAGCCAGAGGTGGCTGGGTCGGTGGCCAGCAGCAGCTTGGAGGTGGGACAATCTGCTTCTAGCCACACGGGGGGAGGGAGATGGGAAGAAAAGATGAGCTCTGCAAAGACACAGGCCAGGTCATCCCTTCCGCCTCCTGCCCTGAGGCTGGAAGCAGCTCCCATCCCTTCCTTCCTGCACAGTGCTGAAAGGCTGCTGCTGGCCACATTCTGGTGTGGACCCTGGCAGAAATCGGGGGGGGGGGCATGTGACCCTGCATGTCCACCCCCCACATGTTCCCTCAGAAAGACGTGGTGCCAGATACCAGGAGAGGGGGGTCCATCCCGGGAGCCCAGCCATGCAGAGAGGGGGGAGAGCATCGGGAAGGAAGGGGAGGGTCAGTCGGTCACCCCCCTGTGTGAGAGATGTGAACAGGAGTGTGTGTATGTCACCTCTCCCCATGTGAACCCTAAAGCCTTAAAGATAAGAAGGTAAATAAAAAGAATCCAACTATGCAGTATTTCTTTTTAACAGGGGCTTGGTCAACATATGTTAATTTGAATGTTTGTACTGCATAGTTCTTATTGATTGCCATTGAACTCACTTGAATACGAGTAATTTTACCAGGTGTCCCATGTTCAGCATAGAGAAACATGGTCACCCTATACATTAATAACCCACAAAGGTTGAGGGACAAGTTTCCTATTGGTATAAATTGGCAGCACTCCAGTTTGCACCAGCAGAGAATTCACCCTCAGGTTTAAAAAGACCTGGAAAATACTACAAATGTTCATTCTGGTTTGAGCTAACATCTTGAGAGTAATCTTAAATCTTAGAATTTCCTGACTGTTCTTAGATTGTTTTCACAACCATAACAATTCATTAATGTTTGTTGTTGCATTTCATTCCCTTGGTGTGAGTGTGTTTAAAGAAAAAATAAAACTTGGTAAATCAGAGCTATTCAGTTTGCAGCATTTACAAGCCAGCTTCATCAGTAGACCTCATAATCTCTGTTCTGGATCGGTGCATCTTGCAGAGCTGACAAGCTCCAATGTCTTTCTTTTACCATGGACCCCGATACTAGCCATCCAATACTGAGACCCGATAAACTTATCCATCCTGAGATCTCCAGAACCAAGTGTTTACATTTTTCAAAGTGATTCATGGTTTCAGCTGCCTTCATTTTTGCATGCTGACTCTGAGACTTTTTAAAGGTATTTGATTGTCATTGTCATCGATCAGTCTATCAGCCCGCACCAAGAGAGCACTGATCACAACACGTCAGACATGTTGTTCTAGCCAGTCCTCCAACTACCCACTGGCTAGGCTGTCAGTAGCACCAGACACCCAATTGACATAGTGCACAGCAGCCCAGAATTCCTGAGTGATCCGCCAACCGCAGCCTCCCAAGCAGCTGGGATTACAGGCACGCGCCACCACACCAGGCATGTTTGATTGTGAGCCCTTCAAAATAGGGACTGTCTCTTAATCTATTGCTTGAACAACATCTAGCACAATGGAACTTTCTCCAGATGGGAGCCTTTGGGCACTCTTAAAGCTCAATGTTACTATTGCTTATACTAAGTACTTCTTCTTGGAAAATTTCAAACCCAGTGTTTTAGATGCAAGATATTCAGATGATGCAGATAAACACCCACTTCTTAGTGCTTCTTGGAACTGCCACTCCAAACCTCTTAAAGGTTGCTCTTCAAAAGATATTTATTGCTTGCTGATCTAGAGGAAGTGCTGGCAACAAGTTCAGAAAGCTTGAAAGCCTTGTTTTGAAAACTATAGGCCCGATTTTGATCTCACCTCACTGGCACCAATCAGGAAACACTTAATTGAAACCAAAGGAATTACATTGTTGTAAAAAAATCAAAAGTGAGAACAGAATTATGCCTAGTTTCTCCAATTCTAATAATGTTTTATTGGGTCATCAGCATGTTTTGAACATGGAATTGCAGGTTATTAGCTTAAACTGTAGAGGCTCATGTTTAAGGAGAAACTTAACAGGTATCTACAGTAGATTTATCTTCATATGAGGCTCAGATGGGACAAAGACACACACTCATCCAGGGAGGATTACACGTATTGCTCCAAAGTTTTACTTAAAAAATAAAATCAAAAGCCCTAATTCTGGATTTGCTGGAATCAAATGAAATTTGTCTTGCATTAACAAGGGGTTCAATCCATTAAATAAATTAGAGCTACAATATGCAGTTCAAATATGACATGCTGAAGCAATGCCAATATCTTTCCATATTTAAATGTCAAATACAGTTTCTAATTATTTTTTTTCAGGGAGCATAGTAGAACCTAAAGTATAATTCAGTTGACCTATTTAAGGTTTAACAAAACTCTAATTTTTAACCACAGAAGAGTTTAAGAACCCATCACAGTTTCAGGGTAACTGCACATGTATCTCCAACAACTTGATCCATTCCATGAGTGCCCAGTCAGGTCTTAGGTCTCCAGACTTTGCTTATCTCTGAGCAAGGACCTTTGTTTTATTCTCTTCGAACAGGGGATTTTAAGGCCGCTCAGCTCACTTCCTTACACTGCAATATCTCCAAGAAACCAAGCTCCCTAACAGACAGCGCCTGTGCTTTGCTTTCTTTCCAAGGGCTATGAACAACGTATTGCCAGCAGTTACAAGTTACCCCACAGCTCTAGGCAAACACATTTATTCTTAAGGTAAAAGCATTACAGAGAAAACAACAAAAACAATGAAGAGATTTAAATACACACTAAACATGAGGAGTCACCCATTAGTTTTATGGGGCCCTAGTTGGGCCCCATTTTGGACAGAAGGTCCTGTCCATATTCTGGATGAGAAAGAAGTCCCCGTGTCAGTTTTAATGCAGTCTTTATACCAAAAGCCCTTTTTTTCCTTTCTGTCTCTAGAAAACACAGTCTTAATCATCATATGCAAACAGTCCCAGGGTGTGGTACCTCTAGATTTGTTTATTCTCAGAAACTCCCCTGTTTTATTTCCTGTAAAAGCTTTAGTAACCTCCACCATGCAGTAGAACACAATCATACATAACCCATTCACAAATTTAATACAATGGACCTCAAAGATACTGCATGGGGTTGCAGTATCTGTCACAGTTCCCCTTTACATGATCATATAGATTTTAGATTTTTCTTGAAAAACTTGCGGGGGAGGGGATATCTGTGTACAATAGATAAAAATATATTTTCCAATCCCAAGGGTATCATATTGTAACCTGTATGTGCTCTCTCAAATAAAAGTAAAATCCTAGAAAAAAAGTGAATGAACTACTGAGACTTTTGACCACAAATTACAGTTTAAGTCACTGTGTTATTGAACTCACTTCTTAAATTTTATGTTGTTTGTAATACCTCTTTTCTATTTTAAAAACAACTTCACAAGGACTGTAAATTCTGGTCCAGTGACGATTTTAAGGGAACACAGATCCAACCAAATGCATGTGACCGTGCATAGATGAAATTTCCAATATGTATCTCAAAAGGCAAATAGAAGGATAAAGATAACTTTGCTGTTTTCTATGTAGTCATCTTCCTAAATAGGAACTAAAGACTCAATAGACTGTACTTTATTTTGACTTGTAAGCCAGAAATGCTATGCAAACTGGAGGCAATTTTTCCTGATTGTTATTCTCCTGCAGTTAGGAAACTTTATTTAACATTATATGCTCAGTTCTAATCAGAGATAAAGTACTTGGGTACATCCTATGTATATTGAAACATCTGCTACAGTATTTGTGCATGTATTTATGATGGTGAATGTCTTGCATTCTGCGGGATTTGTGCTGAAAATGCACATCCCACGGATATCAGATTAGTCTAACTCTCTGAACCTCTTTCTTCTCTGCTATATAGTATACCTTCTATCTTGCACCTGCATTTCTCATGTTGGACAAGTTCCAAAGCCCAGTGATGTCAATGGAGCTACTCCATTGACCAGTGCACTTTGGATCAGGCCAGTTAGCAAATAATGAAGCCCCACACATCTGCATTTATTTCCTACAGTGCATCTGAGCAGTTCCTAGTGCTCTTGACTGTTTATTTTTAGAGCAATTCCAACTGCTGAATTTTATTGTTATTTATTTCACAGAGCATCTTTGGCCAATGCACTTTACAAGTATTGAGAAAGAGAGCAGAGAAAGAGGGAGCTTGGTTAACTACTTGTAGAGAATAAATGATCTTTTAGAGATTTGAAAGAAAAAGGTGATATAAGTAAAATGAATCAAAAGAGAGAGCTTAATCCACCAAAGACAGGCAAGAAGAGAGGCAATGTGGGAAGTTAATAAGGATGAGAGATTTAACATTGTCTTAGATGGGCTTGCTTTCTATGTCTCAAAAAAAAAAAAGCTCAGCAAGCGCGTGCCTAGGGTGGCAAGCCGTGGGGGGAGCAGTGAAGGTTGCTGTGAGGGCAGCAGTTAGGCAGCCTTCGGCGGCATTTCTGTGGGAGGTCTGCCAGTCCCGCGGCTTCGGCGGCAATTCGGCGGCGGGCACACCAACGGCGCAGGACCGGCAGATCACCCGCAGAAACGCCAACGAATCCACATGACCAGCGGACCGCCCGCAGGCGTGCCGCCGAAGGCCGCCTAACTGCCATGCTTGGGGCTTCAAAAATCATAGAGCCGCCCCTGATGAGCAACTTGTCATGAGTGTATATAGATCTTCTTCCTAAATGACAGTTAAGCAAAGGGAAACATTTGCACTTGCCAACTATGATATGCATTTATAATTTTGAAGATCCATTAAGAAAGCTGGAAAGAGATTAGCAGAATACATCGCAAACAGAAGGAATGACAAATGAGCAGAACTTAGATTATCCCCAAACCCTGTCCACAAAGAGTGACAAAAGTGAAAGCTGCAAATGTTCAATGCTGTTATGCAAGTCTCCGACAGCTTGCTTAAAGGGCTGTTATGCACTCAGCAAAGTGACTGCAAACATGACACTTTTTTGCTGCACTTGTCTGCTCACTGCATGTTCTCCAAATTGCATCTGCTTGGTTTACTGATCAAAAAGAAAATTTTACCACTGCAGTCAACAACAGTGAGGAGGATTCAACTTTACCTCATGCATCATCAACAAAATTGCCTCATACATTTTGGTTACAGAATCATTATTGATCCTGATGATGTATGAGGCAGAAAAAAAGTTTTTTTCCCCCTACACCAACTTGACTTTGCTAGAACTGGTAATAAGAAAACAGAAGATGGGGAGATTAAAGTGAGCAAATTTATTATGGAAGTCACTGATGGAGAATAAAAATGGACCAGAAGGATGCCATTTTTACAGTTACTCTTCTGATCTTTATTACATTTTAACATTCAAAACACAAGGTGAAGGAGAGCAAGCAAATAGAATGAGCAAAGGCAACTGAACTGATAGACACTGAGCATGTAAGCAAGTACAACACAGCACAATGTACCCATTGCAAGTTGTATAAGATGCTGATCATGTTGTTTGTGCAGAGGGAGAAAAATAACCTAATCATCACATTGCTTCGGCTTTCTTTCCAAGATATATAAAAAAGCCCAAAGATTTCTAGTAGATGCTGGAGTTTGTTTGGCCAGACATTCCTCAATAACTGAAAAAAATACTGAAAAACTATTAGTTTGAAATTCTGTCCTGTTTCTAAGATTTACTACTTCAAAAAGATGTTAATACACCAGTTTTGTAAGCTACATCTTTGAATATATGTAGATGGGTTTGCAAATCTCTATATGCAACATCTAGTTTTTCCCTGGCAACATCATTTCTACATTCCTGTCAGCTATTAAAATCTGATTTTCATAGCAATGGTGAATTCTCTGGATTGTTTCCTTACATATATTCAAATGAGAGCACAAGGGAAGAAGTGTGTGATTATTTTTTCCTAGGGACAAATCCTGGGTCTCATTTAGGCATCAGTACAATCATGGTAGTCTCATAGGGTTACACAATAGGCCAGGCTACTCTAGCATGTGGATGGTTAGTCTGCACAAACACAGAGGAGTGGATCTGCTTCTTATGAACTCCCTATCTCCCACTCAGCAATCGTCCAAGGATCTTTACCCACTTCTTTCTGGGGATACAGTGGTTATCAGGGCCAGCTCTGGCTTTTTTGCCACCCCAGACAAAAACAAAAACAAAAAAACAAAACAAAAAAAAAACTGCCAGAGCACTGCTGAAGCAAAAAAACAACAACAACAAACAAAAAAAACGGCCAGAGTGGAATTTGCCACCCGAAGATTGGCCTGAATGCCGCCCCTCACAATGTGCCGCCCCAAGCATGTGCTTCTTAGGCTGGTGCCTAGAGCCTGCCCTGGTGGTTATAAGAGTTTTATGCAGCAGAAATCCCCCAGACTGCTCCTGCATGGAGAGAGAAGGAGTGGGACTTGGTCTCTGACCTTAGGAAACACTTCTACTCTTTAGGACACACTCCTCCTTTGAACTTTATGTTATGATAGGATCTTTGCCCTGATGAGCCCCATCTGATTTCTTTGGCCGACAGTTTAATTCCTGAGCTGTCAGATAAGGTCATTTTCTTGCAGTGGGCTGCTCATTCAGTCTCTCTACCTGCCATGCAGCCAGAGAGAAATCCCACCCCTTTCTGAAACCACAGGCAGATACTGCTGCTTTTGACATCTTTCCCCAGTGCTCGATTGGCACATATGGCCATTTAACTGGGCATAGCCAAGGGCTCCACCCCAGTGATGTTTGGAGGAAAAAAACATTACATGGGCCACTCAATGACAGGTGCTTTTTCTTCAGGATCTGTAGGAGGCTTGAGGCATTGCATACTGCTACGGCCAGGATTTGATTGTCATACCAGGAACAAGAACCTATTACCAGTTAGCTCTAAAAACAACAGCACTATGCAAAACAAAATGTATATTGCTATACTTAACATACATAGTTTGATCTTTAAAAGCAACCATTGTGCTGGGGTGAGGATCAAATTGAGTAATTTCCTGATTGTTACAAGACCTGTAAAACTCAAATGATATTACAAAACCACAGACAGCTTTTTTTCCTTTTTAAAAATAAAAGCTATTGGTTGAAATCCTGGCTCTGGTGACATCAAGGGCAAAAGTCTCATTGAATTTAATTGAGTCATGCTTTCACATATTGTCTAAATATATTATATATAGTCTATCGGGGACTCATTTTCAGACAGGGAAGTCCACCCATAAAAATGCATTGGCAATTGTGCCTCTCCTTTTTACGTGCAATTAATGTCACTGTGCATTTAAACTGATTATCTGAGCATGCAGCTGGCCATTTGGATGCATTCTTTAATGTACAATCAAGGCAAATGTAAGTAGACATCTACACGTGCATTTCTGTGCATAATACTTCCTCATTAAGAAGTCCTATAGATTTTAATAGAGATGCTAACCTGTAGAATGTTAAATATACCTACAAAATTGTATAATTCAAATACTTCTGTGATGACACAATATAAGAATCTACAGACTAACATGGAAATAATTATCACATAGCGTTGTTTAAACATTTTTTTTTATATCTACAAACATTCAGAGTAACTTTTATACAAACCTAATTATTTCATCACTGTTCATTTATTTTGGGCTTTCCCATAAGGGATATTTTGAAAGCTTAGCTTGCATACTCTAGGTGATTATTTTTAATAAAGCAATGATGGGGAAATGATCACGTTCAGGTCTACAAATGTCTTAAAACTCTCCAACAGTATTCCAGTTAAAGACATCTAGTAGAAAATAAAACCTATCACTTTAGCTAACTATATAAGATCTTTTGAAGATTTTTTTTAAAAAGATAAAAATTGATATGAAAAAAGTTGAAAACTAGTGACTACAGAACTCAAAATATCAGAAAGGGAATAACCTCTGGGCTTCGTGTGTTTTCCAGTTAGGTTAGAAGAACCAAAAGTGGTTATATATAGCAGGATAACACAAGCAAAGGAGCATGTTACTCTGAATCACAATATCATAGTTCTTTTACCCATGGAATGGGCTGAACTTTATTTTCTCTACAAAAGCAAAACTTACAGATTAGTTGAAAAGACCACAGTGGGAGCTTCTGAATATAGGAGAGTTTGGGGACCAAGGTACACTATATAGCTCTCCAGTCTTGCACTGGAAAGTTTTTTGATCATGCTCCACCATCACTTCTCACCAGTCATACAATTCCCTGGAAGATTCTTCCAAAACTATCACATCAGATAATTAGCATCTGCCTAATGTTGTGACAGCATTGATTTTCAAAGGTTACGTGCTCCAGAGATCTAGGAATGATATAAAACCACAGTGAAGAGCCCATCCATTTGTACATAAAGTGCCAGATTCACTCAGAGCCTATGCCAATGCAAGCTGGCTCAGACAGGACACTGAAATTCAGAACGTTTCATTTATGCCCCTGGGACTGGTCGGGGCCAGGCTAGTTTCTAGCATTATATGTACCCAGATAACTATGACCCTAAGGGAAATTCTAGTAGATGGGGACTGCCAGGGTGTAGAGATGCCTCAGCCGTTCCCTTTCCCCCCAGCCACGCCCCTTATACCAGATGGGATGGGCGGATGGTGGTATAGGAGAAGCTAGGCAGCAAAGGAATTCTCTACACAGGGGAAAGGTCCATTGTTCTAGTAAGATGGCCTTAAAGTTGCTTTACTCTGCTGGATATTTTTATAATATAAAGTTATATTAAAGTTTGCATTGTTAACCTCTGTAGTTGTGTAACTCACCAAACTGGAAAGAAACATTTAATTAGTGTAAAGTGCTGGTCCTGCACACAAGAAGGCCTACTGAAACCAAATGAGCCTTTGTGAAACATCAAAGGAGAAAGACATTGTTGATTGCTCCATCGCCCCATACCAATAGAAAGGGGACCTGCTGGAGAACTTATCCCAGCAGCTTGAACTCTGGGCGGGGGGGGAAGGAACAAAAATGTCTGACAAGAAGGAACTGTATCACTATGCTGGAAGGGAGAGGGAAATATTTCTAAGCATAAGCAAGGGATCCCCAAGCTCCTTGGTCTGAGTTAGCCCTAAAGGACATGGAGATCTTGCATATATAGCAGCTGCTTTTGGAACCTAAGATTGTAACTCCTTTTTGTGTGTGCTTTAACTTTGTAAATAACTCTCATTTATTTTTCCTAGTTAATTAATCTTTAATTACTTTATTACAGGATCAGCTGCAAGAGTTGTCTGGTGAGAGATCTGGGGTCCAATTGACCTGGGGTAAGTGACTTGTCCTTTGGGACCTGGAGTAACCTAAATATCATTGTGTTTTTTTGGTATAAAGGACTGTCTTTCAGCTTGCCTAGGTGACAAGATAGACCAGAGTACCCAAGGGAATGTCTGTGACTCCATGTTAAGGCTGTTATAGTGCTTGAGGACTTCACACTTGATACTTTGTTGGTAAAATCTAAGTATAGAACAAGCAACCAGTTTGTGGTTTGTGCCCTGTTTCTTAAGAGTCTGCCCTGAGGTTGGCACTCATTGTCATGAGCCACTCTAGACAGCTTGACACCTTTATACAGTGATGTTTAGGAGGCTGGGAATGTTTGATCGAAAACCATGCTAGCAAGTGTTGATCTTGCTGGAAATGGGGTAAGTGGGTTTTGCAGACTCACTGGTGCAGACATCTAATTATCCTACCAGGATAAAAAGGAAGTGAGAGTGTGTCTGTCAGAGCACAGCCCCACCTGGAGTGTCCTCCTTCAGCAGAACCAGTACACCTGTATCAGGTGTTTCCCTTTCAGAGTCCCCAAATCCACTTTTGGCTCTTTTGCTTAAATAATACCTCCCCCTGGAGCCATTTTATTACCAACCATAGTTCAAACAATCCCAAACATAGCCCATTCATGCACCCAGTGAATATAGACCCCACACTTGAAGGACCTCCTCTAGCCCCCTGCTCTCAGCTAGCTTTCACCTGCCAATCTCCTGACTTTCACTCAGACAGCTATGACTCAATAGACTTATCACCCTTTACAGCCTAGGTGTCCTTTTTTAAAGCCAACTGGAGTAAATTGATGAGTCACAAGTGTATTGAGCCTACTCCCTCTTGAAGGGTCAGTGACACCCTTTGACAGACTCCCTGGAAAAAGAAAACAAAGGTGTGAACAGAACAGACTGGAATAAAAACTGTAGGAAAAGACTAGCCTGGGGGAGAAGGTTTGAGTTATATTACCTTCTTGTTGATTACTTCTTAGTTAATAAAGCCAAACTCCATGTCTACTTTACATAGAATGTGGACAATGTTCTTTGAGTTGGTTGGGAAAGACGCCTGCTGACCAAGAAATTTGCACAAAAGTGATAATTTCTTCACATTTCCCAAATTGCATTATTTTTTTCCAGCTTTTTACTCAGTAATGAGCCAGATCCTATCCATCATGTTGTGTTGTAGGGATTATTATTATAGTGCAACAATCCTGCACAAAGTGATGCAATACAAGTCAGATGTACAATTCAGAAGAGTCAGATAAAATAGTTAAAAGAAAGGTCGCTATTATAAACATCAAGGTTTAAAAACGGCAATGTGTTTACAATAAAACTTACAAAAATAATTCTCATGTTTTTGGGTTTTTCTAAGATGCAACCACTACTCAGTTAGGCTGCAGGCCCATTATCACAATCTTTTCAAGAGTAATTTTCATATCAGGAATAAAATACAATAAAATCCCAGGAAAAGGCAATATACACATTTCTATAAAATACTCTCGATCTGTTATCCTTGTGATTTTAATTATTTATAATATTTACTTATATAATATCCTTGTTAATCATAATTAATCATATCATTTTTATTTCTAATTATTGCAAAAATATGATGCAAGTCCTTTTTTCATGGAGATTCAGAACTCTTCTCCTGGGATTGCAGCATTATATAATTTTATGTCTCAATTTAGCACTCTAGGACAAATGTTTACTTTTTTTATTAACTTTGTGAGGGAGAGTATTCTGGTGGTTTGAATTTAGGGATGGGAGTGAATAACTGGGGATTCTAACCTTGGATTTGCCTCTGACTCAGTGGGTGACCTTGGGCAAGTCATTTCACCGTTAGGTGTTTTCCTTTCTCCATTTGTAAAATAGAAGAATAAATAAGTTGTTGTTCATAGTTTATTGGCCAAATAGTCTGTAAGGTATTGAAACAAATAAGAGAGCTTGTCCTAAAGGTGAACTGTTCTTCCTAACAGTTGTTAATAAATTTAGTTCAGTACTACTTCTGTTGGTTTGTATTTGTGTTTTTTTCTGGATCTTGTCTGCAAGATACTGCAAGCATGGAATGAAGATGGAATCCCTTGATAATTCATCTGTGTGAACAAGTGCAGACAATAGTTGTATGCAGCAATTTTGTGAAGCAATATTTTAATCAATACTAAAGATCATTCTGGGAACAGTCATAATGGTTGTGTTTAATTAATGGACATATAAATTGTTATTATGAATCCTATGATGTAAGGCTGGAGCAGTTTTCTCTTGCTAATGGTGAAGCAGATTACTAAATAATACTATCATTTTTTAACCTTCTGAGAAGTAAAACATATGGATTGTTTTGTCCCCTTGCAGCACTTGTGAAGCCAAAAGGGAAAAGTTATGCAGAGATTTGAGCCTGTATCTAAAGACTCATTATAGGGGAACCCTTCCACTTTCATAAATGGAATCAATAACCCAAAGAGTCCATAAATTCATAAATGGAATAAGAGGAGAAGATAAGCTAGCAGTAAGAATTTGTGGCAAATCTCCAAATAGATGATATTTTAAGGGGTCCCTTGATGAGTGGTATGAGACAAGAGGCCAGATAGTATCCTTGGCTAACAGAGATTTTTCTTGCATGTTACCAGCTGTAGTTATTGTTGTACTTAAAACAGACAACAAAAGAAAAAAACACCACTACCACTACCACCCCCCAAAATTACACCAGTTTAATGCCATATAACCAGGTATCAGATTCTTTACATGCCAATTTATGTAAATTGTGCATCAGACTAAAAACATGCAAGACACATTTATGGAAACTAATAAAAGTTCCTAGGCAAGTATAGTCACAGTTAAATGCAGTATTGTACAATATAAAACTAAAGATGAAGCAAAACTAGCTTAGATACATAGATTATTTGTGTGTGTACAGCCAATCCCTAAGAACATAAGAATGACTATTCTGGGTCAGACCGATGGTCCATCTAGCCCAATAGTCCATCTTCCAATAGTGACCAGTGTCGGATGCTTCAAAGGGAATGAACAGAACAGTAGAAGCGACAAAGGGTCCTGTGGCACCTTATAGACTAACAGAGGTATTGAAGCATAAGCTTTCGTGGGTGAAAACCCACTTCTTTGGATGCAAGCAGTGGAAATGTCCAGGGGCAGACATAAATGTGCAGGGAAGATTCAGGCTAGAGATAACGAGGTAAGCTTAATCAGGGAGGGTGAGGCCCTCTTCTAGCAGTTGAGGTGTGAACACCAAGGGAGGAGAAACTGCTTTTGTAGTTGGCTAGCCATTCATAGTCTTTGTTTAGTCCTGAGCTGATGGTGTCAAATTTGCAAATGAACTGAAGCTCTACAGTTTCTCTTTGGAGTCTGGTCCTGAAGTTTTTTTGCTGCAGGATGGCTACCTTTAGGTCTGCAATTGTTTTTCCAGGGAGGTTGAAGTGTTCTCCTACAGGCTTTGTATATTGCCATTCCTTATATCTGATTTGTGTCCATTTATCCTTTTGCGTCAGGACTGTCCAGTTTGACCGATGTACATAGAAGAGGGGCATTGCTGGCACATTATGGCGTATATTACATTGGTGGATGTGCAGGTGAATGAACCGTTGATGATGTGGCTGATCTGGTTAGGTCCTGTGATGGTGTTCCTGGTGTAGATATGTGGGCAAAGTTGGCATCGAGGTTTGTTGCATGGATTGGTTCCTGAGTTAGAGTTATTATGGTGCGGTGTGTAGTTGCTGGTGAGAATATGCTTCAGGTTGGCGGGTTGTCTGTGGGCGAGGACTGGCCTGCCTCCCAAGGCCTGTGAAAGTGAGGGATCGTTGTTCAGGATGGGTTGTAGATCACTGAGGATCCGTGGGAGAGGTTTTAGCTGAGGACTGTAAGTGATGGCCAGAGGAGTTCTGTTGGTTCCTTTCTTCGGTTTGTCTTGCAGCAGGAGGCTTCTGGGTACACGTCTGGCCCTGTTGATCTGCTTTCTTATTTCCTCATGTGGGTAGTGTAGTTTTGAGAATGCTTGATGAAGATCTTGTAGGTGTTGGTCTCTGTCAGAGGGGTTGGAGCAAATACGGTTGTACCTCAGTGCTTGGCTGTAGACAATGGATCATGTGGTGTGTCCGGGATGGAAGCTGGAGGCATGTAGGTAGGCATAGCTGTCAGTGGGTTTTTGGTATAGGGTGGTGTTAATGTGACCATCGCTTATTTGCACCGTGGTGCCTAGGAAGTGGACTTCCCGTGTAGACTAGTCCAGGCTGAGGTTGATGGTGGGGTGAAAGCTGTTGAATTCATGGTGGAAAATCGTGCTGGAACAAAACAGTGAAATTGTTGAATGACCTATCCTCCATGAATTTATCTAATTCTTTTTTTAAACCAGTAAGACCAGCTCCAGATCTGGGGAGGAGGAGGAGTCAGGGGGCCATGCCCCCCCCCCCCCCCCCCCGCAACTTTTTAACAAAAGAAACATGTGTGCTGTGGGAAAAAAAACATGATAATACTGCTAAAGGCCAAGATGTGCTATGTACTCCTAGGGGAATTCTGCATCACTGTGCAAGTGCAGAATTCATGTCCCCCACGGGTTTTTTTTCCATGCAGAATAATAGAATCTTCTGGGGTGGCCTTGCAATTACACCTTTCACATACCAGGGGGTTGCTGTGGCACCAGATGACTCATAGAATCATAGAATCATAGAATCTCAGGGTTGGAAGGGACCTCAGGAGGTCATCTAGTCCAACCCCCTGCTCAAAGCAGGACCAACCCCAACTAGATCATCCCAGCCAGGGCTTTGTCAAGCCTGACCTTAAAAGCCTCTAAGGAAGGAGATTCCACCACCTCCCTAGGTAACGCATTCCAGTGCTTCACCACCCTACTACTGAAAAAGTTTTTCCTAATAGCCAACCTAAACCTCCCCCTCTGCAACTTGAGACCATTACTCCTTGTTCTGTCATCTTCTACCACTGAGAACAGTCTAGATCCATCCTCTTTGGAACCCCCTTTTAGGTAGTTGAAAGCAGCTATCAAATCCCCCCTCACTCTTCTCTTCTGCAGGCTAAACAATCCCAGTTCCCTCAGCCTCTCCTCATAAGTCATGTGCTCCAGCCCCCTAATCATTTTTGTTGCCCTCTGTTGGACTCTTTCCAATTTATCCACATCCTTCTTGTAGTGTGGGGCCCAAAACTGGACACAGTACTCCAAATGAGGCCTCACCAGTGCCGAATAGAGGGGAATAATCACGTCCCTCGATCTGCTGGAAATGCCCCTACTTATACAGCCCAAAATGCCGTTAGCCTTCTTGGCAACAAGGGCACATTGTTGACTCGTATTCAGCTTTTCGTCCACTGTAATCCCTAGGTCCCTTTCTGCAGAACTGCTGCCCAGCCATTCAGTCCCTAGTCTGTAGCAGTGCATGGGATTCTTCCTTCCTAAGTGCAGGACTCTGCACTTGTCCTTGTTGAACCTCATCAGATTTCTTTTGGCCCAATCCTCTAATTTGTCTAGGTCCCTCTGTATCTTATCCCTACCCTCCAGCGTATCAACCACTCCTCCCAGTTTAGTGTCATCTGCAAACTTGCTAAGGGTGCAGTCCACACCATCCTCCAGATCGTTGATGAAGATATTGAACAAAACCGGCCCCAGCACCGACCCTTGGGGCACTCCACTTGATACCGGCTGCCAACTAGACATGGAGCCATTGATCACTACCTGTTGAGCGCGACCATCCAGCCAGTTTTCTATCCACCTTACCGTCCATTCATCCAGCCCATACGTCTTTAACTTGCTGGCAAGAACACTGTGGGAGACTGTATCAAAAGCTTTGCTAAAGTCAAGAAATAGGACATCCACTGCTTTCCCCTCATCCACAGAGCCAGTTATCTCATCATAGAAGGCAATTAGGTTAGTCAGGCATGACTTGCCCTTGGTGAATCCATGCTGACTGTTCCTGATCTCTTTCCCCTCCTTTAAGTGGTTTAGAATTGATTCCTTGAGGACCTGTTCCATGATTTTTCCAGGGACTGAGGTGAGACTGACTGGCCTGTAGTTCCCCGGATCTTCCTTCTTCCCTTTTTTAAAGATGGGCACTACATTAGCTTTTTTCCAGTCATCCGGGACCTTCCCCGATTGCCATGATTTGTCAAAGATAATGGCCAATGGCTCTGCAATCACATCGGCCAACTCCTTTAGCACCCTCGGATGCAGTGCATCCGGCCCCATGGACTTGTGCTCATCCAGCTTTTCTAAATAGTCCCGAACTACTTCTTTCTCCACAGAGGGCTGGTCACCTCCTCCCCATACCGTGCTGCGGAGTGCAGCCGCCTGGGAGCTGACCTTGTCTGTGAAGACAGAGGCAAAAAAAGCATTGAGTACACTAGCTTTCTCCACATCCTCTGTTACTAGGTTCCCTCCCTCATTCAGCCAGAGGCCCACACTTTCCTTGACTTTCTTCTTGTTGCTCACATACCTGAAGAAACCCTTCTTGTTACTTGTAAGAGAGGGCAGCTAGCTCACCACCAGAGCAGCCAGCCATGGAGAGGGAGGGGGCACTGTGGCCTTGCTCCCCTCCCCACTTGTACAAAGGTTCCGGTGCTCTTGTCCAGTTATACTTTTGTCCTTCACAACATCTCCTGCCTATGAGTTCCACAGCTGATTGTGCATTGTGTGAAGTACTTCCCTATGTTTGTTATAAACTTGCTGCCATAATTTCACTCAGTGACCCCCTGGTTCTTGTGTTACGTGAAGGGCTAAATAACATTTCTTTATGTATTTTTACCATACCATTCATGACCATACCTTTCACACCTCTATCATATCCTCACTTTATCATCTCTTTTCTAAATGGAACAATCCCAGTCTTTCTAATCTCTCCTTATATGGATGCTGTTCCATACCCCTAATCATTTTTGCTGTCCTGTGTATCTTTTCCATTTCTATTATATATTTTTTGAGATGGGACACTCAGAACTTCACACAGTATTCCAAGTGTGAGAGTACCATGGTGTATATAGTGGTATTATGATATTTTCCATCTTATTTATCTGTACCTTTTCTAATGGTTCTTAACATTCTGTTTGTGTTTTTGACTGCTGCTGCACATTGCACAGATGTTTTCAGAGAATTAGCCACAATAACTCCAAGATCTCTTTCTTGAGTGGTAAAAGCTACTTTAGACCCCATCATTTTGTATGTGTCACTGGGATATTGTTTTCCAATGTGCATTAATTTGCACTAATCAACATAGAATTTCATCTGCCGTTTTTCAGAGTGGTAGCCTGTATCTACCACTAGATACAGGTAGATATCTGTACCGGTATCAGATTAGTCTGTATCAGCAAAAAGAACGAGTGGTACTTGCAGCACCTTAGAGACTAAGAAATTTATTTGGGCATAAGCTTTCATGGGCTGAAACCCACTTCATCAGATGCATAGAGTGGAAAAGATAGATAGATAGATAGATCGATCGATCGATAGATAGATAGATAACAAGAAAAGATGGGGATTGCCATACCAACTGTAATGAGACAAATCAATTAAGGTGGGCTATTATCAGCAGGAGAAGAAAACTTTTATAGTGATTGTGACGTTGCACCCCATAAGTCTTTATGGAAATATGCTTATGAATGTATATATGACATAACTGGAATATGTTTTATGCTACATATGCCATGTAACATATCTCTGTAAAAGTTTTGATCTACTGAATCTATTCCTCCTATTTGTATGTATGTATCATTTTTGTGTTTGAAGTTATGAATATTGGCTTTGTACTTGCTTGCTTTCTAAGTAGCCTTAGTAAAGATTCGTCAGCTTCTTGAGAAAGGAATGTGCAAGTTAAGTGCCCAATCAAGAAACATTTAACGAACAATGGATCTTGGAAGGCTCCAATCCACATAAGAAGTCTACTTGAGGACGTTCAAGGTAGCATGTGAACCACAGCCACTTCCTGTAAGTTCTGAGTAATGCATGGGCATGTGACTTGCCCATTTGACTCCAAAACTCCCTCTTGGAGCTGGGATTCTACACGGGGAAGGGAGGGGCATCTACCCACAACCCCTTGGAAACCCCTCCAATTTGTCTTCATCTGGCTCAAGAGATAGTCTCTCCAC
Organism: Macrochelys suwanniensis; assembly: GCA_033296515.1. Taxonomy (NCBI): domain Eukaryota; kingdom Metazoa; phylum Chordata; order Testudines; family Chelydridae; genus Macrochelys; species Macrochelys suwanniensis. The sequence goes on from CM065777.1 coordinate 172,027,433, forward strand.
CCCAAATGATACCTGAAAGAAACTAGAACAAAGGACAGTAACCACAGAGGTTGTGAGTGATTGCTGGACCTAGACTAGAAGGAGACTAGTCTGTAAAAGGAAGCTTACTGGAACACCTCTGAGGGTGAGGTTTTATCTGTATTCAGTTTTCTTACTGTATTAGGCATTGGCTTGTGTCTTTTATTTTATTTTGCTTGGTAATTCACTTTGTTCTATCTGTTACTACTTGGAACCACTTAAATCCTAATTTCTGTATTTAATAAAATCACTTTTTACTTATTAATTAACCCAGAGTATGTATTAATACCTGGGGAGGGAGAAAACAGCTGTGCATATCTCTCTATCAGTGTTATAGAGGGCGAACAATTTATGAGTTTACCCTGTATAAGCTTTGTACAGGGTAAAACGGATTTATTTGGGGTTTGGACCCCATTGGGAGTTGGGCATCTAAGTGTTAAAGACAGGAACACTTCTTAAACTGCTTTCATTTAAGCTTGCAGTTTGTGGGATGTGGTTCAGACCTGGATCTGTGTTTGTAGCCTGCAAGCATGTCTGGTATGACCAGGCAGGGCTCTGGAGTCCCAAGCTGGCAGGGAAAGCAGGGACAGAAGTAGTCTTGGCACATCAGTTGGCAGCCTCAAGGGGGTTTCTGTGATCCAACATGTCACAGTGATAATCAGGATGTCCCATTTCAAACAGTTGACAAGGTGTCAGTAACAGCAGGGGGGAAACTTAGAATGGGGAAATAGTTTTAGTTTGTGTAATGACCCATCCACTCCCAGTCTTTATTCAAGCCTAATTTAATGGTGTTTAATTTGCAAATTAATTCCAGTTCTGCAGTTTCTCATTGGAGTTTGTTTTTGAAGTTTTTTTGTTGAAGAATTGTGACTTTTAGGTCTGTAATTGAGTGTCCAGGGAGGTTGAAGTGTACTCAGACTGGTTTTTGAATGTTATAATTCTTGATGTCTGATTTGTGTCCATTTATTCTTTTGCGTAGAGACTGTCTGGTTTGGCCAATGTACATGGCAGAGGGGCATTGCTGGCACATGATGGCATATATCACATTGGTAGGTGTGAAGGTGAACGAGTCCCTGATGGTGTGGCTGATGTGATTAGGTCTTATGATGGTGTCCCTTGAATAGATATGTGGACAGAGTTGGCAATGGGCTTTGTTGCAAGGATTGGTTCCTGGGTTAGTGTTTTTGTTGTGTGGTGTGTAGTTGCTGGTGAGTATTTGCTTCAGGTTGGGGGGCTGTCTGTAAGCACGGACTATGAGGGACACCATCATAGGACTTAATCACATCAGCCACACCATCAGGGGCTTGTTCACCTGCTGTGACAAATTACAAAGCCATCCAAGCTTACACTTTCACAGCATTCACACAGGTAGGGACACATGCAGCTTCCCAGCCTAGGACCCCAGAGCAGTACCATCCTACCCTGGTCAACTCTCGCCAGTATATGGGTTTAACACACAGTCCGCCTCTCCCTCAATGTGAAAAGGACCTTGCACACCTGTGGTAACCAAGCTAAGATTTTCCCCAGACACCTTAGTCATACGCACATTGGTTTGGATTAAAACATAAAATAAATTTATTACCTACAAAAAGATAGATTTTAAGTGATTATAAGTGATACCAAACAGATCACCTAGTAAATAAACAAAACCACAAACCTAGCTTAACATACTAGATAGGTAGGATATGAATTAGCAAATTCTCATCCTGAGTGATTAAGAGACTGGCAGATTCTTAAGGCACAAGCTGCCTTTGCTTGGATTTCCCAGGTTTTCATACACAGGCTAGCAATCTCTTAGCCTGGGACCATCACTTCCCCCCTGTTCAGTCTTTATTCCTCAGGTGTTTCCAAGTGTGTTGTTGTAGGGATAATGAGGTCTCCCCATTACGTCATTTCCCCCCTTTTTATATCCTCTTCCCACTTGTTGGAAAGCTCTTTCACTGTGACCTGAGTCAAACAGTTCCCATTGTGTAGTGCTATCTCTGAGAGGTTTCTATTGTACACAGTTCCTTGGGTAATCCTTGTGCTTGTGTGCATTTCCTCAATAAACCATTGACATTGTTTGGCCTTTTTACTGTTGTACCTGGAAGGCTGCTTGTGGGTGTTTTCAATCTCACAACATGTTTCAGTAACACATACATAGCCAAACTTCATAACTTCACAGACGATGATAGCACATAAAATCCAACAAGATATTAATGTCTAGCAGATCAAGACTTTTAGAATGATACCTCACAAGGGATTCTTTGTACAAAATATATCCTAATTACATGACAGTGGTGAATATTGGGGTGCTAGGGAGTCACAACAGTATCTGGTGAGGTACAATAAAGAAAGTGTCTTCAACTGATTCTTCCTTGGTGAAGGAAGCAAGTTTGAGAGAAGAGAGCAAGAACTATCTACAGAAACTTCTGATAGCATAGTTCAGCAGGGTCAAAAAATTGCACCTGTGGAATCAAGAACAGATCATCCAGGAACTTTTTCAAATTAAAAAAAACCCAGCTAGTTGCCTGTCTTAATACATTAGTATTAATATAGATAGTGCGTATAGTGATACTTACATTTAGTGCAGCATTATCTTTACCTATATGTGTCATGGTGTTACTAACAGATTATACTACAATATTTATTTAGAAATGTGTTAAAGTTTTTTAAAATGTGAAGTTAATTACTTTTGGGTGCTGGAAACTACTAGGTATTTGAATGAGTTTTATAGCTCCCCAGAATGGCATATCTATATATGTGTATGTGTCTCCTGTTGCAGCTGCTCCCAATATTGCTAAAATACACACCTTTAGTCTGTGAACTTTTCAAATGTATTTGTTGTTTAAAATATTTTGTAAATTTCTTCAGTGAATAATTCTTGGTCAGCAGGTCATTCACAAATAGTGAACTGTGAATTCTGTAACTGGCAATTTGTGATGTGTTAGTTAATTATGCAAAGCACATGGTTTTGTTTCTGCTCCCTGAGTGGATAGTTTACTTAAGTAAGAAACGTGGCAAATTTTGCAATTAATTATAAAATCCAAAATTCACTTTCAGTGAACAATCAAGCATTCATACTTAAATTTTACTTTAATGAGTATTCACAGGAGGACTCAAGCACTTGGTGGTTCAAGGAAAGCAAATTTGGATGCATCACAGGTATGTAAGCTTTCATACCTAATAACTAGGGCCCTGCCAAATTCATGGTCCATTTTGGTCAATTTCATGGTCATAGGACTTTTAAAATAGTAATTTTCATGATTTCGGCTTCTTAGATCTGATATTTCACGGTATTGTAATTGTCGGGGTCCTGACCCAAAAAGGAGTTGTTGGGGGGGACGAGGGAGTTGCAGTGCTGCTACACCTACTTCTGCGCTGCTGCTATCAGTGGCTCTGCCTTCAGAGCTGGGCAGCTGGAGAGTGGCAGCTGCTGGCCGGGAGCCCAACTCTGAAGGCAGAGCCACCACCAGCAGCAGCACAGAAGTAAGAATGGCATGGTATGATATGGTATCGCCACCCTTACTTCTACACTGCTGCCTGCAGAGCTGGGCCCTCAGTCAGCAGCCACCACTGTCCAGCTCCCCAACTCTGAAGGCAGCGCAGACGCAAAGGTGGCAATACTGAGACTCCCCCTAAAATATCCTTATGACCCTCCTACAACTCTCTTTTGGGTCAGGACCCCTAACTTGAGAACCACTGGTCTCCCCCATGAAATCTGTATAGTATAGGGTAAAAGAACACAAAAGACCAGATTTCTCCGGGGAGACCAGATTTCATGGTCAGTGATGCGTTTTTCATGGCTATGAATTTGGTGGGGCCCTAATAATAACCTACTTCATGGGATAATGTGAGGATTAACTAGTCCGTGTTTTTATAGCACATGAAAGCTGTAAAACACTATACACTGTAAATGCTACAGTATTGCAAATTGGTCATATTAGAATAATATATATATAAATTATGTTTTTTCTCTCTGAGTAGTAGATGACAGTGCACAATGTAACATTTTGATGAAAACCACAGAGTCAAAGAGAAGGACAACCAGTGTGGAAGGCAAGTAAGGCCTATGCAGTGGTGACACCTGTTATCCTGAAATCCTCTGCTAGGCATACCACCAGAAAACAGGACACGTCACAGTAGATCAATATGTCAAGATGCACTGTAAATCAGAGTTCTATTGCAGTTAGAGCTCAATCCCACCAGGTGGCAGTTTGGAATGATTGGTAACATGAGTGAGCATGTACCCCCTTTCCCATTGCACTGCACTTCTGCGGGCAGCACAATAGCAGAGGCTGGTGCCATATTACCTGGAGCTAACATTATGAAATCTTTACACTGCTCTTAATGAATCAGGATGGCATTTTCAAACTTTGTTCACAACGTGCATCTCAGAAGCTGGGTTACTTCATTTTATTGTTTAGAATAATTCTTGCTGCAGATTGCAGGTACAGCACACAACTATGTATAGTGAATACCAAACTGCTGGAACTTTTCATGTTTTACATTGTAAAACAATACATTGCAGTCCATGCTTATGGTCCTGGTCTTGTAGAATGGTGGGTGCATCTGAAATAATCATTCTGTAAATCTAAATATCAGGATTTGCAGCATTATGCACTGTACATTTATAGAAAAGTAATTTTTATTTTAAACACATTTGGGCCATTAAAACTGAAACAACACAAGCACAGTTTTGCAATACCATAGACTTTTATTGGGAAATGTGAATTCAATTGTTTTATGATACATCTGGTTTGTAGAGTAATGAATCCTTGAAGTTTATTAAATCCCAGTATGGACTGCTTCCCTTCCCATACCAAGTGAGAGGGGTCAGCAAATATATTGCATTTTCTTCCAAAAGGCCTTCTTGCCAGAATGTCGTAATTCCTGCAACCAGTTTCTCTTTATTCATCAAGAGTATATGCCACATGATATACCGCTTCAATGAATGCCCAAACCAGCTCAGTCTGATTCAAATCCATGAACCTAAAATTATGATAAGATAATGAATGCACACTCATCAAGCAGAACCATATTAAAAATGCTCTGGGCAAATGTACAGTACAATAGATTTTGCTAAATGAAGATGTTCTAATTTGAGAGGCATATCACTTTCTCAAAAGGAGTTATTCACTCATCCAGTCTCACACCACAGAAGGAGGCTTTGGGCTATTGTGTGTGCAGGGAGAGAAAGTATAGAAGGAAAGAAAATAAATAAAACACGTTAACAAATGGAAACAGTAACATATTTAACCCAGTGATGGTCGGGATAGTGTTCGTGAACTCACAAACCTTCTATGTGCTTCTGTAAGAATACAGTCAATCATTTGTGTACCAGCCCAAATTCCAGACAGTCAAATCACCACTATAGATCAATGCTTGTATTAATTATAGTAAAAGGAGACAGCAATGGTTTAGTGGACTGACCAAAGGGGAATCAGAAGACCTGGATTCCATTCCGAGCTCTACCACAATATGATCTTGTGCACTATATGATCTTGTTTCTCCCTGTATTTACCCTTCTGTAAAACTGGGATTAATAACTCTACCTCATCACCCTGTAAAGCAGTCTTTGATCTCTGGCTAAAAACTTCTATATATATATACGAAGTTGCAGTATTACTGTTAATGAATTATATCAGTATATTCTCAGGCACCTGTGTGCAATATGCAATGTTTTACATTGTAGTTAGCGTATGCAAAAATCACAGTTGAAGGGCCAGTTTGAGAAACTGACTTTTAAACACTGACTTTCAGAAAAAGCTTTGGATATTTCTCAGTTGGCTGACAAAGGGATGCTGAGTTACATGTGCTTAGCATTGGCCCATAGGTGTAAGAAATTATTTACATTAAGTTCCATGACCATTAATTCCTAAAAAGAAATATTAGACAAGCATACAATCCTCAAATTTAGTTAAGCATATGAGCCTAAAATACAATGAGAATTCTTATTGAGAGCTCAGGCCATATCATGTAATGAGCACATGCAATTCTTACTATTTTCAATGGAAGTTGCAGTTGCTTAGTATCTGACACCAACAAGACAAAATTAATAAAAACAAGTTCAAAGCACTACATTTAAGAAGGTAAAGTGAAATGCACAAATACAAAATGGGGAATAGCTGGGCAAACAGTAATACAGCTGAAAAGGAAGTAGGAGTTATAGTGGCTCTTAAACTGAATATGAGCCAACAGTGTAATACGGTTGTGAAAAAGGCTAATATCATTCTGAGGTATATTAAAAGGAGTGCCACATGTATGAACAGGAGGTAATTGCTCTACTCTACTTGGCAATACTGATGCCCCAGCTGGAGTATTGTGTCTAATTCTGAGTGCCATACTTTAGGAAATATGTGGACAAATTGGAGAGTGTCCATTGGAGAGCAACAAAAATGATAAAAATTGTAGAAAACCTGACCTATCAGGAAAGGTTAAAAAAACAGGTTGTTTAGTCTTCAGAAAAGAAGACAGAGGGAGGATCTGTTAACAGTCTTCAAATATATTAAGGGCTGTTATAAAGAGGATGGTGATCAATTATTCTCAATGTCCACTGAAGGTAGGACAAGAAGTCATGCACTTAATCTGCAGCAAGGGAATTTAGGTTAGATACTAGAGGAAAACTTTCTAACTACAAGAATAGGTTAAGCACTGGAATAGGCTTCCAAGAGAATTTGTGGAATCCCCCCCCCACACACTGGAGGTTTCTTCAGAGCAGGTTAGACAAACACCTGTCAAGGAAGGTCTAGGTTTATTTAGTCCTGTCTAAGTGTGGGGTGATGGACTAGATGACCTCTCATAGTGCCCTCCAGTCCTACATTTCTATTATTCCATCTCTCAGAGTCAGACTTTAACAAAATTATATTCTATCTCTCCCGAGAACAACCTGACCTGGCTGTTCCGGGTTCCCCCCGGGGTGCCCCCTGAAACTGGGGTGCCACTGAGCCCTTCTGACGCACCAGCCTGAACCCCTTCTTATACTGTGCTGTTGTGACAAGTTGCAATGCCTTCCAAGCTTGCACTTTCACCAGCATTCACACAGGAAGGGACACATCCAGCTGCAGTCACATGTAGACTCTCTAACCACCAGCCTAGGACCCCCAGAGCAGGACCGTCCTGCCCTGGTCAAATCTGGCCAGTATATGGGTTTAATATCGGTCTGCATCTCCCTCCATGTGAAGAGGACCAGGCACACTTGTGGTAACCAGGCTGAGATTTTCCCCAGACACCTTAGTCAAATGCACACTGGTTTGGATTAAAACATAAAATAAGTTTATTAACTACAAAAAGATAGATCTTAAGTGATTATAAGTGATAGCAAACAAATTACCTAGTAAATAAACAAAACCGCTTAACACACTAGATAGGTAGGATATGAGTTAGCAAATTCTCACCCTGAGTGATAAACAGGTAGGCAGATTCTTAAGGCACAAGCTGCCTTTGCTTCACAGCTTGGGTTTCCCAAGTTTTCATACAGAGGCTAGAAATCCCTTTAGCCTGGGACCATCACTTCTCCCAGTTCAGTCTTTGTTCCTCAGATGTTTCCAGGTGTTTTTCTAGGGAGAGTGAGATCCCATCATAATGTCATTTCCATGTTTTATATCTTCTTCCCACTTGTTGGAGAGCTCTTTCACTGTGACCTATGTCAAACAGTTCCCAATGTGTAGTGCTATCTCTGAGAGGTTTCTATTGTACACAGTTCCTTGGGTAATCCTGGTGCTTGTATGCATTTCCATAATAAGCCATTAACATTGTTTGGCCTTTTTACTGTTGTACCTGAAAAGCTGCTTGTGGGTGTTTTCAACCTCACAACATGTTTCAGTCACACATACATAGCCAAACTTCATAACTTCACATACAATGATAGCACATACAATTCAATGAGATGTTAATGTCTAGCAGATCAAGACTTTTAGAATGATACCTCAGAAGACATATTTCATGCAAAACATATCCTAATTATTTGATAGTGGTGAATAAGGGGGTGTCAGGGTGTCACACTCGCTGACCCTTTGAAAATTTCTGTTCTCTGAGTCTTATTTCAAAATATCATAACGTCTCCATGGAGGATGATCTTCAGAATGAAAGAAGAGTAGTGGACAGTTCCCAAACAATTTGACAAGAGGACAGTTTTTCTGTTTCAGCTGCCTTGTCTGAAAAAGTTAACTCTTAGGAACCTAGGTCTCCAGCTTTCCTCTGCCTGACAATTTTTCCAGTAGCATGAATTGCAGCATTGTCGGAGTAGTATGATCTATAGTCCAACAAGGAAGGATTTATTTGAGATCAAACAATAAACTCCATTTAAAACATCATAGTGCTGTATATATGAGGTCAATTCTACCAGGTGATTTATTTTAACAATAACAAGCCTGGTTCAGTTGTTTAATAATTGTGTTCAAACAAATACAAAAATCAGCACATATTTTATCCTAAAGTCCCGAATAAATGAACATAGGCAGCTAGTTCATATTTACAACATATGGGATTTGTGCCCTTCACAGCTGGTGTAGTGTGTATTTTATGTACAATTGTAAATTGTATTTCATGATTCTCAGCTGCTACAGATATCTTATCAGTAGTTTTCAAGATCTCTCATCTTGTATGTCAATCTGTAAATTTCCTCCCAAGCTTTCCTGGCTTTTCCTGCAATAGAGCTGTCTGACTCACTTAACACTCTAGAAAAAGATTAAATCAAATCTTCAGGTAACCCAGACAAATTAATAATCTTCTCCAGGGGTGATAGGGTCAACTAATTCCAGGTTCACAAAAGTCTGTACATGTACAGTTTCTAAACTGGTGGTATTCAAAAATGTGCTCTTGTGGAAGGCCAAAAGCAGATTTAATTGTTTAACTGAGTAAAGATCCTGTGACCCTATGACATCTGCCAAGCCTTCGATGCTCCTAGACCTGCACACATCAAAACAGAATTGAATATATTGGGTTTAAATGATAGGCCATTACATACTGGGGCCAAGAGGCCATGCAGCTTCGCCTCAACTCCCCTCTGAAAATTGTGTGGTCCTCTTTCCATGCCTTAATATAACACGTTTAATTTTATCCTCCTTAAAATATATGAATCACTCCAAAATGGAATCTGCAGGGTAGAATTAGGCTGACATGTTCCCTTTCTCTAGGTCCACTGGTGTATACTAAGGATCTCCACTCAGCCTCTCTTCAACAAATCTCTGCTGACAAGCAATGTCACAAAGTTTTATACGTGCTAAGTATCAGAGGGGTAGCCGTGTTAGTCTGTATCCACAAAAACAATGAGCAGTCCGGTGGCACCTTAAAGACTAACAGATTTATTTGGGCGTAAGCTTTTGTGGGTCAAAAACCCATCTGAAGAAGTGGGTTTTTGACCCATGAAAGCTTATGCCCAAATAAATCTGTTGGTCTTTAAGGTGCTCCTCGTTGTTATGCATGCAGATGAAATCCTTCTTTCTACCTTGTCACACTTCAAAGCTTTACAGGTAATAAATGGACAACTTCCCCCTCTGAGTGAAGCAGGAAAAAATTCCCCTATGTCCTTAATATCCTTCCTCTTAAGGACAATAGGCAACACCTGCAGGCAATAAAGTAATAATTGCATTGTGACATGCTTTTGCATGGATGTCAATGGGGGCAAGCATATAAAGAGCCTTTCCTCTTTGTTCTCCCACACAAGGACCAGACATAATTGCTGAACCTGCACTCCTTAACACTTAGGGACTGCTCCCTACCAGCTCCCTCAGTGGAGAGATGGAGATCCAAAATGTGCAGGGATGGGTGAGGAGGAAGCAAAGATGTGACTATCCTCAGCACCAAATACCAGGTAGCTGTCTGCGGAAAGGGGAGTGTATTTAGATTGTAGGTCTTTGGGGCAGAAACTGTCTCTTACTCTATGACTGTTCAGTGCCTGTCTTAAGGAGGCCCTGATTTCAGTGGGGGAATCTAAGTCCCAGCAGAAAGTAAACTGTTGTATAACTTTTATATTATTTTATTATTATTACTATTAATTAATTTCTTATTATTATTATGCTGCATCCTCCTACATAGTGTTCTAAATGTGGCAACACATTCACAAAATTAAACTATCTTCCTACATCCTTCCACGTCCTTCAAAATGTGGGTGGACTACTTCATCTGTAGCCTTCAGATAGGGAATTGGAAGTCCTGTCTCCTAAGTGTTTAATACATATACCCACTAACCTAAATGGTGGGAAGTCATTCTGCCTCAGATCCCAGGGGAAAAACGTTGATTACAGATAACTCCAGATGTCATCAAATAAATGCTGAATCCGGTATTCCAAATGGTTGTGCATGAAAGATAGAGTCAAATGTCAAAAAGACTATCATCAGCATATAACACATCCCCACCCATCAATGCCATCTCTGGCTCGTCTGTATTATAAAGAGTCTCACACAGGATAACCATAGAGAGAAAAGGCAGTGAAGGGGATACTTTGTACTTGATTCATTATTAAAACTATTGGCATCTTTCTTCACTATGTGATTGTGAAACCCGAAAAAAACATCTAGTGAACTCTACATCATGCTAACCCACATCTTTCTTGGGTACAGTGATTTGGAAACTTCCTGGATAACTGTTTAGATTGTTGTTATACCTATTAGGAAACAATTAGGAAAGGGATATAAAAGAACACAGAAGATATCATAATGCAACTATATAAATGCATAGTGCACCCACACCATGAATACTGTGTCCAGTGCTGGTTGCCCTCTTGGAGAGGGCACTGGAAACACTTCAGAGAAAGGCAACAAAGATGATCACGGGTATGGAACAGCTTCCATACAAGGATTAGGACTGTTCATCTTCGAAAAGAGAAGATTAAGGGGGGATATAATAGAGGTCTATAAAATCATGAATGGTGTGGAAAAAGTGAACAGAGAAGTGTTATTTACTCTTTCCCACAATACAAAAACCAGGGATCACCCACTGAAATTAATAGGAAGCAGGTTTAATACAAACAAGAGGAAATCCTTTTTCACACAATGCACAATTAGCCTGTGGAACTCAATGCCATGTAATGTTGTGATGGTCAAAAGTATAACTGGATTTAAAAAAAAGTAGGTAAGTTGTCTATGGAGGAAGGTCCATCAATGGCTATTAGCCAAGATGATCAGTGATTCAACCTTATTCTTGGGGTGACTCAAAATCTCTGACTGCCAGAAGCTGAAAAGGGAAGACAGTGGTGGCTCTCCCCAAATTTCCCTGTTTTTTACACTCCCCCTGAAGCTCTAGTACTGAATACTCTCAGAAATAGGATACTGGACTACATGTACCATTGGTCTGACCCAGTATAGCAATTGTTATGTTCTTAATATAGGTATTCTTTAAAGTTAGAAAACTTTTGGAAATCTTGACCTATCTGTGTCCTGGGATAGTATAAAAGCATTACTTATTTTAAATAATTTTATACTTTGATTGGAATCATACCTATCTGAGCACCACAAGGTCATGATACTTACAACAGAGAATGCAATCAGCAAGGAAAATATAAGCAGAATTCAATTAGAAATAACTTCAAATAAGCAATGCCACTCCACACAGTCAAAGGCTTTCTCTGCATCCAGTGACAACCAGTACTGACAATCTTCCCCTAATCCAGATGGTCCATAATCAATTCTTCCTAAATTATATAATTATCAGAAATGGAGAATCTAAACAATTACCCAGGAGTTTTTAAAAAAACTTATTTAAATAATATATTGGTTAATATGACCCAGAGTCCTCTGGATTTTTTTTTTAAATCAAGCATATGCAGGAAGTGTAAAATAAAATGAAAGTGGACCTGGAAGAAAAGATGCAGAGGTCATTTTAATAATGAAGGTACTACAACCAGCTATCAAATGTTTATAGAACTGTGCATTCTAGGGCTAGCGCTTTACTTTGCTTAGATGTATAATATCCCAAATGACCATTTTGCAACTGATTGGGACCAGTAAGAATAGTAGCATACTCAGCTAGAAATTAAGAAAAGATTATTTAATAATGGAAATCCATTTACTCCTCACTCCTATTGGCATATCAAGATGTTTTATAAAGCCCAGAAGTTATTGCTTATCCTTTTTAGTATTCATAAACCGCCCTTGTTTATACCATTTACTCGCTGTATCTTTTATTGCTATAATGGCTGTACTGTGGTCCCCAGTGAAAGGTTTGCATTTTTCATATGCAAGCAATTCACATTTCCACAATATTCTCTATAATTAAATTGTAATATGTTTGAGAGAGTGAGTTTATTTTTCTATGTGTTTGTTTATCACTAGTACAATATGGTACTGCTCCTTACTGGAATATTTGGGCATTATAACAATATCTATTAAATAACAATACTTTAATAATAAATGATTGTGCTAGTTAGGCAAAAGGACTACCTGTTAAAGTGGTAATGGTGAACATGGAGAAATATAGCTCATTGCAGTTCTTACTATATCCTTCCCATGCAAACTTTAAATAACTATGAAAACTGTCATTTCCTAATGCCTCAGATACCAATCTAGCTGTCTCTAATTCAAGTTCAATGGAAAATTAATCCTTTCTTACAATCTGATTCTGCTTCCATTGAAATCAATGGGCATTCTGCCATTAAATTAAATGGGAGCAGGGTCAGGCTCAGTGATTCCAAACTTTTTATTCATTCTGACATGACTCATTCCTTAACACCCTCAACATTTTTTTCCTGTTTCTCTCCCTCTGCCTTGCCCTCCCCCTGCCAAAAAAAAGTGACTGAACTGGTATTTAAGAAAGGATTAAATTCCAAAAAACAATTTGCACTGTTTGTCTAAGAATTTAATAAATATAGGTTCCCTCAATTGTCAGACAAATAGGGAGTGCTATCCAGTGGTTAGTGAACTGGACTGGGTGTGAAGATTTAAATATCTTATTTCAGGCTCTGACACTTATTTGGTGGGTGACCATTTGCAGGGTCAGTTTGTGCTAGTATACAACCACTTTTGAATTCCAAGCTCCAGTTTGAATACCCATGCCTCTCATAGCCTGACTGTAGATTCAACCCAGCTGTCGCAGGCACAAAAATTCTGATTTGTGCTTGTGATTCCAGACTGCTCACAAAAAGAGAGGCCTGGCATCAGGCCTTTAAAAAATGTACCCATTAACCTCTATGTATTTCAATATTCCTATTTGTAGCATGGAAATCATAATACCTACCTTTCACATTTGTGACATTTATTTAATGTTTGTAAAGTGCATTCAGCAACTCAAATTAAAATGCACTATAGTAAAAACAGTGTACACCATAATTATTGTTATTGAAACATAAAACTCAGGCTATTACTAGATAGTCTAGTAATCTGTCCGCAGAAAGCCCTTTCTGATATTTTAGGACAAACATAACAACATAGCAAAGCTCCTTATAAACACGTTACTAAGGGTGATGGAGAAGCATTGAAATTACCAGTTTGCAATTAATATCCATTAGGAAAGACCCATAGATAATAAGCAGTGGAAATGCACAGTATCTCATAAGATCACAAGCCAGTGTTTCCCACAATGCATGGAAAATGTGAAAGAAAATGAATGACTTACATTGATTTACACATGATCTGTTAGCATCTAATTTATTAATCAATAACTGCTGTTTAAATGTGTGTAGATCAAGTTTGTGTAATGTACGTAAGTAATTTAATCTTTCAATTAGCTCACTAATATAAATGTTAATAGTAACCTAATATTAACACTAGTTTACTCAAGTTTACCCCTTTGAGAAAACAATGATTTATGGTACATCCCTCTGTATTACATATGAGTGTCATTAAAGTCTAGTTTGGAAAGCTGCACATCCAGATTAAATGATAAAATAGACACATATTTTAAAAAATACATACCTTAAACTACATAATTCATGTAGTATGGGGTGTCAAGCTGTCCTGCAGTGGCTCAAGAGTTTGAGTACCAACCTCAGGGCAGACTGATAAGAAGAAGGGCACAAACCCCAAATCTATACTTAGATTTCACCAACCAAATATCAAGCGTAAACTTAGTCACTATAACAGCCTAACCATGGAGTCACAGACAGTCCCCTTGGGTACTCTAATCTATCTTGTCAGCTAGGAAAGATTGCCTTTCTGATAGATGGTCCCTTATGCCAAATATCACAAAAATATTCAGGTTACTCCGAGTCCCATTCACTTACCCCAGATCAATAACACCTTAGATATCACACCAAAGACAATGCTTGTAGCCATTCTATAATAAACAATCTAAAGATTTATTAACTAGGAAAAGGTCAATAAGAGTTATTTACAGAATTAAAAAAGGTAAACAAACACACAAATGAGTTTAATATATGGAGATATGCCTATCTCATAGAACTGGAAGGACCTTGAAAGGTCATCAAGTCCAGTCCCTTGCCTTCACTAGCAAGACCAAGTACTGTCCCCTGACGGATTTTTGCCCCAGATCCCTAAATGGCTCCCTCAAGGATTGAACTCACAATCCTGGATGTAGCAGGCCAATGCTCAAACCACTGAGCTATCCCTCCCCCCGAGGGAAGGCGTTACAGTCTTATGTTTCAAAAGGTAATAGAAGCTTCTATAATAAGCAAGCACTATATATACCTTAGGGCTAATCCAGGCTAACCACTAGGGATTTCTTTATTATGCCTAGAAAACTTTGCCTTCGAAAGTGCAAGCAGCATAGAGATACAGTTTCTCCTTGTTAAGGACTTTTATCCCATTTCCCCCTTGTGCTTCTCAGCTAATAGGAGGAATTCACTTACAAGACTCATCTCCAAGGGGGGAGAGAAGAGCAACCAACAAAGTATTTTGTCCCCTTTAAGGATCCACAATAGTTCACCAGGCTTTGATGGGCATTCTCTGTTGGGCAGGTTGTAACATCTTCTGCTGGAAGCCAGCATTTCACACCAGTTAATGTCTTTCTCCTGTTTGGTGATTGACACAGTTACAGAGGACTACATTGCAAAAAACTAAATATTACCTTGTAACATGGAATACAGATATGATAAGTGAGATTAATGCATGCAGCAACTTACAAGCATTTCATAAAGTCTAAACACTAAGCACATTTTTATAACTCTTATATCTATTTTAACAAGATTGCCACAAGGTGAGACAAACTAATTCCAGCTATATATTTGTCAGTGTTCAGTTGAAATTTTGGAAGCTGTGGCACGAGCTGGCACCTGGTTTGCCAGCATCACACAGGGAGAGTTTTTATTTGTAATGAGAACTAAACATGATATGCAAAATGAATCATGAATATTTTCATGAATAAACATGGGGGGCTTCCACCGGTATTAGTATTGTATTACTAGTTGTTAGTGGGTAATTGGGCTATCCCCAGTTTATTAATGGAAATATTTTCAACTCTCAAGAGTTTCACAAACTCTAGCCCAAATGATTATTCCTGCTGGAACTGAATTATTCTGTATTCACTATTAATTATTTGTTATTTATCTGTTCTATGGCATAGCTGTGAACAGAGCACAGCTCTTCTGAGTCCAAGTCCCTGGTCCTTTCCATTGAACCACACTGACTCCCTACTTCAGAGACTACAGTTCTATTCTGTGTAGGTTCTTATACCATACTCATTGCTGTGGTATCTTAGAGCCTTCCAGTAGTGCTTTAAGCAATGTGACTGCACACCTGCCACGTATTGTTTGTTCTCCATTCCTCACCCCAGGGGAGAAGTGTGT
The DNA here is from genome assembly GCA_033296515.1 of Macrochelys suwanniensis. Classification (NCBI taxonomy): domain Eukaryota; kingdom Metazoa; phylum Chordata; order Testudines; family Chelydridae; genus Macrochelys; species Macrochelys suwanniensis. The sequence continues at coordinate 172,043,110 of CM065777.1, forward strand.
GCAGTGGAGTGTCGTATTTTGGTAGGGTTTTTTGAAAAGAATATGCATGCTGCTATATGTTTCTGTTAGAGAAGGCAAGATCAAAGAAATGCTACTTGCACTTGGAGTGGAAGGTGGTGTGGATTGTGATGGTCCTTCGTGCCTGGGGGAGTTCATTCCACAGTCTCGGAAAATTCTATCTCACACACAGACAAGCTTTAACCTTATTGTAGAGAGTTCCATTGTGCCAGAGGAGCGAACTTGCTGACTCTGTTGAACAACTTTTTCAATTCAGACTTGGGTCAATAGAGACCAAAAGTTATTACCGTCTGATGGCTGTTTGACAGCTCATGTGAAATCATTATAGTCTGAGTCCAATTCCTAACAGACAAATGTCCCTTTCACAAAATAAGAACACAAACACTGGCTCTAATCAGCATCTATATTGACAGGTCTACAGTGATCAAGGGTTGCATCTGTCCCTTTATTCCTGCTGGTGGCTCATCTATGGGGACACAGCACATTAGGGAGGCCACATGGGGAAGATTTCACTGCCACTGTTTCCACTGTTCCTGTTCTGTGGATAGAGGAATTCTGCTTCAAGGCCTGTCAATCTGGAATATTTCACATGAACTAAATTCACTTAAACTTCTTTTTCTATAAAATTAAAATACAACAATTTTGGTCTTACACCATTATTACTACAATCTTTTGAAACAGACATAATAAAACATTTTAATTACACAACTTTATATGCCATGACTATAGAAATAACTACAAGACAGAAGATATATTTTAAATAACTTGAAAGATAATTCATTTATATAGTTTCTAGAGTGGTTGCTATAAATTATCCTTTAGATATTCTGCTTTCTGAATCTCACTGATCTGTTAGCATATATAGTCTGAATAATAAGGTTTCCAAAATGGGCTAAATTCTGCCCTGTGATGCCTACTAAAATAAAGGGAAGTTGCACCCTCCCAACTTCAGTGTCAGTAGGATCAGGTCCTAAATAGACAGGAGGCACAGGGAATGACAAACAACATGTCAAATATATGTATCGTGTGAGGGTTTTTCTTTTCAATATTTCTTTAATATTCACCCATTTCACTGACTAGGAACTCCAGCCAAGCTACTATTAGTTCTGTAGATTTTCAAATATAAATGGCAAAATAGTTTTGTTGTTTGTATAAGGATGATCTTGGACAAAGTAGGAAATGTAGTGCATGTAGCTTAGAGATGTGTAATTAAGACCCAGTAATGAACAAGCAAGCAGAAAGGGCAACTTGCAAAGAAAGCAGGTGTAATGCTCCTTTTTATATTAAATATATTCTGCTGGAGTGGTTCATTGGGTAGATAAACTCATGGGCACACAAAGGGTGAATCCTGGCTCTCTTGAAGTTAGTGGAAGCTTTGCTATTGATTTCAGTGGGGCAAGAATTTCATCCCAGATCTGTGTAGCATGTAGATAATTTTGGGACTGAAATGAGCCATGTCCTAAATGAGGAATATCTGAGAGGTACGATTACCTCAAGGCCTCACAAGGAGCAGAAGGTCTACAATGGTCTCGGAGATCCTGAGCTCCCACAAAATCTTTTAAATGTATTATTTATCCTTCAGTACAGGGGTTATTGATTTCCTCAAGTCTTAGGTCTTATGCAGTGTTCCCACTAGCAGAGAGGAATTTTTGCAGGTTAAAATTAGGACAGATCCCAGTATATTTGCACCCAAAATGGAAAGCTGTTTTCTTTTGTGACCATTTTTGCATGGTCCAAGCTGAGAAGAAATACATTTTTTTTAAATCTGTGAAACATTTAACATTCAGGCAAGTGCAGGTTTTTGTTGTTGCTTTGCAATTTGGGTAAAAGCACAATTGTTCCCTGTGCTGTCAAGAGTGCTAATTTTTTCCTCACCGCTCTGTTGCATAGTAGCTGACTGTGTTATGCATGGCTCTTAGATAGCTCTGTTAGCCTTTTGTGTTTTGTACACACTTTGGCATCAAGAAAGAAAGAAAGAAAGAAAGAAAGAAAGAAAGAAAGCAAGCAAGCTGACAGACTTTGTTGACAAATGCAAGAGTTTGTTTTAGAGGCATAATGTGCTCCTAAATTTTTATCTCTAGGATTGGTGAACTGTATTGCTCTTAAAACCACTAGCATTGGCAACAAATAATGAAGACTATCACACACACTTCAATATTGACAGCATATCAGGATCCTTGATCTGAAATCCAAATGCTATAACAAAATGGGACTCTCAGCGTGCAGACCCAGTCTTGCAGCCCTCACAAAAATAAACACCTCATAAAAAAGTTTGTGTGTGTGTGTACAGCAAACCATAGGGTCAAATCCTAATTCTGCTGTTTTACCAACAGCTACTGCATTGCAAATACAAAAAGTACCTACTATACGATTAAGTCCTAAAGGGCTACAATATGCTGCATTCTCAGAATGCTGACACTTAGCTTCCACAGTCTTTGCATTTTAAAATTAATTCTATGGACTACTTTATTTCAGCAGACTACTCAGTTCTATTGAGAGTTGTACATCTATGTGAGTCATACCACCTCACTGTCTTGGTGAGATAAGATGTGTGCACCAAGGAATCTTTCCACTGACTTCCCTAGGAGCTGGGGACTGCCCCAGTAGCCTAATCATGCACTTCCAGTTGTGTTTTATTGTAGCAGAGATACTTATATGGGGGGAAAATGTCACTCACATTTATGCTGGGAGGAACCCTACTGAACTGAATGGGGTACAAGTCAGAGAAGAATTTGGTCTGAAGTGTTTAGTGAAATTGCAGGGTGAAATGTATTCCTATGCAAAGAGATCACATATGAACTATGCACCAATTGAAACCCAGTTAAGCTCTATTTTGAGGACTTAAGTGGATCTAAGGAACATAAGAATTGCCATACTGGATTGAGTCAGAGCAGTGATCTACATAGTATTGTGTCCTGTCCCCAACAGTGGCCAATACCCACTACTTCACAGGAAAAAAATCCTGCCATAGCAGGCAGTTATTGGCCAACCTGTCTCCCCGGAAAGAAGTTGGCTTATATCTCAAAGCATCTGGTTTTCTATCCCTTCCAAAACTCTTGTCTGCTAATTTCCTAATATAATTCTGGACAGTCTTGTTATCCAAATAAATGTCCAATACTTTAAAAAAAATGCTATTTTGCTCTTAGCCTCAGGACCAGTATGTAATGTTGAGTTCCACTGGTTACTTGTGCTTTCTGTGAAGAAGTATTTACTTAAATGGGTTTTGAATTTCCCATCTTTCTATTCCATTGAATGTCATTCTTAGAAAGATTGTAACAGGACTGTTTTCCACCTGAGTGCTCCTCGTGGCCAGCAGTGCCCCTGCTGTGCCCAATCCCTGTTTTCTCCTTCAGGAGACCCTCTTTCCCTGCAGCTTCACTCTGCAGTTCCCTCATCGCAGCAACCCCAGTCCTGAAGCTTCCTGCTGACTTTTACCCTGGGAGCACATAATTCAAACCAGGTGTTTCTCATCCTGTAATACAGTTGTTTTAGCCCCTGAGGCAAGCCTCCCTGTTATGAAGGGGGAATATCTTCTCTGTAACATTCACTAATTAGTATACCTCATATCCCCTAAATAAACAGTATCAGTCATTTCAATCTTGCCTCATGTGACAGTTATCATAATCCCTAATCATTGCCATTGCCCATTTCTGAACTTCCTCTATTGCTATTATATGGCTATTGAACAGAACTAGAACACATGATCTCATGTATCATTAATTTACTTAATAGCATTATGATATATTTTGTGTTACTCTTCATCCCAGTCTTTATTCATCCTAACATTTTGTTCACTTTTCTGACTGGTGCTGTTGAATGTATATTTTCATTGAGTTGACCATAATGATACACAGGACCATTTTGTGAGCTGTTGCAATTAATTTAGAATTCAGTAAGGTGTGTGAGTAGTGTATAATTTGGGAGACAACAGCTTAACATAACAGTGCTATTACAATACCAATATTGTTGCACTGGGTTTATTGGCCTGTGACCAAGGATTTAGAGTCAGTCAATAATTTATGTTTTATGGTAAGATAAATTAATAAAAGATTTTTTACAAGGGTGACTTCCCAGCAGAGATGGAAATGGGATATATTCAGCTGATGGGTAAGAGTTTTCTTCTATAGAAAGGATCATTGACACAAAAGTTGATGACTGACTTTAATCTAACAAAATGGAAATCACTGGGGTTTTTGACATATTAGTCTTGGAGACAGGTAGGCAGAGGCAATGTGGGTTAAGCCTTTCCTGTAGGGATACACCCAAAGTGTAGTGATGAGAACTGTCACCGCCACACAAGACCCTCACTTGTAGAGTTCTCTCTCCAGTCCTATTCAACATCCACAGGAAACCATTTGGTGAACTGGTCAGCCAACATGGACTCAAGCACTAGCAATGTGACACACAGTTCTTCCTATCTTTCACCATATACCACTACCAAGAGTAAAACAATACTCAGTTTATTAAAATGAATGACCCATGAAAAAGTATTAGCATTTGGCAATTTTTGAGATGTAATGAAGCATAATTAAAATGATTAAGAAATACATTGGAAGAAAATAGTTAAATGTTGTGTGTGTGAAATCCACCAGCAGTGCAGTGAGTCTGTGTAAGGCTCTCTATGCTACTTTAGTCTGACTGTGAGAGTGTAAGGTAAGGACTGCAGATACACCAGCTGCTCTTCCACAACCACAAAGCCGTGGTTTAGGGATCAATACTAGCCTAAACTGCACAGTGGCCAATTTTCAGGCAGTAAATAAGCACCCCGACTTTCACAATAAGCCAAAAATCAAGCTAATCCCATTTCAAAACAAGGTCAAAACAAGCCAATTCCTAAGAGCCCCAACACGCTGTGACTAGATTCCCCCCGGCATGCAGTCTGGGACTGTGGTGGGCCCGCTGTGCACCCCTGACTCTCTCCCCACCCCAGTCCCTGCTTGCCCCTATCCCCTGCTTGCAAAAAGCAACAAGTTGCAACAAGCTACAAGCCAAAAACTAGCCAACAAGCAACTCACAAGCCAATTAAGCTAAAACCAAGCCCAATTTCTGCTGGGTTTTTTTTTGCAGGTTTGACATGTTTGCTAAACAGGCTAGCACATAGTGAAGGTTTGGGGGTGGGCTGGGTATAGGGCCATGAAGTGATAAACTGCGGGCTATAGTAGCTGCTGTAATGCGAACATTAGCTAAAGAAAAGGAGTGTGTTTGCATTTTATATTTTAAACGTTCTTGGAACCAACCACATAGTATGTTAGATCTTCACTTGTCCGTCAATGCCTCATTTAGACTGGAAACTCCTCAGTCTGGGGACCTATATCCTAGTGTCTTCCAGTAATCTGGTCCCCAGTATTAGTCACTTTCAAACAGCATTTGTAAGTTTCTAAGATGACCATAGGATTGAATTAAGTACCTGCACTGGCATTCCTTACTCACCATCACCCACCTGGTGATCAGTGGGATTTTGCAGTGGGAAAGGGCCACTGGATAAGATCCTAACTCTTTGGTCAGGCGTAACTATAATACAAACATGAGAGAATCTATAGTACAGTATACCTATATTAGCTATAATAGGTATTGGCATCTGAATTTACCAAAATATTTCATTATAGGTGAAAGGAAGGTATAGAAATGTACACACAGACCTGTTTGGTTAATTCATACCAGTTTAGGGAAGAGCCTCAGTTATCCCAGCCATGCTGTCACTTACTAAAATCTAAATTTCATATTACTGTACAGCCGTACTCACAATAGTGTGATCTAATTACTTCAAACTGTATTGTAATGTTATCCTTTATACGTAAAATTGTTTCTAGTTACACCTCCAATGACTCTCTAAGCAATAATGTTTGGCGAAGAAAAATGTTGTCAGTCAAGCAGAACCATAAACATCTGTGTTTGTTTATAATAAACAACCCCATTTAATTGAATATATAGATGTATCTGGAAAATTCCATGTAGCTGGAAAATATAGTGAAATAATAGCCTGACACCAGAGTCAAACCTTTCTGCAGTATCATCAGCTGAGAATGCAAAGGTCATTCTCTTTTAGTATTGAGGCAGGTTTCTTATTGATTGTTTCTATGCCAAAAAAAAAAATCAGATTAAAATAAAAAGAGTTTTTTACTCCCAGGCAGAAATGAAAAATAGCTCTTGGGGAGAACAAAAGGAAGGCAATCAAAATTACTGTATTGTGCCAAACACAGTCAATTTCAGCCTGTCTTGAAAGATACATTCACATAATTGTAAAAGAAGATCTTAAAACAATGGCACAATTATAGTAATTGTTCTTTTTTGTCTAAAAATAGATCATTAATATGAATATTAGATGAGATTAACATTGCCACATAATTGTTTTGTCCTAGTTTAGCTTATTTTCTGCATATGTCTGCTTCCAGAAATAATTCCAAACAATAAGGAAGTAGCTTGAATCCAAAAAAATAATCAGAGGGAAGGTTAAAACCTAGACATCGCACGGGTGCTCTACTGCCTTTCTCATGCCAAAAAGTGCACACAAGAAAATCATTTGGCAAAAAGCTGTGAACTGTAAGGGAAAGATACAATTAAATCTATCCTTCCCTTTTGGGGACTGTTCCACCTATGAAGAACTAGCTACTTGCAGTGTTATTCTTCTGGAAATATGGGCCCCAATGTTGTAAGCTATTCCATGTGACTGCTGTGACTGGGGAAAAAAATCAACAATATCAAAAGTCTCCATGACACAAAATAGGAATCCAAGCTCTAGGGCAGTCAGGACTCCCAAGGCTTCTTGGCTCTCCGTCAGTAAACCAAGAGGACTGTGAACAAAGCCCGTGGCTGGCAGAAACCAGTCAGGTTTCCGAGGAGTTTTGTTCTAATGGGACAGTCTCCATGGAACATATCAATTTTGACAAGTTGAGAAATTCTGATGAAAAAATGTTTCATTGAATTTTTTTCATCCAGAAAGAGCAATAATAACACCCATTGAGTGCTGAGACATTACGTATTAAGGTCCAGCCTGAAGATGTGCTTTGTAGCTATGTTATAAACTCCTGATAAAACCTTAACTGTAGCACTAGTGAGCACCACTATAGGAATTAAGCACCTATATCTGCAAAGCTGAAACAGTAGCTGAATAAATTTATTCTCTAGTGTGTTTATCCTGCTGCACTCAAATGACTGTGAGTTTTTGCCTGACAACACCATCTGGGTTGGGAATCATAACCATTGTTTATACTGTAGCTCAGAATTTCTAAGCTTCATTGTGCCTGATGAAACGATCGCTCTTTAGGGAAGAGATGAGAAGCTGTCTTCTCCTACCAATGTTGCTGTGCTATTGTACATCACAGCTACCAGGCATTTTTGTAATTCTCTAGTCTTGGCAGGCATCATGATAGGTGGCAGTGATGATAATCAACACCAGTATAGAATCAGAAATCAAGTTGTCTCTCACCCTCTAAAAGCCTATTCTTACCTTAAGAATCAAAATGTTATAATGAAGTTGGTCACTTATAATGAACTTCACCAATATTCATAACAAGCAGGCCCAATTGTTGACTTCCTTGAGCCTTGGGTAGTCATTTACACCTCTGCAAAATGGGTATTAAATGCTGCCATTCTGCTCTGGTAGCCTTTTGCAGCCAGTATGCATCTACTTTGCACATGTGAACCTGTCAGCACAAGGTAGTGGAGAATAAGTCTCACTATCTTTGCAAGGGTACATATTACTATCAGTTTTTTTTTATAGTGCCTTAACTGTGCACGATGCTTTGGAGACATATAAAATATGAAAGATGCTGTTCTGGGGAGCTCAAAATTAAAGGCACTGCTCCCAATCCTATTGAAGGCATTAGGGGGAATTCAACCCTGTGCTGAAGCTAGGCCAGCACAGGAACCAAGGAGAGACAGGCTTGTGTACCCCTATTTCAGAGCTGCTGAAGGATGGCTCATCCCCTGACACAGGCAAGGGCAACCCTTTTTGTGTCACCAGTTGCTAAAGCTCTGCAAAGCTTCCAGAAGCAAAGACTTGCTGGGGCTTAGGGGTGCCTAGGCCAAGCCTCTTCCAGCCAGACTCCGGCCCATCACAGAATGCTCCTGACATGCCCCGTTCACTGAAAGCTCCCACAGAAAACGCACTTGTGTGGCTGGCTCTGTAACTGGCAGAAAAGACTCCTGCTCCTGTGTTATTTAACAGGGGGCCCCTGATGTTGCCAGTGCAATGGGGGGACAGAACAACAATGAATCTTGCCCATTGACTTCAGTAGGAACAGGTCCTAAATTAGATATGATTTAAGAAGTCATTGATCTAAGAAATTAACACCACTGTCTGTCTGGAGTAACTCCACTCAAATGAATGGAGTGACAAGTCACACAGGTGTCAAAGCCACATAGCTGTAAGTGAGATCAGAATAAGGCCCAGAGGGTTAGAGTGAGAGATCACCACATACTTGTACCTTTGCAATACTAACATCTTAAACTGACTCAGACTGCCCCCTGAAATGTCTTTCCGGAGGTAGTGGGGGGAAGAAGCAAACTACACATCAGTCTCCTGAAATGGTTTCGGATGGGTTACAATTTTTGGTTTTTTTGCGGCAATAATCTCTTTCTTTCCTCTGAACAAATGTATGGAAACTCTGAATTTTAAAAGTCCTTGTTTTTTTTTGTGCAGTTTGGAAAAATATATCTGAAGCTCAGATAAATCATAGCCATATAAACTAATTTTCTTGAGCAAATATATATCAGGACTGCTGAGGCAAGAAACAGTCACTCGTACTCTTGCTTTAGCCATCTGCTTCACCATTTTCAGACTAGAAATGACTGTTGATTAATTCACTTTATGCAAATTCATATACTTGATAAGGAATTACCTATAATTATTCATGTATAATTGTCTGATGAAGAAATTAGTCAGTCTATTAATGCCAATAAAATATCATTAATGATCTTGACCAGCCCAAGAGTGTAGGCAGGGTGCATTCTCCCTGGCACCAGAGGTTTAGGGCAGGGCACATACATCTAGTCTCTAATGGCCCATTCCTGTAGTGGACTGAGCACATTCTATGAGCTGCTATATTCTCCCCTAGGGAGTTGAGGGCACTCAACACTTTGCAGGATCAAATTTACACACAGTGCTACATAAGGAGTATGCTCTGTGTTTAGTGTGGGAAGACTTTTTGGCTTTAAAGAACTAATGCAAACTGACACAGCAGACCAGATTGTGACACAAGTTTATGTGAGCTCAAAGCAGGTTGTGTAGAGCAGTGGCTCTCAACCCTTTCAGACTACTGTACCCCTTTCAGGAGTCTGATTTGTCTTGCGAACCCCTAAGTTTCACCTCACTTAAAAACTACTTGCTTACAAAATCAGAAAGAGAAATACAAAAGTGTCACAGCACACTAGTACTGAAAAATTGCTTACTTTCTCATTTTTACCACATAATTATGAAAGAAATCAATTGGAATGTAAATATTGTGCTTACATTTCAGTGTATAGTATAGAAAGCAGTATAAACAAGTAATTGTCTGTATGAAATTTTAGTAACTTTGCTAGTTCTTTTTATGTAGCCTGTTGTAAAACTAGGTAAATATTGATGTACCTCCTGGAAAACCTCTGCATACCCCCAGGGGTACACATACTCCTGGTTGAGAACCACTAGTATAGAGCAGTCAAGAAGCATCCTTTCCCCCTCACACAACCCATACAAAGGCTATTGCAACTACAGTCCTGGCATTCAGTGGAGCACACGGACTACTCCCTCTGTTCCTTCAGGGATACACAGAGCCCCAAAGGGGTCAAAGATGTGTGGGGAAATGGAAGAGCTTTTGCTCCCTCACTGTAGCGGGGTGGTCACCCACTCCTGCCTGGAAGGGCTTAAAACAGCCCTGGGAGAGGGCTGGGGCAGGGGAAAAGCTGGGTTGATTGGGAGGCAGCCTCAGCTATGGCCATGCCCCAAACAGACCCAGCTGGCCCTATAAAAGCCAGTGAAGCCAGGAGCAAAAAAAGACTCTCTCTCTAGCCTGTTGAGAGGGAGGGACCTAGCTGCTTGGAGCATACCAAGGTACCTGAGGTGGAGCAGGGCTGGGGGAAGGCCAGAGGAGCTGGGGAGCTCTGGCCTGGAAACCCCCCAGGCTGCAGGCCTAGTGGAAGGCTAAAAGGGGTACTGGGGTTGCAGGGGGCAGCCCAAGGGGTAGGCAGAGGCAGCAGGTCCAAACCCCCCTTGCCGGTGATGAGTGACATTTACATTACAGTCTGCCCCAGGGAACGGGGGCTAGGTGATGACTGGCAGTGGCCATAGACTGAGGTGAGGTGGGGGTCAAGGGTTGGGGGTTCCCCGGGGAGGGGAGACCCAAATCTGTGTAGGGTACTGCAGGTGGCAGTGCCTGGTCGAAAGGGGGTACCGGGGTCCAGGAGGGACTTGGGGCCCAGGGCAAGCGGGACACCGGTCTGCAGAGAGCACTCTGGAGGCTGGAACGCTAATTTCCTGGACGACCAGCAGGAGGTGCTGCAGGGGTGAGTCCTACCCAGCTACACTCACCCACCAACATTCAATGGGAATAAATTTCAGCCCCTCCCAAAGGATAGTGCAGTCTGTGCAGTCCCTGAGCAATGGGCTGTTCAGGGAGGGAGAGTATAAATATCCCATCTGTGAAAGAGAGAACAGGATGCAAGAGAAGGCAAGGAAAGGGAAGTGGGAGGTGCTATTAATGACATAATTTCAGTAATTTCTAAATCGTTATGATCAGCTCAGTATTTGTTGCTGCTGTAAAAAGGATCAGCTAAAAAAAGATATTACTTCACCCACTTTGTCTCTCTAATCAGCTATTTAATCATTCACAAGTCTTTACTGTGCAGCCATAAAGGCCTAGATTCTTCGCTGTGCCCATTGTTCTGCCTCAGCGTAGGGGGGATGGATTAGATGATCTCTTGAGGTCCCTTCCAGCCCTACATTTCTATGATTCCATATCCAGCTTCAGCTTCCTGATTCTGGGGCTGGTTCAAGGTCAGTGTCAGCATAGTTCAGAACAACTTTGGAGTGCAGTACCATACATTGGCTGGCTACAGTACCCAAAGGGCTGCCCATCAGGCAAGGACTGTCAAAGTGCTGTAACACTCTGTACATTTCCTGACATGGCTCTTACGCTAAGAGCCAATGTCCCAATGTGCAGCCCTTGCTCAGGTGAGCAGTACCATTGATTCCAAGGGAGCTTCTAATTTGAGTAACAGCTGTAAAACCATGCTCATACACTGAAAATCCTGTAGCTAAACCTATAACATTATTGATTCCAAATTGTCTGGGTTCTTCCTGTTTCTTGTTCTTAAACTTTAAATTTAGAGTGAATTTAAGTGCTTATGAAAGGTACCCACATTGACAACCCTGAGACCAAAGTCTTCTGTCTAGCCACAGAGTAGGTACATCCTGAGCAGCAGCCCAAGTTTTTCTCCCCAAACACCCTGCCAATATGCATGAGTGAACCCTGACCCTATGGAATTATGTCTCGGCATATAAGGGAAGCTCAGTCTTTGTATCAAGTCATTCCTTGGCCAATCTGCTGAGACTGCCAGGAAATTCCAGTTGCAATGGTGGCTCATGTGATGTGTATACTTGTCCTCTAGGAACTGGAGTAAGACAGCCAACACCCTTTATATGAGCCACCACGCAGCCTACAGATGGCAATCTCTTTCAGAGCCTACCAATATGGGAGAGTCCCTCCCATTCCCAATCCACTGAACCATTAAATTCTCCTCTTCTTGTTTCTTGCTGAATATAGAAATCCAGTGATGTGTTCCAGCATGAGAATATTATCACGTGGAACACATATTCTTATGGAAAAAGCCTCCAGAATGTAATAGGGCTAGGGTTACCATATTTCAGGTTCCCAAAAAGAGGACACTGCTGGATGGAGGGTACAGTTGGGGGTGCAGGAGGGAGTACCTGTGACAGGGGTACTTACTGGACATGGGGTGCAGTGTCGCTCCCTGTCATGGACGTACGGTCACCCTAAACAGGGCTAAATCCAATATGGTTTTATAGAAATTAAGTGTAATACTATATAGAAACATATACTATTGAACAGAAAATTGTCTACTATTAAGTATTTTAAGACATCGTATAGAATTTAATATGAATTGTATCTTTTTAGTACAATTTTGAAGGATGGTTTAAAAGTTTTATAGGAAGAGTGGGCCAAGATATGGGCCTAAATGATTGGATTAGACTTCAAAATTCAGATCCAGATTGCCAATATCCAAAATGTTGGGGCCATTCAACCCTGCAGTTTTGATTTGCACCCGTGTCACTGTGCATCAGTGGGTCACAGCTGAAAATACCAGATTCAGGACAAACTGCTGAGAAATAGGGCAAACTCACCCCCAAACTGGTGATTATTCTATCATAAGATATATTGAATCGGTAACAAAAGTAAACTTCTGTCTCACCACACTCGTTAACTAGAAGTCCAAATTGCAGTCTCCCCAGGCATTCCAGCACTCATTTCACCACCCAGCCAGTAGAATTTATGATGAGTGGTTATTTAAAATCAATTTCATCAAACAAAGCGTCCTTCTAATCTCAAGAGATCAATCACACAGTCAGGTCAATATATAACTCAGATCTTACCCAATAATCAGGCTGTTACCAGTCCTTTAGTATCTAATATCTAAAGATTTCTTTATGAGAAAAGAAAGTGGATAGAGCTAAAATGGTTAAGGAAATCAAATACATACAATCATTGCAGAATTTTTGTTTCAGACTTGAAGCAGTGATGGAATAAACTGCTGGCTTGTGAAGCCTCTGGTAACTTCCAAAAGATTGGAAGGTCCTCAGTCCATTGGCTGGAATTTTACTTTTAGTGTAAATCTATAATCCAGAGATCAAAGCAAGAAAAAGGCAAAATGGAGATGTTACCAGAGAGTGGCACGAGAACAGTGTGGGTCTAGGGGCCATGGCCGTCCCAATTTTTGAAAGTTGACAGGCCTAGCCCATCCACTTCTTGCCATGTCGGATCCCGCCCCCTTCCCCTCCTCTTCCCCCCATGTCCCTTCCCCCCGGACTCCCCGCCCAGGGCAGCTGGAAGTGGAGGGTCCGCACCAGCTCCCTTCAGCTGCTCACCTGACTCTTACCCTGAGCCATCTCTGGCCAAGGGGCGTGGCCTGGAGCTGCAGCCTGGCAATGGGATGTTAGAGGTTACTACAGAGAGCTTTTTCCTGGGTGTCTGGCTGGTGAGTCTTGCCCACATGCTCGGGGTTCAGCTGATCGCCATATTTGGGGTTGGGAAGGAATTTTCCTCCAGGGTAGATTGGCAGAGGCCCTGGAGGTTTTTTGCCTTCCTCTGCAGCATGGGGCACGGGTCACTTACCGGAGGATTCTCTGCATCTTGAAGTCTTTAAACCATGATTTGAGGACTTCAATAGATGAGACATAGGTGAGAGGATTATTCCAGTAGTGGGTGGGTGAGATTCTGTGGCCTGCATTGTACAGGAGGTCAGACTAGATGATCATAATGGTCCCTTCTGACCTTAAAGTCTATGAGTCTATGAGTCTATGAGAACAGTAAGAGCTGTACGGGCAGCTGTGGAAAGTTTGTAGCACACCTTCCACCTGCCCGCGGTGTGTGTGTGTGGGGTGGGGGGGGGGGGTGAGCAGCTCCCGGTCCTTGTCTTAGCCCAGGGACCCCTGCCCAGGGCAGGTAGAGGATCTGCACCGTGGCTCTTCACAGTTGCCTCTCTGATGGACCGCAACCTTGTCGTGGTGGAGAGACTTGCATGGGCTAAAGACCCTCAGAGCTACATCGTCCTGAGCTTTCATACTCCTGGTAGGATCCCCCTTGGCAAGCAGGTCTGAAGTGAGGCTCCTAATTAATTAAGGTCCAAATGTCACATGACCCCGATGGTGGATCAGGCCCATATAGAGAACCTTCTAGTACCCTGCGGCTGTGAAGGCGGATGAGGCAGTGATCTCTGAGAGTCTTTACTCACAAATCTGCTCCCAAGGCAGCCTCTCGTTCATATTCCAATCTATTCATGATGACTACAGCACCTCCTTTGTCAGCCTTTTTGATTGACAGAGCCAGAAGGGTACCCAGAAGTCACCTACTACAGGACAGGCCCAACAAAGAAAGTAACAGAATGCCACTAGCCGTCACTTAGTGAATCATCAAGGATCTATAACCTATCCTGAAGGATGATCCCTCACTCTCACAGACCTTGGGAGGCAGGCCACTCCTCGCTTACAGACAGCCTCCCAAACTGAAGCAAATACTCACCAGCAACTACACACCACACAACAAAAACACTAACCCAGGAACTACTCCCTGCAACAAACCCCATTGCCAACTCTGTCCGCATATCTATTCAAGGGACACCATCATAGGACCTAACCACATCAGCCACACCATCAGGGGCTCGTTCACATGCACATCTACCAATGTGTTATATGCCATCATGTGCCAGAAATGCCCCTCTGCCATATACATTGGCCAAACCGGACAGTCTCTATGCAAAAGAATAAATGGACACAAATCAGATATCAAGAATTGTAACATTCAAAAACCAGCAGGAGAGCACTTCAATCTCCCTGGATACTCTATAACAGACTTAAAATTGGCAATTCTTCAACAAGAAAAACTTCAAAAACAGACTTCAATGAGAAATTAAAGAACTGGAATTAATTTGCAAACTGGACACCATCAAATTAGGCCTGAATAAAGACTGGGAGTGGATGGGTCACTACAAAAAGGTAATTTTCCCTCCGCTGATACTCATACCTTCTTGTCAACTGTTGGAAATGGATGATGTCCACCTTGATTGCATTGGCCTCGTTAGCACTACAAAAGTAATTCCCACCCCCCTAGATATTCACCCCTTTTTGTCAACTGTTGAGAATAGGACACTCCCATCTTAATTGAATTGGCCTCATTAGCACTGACCCCCCACTTGGTAAGGCAACTCCCATCTTTTCACGTGTTGTGATATATGTATACTGCTTACTGTATTTTTCACTCCATACATCTGATGAAGTGGGTTTTAGCCCACGAATGCTTATGCCCAAATAAATTTGTTAGTCTCTAAGGTGCCATAAGGACTCCTCGTTGTTCTTGCTGATACAGATTAACACAGCTACCATTCTGAAACCATACTCTTATGGACTCTCAGCACAATGAATGCCCAGAAAGAAGAACTGCCATAATTTCCAGAGAACGGGCAAGACTCAGCATTGACATTGGAGCTCTTAGTGAGACCTGCTGGGCTGATGAGGGCCAATTAAAATAGGATGGAGGTGGCTACATCTTCTTTTGGAAAGGAAAGCCACCCGAAGAGAGACACATTCATGGGATTGGCTTTGCCATCAAAAATAAGATTGATAGTCAGCTTTTTGGAGCTTTCCGTGGGGATCAGCGCACGTCTCATAACTGTTCATCTCAAGCTAAGCAACAACCAATATGCCACAGTCATCAGTGCATATGCCCCAATGTTTGACGATGAGGAAGAGACAGCAAGGGGCAGTTTTACAGCACTCTTAATACAATCCTCATAGCCACATCTAAGGCAGAGAAACTCATCGTCCTGGGAGATTCCCAACTCTAGAGCGGCATAATAGGCAAAGAAGTGGTGGGAAATGTTAACCCAAATGGTTTTCTCCTCCTCAGCAAATATGTGGACCATGACCTGCTTATCACAAATACCATCTTTAGGCAGAGTAACAAATTTAAGACAACCTGGAAACATCCTCAGTCCAAACATGGCACCTCCTTTTTATGTTATAGTCAGAGCCCGAGATTATGCGAACGTCCGTATAACACGAGCCATGAGAGGTACAGATCACTGTTAGACCATCGATTGTAAGATCAATCATGTACTTGCAGCTCACTCCACCACACTGCAAACACTCAAAGACTAATCGAAAGCTCACAACATCAAAGTATTTCAAGACCAAGCCAGCTGCAAGACTTTCCAGCAGCACCTGTCTGAGAAACTCTCTAACTTGCCTGATAACTTCACTGACATTCAGGAGCACTGGGATCAACTTAAAAATACCATTCAGTGCATGTGCTGAAACCATAGGATATTTCAATCATTGGCACCAAGACTATTTTGACGAAAACAACAAGTAAATCCTGGCATTAATTCAACAAAAAAGAAATGCATTCTGTAACTGGCAAAATGATTCCTATAACCAGTGAAAACAGGAGTCTTATCACCTACTCAAATCTGAAAGTCCAAAGGAGGCTATGTGACAACAAAAACAAGTGGTGGCAAGAGAAGGCCTCTGAAATCCAGGGTTTCATAGACCAGGATGACATAAGTTCCTTTCAAGCAACAAAAGCTATATATGGGCCAAGCTCCAAAGGTCCAACCCCCTTATGTTTCCAAGATGGCTCCATCCTCCTCAAGGACAATGCAGCCATTAAACAATGCACGAAGGAGTACTTTGAAAGCCTACTAAACCATGAATCCATGGTCTCAGAAGACACCAACAAGTTTATTCCACAATGCTCAGCAATGGAACACCTTGCTAATCCCCCCCTATTCTAAGGAAGCACAGTGTGATATCACACAGACAAAAAAATCACAAGTCACAAGACCCAGATGGCATCCCAGCTGAGGTTTTTAAAGATGATGGACCAATGCTCCAGCACAAACTTTGCCAACTCCTTGACAAAATCTGGATCTGTGAAGAAATTCCATCTAATTTCAAGAATGCCAACATTGTTATAATATTCAAGAAAGAGGACAAATCATTGTGCGGGAACTACAAAGGTATTGTCCTCTTCTCCATCGCATGGAAGATCCTTGCCCAGATCCTACTAAACTACCTCCTCCCCCCTTGCTGAGGAACTCCTCCCCAAATTGTAGTGTGGCTTCAGGCCATCCCAAGGCACAACTGACATGATCTTTGTGGCATGAAAGATTCAGGAAAAGTGCAGAGAGCAACACCAGGAACTGTTAATGGCATTCATCAACCTAACCAAGGCCTTTGACTCTATCAATTGTGATGCCCTATAGAAGGTGTTGTGTGAGTTAGGCTGTCCACAGAAATTAATTTCCATCATCAGACTACTCCATGATGGGATGACTGCCACCATTCTTTGCAACGGCTCAGAGACCAAACCATTCATCATTCGCATTGGTGTCAAGCAGGGCTGTGTCATTGCTTCAACGCTCTTCTCCATTTACCTTGCCATGATCCTGATTCTCATCTGCGACCGCCTTCCCGAAAGACAGAATCGGAATGGAGTATCGTATGGATGGCCAACTCCTCAATCTCCAATGTCTCCAAATAAAATCTAAGATCACGAGAACTGGCATCACTGACCTTCAGTATGCAGATGACTGTATCATTCTCGCACACACAGAGGCCGACCTGAAAAAAACCCTAAATATTTTTACAGATGGCTATCACAGCCTGGGTCTCTCTCTCAACATCGGGAAAACCAAAGTCCTCAACTAGCCCTCACCTGCACAAACTACTCTTCAAACTCCACAAATCATCATCAGTGGAGAACCTCTGGAAAATGTGGACCATTTTCCATACCTTGGCATCCACCTCCCACAAACACCCAGCATTGACACAGAAATTGAATACAGGATCCACTGTGCCAGCACACTCTTGGAAGACTACTCAAACGAGTCTTCAATGATGGGGATCTGCAAACAGGCACCAAGATCTTGGTTTACAAGGCAGTTGTCATCCCCACCCTTGTCTATGGATGTGAGACCTGGGTAACCTACAGATGACATCTCAAGTGGCTGGAATGGTACCAGCAGCACTGCCTCAGGAGGATTCTCAGGATCAGCTGGGAAGATCAATGCAGTAACATCAATGTTTTCTCTGCAGCCAACATCAGCAGTATAGAAGCACAAGTCTTGAAACACCAGCTTTGATGGGCTGTCCACTGTGTATGTATACCTGACACTTGCCTCCCGAAGCAAGTACTCTTCTCTCAGTTAAATCAGGGAAGAAGGGCTTGCGGAGGGCAGGAGAAGCACTTCAAAGACATACTGAAAGTACATCTTAAAAAGGGAAGCATCAACCCAAGAAACTGGGAGGACTCGGTGCGGAACAGAACACAGTGACGCCACACCATACACCAAGCCACAGCTCACTTTGAGGGGAATAGACATGCTCATGAGACAGAGAAGCGACAAAGGAGGAAAGAAAGGGCACAACACTGCAGCCAACAACTATGTCTCTTCCAAGATTACACCTGTGGGAAAATCTGCAAGGCATGAATTGGGCTCCTCAGCCACTTTAAAAACCACCGATGAACCCCCTTGGCATACATCATCCTTGCATCGAGGGGTAGCTGAATAAGAAGACCACCATGACCAGGCTGCAATTCCTAGGCTCGGTCTCCTGCCGGGTCGGGGTAAGCTGTGGGGAGCTGTGGGGCAGACCCTCCAGCTACCCTGGGTGAGAGGTTCCAGGGGCAGGGACATGGGCTGGGGCTGCTTTCAGGACCCCCTGCTCCAGCTTCCAGATTGGCTTGGGGCGGGGCCTCTAGGGGAAGATGGAGTGGTAAGGCTGGATAGGGTGGGGCTAGGGCTTTTCAGGGAAGAGGAGGGGCCTCAGAGAAAGGGGAAGGGTGGGGACTTGGGTCAAGAGGAGAGGCGGGGCCTCAGAGGGGCAGAGGCCCCTGGCCCCCCACTTCTGTGAAGACTCTGCTGCCCCTACTTCCAGGGTCCTTTATGTCTTTTCCCATGTGGAGGGAACACTCTCAGTCTTAGTTTGTGGAAAATTACAGGCACAAGATGGAGTCCAGGGTCACATGAGCTTGCCACATGCCCTTGGATGTTTTGATATTAGGAAACACTATTTCACTAGGAGGATGGCGAAGAGCTGGAATGTGTTACTTAGGAAGGTGGTGGAGTCTCCATCCTTAGAGGTTTTTAAGGCTCGGCTTGACAAAGCTCTGGCTGGGATGATTTAGTTGGTGTTGGTCCTGCTTTGAGCCAGGGATTGGATTAGATGACCTCCTGAGGTCTCTTCCAACCCTAATATTCTATGATTCTATGACAGGGGAGGGATAGCTCAGTGGTTTGAGCATTGGCCTGCTAAACCCAGGGTTGTGAGTTCAATCCTTGAGGGGGCCATTTAGGGATCTGGGGCAAAAATTGGGGATTGGTCCTGCTTTGAGCAGGGGGTTGGACTAGATGACCTTCTATGGTCCCTTCTAACCCTGATATCCTATGATAACTCATTGGAGTAGCCATTACCTGTATTCTGGCTAAAGTGTCCACAGGAAGACTTGCTGGGCAGGATGAGTTTCTTTGATGATCTGTTGTGAGAGCTAAGTGTTCCTTGATGGGCCATCAACTTGAATAGCTCATTCACAATGTGCTGTCTGGCATCAATGTAGACTTTACCTGGTGGGTGTTACTCAGGAATACAGTATATATAGAGGATGCCAGTACATAGTCAACATCTATAACTTCAGATACAAAAATGATACATGCATATAAACAGGATAATCTTACTCATCAAATCATAACTTTTCCATTGACACCTTGCATGATATACTTTGTACAAGACTTGTTGCAATTATCTAATAGTGGCAATATTAATGATATAAATGGTCATGTTTCAATCATACAGCATCACAACCTTCTCTAATGTATTATGTCCTAGAAATTTCAAGACTGTAAGCATTTCTTTATAATTTTTTTAAATGCCACTAACATCCACTGTAATTACTGGCAGTGCAAAGACAATATTACAATATCATTCAAATACTATTTTATGGAACATGCAATAAAAGAATCTATTTTTTCTCATCTTGTCAGATAAAGGGAAAATATATTTTATGTGAGAAACAATACTCTTCCAATCCACCCTTATCTTTACAGCTTTAAAACCACATGTACTGTGAGCTTTGAAATCATAGAATATTAGGGTTGGAAGGGACCTTAGGAGGTCATCTAGTCCAACCCCCTACTCAAAGCAGGACCAATCCCCAAATGGCCCTCTCAAGAACTGAACTCACAACCCTGGGTTTAGCAGGCCAATGTTCAAACCACTGAGCTATCCCTCCCCCCTTTTATTGTGCTGTGTTGCTTAATTAAATTTCAGCAAGAAAACATCAAATTCTTTGCATCAAATGTGATTCTTATGTTAAATTTCAAGTCAGTTACAAGCCCAGTGAACTTGCAGAGGTGTTTTAAAACATTTTATTGTAAAAACTAGAGAAGACTAGTGCTTTGACAATTAATGGCCCAGCTAAAATATTATCCAACGATCACATAAAACTCAGAGGATTCATTTACTTTTAGATTCCATGATCCCTGAAGGGTTCATTTGCTAACTAGCTCTTGGAAATAATTAATGACAGAGGTCATGTGATCATTGCATTAAAATGTCAGAGAAAAAAATTCCTTTAGCACAAAACGAAATAGCACACAATACAATTTATACTTTCTCACATTTTGCATCATGGGTTTTTACTAAATATCTTTAATTTAACTCAGGTTGTTTGGGTATATATCAAAACATGAATTAATATTTAATTTTACAAGGCATTTCATAATTATAGCTGCAGTTGATTTTTTAGAAAAACAAGTAGATAATGCAAGTATTTGCTAACAGGTAAATCCTGATGCTCACCTGCCCTAGTGCACAAAGAAATGGGGAAAAGGCTTTGTTTCAATTGCACAAGAAATAGGACAGGATTTCCCCAAAGCCCTCTGGAGAGTGCTAGGGTAGATACCTAATTAATGCAACATCAGTTTGGGTGGGCTCAAACCAAAAATGTTTTGAAATTTTCAGTGAATTGAAATGTCAAAAAAAGTTTTGTTTTGATTTTCCAGATTTGTTAACATTTGTAAATGGTTTTTAAAAGATAAAATATAGGGAAAATCCTAAACAAACTGTCTTTCTAAAATGAAAAGTCAAAATGTTTTGTTTTAGAAATGCCAAATGAAACATTTTCACATTCCTGGAAAAAATGTTGGTTTTTTTTAACTGAAACTATTAGCCAATATTGAATTGATTTCATTACTTGTACCAGTCACCAAAATCTGCATTTCTGGCAAAAAAGAAAAAAAAGTGGGGTGGGGAGGGGCGGGGGTTGCACTTGTTCATATAGGCAAGCTTAATTTTAGTATTTCCTGACTTTTGAGTGCTTGACTTTACAACTTTAATTATGTTCTTTTAACATAGGGGTTTTTGTTTTTGTTTTGTTTTTGATGTGTAATTTCCTAGTTTTAATAAAAGCAAGCAGAAGAAGCAGCAGAAATTCCATCATGTGGCATCATATTCACATCCAGATGGGTCATCAGCAGGGCTGATACATTCAGATTCAACACACAGACCTCTGCCACTTGAAGTAACAAAGTAACAGCATTCAGCTGTATTCCTCTCTGTGGAGCAGCAGTAAATGGAGATGAGATTTGCCAGTGACTTTCACACACATTTGCTGACAGCGGAGGAATGGTGAATCTTGGGTTCCATTCCAAACTCTCGAGGGAAGTGTTCTCTAGTGGTACAGACTCTTCTGAACATTTCCCCCAAACTTGACCTCCTCTTCTCTGTCCCTACAACCTGTCCTGTCCCATCCCTGGCTCCTCATTTTAGGTTATGTCTGAATTATGAGCTAGGGATGGAAATACCCTGCCTTTGTAAACATACTCACGCTAGCTCTCATCAAGTTAGCACAAATATAAATTGTGGTGTAGCCACTGTAGCATGGGTAGGAGCAGCGAAGGCACAGTTTAGCCCTGCTGAGAATGTGCGCACCAGTTTCATGTGGTTTTGTACTCGACAGAGCTGAGCCATGCCTCCACTGCCTTTACGCATGCTACTGCAGCTACACTGCTATTTATGCTCATGCTAGCTCGATGAAAGCTAGTGTAAGTATGTGTATATGAGGAGGTGGAACATACCCTTGGTCTCATTCTCCTTACCTAGCCCATCCACTCCTCAGGCTTCTTGTCCCAGTCTCCTTTTGCAGCAGGTCCTATTCTCACCCCTCTGGACTCCCCATCCCAGTATCCTCCCCCAATCCCAGTCTTCCCCTCCTTGCTCACCCATTCACAGTTCCCCTCTCCTGTCTTCACATCCAATCTGTCTCTCTGACCTCCTGGCTTTCTAGTTGCCCCCTCTCCACCCACATTCCCCATTGTTAGGATATAGATACTCAGACCTGTCTACAAAGGCTTATACTTTAAGAACTTAAGAATCACTTAGCTAGTTATAGAAGTAGAAAACAAGAATCAAAATCACTGTCTGCCTTTGTAAGGGCCTTCTCTCACTGTGACAGTCTGAGGCCCTGTTCTTAAGCTAAGGCCTTTGGCTAAGCAGTGGGAGTAGCCATAAGCTGGGGAGCGTATGGTCACATCCTCACATTCCAAACTAGTCACATTGAAATAATGTGCTATTGTGCTCTTAGGAATATAATCCTGTCCTGATAATGCCTATCACCACAAGATAAAGATGGTTAAAGAAAACTTAATTTTTCAGCATCCTGTCTGGCAAGAAATCACTTCTCAATAGTTGTGGTTGTGAAACCCTCATTTCTGTATGTTTTATCTTTATGGCCCTCACTTTTCTATTGTTAATCTGTCTGGTTTTCTAATTATTTCTGTCTGCTGTATAATTAATTTTGCTAGGTATAAACCAATTAAGGTGGTAGGATATAATTGGTTAGATAATCATGTTACGATATGTTAGGATTGATTGGTTAAATTTCAGTAAAATGATTGGTTAAGGTACAGCTAAGCAGAACTCAAATTTTACTATATCGTCTGCAGTCAAACAGGAAGTATGAGGAGGTGGGAAATTGGAATCATGTTTTGCTAAGGGTGGCAATGGGAACAGGGAATGGGAACAGGGACACAGACAAGGCTCTGTGGCATCAGACACTGAGGAAGGAAACTGGAATCATTTCTTGCTGGAAGTTCACCCCAATAAGCATTGAATTGTTTGCATCTTCGGACTTCGGGTATTGTTGCTCTCTGTTCATGCAAGAAGGACTAGGGAAGTGAGAGGGTGAAGGAATAAGCCCTCTAACACCCATCACCACTGGTTCCTAGTTCCAATCACCCTCTGCAACTCCCCATCTAAGCTAATCCCCCTCCATCCTATCCCTGGATCCTTGACCAACCTGGCTCCTTAATAAAGCTGTCTCCTTTACCCCACCTTCCAAGTCCCACTGCTTTCAAGTCCCAGTCTCCTTGCCATCCAGTCTCAATTTCCCCCAGGTCCTCATCCAATCTCAGTTTCTGCCAACCCCCTGTATCCTCCCCCGCATTTCCCTCCCTGGCTCTCTGTCCCAGTCTCCTTGCCCAGCCAATTCTAGTCTCCTCTGCTCCTCTAACAAGTCTGTTTAGCATCTGTAAACTGAGATTTCTGCAAGGCTTATAACTTGGCCACATTTGGGCAGATTTTTTGCAGAAACGGCAAATAGCTCATTCTTGATAAGAAGTCCACCCTTTTGTTAAACTCAAGTCTCTGCTCCAAAGCATGGGGATGCTAATGCTTTTCAAAGTAATGGTCACCAGAATTTTTTAACAGTTTTTTTAAATCTGACCCTAAACTTCTCCTGGTTCTCTCACCCATAGTGACTGCAGTCATCTCCTCTTCACTGCTAAAAATGCACTCCTACCATACAGAAAAAAAGCTATTTTATTCACTATTCTGGTGTCTTAGAATGATGTATTCTTCTTCAGGGTGAAAAGGAATCACAAAAGGAAATTAACCAAATGGATTAGGGCATCCACTATTTCCAACAAGACAAAAATAGAGGCATAAATTGATGCAATGTGCTACACTTGCAATACTCACAAAATTAGAGTGATTGCTTTAATCAAAAACAACAAAATGCTGATGTTAATGAGAAACCCTCCTGCTCCCTCAGGGAAAAGGGCATGATGATCAGCTGAGCTAAATGAGCAGGGAGGTTTATATTTAAACACACACACACACAGGGAGAGAAAGAGAGAAAATAAGTTAGAAGTAGTGTCCAGTGAAAGGCAAATGTACGGATTTCATACAGTTGCACATTCATGTTGTGATAATCATATCTGTTTGAGGAAATCTTTTTGTTTTAAGAGATTATGGAAATCATATGCATGTAGTCAATGGTCCCATTTCATTTGGTAGCATGTTGAAGTCTCCAATAACTGCTGCAAGCAGAGTGAGAAGTTTGTCTGAATGATGCCATAGGGGTTACCTGTCATTTTCTGAAAGGCTATAAGAGACAGGGCTATGTTTCTTCCAGAATGATGGTAATGTGACTTCTTTTGCTGATAAAGCCTAGCTTTCTGGAATATAGGTGACACAGACCTAAGATGGTTCCTAGCTTAAATGCACCAGCACTTATCCATGATGTGAATGATGCCGACAATAAAAATTGCTCACAGGGATGGCATTGGCAGCTGCCTCAATCTTGCAGAGTGTGCTTGGTTTGAACTTATTAATGCCCCTTCTCCCAGCTGTAGAGTCTTGTACAGCAAAACAGCCTATTTAACAGTTCTGAAAATTTCTAGTGGAATAACTTGCATACTTAAAGATAATGATATAAGGAACCTTTGATGAACTATAAAATTCACTTACATGCATTCCAAAAACCAAATTCGGCTCTAATTTAAGGAGGTGTAACTCCCTCTGAAGTCAATGGGAATTGTGCTTGCTTATATCAAGGTTGAATTTAGTCTTTTGTCTCTGTCACTGGTTCTCACTAACTTAAATAAATACCAACTGGTTAAAAGGGTCTATTCCTGCTGTTCATAGTCAGGGAAAACAACCATTGAAGAGATGAGCTCTACAAAGACACGGGCCAGGTCATCCCTCCCTCCTCCTCCCCTTGTGGCTGGAAATTTTACCTGAATGACTATAGGTTTTGGCCCCATTAGACACATATGCTGACTAGGGTGACCAGACGTCCCCTTTTTAAAGGGATAGTCCTGTATTTAAGCCCTCCTGTAGATGTCCCAACTATTCTTAAAAATGGGCAAATTGTCCCATATTTTCTGTCTCCCGCCCTGTGAGGATTGGTGGTTCCTGCTGCTGGCCGGATCCTTGCTTGCCAGCCGCCTGCCCACAAGCAATGAGTGGGGTGGAGGGGCTCCAGTGACTGATGATAGGGGTGTGTGTGCAAGGCTGGTGGCAAGGCAAAGGTGCGGTGCATGGACAGGCCTTTCCCTCTGCTGGTCTGTCAGCGCAGTCCTTGCTGTGTGCCGGCACTAGGCGCAGGGCCCAGCCCCTGTCCCATTTCCAGCCAGCACTGGCTGTGCGCTCTGAGCTGCAGTGGCTGATGAGTGCAGGCAGGCGACAGGTGGCTGCTGGTTACACGCCGCCGCTGTTGCTCACCCATCAGCCCCTTGTGTGCTCCCCCTCTCGCTGTTCTTTCCCTGCTTTGCCCCTCTGCATCCCTCTTGGTGGGGCACATCCCACTCCCAGTGATGGTTGGAGCAGCTCACCAGCAGCCTGGCTGGCAGGCTCCTTCCTTATCCCACTGCCTCTGGCTGGGTCAGTGACCCAGGAAAGCCCAAGACCACCGGCCAGGAGGAGCTGAGCCCTGCATGTGCCAAAGCCCCGCACAGCGCTGGCATGGGGAAGCCTCTCCACCCCTCAGTTAAGCTCTGGAGTGGCAGGGGGAGGGGGAGCGATTTCTGCCCTGTTTGCGCCCTGACCCTGCAGGCTCTACAGTAGCCCCCAGGGCAGGGGCTTAGTACCCTCTTCACCCCGGTCCTGGGTCCTGCCCCCAGGGAGTGCAGAGCTGCTCCATCCCCTAGGCATCCTCCCCTGTTGAGCCACTCTCTGGGCAGGTTCGCTGAAGCCTCTACAGTCAGGTTCCCTGGACCCTGGTGCACAATGTATCCTTAGGGCTTAACCCCTTCCTGCCACACTGTAGCCGGAGGCGGCTGGGTTATGTCGGTGGCCAACAGTAGCCTGGAGGTATTAGCTGCCTTTTGATACTGTCTGGGCAGGAAGGGACAAGCTGCTTCCAGGCACGTGGGGGTGGGGCGGGGGAGGTTGGGTTGGAAGGGGAAGAAGAGATGAGCTCTACAAAGACACGGGCCAGGTCATCCCTCCCTCCTCCTCCCCTTGTGGCTGGAAGTACCTCCTATCCCTTCCCTCCCCCACACTGTGAAAGCTGCTGCTGGCCACATTCTGGTGTGAACCCTGGCAGAAATCTGGGGAGGGAAGGCCTATGACCCTGCATCCCCTTCCCCCCCTCCCCCCCCGCGACAACATGTTGCCTCGGGAAGATGCAGCGCCAGGTACCAAGAGAGGCAGGTTCATCCCAGGGGCCCAGACAGGCATGAAGGGCAGAGAGCACCGGGCAGGGAGGGTCGAATTGGTTGGTTACTCCCCTGTGTGAGAGAGGTGTACAGGAGTATCTGTGTCACCTCTCCCTGTGTGAACCTTATAGCCTTAACGATAAAAAGGTAAATAAAAATCCAACTATGCAGTATTGCTTTTTTAATAGGGGCTCAGTCAACTTGATGTTAATTTGAAAGTTTGTACTGCATAGTTCTGATTGATTGCTGTTAAACTCGCTTGCATACGAGTAATTTGACCAGGTGTCCTGTATTCAGCGTAGGGAAATATGGGCACCCTGTGCTGAGTGAAAGACTGTAGATAAAACTGAAAGCTAGATAAATTGAGACTAGAAATAAGGGTCAAATCTTTAACACTGAGAGTAATTAATATTGGAATAAATTATCTACAGATGTGGTAGATTCTCTATTACTTGCAGTCTTTTAGTGAAGACTAGATATATTTCTAAAATATATGCTATCACTCAAACAGTCATCATGGGCTTGATGTAGAAATTATTGAGTGAGATTCTGTGGCCTGTGTAATACAGGTCATTCTAGAGACGATTATAATCATAGAATCATAGGACTGGAAGGAACCTCAAGAGGTCATCTAGTCCAGTTTCATGCACTCATGGCAGGACTAAGTGTTATCTAAACCATCCCTGAAAGGTGTTCGTCTAACCTTCTCTTTAAAATCTCCAGTGATTGAGATTCTACAACCTCCCTAGGCAGTTTAGCCATCCTGACAGTTAGGAAGTTTTTCCTAATGTCCAAATTAAACCTCCCTTTCTGCAATTTAATCCCATTGCTTCTTGTTCTATTCTCAGAGGTTAAGAAGCACAATTTTTCTCCCTCCTCCTTGTAACAATCTTGTATGTACTTGAAAAGTGTTATTATGTCCCCTCTTAGTCTTCTCTTGTCCAGACTAAATAAAACCCAATTTTTTCAATCTTCCCTCAGAGGTCATGTTTTCTAGACCTTTAATCATTTTTGTTGCTCTTCTCTGGACTTTCTCCAATTTGTCCAAATCTTTCCTGAAATGTGGCACCCAGAACTGGATATAATACTCCAGTTGAGGACTAATCAGTGTGGAGTAGAGCGGAAAAAATTACTTCTCATGTCTTGCTTACAACACTCCTGCTAATACATCCCAAAATGATGTTTGCTTTTTTGCAACAGTGTTACACTGTTGACTCATATTTAGCTTATGGTCCACTAAGACCCCCAGATCCCTTTCCGCAGTACTCTTTCATAGGTAGTTATTTCCCATTTTGTATATGTGCAACTCATTGTTCCTTCCTAAATGGAGTACTTTGCATTTGTCCTTATTTAATTTCATCCTATTCACTTCAGAACATTTATCCAGATCATTTTGAATAATAATCCTATCCTCCAAAGCACTTGCAACTCCTCCTAGCTTGGTATTGTCCGCAAACTTTATAAGTGTACTCTCTATGCCATTATCTAAATCACTGATGAAGATATTGAACAGAACTGATCCTTGCAGAACCCTACACGTTATGCCCTTCCAGTATGACTGTGAACCACTGATATCTACTCTCTGGGAATGGTTTTCCAACCAGTTTTGCACCCGCCTTATAGTAGCTCCATCTAGGTTGCATTTCTCTTGTTTGTTTTTGAGAAGGTCATGTGAGACAGTATCAAAGGATTTACTAAAGTCAAGATATACCACATCTACTGCTTCCCCCACATCCACAAGGCTTGTTACCCTGTCAAAGAAAGCTATCGGGTTGGTTTGACATGATTTGTTCTTGACAAATCCATGCTGACTGTTACTTATCATCATATTATCTACTAGATTTTTGCAAATTGATTGCTTTATTATTTGCTCCATTATCTTTCCAGGCACAGAAGTTAAGCTGACTGGTTTGTAATTCCCCAGGTCATCCTTATTTCCCTTTTTATAGATTGGCACTATATTTGCCCTTTTCCAGTCTTCTGGAATCTCTCCCGTCTTCCATGACTTTTCAAAGATAATCGCTAATGGCTCAGATATCTCCTCAGTCAGGTCCTTGAGTATTCTAGGATGCATTTCAACAGGCCCTAGTGACTTGAAGACATATAACTTGTCTAAGTAATTTTTAACTTGTTCTTTTCCTATTTTAGCCTCTGATCATACCTCATTTTAACGGACATTCACTATGTTAGACGTACAATCACCACCAACCTTCTTAGTGAAAACCGAAACAAAGAAGTCATTAAGCACTTCTACCATGTCCACATTTTTTATATTATCCCCCCACCCCTTGCCCCCATTAAATAACAGGCCTACCCTGTCCTTGGTCTTCCTCTTGCTTCTAATGTATTTGTAGAATGTTTTCTTGTTACCCTTTATGTCTCTATCTAGTTCGATCTCGTTTTGTGCTTTAGCCTTTCTAATTTTGTCCCTACATACTTTTGCTATTTGTTTATATTCATCCTTTGTAATTTGACCTAGTTTCCCCTTTTTGTAGGATTGTTTTTTTATTTTTAGATCTTTGAAGATCTCCTGGTTAATCCAGGGTGAGCTCTTGCCATACTTCTTATCTTTCCTACGCAGTGGGATAGTTTGCTCTTGTACCCTTAATAATGTCTCTTTGAAAAACTGCCAACTGTCTTCAATTGTTGTTCCCCTTAGACTTGCTTCCCATGGGATCTTGCCTACCAACTCCCTAAGTTTGCTAAAGTCTGCCTTCTTGAAATCCATTGTCTTTATTTTCCTCTTCTCCCTCCTACCATTCCTTAGAATCATGAACTCTACCATTTCATGATCACTTTCACCCAAGCTGCCTTCCACTTTTAAATTCTCAGCAAGTTCCTCCCTCTTTGTCAAAATGAAATCTAGAACAGCCTTTCCCCTAGTAGCTTTCTCCACCTTCTGAAATAAAAAACACGGTCTCCAATACATTCCAATAACTTGTTAGATAATCTGTGCCCTGCTGTGTTATTTTCCCAACAGATGTCTGAGTAGTTGAAGTCCACCATCACCACCAAGTCCTGTGCTTTGGATGATTTGATTAGTTGTTTTAAAAAAGCCTCATCCACCTCTTCTTCCTGGTTAGGTGGTCTGTAGTAGACCCCCTACCATGACATCACCCTTGTTTTTTACCCCTTTTATCTTTACCCAGAAACTTTCAACAAGATTGTCTCCTATTTCCATCTCAATCACAGTCCCAGTGTATACATTTTTTTATATATGGCAACACATAATGGGTCCTTTGGACTTAAAATATAAGAATCTATGAGACATTTAACAGAATTATTGTGTTGGCTGAATGAGTGTTTCTTATCATTCCTGTCAGATTTCCTTCCCCACTCTGAACTCTGGGGTACAGATGTGGGGACCCACATGAAAGACCCCCTATGCTTATTTCTACCAGTTAGGTTAAAAACTTTCCCAAGGCACAAATTCCTTTCCTTGTCCTTGGACCGTATTGCTGCCACCACCAAGTGATTTAAACAAACATTCAGGGAGGGCCACTTGGAGCCCTATCTCCCCCAAAATATCCCCCAAACCCCTTCACCCCCTTTCCTGAGGAGGCTTGAGAATAATATACTAAGAAATAGGTTACAAAGTGGCTGAATCTGAACCCAAGCAAAATGGAGGTGATGCCGGTGTACAGAGGAAAGCATTTTAAAGTGTTTGGAGCTACAGTAAAGTCTCCATTGGCTGAATATACACAATTGGTCAATTCAGTTCATAGTCCAGGAGTGCTCTTGGATTCCTCATTAATGCTGAGCTCTCAAAAAACAGCATCCCTGAGTAACACATTCTACCATCCCCGCTTGGCTAGGAAACCCTGTCCCAGTCTAGCAGTTGAAGACTTGACCTTAGTTATTCATGCCTTCATCACTTGTTAACTATGTGACAGCAATGCAATATAAATGGCATGAAGCCTTCAGCACTTAGGAAACTCCAACTAGTTCAGAATGATATGGCATGTCTCCTCAACAACACAGGCTACCATGAACATATCAGACCTGTCCTCTGCTTTCCATACAGTAGCTTCCCATGGAATTTCAAATCTTGTTCAATGCCTCTGTCCTTATCTTCAAAATACTGCATGGTCTAGGTCCAGAATATCTAAGGCCTGGTCTACACTATTGGGGGGGAGGGATCAATCTAAGTGAATATCGTAGCTAGAGTCGACATACTTAGATCTACTTACCATGGTGTCTTAATTGTGGTAAGTCAACAGCTGATGCTCCCCCATCAACTCCGCCTATGCCTCTCACTCCAATGGAGTACCAGAGTCAACGGGAGAGTGCTTGGCGGTCGATTTATTGCGTCTAGACTAGACATGATAAATTGATCCCTGCTGGATCGATCACTGCCCTTCTGCCCCAGCAGGTAACGTAGACAAGCCCTAACAGACCGTGTAAAGTTCCAGGACAAAGGCCTTGGTTGACAGTTATGCTCTGACACAGAGGAATTCTCAACAACAAGAATAAAGCTTGGGTGTGCAGGAGACAGAACCTTCTTCAGGGGCAGTTTGAAACTGGGGAATTAGCTCACACAGGAACTAAGGACTAGCACAAACCTCAGCACTTTCTGCTCCAAGTGTAAGGCACACTTCTTTGACCTTGCTTTCTCTAATATAAACACACAGCAACAGGTAGATTTATATATATATATATATATATATATATATATATATATATATATATATATATATATATATATATATATATATATATATATTTAAAAGACACACACTACCAAAACAAGACACTCCACTGCACAGACTTCTTTGTCTGGGGAGAGGATGAGAGAACAAACAACTTGTGACAGATGAGTAGTCACTTTGTTTAATGTATTTCTGAAAGAGGCTCAGATACCATGGTAATGAGTGCAGTATAGATGTGCTGGCCGCCGCTTCCTGCAGCCCCCATTGGCCTGGAATGGCGAATCGCGGCCAATGGGAGCTGCGATCGGCAGAACCTGCAGACACTGCAAGTAAACAAACCGTCCCGGCCCGCCAGCGGATTTCCCTGACAGGCCGCGTGCCAAAGGTTGCCAATCCCTGCTATATAGGATAGAATAGAATAGAACAGAATACAATCTTTTAAAGTCTAAGGAAAATTAACTGATTTGGACAACATTGTTTGGTGTTCCAGATTGTGCCCATTTGTTACTTCCTTCCTGCCCATTTGTCCCAGCACTGAAGAAAGCGCAGATACAGCCACCTTGTGATACATGGTTCTTGTAAATATTCCCGGACATAAACCTAGCTTAATCAAGAGAAGTGTGAAATCACAGCAAAGCCAGTATTTCCTGTTTTGCAGATGGTGAGCTGCCAGTAAGGATCAACACAGACTTAATTACAAGAATGATCAGAAAAATCAGGCAGGATGGGAAGCTATGTGTTAGAATGTAGGCGAACTATTACATAACAGCAAGGCTGTTACCCATGTAGTGCAATATGAATCAGAGCAGAAAAAATGACACCATACTGTTTTTTTCCCTCCCCAAAAGTGATGATATAAAATAATGTTATTGTTTGCCGTAAGGCAGACAGGTACTGAACAGGAAGATGCAGTTTCCTCTTCTGGGTCTCGTTCATGGCTCCCCGCCTGTTCATTATTCTCAGATAGCAGAGGAGCCACTAATGGGTACTGTGCTTGTGAGATAACTTGGCTGAAGTTACAACAGTAAATGCAGTGCACAAACTCCTTTACAATCTTAGAAAATACCGGCAAAGGAGGCAACATTCTACTTGCCTCTATACAAACTGCTTTCTATTTAGAGGGCCAACTTCTACTATTGCAGCAATCATGGTGTGTTTGCTGTCAGTGGAACCACACCACATTTATACTGGGATAACAGGTGAGTTTGGTCCAGAATGAGTTTTTGGTACTAAGTGGACGTAAGTACAGTCTTAAAATCAAGCTTACTTAAAAAAAGAAAAGCTTCTCCCTTGTAGGACTAGATTATGTCACAAGGACACAGACACAGACTGAAATAAGGGAAAACGTTGTTGTATCACCTTAGGAACATCTCAGAGAAGGAATTGTGGCTCAGAGAATTGTGTTTTCCTGCCCCTGTTCTTACTCCCCCTTTGTCTTCTGTATGGGCATGTAGTCACAATATGATGTTTAAATTGTAAACTCCTTGGGGCAGGGGCCTCTCTACCTCTGTTTTGTAAAGCAATAAGTACAATGCTGGCAATAAATAAATAATAAAAATGCTGAGTGCATGAAATTGATTCAAAGAAAGAAAGAAAGAAATGAAGTCAAGATCAGCAAATATCAGGCCAAAGTGTAATACCTATTTGGTAGGGCAGTCAAGAAATTAAAAATTAACCATGATTAATTGTGCTATTAAAAAAAATATTCTCGATTAATCTTGCTGTTAAACAATAGAATACAATTTATTTAAATATTTTGGACGTTTTCTTCATTTCAATTACAACACAAAATACAAAGTATATGGTGCTCACTTTATATATATATATATATATATATATATATATATATATATATATATATATATTTGATTACAAATATTTGTACTGTAAAATAGAAATAAAAGAAATAGTATTTTTCATTTCACCTAATGAAATGAAGTAGCGTAGTGCAATCTCTTTATCATGAAAGTTGAACTTACAAATGTAGAATTATGTACAAAAAATAACTGCATTCAAAAAGAAAACAATATAAAACTTTAGAGCCTACAATCCACTCAATCCTAATTCTTGTTCAGCCAATCACTCAGACAAACAAGTTTGTTTACATTTGCAGGAGATAATGCTGCCTGCTTCTTGTTTACAATGTCACCTGAAAGTGAGAACAGGCATTTGCATAGCACTGTTGTAGCTGGCGTCACAAGATATTTACATGCCAGATGCACTAAAGATTCATATGTCCCTTCATGCTTCGACCCCCATTCCAGAGGACATGCATCAACATGTCTCCAAATATTCTTCATTACAATCTATCTCAAACTTTAAAAACACAGATGAAATTCTCCAGGCCACAATAAATCTTTAGCTAGTAGTCTACAAAGGTGCCAAAGTATCCATCTTGGTCCTGAGCTAAACTGCCCATCACAAAGGAAAGCATTTGAGTAAAGTGCAGTACTAGGACCAATGTTTTACTTTGCTCTTTCCAGCTAGCTTGAAAATGGGAGAGAGTGTGGTCTAAACGTTAGAAGAGAGGTTTGTGTCAGAATACCTGGGTTCTCTGATTGTATTACATCCACTGATTTGATCTGTGGCTTAGGGTAAATCACAGAAGACCTCTGTCTCAGATTAGTTCTTTATACAATAGATGTAATATTTACTATACCAATATCACAGGGGTCTTATGAGACTTAATGTTTGCAATATGCTTTGAAATCCTTAAATGAAAAACATTGCATTAATGAACAGTATTATATAACAGAAAAGAGGAATATCATTTCTGCTTCCAAAGATGTGAAATATATTTTTAAATGTACACAGTATAAAATGAGAAAATTTTAATTTTGTGGATCATAGTAAGGAACCCACAAAGTGGTTAATATGTAATAATCCTACATATTAGAAGCTGGTTGGGCTTTTTATTCATGATATTGGACTTGATTTCGATGGTAGCATAGAAGATGTATTTAGGAAATTATGATTACTCACTGTTTCTAGTTTTATTAAAATTACACTGTTCTTAATTTAATTTTTTCCATGAAAACCACAGATGGGCCAATGGATAATTATCTGGCTATATTTCATTATAAAAATATATATAACTGATGTATCGCTCAGTAAACTACTCATACCTTAGTTCCTCTTCCGTCTCAGGAAGGCAAAAGTGCCTTATGGTGGTATTTTTATGCCCATTGGTTGTATTTTTTGAGTATTTCTTTGATTTATACTTAACTCTTCTGTGATTACTAGTTTACATTGTTTTTTAATTTATAAATCAGCAAATGCAAAGTTTTAAACTACGCTCATCAGAATTTTTTATTAATGGAGCAAAACATCGGGCACTGAGATTGAAAGAGAAAGATATCAGATTTTATTAGCTATTTCTGAAATGGATGAGAAGAGGGAGGCTTCTTCAGCTAAAAGTTGTAACTTCAGCTGAATGTTTTTGTAATGGGCAGTCTTTCTTTTGCCCCAAGTGTATTCTTAGGTGTACTTGTAGCCTAATATTATAAAATTAATCTAATCCATTTATTCTGATGAATTTTTTCTACTTCCCTAAGCAACAATATTTCACTTTGTAAATTCCTGTAAGAATGCTCTTACACCATAGATTCTGATACTTTCAGAACCACAGAGGTCATTAATCTCATTCCTCACATGAAAAATACGAATATTAGTATATTTGGCTTCTCCTTTTTCTAATATGCTGAGTGTCCTGAACTATAGTTCTGACAGAGTGCTTGCTCCTGAGGACCCTGGAAGTGAGTTCTAACTTCCAAAGTATTCAGGAGGAGTATTCTCTGAAATAATTGAACCTAACTGAACCACCAAACTAACTTCTCAAATACTACAGTAATGGCGAAGTTATAACATAGATAAATCTGAGTAAAGAGTAAGTACATTAAGAATTCACAGGAGGAAGTATAAAATAGAGACAAAAAATACTAGCAAAGCTTTTTAATGCTAATTAAAGAATACTGTGAGTTAATATAGTGAAACAAATGTAAAATATTATTCAAATGGAATATTACTAGTGTGATTTGCCAACCGTTCAAGATACTATTTATCAGTATATGACAGGAAATCTGACCCGTAAGGGCAATATTGCCTAATAATGGTCAGTCCAACCCACTATCTGGCATGGCTCTTTAAGAACTGAAAGGTCCAATTGTAGGTAAAAGGATCTGGGAGGTATTAGGAGAGAGGAAGTGGTCCCAAGAGTAAGAAGTGTTCAGGAGGAAATCCAGCTACTATATCTTTAAGGGCCAGTAGCCCTGCAGAAAGATCAGGGCAAGGTTCCCCTCCCCTCTCACCCAACCCATTAGAAATGAGCTGGGAGAAGGGGCCCAGCATAAATTATGCCAGCAGGAAGAGGCTCCCAAATACTTTGAGGACTAAGTGGGGCCACCTGAGGAAGAAGATGACTAAGGCCCTACTGAAGGCTGAAGGACACCCAGCTACTAGAGGACAGCTAGGGACTTCTTGTTTGAGGGCGTGACCAGTTGAAATAGGAAGGGGACTGGGGGAATCTCATGAGCAGGTGAGACTGACCATGACTCATATATGAACCCTGAGTGGGGTGACCTGGGGCCATTAACAAAGTAAGTTATATTTTACAGAAAAACTCAATAAATCAGACCCTAAGAAGTGGGTACATGTTTGAACCAATAATTGATTGGGAAGGACCTAAGTGAGAGTAATGCAGCTACATGGCCATGAGGGGATACAAGGAGGTATACTGGAGAAGCTCACAGCATGACTCAATATAATAAGCATAATAAAGAATAAAAGTTGGACTATCTGAATATTTCTGACTCGGGAAATGTAGACGTGGTAGTAACAATCATAATAGGCCAGCTGAGAGGATTGAAGGTAGGGTAGCAAGTCATCCCAAGTTTCCATAAACAGCCTCAGTCTTGACAGAGCAGTCCAATATCTTATTAAGTGTTGACACAGTCCTTAATGCCAGAGAAGACTCAAAATGAAGATAGTCCCTGCCATCAAGAACTTTACAGATGAAAATGCCTGATAATTAAGACTTTCAAAACTTTCAAAAAGGCACAAAACATCTGTGAAGATGATGCAATGTCATGACAACGTCCTTTTTCATCATTACATGTGTTATCACATTGCAGAGCAACAGCTCCTGAAAGAAACAAATAATAATCAAAGCTTCATAATGTTGTAATTCAACAGTGTGTCCCAGAAGAAAACATTTTAGAAATGCTTGTAGCAGGTAGGCCACTGAAGATAGTCAGAAATAACCAGGCAGGGCCTCCAAGGAGAGAGATTTCTTTAGTCCCTGGCCTACAAAGCTTACAAAATGTAATATATAAATCCAGGCCAGAATAGTCCTATGGGCTAAAAAGTGCATTTGCAGTACACTCCTGAAAGCAACAGTTACAAGCTAGAGAAGACAGAGGAAACCACTGAAAGATGTGTTTGCAATGTCCAGGAATAAGCATCTAAAATTAGATGGAGGTATGTGGAGATGAACCCACCAAGGGGATTAGCTCCAACAAACCCCAAACTTCTGCATGCTTTTTCATCCCTAAATTTTTAAGGAATAAACAGTTTAATAAAAATAGAGTAGGAAAGGAGAAACAGAATGGTGCCACTGCAAGAAAAAGCTGGTAGTCAATGACAGCCATCAATCCAAAGGACCACTCTAACAGTGATTTAACAAAAGACTTTAAAACAATTTTTTTGTCCTCAATTAATGATATAGTAGCCCCTGGTTATCCTCTTACAGAGTCCCTTTCTCATAGATATCCATGGTTTACAGATGGCCTGTGACAAGACAAGCAGGAGGAAAGACAATTTGAGTATTGGGATAAATCTGATCAATTGGGTCAGACTTTTTCAAATCATATGCCATGGCTATTCAAATTCTTCTTTGCCTCCTCAGTAACATCCACAGAATCTCAATCAGCAGATTTGTTTTGAGTCACTGACAGACTGATTAATCCGGGCTATCTTAGCATCATTAATGATTTGAGTACCTCCTACTGTGAGGAAATCTCTTGTCATTTTGAATAGATAATTGTTTGGATTCGAACTGATCTCTCTGTGACTGTGGCTGCACAGCAGTATTTTGAAGGCACAAAAACTAAGCCTTCTATGCGTCATTTTTTGCTTGTCATTCAGGTACTGGAATTGTTGGGTGGACTTTGGACAACGCCCTCTAATTGAGACCCATGACATCTTCTGGCTGGTGAAAACCAGTGGAGAAGTGCTGGGTCAGTCATTAGTTGACATTATCATTGTCCCTTTTAAGGAGGGCAAGATCCATGTGCTCTGAAAGAAGTCTGTATACAGCATGCATTCAAGAAACCACTGCTTAATGCTAACAATATGACCAATTTTCAACCTATTTCAACTCTTTCCCTTTTGAGTAAAATTACTGACAAAGTTGTGATTAGACAACTTGCATAGTATTAAGATGCCTTGGATAGCCTTGATCATTGCCAATCTGTTATCATATCTGGATATGATACAAAAACTGAACTTGTTGCTTTGGTTGATGTTCTCTACGTAGTGAAGGAGAAAGTGCTAAAATCAAGATGGACACATGATCAATCAGCCTCTTTCAAAAACACTCATCATGAGGTACTGTTGGGTCTCCTGCAGTTATATGTGGGAATGATCACAGCTGCTCTTCACTGACAGTGCAAAATTTCCACAACACAATATATATTTGCCAAACTAACCTCTTCTGAAAATCTCTAAAAATAATTTTGGAGATTACCAGGGTCCCAGTCCCCAAAAGTGGTGAACATCTCCCTGACGCATTCTAATGGGATGTGAGGGGACTTAGTTTATGCAAGGAGGTGCTCAGCATCTTGTAAGATGATGACTTTTAAAAGAGTAGCCAGGATGGTAGAGGCAGTGAACTAAACTGCAGCAGTTTGTCATATTGACTGACAGCATTGGCACTGGAATGGGGGTCAGGGAACATGGCTCTCCCACTTTTTGAAAGTGGGTGGGCCTGACCCAGCAACTTTTCAGCAGGGGCCCTGCCCCTGCTTCTCCTCTCCCCCAACGAGGCCCTGCCCCCACCCCTCCTAGCCAGGCCGGCACGGGGAGCTCGGGCAGCAGTGGGGCGCTGAAAACCCTCCACCTACACAGAGTAGAGGGGTCGAGAGCAGCTCCCGGTCCATGTCCCCACCACATGGGCACCTGCCCCCCACCCAGGGCAGGAGGATCCGTGGCTCCCTAAAGTTGCCGCCGCAGCCCGGCCATGGTAAGAGCCATAGGCGCCGATGCCGTGGGTGCTCCGGGGCTGGAGCACCCATGGGGAAAAATTAGTGGGTTCTCTGCACCCACCGGCAGCCAAGCTCCCTGCCCCCACTCACCTCTTCCTCCTCCCCTGGGCGTGTCATGTCCCCGCTCCTCCGCCTACCTCCCGAGCGCTTGCCACCGCCAAACAGCTGTAGCAAGCTCTGGGAGGGAGTGGGAGGACCGGGAATATAGTGTGATATGGGGAGGAGGCAGGGAAGAGGCGGGGCCAAGGAGGGGATTTGGGTAAGGGGTTAGAATGGGGGTGGGGCAAGGATGGGGCCAGGGTGGGGCCAGGAGCAGAGGCAGGTCGAGCACCCACTGGTGCCACTAGAAGTCGGCGCCTATGGTAAGAGCTATGTGGGCAGCTGTGGGGAACCACACTGTGAGCCATACACCTGCTCTGGGCGGGAGGCCTGTGGGTTGGGAACATGGGCTTGGGGCTACTCTTGTACCCCTCACGCCCAGGCAGGTGGAGGGGGTCTGTGGCTCCCAGCTCACTCTGGCTTACGTTCTGGCTTGGCCAGGGCTGGGGCCTCTGGTGGAAGAGGAAGAGCAGAGGACCCTGACCCCTGACACACACACTCACTTTTGGACAGGCTCTGTTGCCCTTGAGAGACAGTCTTTGGAACCAAGTAGGACACTGTGCTTTGGTGAACTTGACTGACATAGATGGAGAGGATATATTTGAGAAGCAAGTTTGTTCACTGCACTGTTGGTATAAACACCTAATTTTACATTTATCTAGTAGTACACTAGCAAAATGTTTGCATGACAGAGTTCATAGGGGAGCATTTATTGCCACTGCTACATTATAAAAATAGTCACTAGCTTATTATGAACATACTCACCGAAAAAGAAAATGTTACCTTCTTGCATAGATACTGGCATGTTGCAAAATTACATTCTAGCAACAGGGGAAAAAATTATACCTTATTGTGTTAAAATCTTTATTATAAAAGAAAATAATATTTATTTTAATGTAAACCACAGTCTTCTGAACATTCCAACTCCCTTTCTTCCACACACCTCTGGGTCTGATGCTTTCATTTCAAATCCTTCAAACTAAATTAGAGAATTTGTTTTGATAAGCGCTGCTGTGCAAGGGGTGCTCTTGAATTTTACCTTCAATGTACTAATTAAATTGTATATAATAGTGACAGCCTATTGACATTGCTGAAGTAAATGACTCAATCTGTTTGGAGTCAAAAAACATTGTGAGCTGATTTAATTTCATTAAACTTGACCAATGTGAGCAGTATGAAGTCCATTTTTTCAGAATGTCCTCAAGCAGCACTGTAATAACTCTTTTTTTTTTTCTGGACAAGTTTTATGTGTTAAGGATGTTATATTTGGAAAAATCAGATATTACGCACTTAGATAAACATTTTACCGGACACCAAGTCTTTACTATTTGCATTGTGGTAGCAGCCAAAGGCTCTAATTAAAATAGGGACTCTATTAAACTAGTCATGTACAAGCATGTAGGCCAGCATGCCCCCTGCCCTGAAAAGTTTACAGTCTAATCTAGGATGTGTCAAGGGAGTGTGATAAACAACAGGAGGGAATCAAGAGAAAGGATTAGGGTAACAGTACCCATTTTCACATCCTCGCATAGACTAACAGTTTGTCGAGTGGATCATTTAAAAGATCTGAGGGGTTTGCTTGTTTGTTTCTGACATAACTGTATAATTGGTTGGCTAATTTATT
Organism: Macrochelys suwanniensis; assembly: GCA_033296515.1. Taxonomy (NCBI): domain Eukaryota; kingdom Metazoa; phylum Chordata; order Testudines; family Chelydridae; genus Macrochelys; species Macrochelys suwanniensis. The sequence continues at coordinate 172,082,967 of CM065777.1, forward strand.
GCAGGCATCATGGTGAAAGTGGCTCTTAATTATAAAGAGGAGTGGGCAATACAGACTAATTCAGAGAACTTGTTCCATGCATAAGAGGTAGTATGGGTGAAAGCTCAAATACAGGGATAGGAGAAATGGCCAAAAGGATGTTCAGAACTGGCCTCAGAGTCAGAGCAAAGGAGGGTTGAGGCTAGGAAATACCAAACATGAGTGGATGAGTAGAGCTTTAAAGTTGAGATGCTATGTAAAACAGAAAGACCATGGGGGGTGGGGTAGCATTGGGGAGTGATGTTCTCTGAGTGACAGGGGAAGGAGATGATCTTAGCAGTTGTGCTTTGTAAGGCCTGGAGAAAAGAGGCATTGATTGTTGGGAAAACCGGAGAACGGGACATAGTCAAGGCAGGAGATGTGGATGTGGGCCTCAAAGAGCATTTTAGTGATGTGGAAAGACAGAAAGGGTTAGATTTGGAAATGTCAGAAATTAGAAAAGGGTCAAATGCAGTCAGGAGTCAAAAATGCTCCCTACGTTGCAGGTCTGGGTGACAGGAAGGATGGTGGTATATTCACAGTGACAGGGCATGGAAGTGTGGGGGGAGGCTTGAAATAGCATGAACACCAGCTGATTCTCCTCCATGGCTGTCACTTAACTGCCATGGCAGTAATCAGCATTGGCAGCTCAGCTCCTGAAGCCGCTGTGGTGTGGGGAAGGGCAGCTGAGTGTTAGTGAAGAGGAAAAGGCCTGTGGTTTTCTTGAGTGCTGCTGGTTTAGGGGACTAGCTTAGCTGCCAAGTTCTATGAGGCATATATACTATATAACCTAAACTTCAGCTTTCAAAAATCATGTCTACTTACTGCTGGTGAGAGGCAGCTCTGGTGAATGAAGTCCCCCATGTCTCTATGCGGCTGCAGCTGGGCAAACTTTCCACTCATGCTGTCCTGACAGCATGTCTCAAACCTGGTCTGGGTGGACCTCTTATAAGGGTGACAGGGAGGTCATTCTCCATGGCCCATGCAGTTCTTGGCATCCGCACTAAGTCTACCAACTGATACAGTGTGTAATGGTGAGTCTGAGATTTCGGAGCTGAACTGACACTGAACAAACTCAGACAGAGAAAGGGGGTGCTTGGGTGAAAGGAAGGGTTGCAGGCACCTCCCACGCTGTCCCTGCTTCCCATTAGCCTCCTGCATTCAGCCAACCAAATTTTGCCCCCTCTCTCCTATCCTCCATCCTATCCCTTTATTAGATCCATTCCCCATTCTGTTCTCCCCCTATCCCACTGACTTCAATGTATACTCTGACTCCTGTGTTCCCCTGCTGGGATGCTGACACAGATGCTGATGCTGCTGCCACCTGCTTCCCTCTCTCCTGGATTTCTTGCTAGCTGGGAAGTGGAAGGAATAATCGCCAGAGAGGAGGGAAAGAGCAGGCAGGCTGCCTGACTATGCTCAGCACGGGCCACATGGGGGGTTGGGGAGGATCAACTGCATCCCAAGTCCTTCTGCTTCCCAAAGCCAAGCTGAATGCATGGTATCACTTGGATGGGAAAATGCATGAGCAGGAGTGGACCTCTAGATGTTAGTCTCATGCAGGATGCCTGATATTTGGCAGGTCTGGAACAAATCAACTGCCCAAACTGTGAGAGGACAATCCCCACACAAACATTGGAATGATGAGCAAGAAGTTCTACAGGATAAAAACCTCATTATGCAGGTATGGAAATATTGCCTACTCTCTCTATATCTCCCCCAGCTGTCACTCATAATTCGTTACCCTGCCTATGCTTTTTAGCACAATAGCTCAAGCAGAGTTAGCATGGGTATGACTACATGAGCTTGGAATACCACTATCCATTTCAAAATAGACATACCCTGAGGATGTCTAGAGCTGCCAGTTCCCTTTTAGAGAAGAACAAGGTCTGTGATTGTGGTGGCTATGGTGGGGGTTCCAGGGCCGGCTTGTGTGCACAGGTCATCCATGGTCTGACCCTAAGAAGGTCTAGCCTTGGCATGTTTTTCTAAATGAAATAAAACAAAATATACAGAGATTATGAGAAGTAATAAATTAAATTCAATTCAATGTGGTGAACATAGAGATTTTAGTCAAGTGTATTCTGTTGTAGGCTAGTTAAAGTTTTAATTAAACATTGGTGTGAAAAGGAAATGTCAGCTGGATAAGAGGTAGGTGAGTAGGTTAATGTGGGGAGATATTTAACTCATGCAATCTTAGCTGTTGCAAAGAGAAACTCTAAGCATTGGATCCTGCTGCAGCATAACAGGCTGCCTCACCAACTTCCCTAAATGAGACCTGATTGGATTACTGGGAAGGGAACCATTTCTTAAGAGTCCCAGTTCTGGAATAAGCCAGTAAACTAGAGGCACAACACAGAAAGTGTAGCCCTGGGAAAGGCAAGACAAAGGTGACTTTAAACCATCTTTAGACCCTCCCAATCCCCGCTGCTTTGGGTGTCAAAAGGAACTCCAGCATAACTTTGGTAGATGTGCGGACTGCTCTAAATTTTGGCAGTCTCCTCAGATCTTTCTTTGTGGCACAAGCCAAAATGGCCATAGCAGTGAATGTATGGCCCCACCCTGGCATGCTCTCTATGCTAAGGCCTGCAGGGCAGCCAATGGAGGACCACCTATGGCAGCCTAATGCAATTGTCCCCCAATCTCTGTGCAGGCTGTTACAGTTCAGAGGGGCTATATAGGGGCAAGAACAATGGAGAAGAATCCCTCTCCTGACTCTGAAGTCTATTGTCCTATGGGGGAAAAGAGATAGAACTACATTTAGTGAACAAAAAGGGGATTTTTTTAAAAAGTAAAATCAGTTTATTTGGACCATAGATGGACCCTATGGTTCTCCCTGGCTCCCAAGCTGACTAAACACAGCTTTTCTCCCCAGAATCTCTATACAGGTCCTTGTAACTCCTGGCCTGGATAAGAGTCCTGAAGGAGACTGCAGCAGTAGCTACACTACAGAGTGGGGATTGGTATGACTGAAAATCATTCTCATCCTCACATGTTCAGTAAACATTTCATTGCATGTTAAGGGTTTGTGAAGCAGAAGGGCTAAAAGATTCAGGTATAGCTTTTGAGATAGGATAAGGAAATGGAGTAAGGGAAGCTGCTTTTAGTTGCACTGAACTAGTTTGCTCACCCCAGTATACATCTGCTTTACTGACTAGGGTTGCCAAGTTTCTAATTGCACAAAACTAGAAGTCTTTGCCCTGCCCCTTCTCTGAGCCCTCACTCACTCCATTCCCCCCTCCCTCCATCACTCACTCTCCCCCACCCACTCACTTTCACTGGGTGGGGATAGGAGGCTGAGGGCTCCAGCTGGGGGCGTGGGCTCTGGGTTGGGGCCAGAAATGAGGAGTTCAGGTTCGGGAGGGGGCTACGGGTTGGGGCACAGGGTTGGGGTGCAGGTGAGGGCTCCAGCTGGGGATGCAGGCTCTGCGGTGTGGCCAGGGATGAGGGGTTTGGAGTGCAGGAGGGAGCTCCAAGCTGGTGTGGGGGGGGGGGTTGGAGTGTGGGAGTGGGCTTAGGGCTCTGGCAGGGAGTTGGGGTGTGGGAGGGGGTGCAGGCTCCAACTTGGGGGTGGTTTCTGGGGTGGGGCCAAGGATGAGGGGTTTGGGTTGCAGGAGGGGGCTCCGGGATGTGGCAGAGGGGTTTGGTGTGCAGGAGTGGGATCAGGGCTGGGGAAGGGGTTTGGGGTTTGGGAGGGGGTGTGGGCTCTGGGAGGGAGTTTGGGTGCAATAGGGGTGTCAGGGCTGGGGTAGAGGTTTGGGTTGCAGGAGGGGGTGCAGGGTGCAGGCTCCGGGAGGGGGCTCAGGGCTGGGGCAGGGGGTTGGGGTGTGGGCTCTGGGAGAGAGTTAGGGTGCAGGGAGGGTTCTGACCTGGGGCAGGGGGTTGTGATGTGGGTTTGGGCTCCAGCCAGGCAACACCTACCTCAGGCGGCTCCTGGTCGGTGGTGCTGCGGGGCTAAGGCAGGCTCCCTGCCTAGCCTGGCTCTGTGTGGCTCCCAGAAGCAGCCAGCATGTCCAGCTCTTAGGTGCAGGGACAGCCAGGTGGCTCTGCATGATGCCTGTGGCCATGGTTCCCAGCCAATGGGAGCTGTGGAGCCAGCCCTCAGGGCGGGGCAGCGCATGAAGCTTCCCTGATTACCACAAGGGTCCCTTTTCAACCAGGCATTCCGGTCAAAAAACAGACGTCTGGCAACCTATAACTGACAAATCAATATTTTCCTATCTTTATGGGATATATTCTCCAGTTAACACTCAGACTTAACTCCTATTAATCTTAATGGGTGATACAGTACATGTGTGCATCAAGGGATAAATAGACTTTATATGATGACATTATATATTTTATTCAACATGGTCATACGTTAGGGCCACTAAACATGGCAATACTGCTGTATAGTAAATTGAACCAAAAGATTGGCTTTCCCCCGCCACAAACCGTAAGATATCAGTCTGTTAAATTATTGATGTTGATTTTATTTGTGATATTGTGTATTTTAATCTTTATAAAAGCATGCAGTGCAATAGATTTGTGCTTTGAATATAAATTAAAACAATATCATTCATAGACAAAGTAGCTACAAATACAGGAGCAGATTCTATTTGTTTTGAGTAGTACCTTAATCCATGAGTAGTCCCAGGGCAAAGGTATACGTATCCAGTCAATAATTTGACAGTATACCCATTCTAAATTGGGTATTCTAGGTACCTGTGCTATACACATTATTGGGCCATAATCTGGTGTAAATCAGCACAGCTCCATTCATTTCAGTGGAACTATGCCAAATTATAATTTCTACGGATATGGTCCTGTTATATTTACCAGGTACCTAGCACATTAACACTCAAAACAAATATTGTAAAGAACTGGAAAATGAATCAGACAAAAGGGGAACTGTTAGAAGGATTTTTTTTCTTCCTTTCATGTCACATCTGAGTGCAAATGAAATAATTTCACTTTCCTCCAAATATTCTTAATAATAAATAGCTCACAGAAATGTGCTGAGTATATGCAGCAAGTAGGAACCATTTACTGCCTCAGAAATGCACAACCAAGTGAAACTGTGACTTACAAGAACAATTAAATTTTTTTTGCTGTTCCATAAGAAGGTATTTCTTCTGAAATTTCTGAAAACTATAAACTTGTACTAAAGGAAAGTTGATCATATGTTTAATACAAATGTTAAAACTTCATTAATGTTGAGGCTACCTTGCAAACCTTAAAATTGCCTAGATTTTTCTGTTCCTTGTAGTTTGTGATGCAATTACCATTTCTCATTATGTGTACTAGTGAAAGACAGAATAAACATGAGCATTTTCATAACTTATTTGTCACCTGGTTGCAATCTATACAGTCAAAGTCTTGCTAAGAGGCTATTGCTGGAGCTGGTAGAGGAATGAAGAATTGCATCTCTCACCAAAAAAAATTACCAAATTAAGGTGCTGTAAATAGCATGTCATTAACTTGAAGGGGAAGAAGTACGGAAACACCTTTGAACCCTGCAGAAATCTGACAACAAAGGATACTATAAAAATTGCTGCCACAACCACATTATTATCAAAATGGATGATATAGCACTAGGTCTGTTTCTTTAATCCTTTTCATGCTATTCCCCAGGACAAAGTCTTTTATAGGCTGGCCTTTTATTTTCAGAGCAGTGGCTGGTCATATAGTGCACTCAATGGACCCGTAAAGTGTCTATTCATAGGACATATGCTTCCTGCAGAACTAAAATGATTAAACAGGCATTTGAACTGCTGTAGCTGCCATGTGGTATTGCAGCCACTTTGTGATTATGTAGTTTTATTTGACTAGCAGAGTAGTAAACAAGCACATACAGTAAGCATATACTGTGATTGTGCAAACTACTGTCTGCTTGTGATTCCTTTTTCTTGTACACCCTTCATATTTCCTAGCAAAAATATTTTATATGGACAGGAGTGTATATATGCACTTGCACAAGAGCATCTTTATCAGATCTCTGGGAACTGGACCATACTGTGAACCTTAAAATCATAGAGCCAAATCCTGTTGTCCTTTCTCAGATTGTGGTTGGCACCTGCACACATGCACAAAGGAGGAATGTCATAAGCAGTCTGTCTTTCACTCGCACTCCCTATGCAGAGGCCTGCCACCAATGTAGTGGGAAGTGTGTGTTACAGGTGCCCCTCTATGCCAAACTGCAGAAGATATGATCTCTGGCCATCTCCAGATTCAAAGGCTTGGCTCTGTAGCTCAGACTGTAGCAACTGATGCTCTTAGCCCTGGGGGTCCCTCATTCAAGCTCCAGTGTATCAACCAAGATGGTGGGTGTCACACAAAGACTTCATGAGATTATTGCTGCTGGCACAGTGTGTTTTGGAGCACCTACTGGAGTGATGCCTTTTTGTACTGTCCCCAATGCAAAGCTGTGGCTATGATGCACATATCAGCCATCTGTCCATACCCATGTAAATCTCTGATGGAAATAGAAGAACTAAATAAAGACTGATAGAGTTAAACCATTGAAATATGAGACAGAAAAAAAACGTATTAGGTAATTTAGTCCACTTCTCTTTTACAGCAGGGCAGTGAATATTATGGTAGGCATAGTTGTGTGTGGGGGGGTCTACTCTACTCTTTCCATTGATGGTAGGTAGCATCAGTGACAAAGGTAGTGTCATCATAAGGGGTCTCTTTGATCACAAGCATTTTAAGTACTGTGCTGTCTATCCCTATCAAGGCTGGTCTGCTCAATATGGTGATTAAAATGCTGGTGGCCTACACTAGCATTGCCACTTTTGCTACTATCCCTGGAGCTGAATCAGAGGTAGCAATGTTGGGAAATTTTGGAGAAGTAAGGCTAGTGCAGACAAGGCCATGGAGATCATTATGTGTGTCTTGGAAAGAGTATTAATAGATGCATAACATATACTGTAAAACTTCATTCTACACAAACCTTTTGAATCCTATAGAGACAGATACAAGACTCACCTGAATCACATGTCAGAGTATATGGCATACTTTAAATCCAATTAGTGTCAGGGGGAGACATATACATGTATCAATGGCAAGATCCTCCCCCTAAATTATTAATTATGGTTCCCAATAATTCAGTGAATAAAAAGTGTTAACATTGTACAATAGGAAAATATTAAAACATTCAAAATGCACTGTACTTCACCATGCACTATACTTTTCTAATCTAATTTATTTTATCATAGAAGTATCTTTAAGTAAAATTAACACTCTTGCCCAGTTTAGTATTTATTATATTAATCTACAAAAAGTGTGTTATGTTTTGTTGAATGCTCTCTTCTGAGCACCATATTGATTTTTGTAGTGGAAGTAAAGACTTCCCAGATGTTAGCTGCTCCAGTTGTTGACATTTCAGAGTTTTAGGCAAAAAGATCATAGGTCTGTAATACGTCAAACTTTATTACACAGGGGAAAAACCAAAGCAGTGGCAGGTTGTTATTGTGTATGGTGTGGTTTTTTTAATCCCACTGGAAATAATAGGCTCAAAGAGTATTTGTAACTTGAATGACTGTGGTTTAAAAGGTAGGATGTAACTATAGTATAGTAATAAATGGCTTAATCCAATCTCCCTGTATGAAACAAATTTCTAAAGAGATGTGCATGCAAACCCTGTTATTTCTTCACGGGTTTGTGAATACTCCTCTTCTCATGCAGTGTTACAAAATTATAACCCTCCATGTCTATTATAAAGTTAAAGTATTTCGCTCTTTATGCCAATTATTCTAAAAGCTTTTATGTGCAGTACTGTTAGAATATTGTACAAACCATATTAGAAAAGATAAAGAGATTGGCTTCTAAGCACAACCTATTAAACAGAGCACTATGCACCATCACAGTGAGGATCAGTAACTATCTCATTTTTTTTTAAATCAAGTTTTTTGGACAGTTTGGTTCTGTGCCATTCACTAGCATCCTGCTGCTTATCTTGCAATTAAAATGCAAACAAACAGTTAAGGTTTTGGGCCCAGATCTGAAAGCAAAGTTACAGTGTACTCAGTGAAGTCATTTAGATTCCTTTAACTGAGTACAAAGTCACTTAGATTCATCTGTGTCATTAATATCATTTTCCATGAAGTCTTTTCTGTTTGAATACAGAACTTTGTTGCTGTGCTTTGCCTAGTTAAACCTGACTCTCTATTTTTTCATACTTGGTCTAAATTGTTCATCAGAAAAAGAAAAATGTCTTAGATGTCTGTACAGTGTGTTTTTAAATTCTGAATTCCATAAAATAAATTCAAGAATCTTTCAAAAACTGATTAACATGGGAGTGTAAATGCTTGATTTCAGATAAAGCAAAGAGCAGGATGCTACTATTGCATTGTTTTCACCATCCAACCCTTCACCCATAAATAAATGTATGATGAGGTATATTAATCTGTAAAAAATAACTCTTTAACAAAGATATCCAGATGGTGCCATGGCATTCTAAATGTTCCTAATGGAATTATGTGATGTCTGAGCTATTGATGTCAAGGCATTTTATCTTCTCATGGCTGCAAATACGCTCTGTAGTCTCACAAAGTATAACTAAAATAATACTTTTGTAGCATATCTGTCTCTTAACAGCTACTCATGACCAGGTGAAAAAGGGAATTTACATTTTAACTGGACCTGAAATTTGTTATAAACTGGAACATTTCAGGTAAAATGCAATGTAAAAAAATCACAGCTCTTTATATATTTCAATATAATCTACTGTGAATCAAGTATAATAGCTATCCATGATTGCAGAGCTGCTGTAGAGATGGTATATATACTGTGTTAATGACACAGACAGTACCACAAACAAAACTCTGTAGCTTATAACACATATTTTATATTTTATAGAGGGAGAATGAACTAGTTTGGTTTAAATAACACATACACTTTAATCAAAAATTTACCCATCCCTTCGACTGAATTGCACCTAAGCCTCTTGTAAAGGTGAGAGAAGTTTGGTTAATCTTTAACTTACAACTGACTCTACCTTTTTCACTGAGGTAGCAGTCTGCTGCTCCTGTCAAAGGTTTCCCCATTAGTGATGCCCTACAGTGCACAATGTACAGTCTAGAGCTTGCCAGCTGTTCTGTGCCATCTGTGCCCTCTCTAATAGAGAAGTCCGATAGGCATGAAATTCAAAAGGGACAACAGTGGATGGACCCAATACTGATGCCTTCTGCTATTGGGCAGAGAGCAGCGGAGTCTCCTAATCAAATGTGCTACCACTGGGGAAGCAGGGAACCATCTCCCCAAGAAAGAGCTGCTGTAGATGAAATTATACAGATCCTTTCAAGACTGCTGCTGGAGAGCTGCAGAGAATCCATCAAGAAAATTCCTCTGGATGGTAGGGATGACTGCCAAGCCTTCCTCAAACTATACTGTTCCTGCCTGGGGGAAAGAAGTGGTACAGGGAAAGGACGAAGATAGAGTATTGGGTGTGGGTAGACCTCCAGCAGTTTAGATAGATTCAGAATCTCATTCTGACTGACTTCGGCGTAGCTACATGGATTTACATAAACTGAGGTTCTGGCCCTGTGAGCATCTGATTTATTATAACATGGTAAGATGTGTAAAGTGTCATACACCGAATAATGAAATTCCACACAGAATGCACAAGTTATACACACAGATTTTTGCACATGCAGTTTTACAAATCTGGCAATATTTTATATATATAAATATATAGAAGAACCTCAGAGTTACAAACACCAGATTTACGAACTGACAGGTCAATCACACACCTCATTTGGAACCGGAAGTACCCAAACAGGCAGCAGCAGAGACAAAAAAAAAGCAAATACAGTACAGTACTGTGTGAAATGTAAACTACTAAAAAAATAAAAGGGAAGTTTTAAAAAATCAATTTGACAAAGTAAGGAAACTATTTCTGTGCTTGTTTCATTTAAATTAAGATGGTTAAAAGCAGCATTGTTCTTCTGCATAGTAGTTTCAAAGCTGTATTAAAGTCAATGTTCAGTTGTAAACTTTTGAAATAATAACCATAACGTTTTGTTCAGAGTTACAAACATTTCAAAATTACGAACAAGCTCCATTCCCATTGGTAACTCTGAGGTTCTACTGTAAATATAATATTAATATAGACACATTTTAAGCTCTTGTGTATAAAATAAGCACTGTGCAGTTTTCACACTTACCCTTACAACTTAGCATAAGCTTAGGCATGGTGAAATTTACAAATTTCACTTATGCTAGTCAGGGGTTAGACCAGCCATGCTTCTTTCAGTATGTACCAGAAGCAGAAACTCTATATCATAAATTTTTCTTCTAATTCTTGTACTTAGCTGTGCACAAATTAGGGTAATCCTTTCAGATCTAGTGGCTAAACCTATTAATACTCAATTTAAGAAAGATAGCAATTTTCTTGGATAAGAATATTCATACATGACAGAGATATTGTTCTGAGTTTCGCACCCAGTTTGTAGGCCTAACAATGACAATCATCTATCTTCCTCTGATCTGTGTTATTTATTTATTTATGTATAAATATTCAGTTCTTTTCTTTGGATACATCACAGAAGGCCAAATCTTGCTTGCTTGAATCACATGAGTCATTCCAAGGAAGCCAGTGGGATGACTTCTGAGAGTAAGGTAATCTGGACTAAGCCCATAATAACATATCTACTTGGTAGATATTATCATTGTCAGTATTGTTTTACTTTTCATATTATTTTCTTTATTGGTTGGATGACTATTGTGCAGCTCTAGGAGCTGACCCATCTATTACAGTTTAATGATATAAACACTGAAGATAGACAAAGATGTACTACAAATCTGGATGGTTGAATGAATGAGCCATAAGTAATACAAGTCATAATCAAATGTTCTTTTATGTTCAAGATAATCATGGTACCAAGGGGAAAAGCACATAAACTACACTGATATTATATTATACTGGTTGCAAACAAAATCAGTGTGCTCTCTCTAAGCCAAAGATACAAGAGTAGGTGAATATAACTACACTGAATGTTCCATAAATTGGTTGCCTTTCCTTTAGTTGAGTTCTGAAGTGTCCAAAATGAAATAGTATGTTTGACATTTCTTTTATTATATAAATCACAAGCACATTTATTTGAAATATTTCAGAAACATCAGAAGCATCTGGATAAACAAGGATACAAACATCTCAGGGAGTGATTTGGGGAAATGCTTCATGCCAAGGACAGGAATAAGAAATTTGAATAAGAAATAATGTTAACTGTATAAGTTTTGGATAAAATAGGTCATACTATCATAGGGCCTGGTTTGATGAGATGCTAGGTGCTTCCTGTGAGCATCCTATAATTCCATTTAAGGATTTTTGGAGCCAAAATTTTACATAAGAATGTCTATGCTGGGTCAGACCAATGATCCACCTAGCCCAATATCCTGTTTCTGACAGTGGCCAGATGCTTCAGAGGGAAAGAGGGGTACACAGCAATTTCAAATGATCCATCCCAACCTCTGGCAGTCAGAGGTTTTGGGACACCTGCAGCATGGGGTTGTATCACTGATCATCTTGGCTAATATCCAATGATGGAGCTACCGCCATGAATGTACCTAATTCTTTTTTGAACCCAGTTATACTTTTGACCTTTACAACATCCTCTGCCAATGAGTTCCACAGGTTGACTGTGCATTGTGTGAAGAGGTACTTCCTTATGTTTGTTTTAAACCTGCTGCCTATTAATTTCATTGGATGACCTCTCGTTCCTGTGTCATGTGAAGGGGTAAATAACACTTCCTTATTCACTTTCTCCATACCATTCATGATTTTATAGACCTCTATCATATCCCCTTTTCTAAGCTGAAGGAATGGAAATGACTCTATAGTTCAATAGTTAGGGTACCTACCTGTGATGTTGGAGGCCCTCAGTCCAATCACTGGTCCAATCACTCTTTCATTATTTATCTGCCATGGAACTGTTTAAATAGGAGAGACTGAAGGAGTCCCACATCAGGATGTTCCATAGCCCAGTGGTTACAGAACTGTCCTGAAGCAGGATTTGAACAGGGAGTCTCCCTTCTCAACTTTTTTTTTTTTGGCAGAGGGATGGCGGAGAGGAGGGAACTGAACCTGGGTTTCTCACTTCCCATGTAAGTGCTCTACAATGGGGCTAAAATTATGAAGTGGGTGTACCACCAGCAGCTGCATTTTGACTGGGACCTAATCCAGTGAGTAGCCTCTGAGCACACCTACCAGATTGTGCCCCACATGCCATTAAGGAGAATGAACACCTATGTTCCCCTGGTTTGTGAGTTGCTCTTGGGCTTAGTCAAGAGGTAGATGTCCAGAAGCTTAGCGGGAAGCAACAGTGCACATCCCCAGAGGCAGAAACATAGGTGCCTAGGGAACTTTTACTATGAAAACTTAGGTGCCAAGTCAGTTTAGGCACCTACAGGGTGCAGAGAGAGTCTTGTGCATCACAGCGACCCTGAAACTGGGATTTAGGTACCTAATTCCTTTGGGGCATCCAGGCTTAGGTGCCTAGGCACTTTTGAAAATCCCACTAGGTGCCTAGCTGCATTGTTAGGTATTTAAGAACCTTTGAAAATCTGGCCCTGAATACTTTGGGTCTCCAGCCAAAGCAGAAATCCTCCAATTCTAGAGTAACCAAAAGTCCAAAAGTAAATAACACAAATTTTCTCCCCTCAGAGCAGGAGCTCCACAAGAGCCTTTGCCTTGCCTGGACCACAGCCTTCCCTCCAGTGTCTTGACTCTTTCCTCTCCTGACAGGGGCTTGTCAAAGTCCTTTGCCCCTTAATCACAAGTGTATCAACTTGCCCCCTCCAAGTGCAGCTGGAGTGTAGGGGATCCCAGGCCCTCCTTCAACTACAGGCAATACAGTGGGTAGCCTACAGAATGAGCTTTAGCATTTTATTTTACTTAGCAGTAATGCAAGGCCTGTATCCTGTAAGACATTAGCTTAAGCAGCTAGCATAAGGCATAAATTAGCATCAGGCTTTGAGGCCTGTGAACTTTGACATAGATAAGTGTCCAACAGTTACCCTGAGTTTTGGGGAACTGGGAATAGTGAGCTTAAGTGGGAGGAAGGGGGAGGTGGTGTCTAAAATGCTACCAGGAAACCACAGAAATACTGAACTCAGACTAGGCTTGCATATTTTAGGATAAACAGTTAGCAGATGCTTAATACAGAGGGGAGGGATAGCTCAGTGGTTTGAGCATTGACCTGCTAAACCCAGGATTGTGAGTTCAATCCTTGAGGGGGCCATTTAGGGATCTGAGGCAAAAATTGGGGATTGGTTCTGCTTTGAGCATGGGGTTGGACTAGATGACCTCCTAAGGTTCTTTCCAACCCTGATTTTCTATTAACTTGCTCTGACAACAAATTGACATATGTGGCAATAAAAGGTACCCTGATATTATTAGTGTGAGGAAGTTAAATAAGAGAGGCTGGGATTCAAATGAATATTCATGGAAGCCCCTAGGCCCTATTATAGTCCAGACCACCATGTAAAGGTCATCACTGGTCAATCTGGACCTGGATTAGTTTGGCAGGCCAGGGACTGAGCAGGTACTTTATGTCTCACCACCAGATTCCCAACAAAGGGTGTGAGAATATGAGTATATATGTGAGGAATGGCACAAGATGTCACCTTAATTCTGTATTTTTGCTATCTTTTTAAGTGGTCTGGAGCTTTACTAATGGTGTTAATAAAAGTTGTTAAGGCTTTGCTTAGCCCTCAGTGTGAGTGTCCTTGTTGTGCACACAGGGGTTCCCAACCAGATATTGGACTAGATAATCTTGATTTTGTTCTGCCTGGTTCTGGGACTAGAACCCTACCATCTCCCAGCTCTTTAAACTAGAGTTAATTGTAATTCAATAATAATCACTAACCACCAAAGAATTGGGCAACAAATGTGAAATAGGTGTTCCCTTTATTCACAAACCCCTATTGCTTCACTCTTCACGAGTTCATTTCTTCCACTGCCTCCTCTTCAGCTTTCATGCTTCTTTAGCTCAGATACATGAAGGCTCCATTACCAGCACCCTCTCAACAAGTGGGCCTGTTATTCCATGGAGAACTCTCTGACTCACTCCCAGCAGAAAACCTCCACCAGTCCTTCCACAAGACCCTGGTCATTGAGAACCTCCCAGCACACTGCAGCTCTTTCCATCTCTCTTTCTTACTGATCAGACACACTTCCCTTTCATTCATCCTGCTTCCTTCTTCCCAATAGGTCTTGCTCCCAACCCATAATCACATGATGGGGGTGAGAATGAACTCAGGCACAGGTCGAGTTGGAGTAGGAAGGATGGTCTAGTAGATTGGACTTAGAATTAGGAAAGCTGAATTCAGTCTCTGACTCAGCCAGAGACAGTCTCTGTGACATTTGGCAACTCGCTTAATCTACCCTGCCTCAGTGGCCATCTGGAAGATGGAGGCAATATTTTCTTACCTAGATATTGTGAGGATAAAATCCATTTACTGTGAGGTGCTGAGATACTATTTTGATGAGGGGTATATAAGCACCTAGATTAGAGCTGCGACTTGGGCCCCTTAAAGTTCCAGCTCACACTGTGACAGAAGGAAACAAGAAATGTGTTCCACCATATTTCCCTCACCTCCATGTGTTTTCTCCCCTCTCTTCACTCCTAAGCCCCTTCACATCAGCCATCCAGAAGCCCATTATTAACATGGACACTGGTGACATGGGCACTGGTGACCCATTTTACCATGTTACATTTACTTCCTGTTTAATATAATTACTCTGTTGAATATATTGTGTCTGTGTGTGTGTTATTTCTTGGGAGTCTCCTACAATCTAGCAAGTTACTCTGTGTTTAGAACATTCCTTCCAAGCTGCCCTGATGATTCCCTGACAAATAAATTCATATGGGAAGAAAATAAGGAAGTTACATTCTGCTGAGCTGGAGGCAGAATCCAGATGAACCCAGGCCTATCCATCAAAACCACTAAGGAATTTGGCATTAAAGGAGATAACTGGGTGGAATGGGGCACTACACAAACATAACAAAAAGAGGATCCCTACCCACAGAGCTTACAATGAAAGGATAAGACAATAGACAACTGGTAGATGCAGACAGACAGGGAAGACCAAGCAAACAGGACAATAATAGCTAGCATGATGGGAAGTGGTTTCAGCCCACCAGCTGTCTGACCGTTCTCAAGGTTTTTTCCTTCTAGGCATCTTAGTAAAGAAGAATTTTAAGAAGGGATTTGAGCGAGGTGACAGGACACCCTGCAGTAGAAATTCCATCTGGAAGAAGGTTTTGGAAGATCAAGGCCTAGAGCCAGCAAATGTAAGATTCTTGACACCCCACTGGTAAGCTCTCTCTACAGTCTACCAGAAGAGCGCACATGGACTATGCAATTTTAAGCTTGTTGGTGGAACAGAAGTTCATATATTAGCTAATTATTCAGGATGGAGTGTGTAGCTACTCCTCCTGTGTGAGCATGGGGTTGAATCAAGCCTGCTCTTTTTACCTGTATTAATTGTTATTACTAATAAACATTTATATAGTTATGTAAATTTACACAGCGCTTTACAAACATTGATCTGACATGTTCTCTGCCACAAAAAATGTATAATCTAAATAAATGTATTCCCATTAGGGAAATTATTAAACAATGAAAAAAAAACAGTTTGATATGTAAACAGCTAAGTTTTAATGCAGATTGGCTATAAAAGGAACTCATAAACCCATGAACAGATTGACAAATTGTATGGGTGTACATGGTTGTAGATTAGAATCCTGCCAGGTGCCACTAGATCAAGCTACTCATTTAAATAGAAATAGCATCTTTCTTTCACCAGAAGAGTTTGTCAGAATCCAGGCCATAGGCAACCATACCTAGTAGTCAGAGCCAGAGTCTACAGTCACAAGACAGGAGTGAAAAGTAGGCTGGGTCAGAACACGGTTGGGAGCAGCAGACAGACTGGACGTCAGGGACCACAAGTCAGATGCCAGGTCTGAATGCCAGGGAAGCAGGAGGCACACAGTCCAGAACAGGGTGGAACTCAGTTGTTCAGATAGTTTCCTATTCCGGCTCATGGCTTAAGCATGGCCAGTGGGCCAGTCAGCCACTCTGGGACTCCACCAATTGGACCTCAGGTGGGGAGATTCATGGGTCTCAGATAAGTATTGCTAGTAGGCTACCAGATAGAGGGTTGGAGTGTGGTGGTTCTCACAAACTTTGCATGCCACAGTTTGACAGCTGTAGATCATGATGTAGATTCTATATCTTCTTTAACAAGCTAGTAAGTGTAACTGGAGATCATATGTCTAGTAACTTTGAAAAGAGCTGGCTTTTCAATTAATGAAAAATTATCAGCATCCATGAAATAGCATAACAAAGCTATTCCAAAGCAGGCAAACCTTCAATTTTCTTTCTGATTGAAATTGTTCACAAAAATTGTGAGTATCTTGAAACTGAAAATATTTTTGCAACAAACAACATCTATTAAGTAATGCTATTTGATAGCATGGTCTCAAATTGCTATTAGTGGTCTCAAAAGCAAACAAATTTTAAATGAGAAAAAAGGAGGGCCATTTAATTAGGAGTTTACTAAAACTAAAAACTATGTTCTTAAAACAAAGTTTCTAGTTGCTGTAGAAAATTGCACGGTTGTTTATGTACCCAATTCAGTGTTATGGAATGTCACTGAGTTATTTTCTGAGTTATTCAAGTGCCCCCCACAACAGTGCTAGTCAACAGAAGCTGTGGAAGGGGAATAATAAAAACAACTAAGCTTCTTCACAATTGATTGTCTCTCTCCTTAGTCTCACTGTTCTCACCTGTGGACATGTTTGTTTGCTTTCCCCTGCCTCTGAAATTCAAAGTAAATCCAATTAAAGCAAGATTCACTGCTATGGAAATAAAATGAAGCGATGGAGCTAGATGCTTGTTTCTATTGCCACCTGAAATACTTTAAAATAAGAGACAAAACTGTTACTTGTCCCACACAGTCATGTGGGGGGTTTAAGGAGGTATTAGCCCTTTACTCTGCTGTGCAGCATCACTGCATTATTAGTCTGTGCATGAGACTAGAGCATGCTGAGTGGGGTGGCTGCTGCCCCCAACATGAGTAGGTGTAGAGTGGGTGCAGGTGTGGCTCTCACCTACCACCATGCACTGGCCTGTGCAGTTAAGCATGCATGAGGTGGGAAAGTAATGCTACTGGTATGGACTACTATCACTTTCCCACTGTGCAAAGCGGGAAGCAGGGAAGGATTGTGACTCTGGGTTTTAATTCTTTCCCTGGACCTCCCCTGAGAAAGTCATTTTTATTTCTCCCACTAATTCACAGATAATCTTAAGCAATTTGTTTCTCTTGCACTGGTTCCACAAAAAAGGGAAGATTTTTTTGGCAGGCTATGTGGGAAGGAGGGAATGGGTGGCACAATTAAACCCTATGTGATATTTTTCCTTTTAAAACAAGGCCCGGTGAAGTTTCACATAGAATGCCCGCAGCATGATAGGAAAACAGTTTAGCAGGCTCTGGGGTAGGAGGGCTGACTTTATGAGGAGAAAGGGCTGAGTCTCCTTTGCTAGCTGAGAAGGAATTGTTGGGCTGACCCATGTCTTTATGGGGCTGGTTGTGCAGGCCTGAGAGCTTCCGATGTAGGTTTGATTTGCCTGATATGCCCATTCACCTCACTCAGAATCACTGCCTATCTCCTTACAGGCAGCTTGGCATTCAGCATATTATTTGCTTTTCTCTTCAGCCATTTCTTTAGCTTTTTCTCAGTTTTTAGGACATTTTAGAATCCTCAGGTGCTGCTCCCTGACATTTTCTCTGTGATAAGTAGAAGTTCTGGGAATAGGAGTTTGCAAAAGAAGGGAACTGTAGTGGGCATAGAAAGTACTGTAGTGCAAATTTGTGTAATGAGGTTGGAGGAATGTAATATTTCTGGAGTGATTATTTGTGTAGATACCATTTTGTCTGCTTTATAGCTTGAAGAGCAGTATGTCAGAAATGCTTATTACCATGTGAAGACAAAACTGTAGAAATCAATTTATTTATAACAATATGAATTCTGAATTTTAATTTATCTTGGTCTTCATTTAACTATTAAGTTGATTAAAAGGTTAGAAAACAAAACCACTCAACTCTCCAAGAACAATCAAATATATTTTAGGGAATTTGGGGGTAAACTGAAATGCATTTGTGAAAGCCCATAGTACTGTCATAAAAAGTCTGAACATCTAGGATGTGAATTCATTCTGCAGTCCATAAAATATATGAACTGTGGATTCAATATCCTTTTGTCCCTAATTATGATGCACCAAATATCATTCAGAATAAAAGGTTTATGCAATAACAAGTTATGCTACAATGGTAAAGTAATGGTGCAAATGTCATTTCTGCCTTCAGTAAATATAATTGGATATCTATTTTTCAAAAAAATAAATGTTTAAATTCTTTTTTTGTGGGTACTGTCAAACTTTTCTCTAAAGCTAGTCATGCCTTTTGTTTGAAACAACTTCCTCTACCTTTTATGGTTTTTTTCCTAGACATTCTGTGGAATATTTTTAACTCATGTCTAGTGAAAGAGTGTTCTTAAAATAAAGGAACTTTGCACAGAATTTATTCAGAACTCATTTTTAATATGAACACTTCTTGTTTATCCAAGTACATGTAGAAAAGTGTGAATCTACCTCTCTGAATAGATGCCAGTGAGTGACAGGTGAACCTCAAAAAGTCAAGAGGTTCATTTTGGATAGGCATCCAGTTCTAATGCTCATTTGAAATTTTTAGAGCCATTTTGGTTTGGAAGGAAGGCTAGAAATATTTTAATGCCATACTCTTATGAAATTCTTGTACCTCTTGGTTTTAGCCAGCATGAACCTATTCTGAGACATTATGCCCTTCCTCTTCCAGTCAAGGAAAAAAACTTACATTTCAAAAACCAGTCATAAGTTAAGGACCTGAGCCAACAAGATGTTGAACACCCACAACTTCCACTGAAGTTATATGGAACAAACGACCAAGAGGTTCTCAGGACATTTGCAGGATAGAGTTATAAAAGAAGAAAAAGGCAATTAAGCTTTTTCAGACTTCTAAGTTTTGTTCAAGTTTAGGGCATTGATTTGAATTAGTTTTGTTTTACCTAAACTTCTTCAGCCCTCCATATATAACTGTAAGATTTAGAATTATTAGCTATAATTAAGTATGCACTTAGGACGAAAGAATCCCATGCACCGCTACAGGCTGGGGACCAACTGGCTAAACAGCAGTTCTGAAGAAAAGGACCTGGGGATTATGGTGGATGAGAAGATGGATATGAGTCAGCAGTGTCTCCTTGTTGCCAAGAAGGCTAATGGCATATTGGGCTGCATTAGTAGGAGCATTGCCAGCAGATTGACAGAAGTGATTATTCCCCTCTATTCAGCACTGGTGAGGTCACATCTGGAGTATTGTGTCCAGTTTTGGGCCCCCCACTACAGAAAGGATGTGGACAAATTGGAGAGAGTACAGCAGAGGACAACGAAAATGATCAGGGGGCTGAGGCACATGACTTATGAGGAGAGGCTGAGGGAACTGGGCTTATTTAGTCTGCAGAAGAGAGGAGTGAGGGGGGATTTGATAGCAGCCTTCAACTATCTGAAGGGGGTCCCAAAGAGGATGGAGTTCGGCTGTTCTCAGTGGCGGCAGATGACAGAACAAGGAGCAATGGTCTCAGGTTGCAGTGGGGGAGGTCTAGGTTGGATATTAGGAAACACTATTTCACTAGGAGGGTGGTGAAGTACTGGAAAGGGTTACCTAGGGAGGTGGTGGAATCTCCATCCTTAAAGGTTTTTAAGGCCCAGCTTGACAAAGCCGTTGCTGGGATGATTTAGTTGGTGTTGGTCCTGCTTTGAGTTGGACTAGATGACCTCCTGACGTCTCTTCCAACCCTAATCTTCTATGATTCTATGGTTTTATGATTAGCACTAACTACAATCTGTTGAAAAGTATTCCTCACACAACAATGAGGAAACATGTTCAAATGGAGAAGTATCTATTTGGTGTGGCTGTTCTTCTATGTATGATTAGCAGAATAAAAAATAATTGTGTGCCATTCAAATCCTTCTTGAAGTAACTGCTAGCTTCGTAACTGCAATTCAATCACTAAAGCAGGAGGATCTTACATACAGTAAAAATAATCAGTTTGGTTAAGATGATTAAATGGGGATTGCTTGCTGGTGTACAGTTTTCATATGTAAAGTCTATAAAGAGGATAATCTTGATACATTTTTATCTCTGTTTTATGGATACAGTAATCTGGAGGAGATCAAGTTTTGCATTGTGGCAAGAAGTGCATTCAAATATAACAAATTAATACATGTCATTTATGTACTGCATGTGTTAAAACAATCATCTGATGTTAAAATGTTATGTTTCATGACATACAAATAGAGAAGTTAAATAAAAACATAAATACTCTTGCTGGAAGCTTGTAACGTATCTTTTTTGCTTAGAATTCAGAATAACACACAAGACCCCCAAAACAGAGAAAGACAAAGCAGGCTTCTCCCTAAAACAGAGAGGCACAACTCATCCCACTTTATTTTATGGTGACTTTCTTCAGACTGATTCTGAATGCACATTTCCCTACAAAAACCTTCTCTAGCTCTTATAATGATAGTTTGCAACTTCAACACAGTCCTTTTGCAATTTCAACAGAATACAAACACCAATGTCTGATGCCAGCCTTAAGACACAACTAGAAGAGCTTTATTTATGAGAAACCTGGAAAGTGTGGTTAGACCACAGGTCCAGATATTATCCTCTCATGTATGACAGCCTAAGTAGTGTTTCCAGAAGCAGACAAAGTGTAATTATTCTAAGTAATGTGCACGAAGTGACAAAGGAACTCCCATTAACCTCAACAACTAAGCAATTGTCCTTAAGTCTTAGCTAAAATCCCAAGTTCAAAGTTTTTCCCTACCTATTTTTGATAGAATGTCTCCAGAAAAAAATGATTTTTCTAAAAATAAGATTCTTTATTTAAACCACCATTTTGATGTAGTACAATACTATGTAATGCAACCATTGATCAAACTGAGGAAATGGAACAAAGATGGCAGCACTTATTCAAGAGAACTTATTTGTCACACTCCTATTTTAATCCCTCTACTGTTCCTACACCGTGCAGTGTAATTTATACCATGGGGCTTAGATCTTGGAGTGAGTTTGTCCATTATTGTTTTTGTATTATTAAACTTCTTCAGTGCTTTAATGATGGCAACGTAATAAAACCTGTTTTTAAAGGCTAATGAATTAGCATGTAATCAAAATCAAGGGTACAAAACTTTGGTTTTAAAAATAATGTTATCTGTGATTCTGTGTCTTACACACAAAGGGCTCTGCTCAACAATGTAAGCTATGTGAGAGTGTATTTTCACTTCAGCATGTATTTTGTATGTGGCATGAAGAGTGCACTAGAAAAGAATGTAAGAAATTTAAAATATGCACTGTAGTCCTGTTGAAGTTTATGGTGAAAGTCCCCTTGACTCCACTGGGAATAGAATCAATCTATAATATCTGTGCATATGAATTTTGGTGGAAGGTCAACTACCATAGGCTTGGCTGTGGCCATGAGAACTGCATCAAGAGCACAATAGAACTCCTCCTTTTTGCCTTCGTCAATGTCAAGTGTGGGAACGTACACAGTGATGACCATGGCATACTGGTTGTTACTAAGCTTAAGATGAAGAATCACGAGACATTTGTTAATACCCATAGGAAGTTCTAAAAGCTGGCTAGCAATCTTGTTCTTGACAGCAAAATCAACCCCATGAATACACCTTTCTTCAGACGGCTTTCCTTTCCAAAAGAAAATGGAGCCACCTCCATCTTCTTTCAGTTGGCCTTCATCTGCCCAACAAGTCTCATTTAGGGCAGTGATATAAATATCATATCTTGCAAGTTCTCTAGCTATTATGACACTTCTTTCAGGACAGTCACTGCTTGGGGAATCCAAGAGAGTGCAAATATTCCAAGTGATGAATTTCATTTCTTTGCTTCTTATGTTCTGACTGTAGGCAGATTGATGGCCATGTCCTGCTGGATCAATCTGTGAGGGGAGGACATCTGTGGGGGGATGTTTAGGACATCTTTTCTAGGCCCTTCCCCACTCAGGGTGAGCAGAGGGGATCCTGAAAAGGACTGCTGAGTCACGACTGCAGCTGCCAAATTGAGCTTCTGTCTCACAAGTCCAAGCACAAGATGTTCAACACACAGCTGCCATCTGCATGCAGATTTGTGACTAGGGACTCACAGAAATCACTGCTCCTGTCCCCACCACCACTCATCCATCACCCACCACCATCATCCAATAGGAGTTTATTAGTGTGAGATGTTAACATCTTTGGCAAAGGCCTAAGCATGAAATCTTTTAATGTTGGGGAGGTGGTGAGCAGGTGGCAACCTCACAAAATTTGACAGAAAGAGGCCCTGGATTCAATGTCAGGGAATTCCGACAAAACCAGAGGTCTCTGTCCTGCTGCAGCCCTCAGCCCTCACAGCCTCAGAGAACTGACAAGTCCTCAAATATGCCTGTTCTGCTGTTGGGGTCTTCAGAAGTTTGGACAGCGATTTCTCTGGAACCTCACCTCAGAAATGTTCACCAAGGGTGACCCTACCAGCAGTACCAGACTCCGTATGAAATAGTTCTGAGAGTCATTGGAACACACAAGCCTCTTCACCACAACAAGGTAGTGGTCCAAGGAGCCAAGGAAGACATTATCCTCATGGATTACTTCAATGCAAGAATTGGGCAACATCCCAAACTCTGGAGAGGCACCACTGGAAAGAAGGGATGGGGAAAGTTAACTCTAACAGCATTCTTCTCCTCAGGAAATGTGTGAAGCATGATTTGCTTATCACAAGTACCATCTTTAGACAACAGGACAAATATAAGACCACTTGGAAACATCCATGTTCCAAACACTGGCACCTTATTGACTACGTCATTGTCAGAGCCCATGATTGTACTGATGTCCATATTACATGGGCCATGAGAGGTATGGATGACTGTTGGACAGACCATAATTTAGTCAGATCAATCATGAACATGCAGCTCTCACCACAACACTATAAACAACTAAAAGGAATGTGGATGAGATTTAACATCAAAGCACGCCAAAATCATGCTAGTCACAAGACTGTTTAGTAACACCTCAATGAGAGGCTCTCTGACCTACCTGACAACATGAATGACATCCAAACACGTTGGGAGGAGTTCCAGACTATTATTCATAAGGTGTGTGCTGAATCAATTGGATATTCCACTCATGCCATCAGAATTGGCTTAATGAGAACAATGAGGAAATCTTGGTACTTATTCATCAGCAGAGAAGCATATTTTTTCACTTGAACCCTATAATCAGAAAAAAATGAGAAACTTATTCGGTTAAAACTAGAGTTCAAAGGAGGCTGAATGACATCAGGAATCAATGATGGCAAGCAAAAGCTCTGGAGATCCAGACTTTTCCTGATTAACATGACAGAAGAAGCTTTTTTTCAAGTAATGAAAGCCATATACTGGCCAACCTGAAATGGCACAACCCCTCTGTGATCCCAGGACAACTCCACTCTTCTTAAGGACAATGTAGCCCTCAAGCAACATTGGAAGGAGCATTTTGAGACTGTATCTAACCACGAATCTGAAGTCTCAGCTGCCACCATCAAGTCCATTTCTCAGCATCCAGTAATAGAACCTCTTGCTGACCCCTTGTTTTCTGAGGAAGTTTGGCAGGCCATCACTCAGACTAGAAACAATAAGGCACCAGATCCAGATGGCATCCCGTAGAGGTCTTCAAAGCTGGTGGAATAACACTCATACAAAAACTTCATCAACTACTTATTAGAATTTGGTTAATGAGGAAATTCCACCTGACCTAAAGAATGCCAATATTGTGACCATTTTTAAGAAAAGGAAGAAGTTAATGTGCTGGAATTATTGCCCTCCTCTCCATTGCCAGGAAAATCCTTGCTTGCATCCTTCTGAACCATCTCCTTCCTCTTGCTGGAGATGTGCTTCCAGAATATCAATGTGGTTTTAGACCATTTCAGGCACCACCAACATGATTTATGTTGCACAACAGATACAAGAAAAGTGTAGAGAACAACCCCAGGCATTGTTTATGGCATTTATTGACCTAACTAAGATTCCATCAGTCATAAAGAATTATGAAAGGTGTAGTCAAGGTTCAGTTGTCCATTGAAGTTCATTTGTGTTCTCAGGCTACTTTATGATTGAACGACCACCACCATCATCTGTAATGGGTTGGAGACAGAACCATTCATCATCTGTACTGGTGTTCAGCAATGCTGTATTATTGCCTCCAACCCTTTTTTTCATCTATCTTGCTGTAATTTTGATTCTTATTCATGCCCCGCTTTCTTCTGGAATTGGGACTGAGTATCTCATGGACAGCTCTTTCTTCAATCTATGGCATCTTCATTCTAAAACTAAATAATCAGGACTGTTGTTATTGACCTTCAGTATGCTGACAACTTGCTATCCTTGCTCACACCAATGCTGACTTGCAATCAATACTAGATCTCTTCTCAGGCACCTATCATAACCTGGGACTTTCCCTCAACATTAGGAAGACCAAGGTGCTCCACCAGCCTGCCTTCTCCCACAAATTATCATCAGTGGTGAACCTCTGAAAAACATTGGGCATTTCCGTTACCTTGGTACCCACCTCTCCCAAACAGCCAATCTTGATGTGGAGATTGAACATAGGATCTGTTGTGTTAGCATATCCTCTGGAAAGTTGCTCTATTGTGTCTTTATTAACAGATATCTGTGGATGGAAACTAAGATCCTGGTCTACTATGCAGTAGTCATTCCCACTCTTCTTTATGGGTGAGAGACATGGGTCACATACTGAAACCATCTTAGAATATAGAAGATCAGGGTTGGAAGGGACCTCAGGAGGTCATCTAGCCCAACCCCCTGCTCAAAGCAGGACCAATCCCCAACTAAATCATCCCAACCAGGGCTTTGTCAAGCCTGACCTTAAAAACCTCTAAGAAAAGAGATTCCACCACTTCCCTAGGTAACGCATTCCAGTGCTTCACCACCCTCCTAGTGAAAAAGTTTTTTCTTAATATCCAACCTAAACCTCCCCTCTGAAACTTGAGACCATTACTCCTTGTTCTGTCATCTGGTACCAATGAGAACAGTCTAGATCCATCCTCTTTGGAACCCCCTTTCAGGTAGTTGAAAGCAGCTATCAAATCCCCCCTCATTCTTCTCTTCTGCAGACTAAATAATCACCATTCCCTCAGCCTCTCCTCATAAGTTATGTGCTCCAGCCCCCTAATCATTTTAGTTGCCCTCCGCTGGATTCTTTCCAAATCCTTCTTGTAGTGTGGGGCCCAAAACTGGACACAGTACTCCAGATGAGGCCTCACCAATGCCGAATAGAGAGGAATGATCATGTCCCTCTATCTGCTGCGAATGCTCCGACTTATACAGCCCAAAATGCCATTAGCCTTCTTGGCAATAAGTGCACACTGTTGACTCATACCGAGCTTCTTGTTCACTGTAACCCCTAGGTCCTTTTCTGCAGAACTGCTACCTAGCCACTCGGTCCCCAGCCTGTAGCAGTGCATGGGATTCTTCCGTCCTAAATGCAGGACTCTGTTGAACCTCATCATATTTCTTTTGGCCCAATCCTCTAATTTGTCTAGGTCCCTCTGTATCCTATCCCTACCCTCCAGCGTATCTACCACTCTTCCCAATTTAGTGTCATCTGCAAACTTGCTGAGGGTGCAATCCACGCCATCCTCCAGATCATTAATGAAGATATTGAACAAAACCGGCCCCAGGACCGACCCTTGGAGCACTCTGCTTGATACCAGCTGCCAACTAGACATGGAGCCATTGATCACTACCTGTTAAGCTCGATGATCTAGGCAGCTTTATATCCACCTTATAGTCCATGCATCCAGCCCATACGTCATTAACTTGCTGGCAATCTTAAGCATCCTGAGTGGTACCAACAGTGTTGCCTTAGGAAGATTCTCTGTACCAGATGAGAAGACCTATACACCAATGCCAGCATTCTCTCTCCAGATAACATCACTAGTTGAAGATTATGCAACATCAACTTTGCTTGGCTGGTCATTGTGTGGATGGCTGAAACTTGTCTTCCAGAACAAGTCCTGTTTTCTCAACTTAGTAATGGTAAGAGTACCTGTGGGGGACAGAGGAAACACTACAACGACACCCTGAAAGTATATCTTAAGAAGGGAGGCATTGACCCCACAAATTGGGAAGAGCTGGTTGGCAATAGACTGCGATGGTGTTGCATCACACATCAAGCCTGAGTCCATTTTAAAGAGAATTGCTTTGCTCAAGGAGCTTAGAGGAAGAAGTAAAGGGTACAGCATTCTGGCCAGCAGTTGTGCTCTCTCTAAGCAACCACATATCACATATGTGGAAAAACCTGTAGAGCATGAATTGGACTCCTCAGCCAACTTAAGTCCCATATATGACCAGTCTGGATCACAGAGAGGGATAGCCAATGACCATAGGTTTGACATGGACTTCTGTCACCCCGGGAAGAGTTTCCCATGGTTACAATTCCTCCAATGTGTTAGGTGTATATACTGTGCCTTTAAGAGCAGAGCATATTGTGATGGGTTGGACCCCCCTTCCGGGATGCCACTTGATGTTCTGGCGTCCCACTGAGCTCGCCTGTCCCATCAGCCTGGGTTCCTCCCCCGACACACACTCTGTGCTGCTGTGTCAGGATCTTCAGCCCCCTTCCAAGCACACACATTGGTAGGAACACGCCCATCTATAGAATCACATGGAGTCTGCAATCAGCTCTGTGTGGGAGGACTCATCTCAGGGAATTGCCCAGCACTTTGGTGCACACCTGCTCTGGAGTGTAAACCCAAGATTATATTGTCTTGAACTGTATAAAAATGTATTCATGAAATTCACCTCCTCCCTGAATGTGGAGGAAGATATGCCCAGCTTCCCCCACCCCCCCAGTTATAAATTGCACAAACTGTGTTTTGGAATAAACAAAGAACAAGTTTATTAACTACAAAAGGTAAATTTTAAGTGACTATAAGAGATAGCAAACAGAACAAAGCAGATTACTGAGGAAATAAACCAAAACATGCAAACTAAGCTTAATACACTAAGGGATCACCATTATGATCATCACTCCCATAACTGCATTGATCATTGGGGCACTATTACTGATAAGCAATCAACCAGTTGTCTCCACCCGTGACAATTGTGTGTCAGTGCTTGAGTCTCCGCAAAGTCCATTTCTGTCCACTCTTTTATGTTGTCAATCCATCTCTTCTTCTGTCTACCTCTTCTTCTCTTCCCCTGTACTGTCCCTTGGAGGATAATCTTGGATAGGCTAGATGATCTTGTTACATGGCCGCTTCTTCATGGTCATCAGGTAGGTCTTCATATGACCCACCGTGTTTGTTGATGACATTGCAGACCTCTTCATTAGTGATTGATGTGATTGAAGTAGGAGATGACCAGGATTTTACAGAAGTATCTCATCTCTACTACCTATATTTTCCATTCAAGTTCTGCCATAAGGGTCCATGTCTCGTACACATACATAAAAATGGAGATGACCAATGTGTGCAGTATTTTCAGTTTGGATTCCAGAGAGATGTTCTTTTTCCTCCAAATTGGCTTTAGCTTTGTCACTGTTGCTGTTGTTTGCGCAGTTCTTGCCACAATTTCTGCCTTTGATCCTTCATCAATAGGATTACCTCCAAATACTTGAACTGTTTCACTGTCTCCATCTCTTGTCCACTGACAGTGATATATGAGCTGATCCCATCACATTTGTTTGTCATCAGCTTGGTTTTCTCTGAACTGATTTCCATTCCGTATTTTGCAGAGGTTTCATCCAATCGTTTCACAAGGTTGGCAAGTTCATCTTCGCTACCTGCCAGGGCAATGTCATCAGCAAACTGAAGATTTGAAATTCTTCACCCCCCAGTGCTGACTGTGCATATCTTCCAGGGCATCAGTCTTTATGTGCTTCAAGTAGATGTTGAACAGTGTGGGCGAAAGAAGGCAACTTGCCGGACTCCAACAGAGGTACAAAACCACTCTCCTATTGTGCCATTGACAAGAACTGCACTGCTGGCCTTGGCATACAGTTGTTTAATGGTAAGAATAAGCTTACAATCAACATTGTACTTCTTCATGGTTGACCAGAGAGCTTCATGCCATACTCTGTCAAATGCCTTCTTGAAGACAACAAAGACATAGTAGATGTTCTGCTGGTATTGTAAGTACTTCTTACATAGAACATGGAGATTAAAATCTGTTCTGTGGTACTTCTTCCAGCATGAAAGCCAGCCTGTTTTTCAGCGATGATATTCTCTGCATGTGGCTTTAATCTGTTCAATATGACCTTCAACATCACTTTGCTGGGATGGTTAATTAAGCTTATAGTCCGGTAATTTTGACACAATTGCAGGTTGCCTTTCTTTGGCAGAGTTATGATTACTGACTGTGTCCAAGTGGAGGGGCACTCACCAGTCTGCCAGATCTTGTTGCAGATCTTGGTGAGTACATCTATTACTATTTCTCCTCCAAATTTCATCAGTTCAGCTGGGCTGTTGTCAATACCTGTAGCCTTTCCGTTCTTGAGTGATTTCACAGCTGTCGCCACTTCTTCATGCAGTATTGGAAAGACATCCTCCTCTGTTGAATCTGGGCTGTCTAGAACACTAATATCTCCATTTGTCTGGTGATTGTATAGATCAAAGCAATAATTTGTCCACCTATTCATGATGTCCTTGTCATCTGTAAGACTCTTCCCTTCTTTGTCTTGAATTGTGTTAGCTTTGGTCCATCTTCCTTTCATCAGATCTTTTACCATCTGGAAGGCTCGTTTGCTATTTTTGTTATTGATACACTCTTCAATTATAGAACATTTTTTCAATCCATATCTCTTTGGCCACCTTCATTCCTTTCTCGATCTTTCTGCCAATCGCTCTGTATTTATCAGCTCCCTCAGTGCTGTTCTTGACTCTCTTGAGTTCTCTTCTAATGTCAAACATTCGTAGTATTTCATTTGTGACCCAAGGATTTATGTTCTTACTGTGCTTCCCAAGAATGTCCATTGCTGCCTCATTCATTACAGCATTGAAATAGTTGGTCATTGTTTCTATGTCTTCCTCTAGAGCAAGCAATGGAGAAAATTTTCCACAAATAATTACTTGGAATGACTCTGCAATGCTTCGATATCTAAGTTTTTCTAAGTCAAACTTGATTCTGGTGAACTTTGGCCTAACAATTTTCCTTAGCCGCAGCCAAACGTTTAGCATCACAAGATCATGATCACTTCCAACATCAGCACTGGGGAAGCTCCTTGTTTTAGCTCTGTTGATCCCAGAACAAAATCGGTTTTGCACCATGATGTAGTCGATCTGACTGTGATGTAAACCATCAGATGCATGCCACATTGATCATCTTGATGCGTTATGTGCTCCTAATGTGTTTGCAAGAACCAGATTATTATAGCTGGCAAACTCCAAAAGTCTCAGTCCTCTCTCATTGGTTACCACATTACAGAAAGGGCCACAATAACCTTGCCAATCTGCCTGTGCGTCAGTACCCACTTTAGCATTCTAACCTCTCTGTACAATCAGGATATCTTTCTTGTGTACCTTACTGATGATGTCTTGGAGCTGATTATGAAAATCTTCAATTTGCCCATCATCACAGTCTGTTGTAGTGGCGTAGACTTGTACCACTGTGATATTGAACAGTACTGCCTTTAGATGGATGGAAATAAGCCTGCTGGATATTGGGTGGCATCCTAATATTGAATTATGCACAAGATATCCTTATGCACAAGAAATCCAATGCCGTTGACATGTTTATCGTCTCCACTGTAATAGAGTACATGGCCTTCTTCCGTTAGTGCCTCTCCAAAGTTCTTCCATCTGACCTCAGAGAGTCCTAGGAGGTGCCAGGTGTATTGCTCCATTTCATCCTAGAGTTCTTTCAACCTCCCTGTTCTTCTCAATGTCCTTACATTCCATGTGGCTGTGGTGATGTTATCTCTTCCACGGATCCTCTTTGTTGGGGTTACACCAGTAGTATACTTGTCGCGTCCTCCCTGGTGGGAGACGGTTGGCGTGGTCATTATTAACCTATTAGTAACAACAAGCAACTGCTTCCAAAGCTGCAGTGCTACAGATCCAACCAGTCCAACTCTGGGAAGGGCTCTTCCTTAGAACCCCAAGCAGTCAGAGTAACAAAGCATTTTTTAGACTCCCATGTAGTAATTCACACTGCAAATGAACGAGCCATTGGGTTGGCTTCTCAACATTGTTCATAGTAATTTGTTTATTTTTGACTAAATGTATTATGGACAATTATAAAATTGCCATGGATGCAAGCAACAGTGCTTGCAACTGTAAAGAATTAAGACACTGCTACCTCCGGAGTGCTAATGAGGTAAAATTGTGCTGAATGTTCATACTTTATCTGAAATATATATATATATTCTATTTGCTACAGGTGCATAATACTAATTTGCTCTTTTTGACAAACTGTGCTTAATTTGAATAATTTTAATATCCTAAAATCTGCAAACATCAGGAAAATCCATGTGTTTATCTGCCTGTAGAATTAATTCACTGAACTCCTGACAATCTATATGAGCTCTCAGAACCAGGCGAGAAACTAGAGTGGAATCCTACATTAGTTAAAGTGCAGGATCAAAGCATTGGTGCATACCACAATATTTATTTTCTCCTGCAACCAACATAACAATGTCAACAACTTCTTATTGCAAGACCCAGGGCTACTACTCTCACACAATGGGCATTTAAATTTGGCATTTACTAGTTATCCCTCCATATGGAAGACACTTCTGTAATATTATTTAATAAATACAGTACTAAAATAAATATTATTTTGAAAGGCAGGCTAAGGAGTAATTCTTAGTTTCCAATTTGCTGTGACAATTCATTCACTGTAATCCAGTCTGTAAAGCTTGAATATATATTCCATCTTGTTGTCAGTTGTCATTCATGTTAAATATACTTAAAAGTATTTATTATTACTATTCCAAAAATAACTTCCGCAATCTGAACAGCCTAAAAACAAGTGCTGCAGGAAGTGCGACGATGCCAACGAGACCCTGCCTCACATCCTGTGTGGAAGAAAACACCTCTCCAGAACCTGGTGGCACCGTCACAATGCCATCCAGAACCGGCTGGTGAAAGCCATCCCACCGTCCCTGGGGAAGATCACTGTCATCCCTGGAACAGACAGCCGACTGCGACCCAACATCGCCGTGACCAACGCAAAAAAGAAGAAGGTCCTCATGGTAGACGTCGTGGTGCCATTTGAAAACAGGTCACCAGCCTTCCACGAGGCCCGAGCACGGAAGGCGCTGAAGTACACCCTGCTGGCCAACACCCTGAGAGCCCAGGGCTATGAGGTCCTGATACACGCCCTGATCGTGGGAGCCCTGGGCGCATAGGACCCCCACAACGAGCCGGTACTGAGAGCGTGCGGAGTCGGTCAATGCTACGCCCAGCTCATGAGACAGCTCATGGTGTCCGATGCCATCAAGTGGTCCAGAGACATCTACATGGAACACATCATGGGACACCGCCAGTACCAGGTTGAGTAACTGAGACCACTGACCAGGGAAATAACCCACTTCCTTCCCTGATAAACCGAGGGATGCACCCCACCCATGTACTTATTCTCTACACCAATACTGACTTGGACTCTTAATACATTCCATGGGTGGCATACCCGAGCCCATTTATGCACTGAAACTTTAAAAAATCCCACACCCCAATCTGGATCTATGCTGGTTAAGTGATATGTATGTACTGTATGTTTCATTCCATGCATCCGATGAAGTGGGTACTAACCCACGAAAGCTTATGCTGAAATAAATTTGTTAGTCTCTAAGGTGCTACAAGTTTTTCTTTCTTATTTTCATTTTGCTGACACAGACTAACACGGCTACTACACTGAAACCTATCATGTATGTACCTTGTGAACCTTGTAACCAATACTTGCAATCCCCCATAATCCAAGCCCGACCCCAGATGTACAGTACCTTCCCTCTTAACTTGTGTAAATTTGATTTTAAACATTAACTTTAATAAAATTTTTATTCTCCATTGCTATCCCCCATAGCCATTGTACACAGTGCACCTGATTCTGACATCATGTACCAGGATGAATCAT
Organism: Macrochelys suwanniensis; assembly: GCA_033296515.1. NCBI lineage: Eukaryota > Metazoa > Chordata > Testudines > Chelydridae > Macrochelys > Macrochelys suwanniensis. Next base: position 172,115,189 of record CM065777.1, read on the forward strand.
GAACCCTTAACACACTGAAGGGTAAAGCAACATAAATGAGAGCAGGATCAGTAACTAGCAGGATCAGTAACTTCTCACTAGGATTTCCTCACTTATAGGTAGATTCTGATACCCTTACCTGTGTTGAGTAGCACCATAACCATGAGTACTCCAATTGACTTCAAAGAGACTACTCACGGATTAAGGCATTACTCAACATTAGAAACTGGTATCACAATCTCACCCTTATCTTTTGCTTCTTGGCTTTCATGTTCTTGTTTACTCCCACTATTCCTTTTCCATGTTTAAACAACATGTCATCTCCCCAGCCCCCAGTTCTGGACCCAAGACCTCTGTTGCCTTGTTGCTTTTTATTATTTCAGCAATACCTATTCTTTCTCCTCTCTTAACCCTCCAAGTTCTTCATCTCATCTCTATATCATTCTATGCTTCCTGTCGCTCCCCATGAACATTTCAGTCCCACATCAGGTTTATACTCCATACTTCTCTCTCCTCCCCTTAGTCCATTGAGCAGCCACAGGCCAGCCACATGAACTCATCCGCTGCTGCTGTGCTGATATAAGAATCATGTCCCTCTTGTTTTTTCCAACTGATGCCAATTCCTTCTTGCACTCCATCTCTTCCTTCTGAACTTTAATGTTATTCGGCTTTTATTTTCTTTATCTCTCCATAAGATCATTATCGCTCCCCCCCACACTCTTTCTTCCCTGATTTTGATGGCTAGCTCTCCTTCCCAACTCAGATCAACTCCCCTTTCCTACATGACTTCAGCCTTCACATGGGTGACTAGCTTGTCTCCTCCCTCTTGTGCTTCCTCTCCTTAACTTTGTTGGGTTGCACTCTGGAGTGACTCCCACACCTGCCTTGACTTCCTTTTTCCTCCAACTCTCTCCCTCCTCTTCAACTTAGATTCTGCTCTCTCCACTTGACAGAAAACACTTACTAAGGACACAAAGTAATAATGTCCACGTAACAAAGTCAAAGGAGCATTTCTATTCAGTCTGTGTTGCCTTTAACCCCACTGATCATTTCCTCTTCCTCCACTTGATCTCCTTACAATTTAATTAATGTCTCTGTTTTCTCATGGTTCTTTTCTTTCTCTACTCACTGCAACTTCAACATAATCTTTGGTTGATCTTCCTCCTCCCTTCTCTCCATCTTCATTAGTATACTTGAGCATACTATCATCAGTCTCTTATTGTATTTTTTTAAGGTCTTTCTTCCTAGAAAATCTCATCTGCTCCCATATTTTCATTTACCATCTCAGGCCTGGAAGAATCTCAAATCTACCTCTGTCCTGTTTCAGCCTCAAACATCTTTTGGATGTCTCACTGCCATCTCTATCTCAATAGGCTCAATCCTCGGATGTGATTTGGCTGTGGAGGGGGGAAAGTACATATTGGAGGCAGCCAAGAACTTTACCTTTGGGGGGAGGGGCATATTTAAAAACCCAATTGCAACCTATGTTATGACTAATGCATTGATTCTAGGTGTAGTGGGGTGGTAACCCACTCGGGCCTGAAGGGGCTTGAAACAGCCCTGAGAGAGGGCTGAGGCTGGGAGCAGGCTGATTGAGAAGCAGCCGCAGCTGGGCCACGCCCCGATCAGGGCCCAGCTGGCCCTTATAAGAGGGCCTGGAGCCTGGAGTGGGCCTGGAGCAGACAGAGTCGTCCTCTGCCTGTAGAGGGAGAAGGGCCTGGCTGCAGGGACCTGAGAAGATACCTAGAGTGGAGCAGGGCTGGGGAAAGGCCAGAGGAGCTGGGGAGCTCCGGCCTGAGAAAACCCCAGGCTGTGGCCTAGGCTTAGGCCAACTTGGTACAGGGGTTGCAGGGGGCAGCCCATGGGTAGGCCAAGGCAGCAGGTCCAAACCCAACCTTACCTGTGATGAGTGGCTTATACAGCAGTCTGCCCCAGGGTGCTGGGGCTAGCTGGTGACTGGCAGTAGCCTACGACTGAGGCAAGGTGGGGATAGTGGGTTGGGGGTTCCCCAGGGAGGGGAGACCCAGATCTGTGGGGTATTGCCAGGGGGCAACACCCCAATGAAAGGGGCACTGGGGTCCTGGGAGGGACACGGGGCCAGAGCGGTCAGCCGGATCACCGGCCTGTGGAGGGCGCTTCAGAGCTGTAACGAGCTAATTCCCAGAGGAGACCAGCAGGAGGTGCCACCGGGTGAGTCCGACCTGCCTACACTAGGGAATAGGTGCACAAATGGATGCCAACTTTTGAACTGAAAAGGGAGGCTTTTGAGGATGTGTAAGAAATCAGTAGAAGTAGTGAGGAAGCTACTAGGGGGGAAGCTGTTCTAGATTTGATTTTAACAAATAGGGAGGAACTCGTTGAGAACTTGAAAGTAGAAGGCAGATTGGGTGAAAGTGATCATGAAATAATAGAGTTCACAATTCTAAGGAAGGGTAGAAGGGAGTACAGCAAAACAGAGACAATGGATTTCAGGAAGGCGGATTTTGGTAAGCTCAGATTGCTGATAGGTAAGGTCCCATGGGAATCAAGACTGACGGGAAAAACAACTGAGGAGAGCTGGCAGTATTTCAAAGGGACACTATTAAGGGCCCAAAAGCAAACTATTCTGCTGGGTAGGAAAGATAGAAAATGTGGCAAAAGACCACCTTGGCTTAACCACGCGATCTTGCAAGATCTAAAAAATAAAAAGGAGTCATATAAGAAATGGAAACTAGGACAAATTACAAAGGATGAATATAAGCAAACAACACGGGAATGCAAGGGGCAAGATTAGAAAGGCAAAGGCACAAAATGAGCTCAGACTAGCTACAGGAATAAAGGGAAACAAGAAAACTTTTTATCAATACATTAGAAGCAAGAGGAAGACCAAGGACAGGGTAGGCTCACTACTCAGTGAAGAGGGAGAAACAGTAACAGGAAACTTGGAAATGGCAGAGATGCTTAATGACTTCTTTGTTTTGGTCTTCACCGAGAAATCTGAAGGAATGCCTAACATAGTGAATGCTAATGGGAAGGGGGAAGGTTTAGAAGATAAAATAAAAAAAGAACAAGTTAAAAATCACTTAGATAAGTTAGATGCCTGCAAGTCACCAGGACCTGATGAAATGCATCCTAGAATACTCAAGGAGCTAATAGAGGAGGTATCTGAGCCTCTAGCTATTATCTTTGGTAAATCATGGGAGACAGGAGAGATTCCAGAAGACTGATATATAGTGCCCATCTATAAAAAGGGAAATAAAAACAACCCAGGAAACTACAGACCAGTTAGTTCAACTTCTGTGCCAGGGAAAATAATGGAGCAAGTAATTAAGGAAATCATCTGCAAACACTTGGAAGGTGGTAAGGTGATAGGGAATAGCCAGCATGGATTTGTAAAGAACAAATCATGTCAAACCAATCTGATAGCTTTCTTTGATAGGATAACGAGTCTTGTGGATAAGGGAGAAGCGGTGGATGTGGTATACCTAGACTTTAGTAAGGCATTTGATACGATCTCGCATGATATTCTTATCAATAAACTAGGGAAATACAACTTAGATGGGGCTACTATAAGGTGGGTGCACAACTGGCTGGATAACCGTACTCAGAGAATAGTTATTAATGGTTCCCAATCCTGCTGGAAAGGTATAACGAGTGGGGTTCCACAAGGGTCTGTTTTGGGACCGGCTCTGTTCAATATCTTCATCAACGACTTGGATATTGGCATAGAAAGTACGCTTATTAAGTTTGCAGATGATACCAAACTGGGAGGGATTGCAACTACTTTGGAGGATAGGGTCATAATTCAAAATGATCTGGACAAATTGGAGAAATGGTCAGAGGTAAACAGGATGAAGTTTAATAAGGACAAATGCAAAGTGCTCCACTTAGGTGGGAACAATCAGTTTCACACATACAGAATGGGAGGAGACTGTTTAGGAAGGAGTACGGCAGAAAGGGATCTAGGGGTTATAGTGGACCACAAGCTAAATATGAGTCAACAGTGTGATGCTGTTGCAAAAAAAGCAAACATGATTCTGGGCTGCATTAACAGGTGTGTGGTGAGCAAGACACGAGAAGTCATTCTTCCGCTCTACTCTGCACTGGTTAGGCCTCAACTGGAGTATTGTGTCCAGTTCTGGGCACCGCATTTCAAGAAAGATGTGGAGAAATTGGAGAGGGTCCAGAGAAGAGCAACAAGAATGATTAAGGGTCTAGAGAACATGACCTATGAAGGAAGGCTGAAGGAATTGGGTTTGTTTAGTTTGGAAAAGAGAAGACTGAGAGGGGACATGATAGCAGCCTTCAGGTATCTAAAAGGGTGTCATAAGGAGGAGGGAGAAAACTTATTCATCTTAGCATCTGAGGATAGAACAAGAAGCAATGGGCTTAAACTGCAGCAAGGGAGGTTTAGGTTGGACATTAGGAAAAAGTTCCTAACTGTCAGGGTGGTTAAACACTGGAATAAACTGCCCAGGGAGGTTGTGGAATCTCCATCTCTGGAGATATTTAAGAGTAGGTTGGATAAATGTCTATCAGGGATGGTCTAGACAGTAATTGGTCCTGCCATGAGGGCAGGGGGCTGGACTCGATGACCTCTTGAGGTCCCTTCCAGCCCTAGAATCTATGAATCTATGAATCTATGAAATAAACTCATGGCTGCGGGCATATGGCAGAAAGCATGCTGAGGTATCACTCATTCTGCTGTTTACTGTTGTTTACAAATGGCTCTAAAAAAAGAAGTGAAATAAAGATAAAATGAATGTAATTGTGTGTTTATGTGTGACAAACATATTAGCATATTTAGTGCCTACTACATGGGCTTCTCTCTCATAAGATCCAGTAGGCCTGGCACAAAATTATCTGTTACACTGTTTCATTAATTCTTTTTGTCCATTGGCCCTGGCTCTACCATATTGTCTCATCATGCCATCCACATTTGCTTCCTGGAACCTAGTTTTTGTTTGCCTTTAAATTTGTTTTTCACTCTTTTCTGCTCACTCTTCTCTTCACTTTCACTCACTCTGCTCACCCTTCCCTCACCTCATCTCCATCTGCATTTTCTTATTCCCTTCTCCCCAAATTTCTACTGCTTTCTTTCCTCCCATCATCACTTCAACTATCCCCTTAAAAAATCTTTTTCTGTCTTCTTCTCCTTGTGTCTTTCAATTTCTCTTCCAATCCAACGCCTCTTTCATATCCCTACTTTCCTCCTCTCATATTCTCTACTGCTGCACTATATTGTAAGCACCTGGTAACACTAACACTCCAGGGCCTCAATACAGATTGTATGAACTAAACAATATGAATGAAGATTTTAAAATAATAAAAATTAATATTCCACTTATAGTAAAGGGCAAATCTTCCCTCCCTTATGTAAAGATTTTTAAGTTAGACATTTTGATTACAAAGCTGCCCTGGAATGTAAAAATATTAGCCATCTGGCACACTGCACTATTCCCTTAGTGAGTATGTCTTGAGCAGGTGCATCCTTTACAGTTTAAACACTGATCTCAAAAACCTCGCTGTATGCTTTCTAACCACAAATATTCCTCTACTTTGATGTGTTAGTAATTCTCACTAACATTAACAATTGCAGCAATTTTTGAATCAGAGTATATCTTCTGATTACTGGAAAATTATACCCTTATGAAAAGTAGTATATTTTTAGTATATTTGGCAGACTTTTGGTATAGCTAAGTATCTGTAGAATGCTTGAATTATACCAAGTATACTCATTTTTCCATAAGGGTAAAGTGACACTATAAAACAAATTATTATAATCAGGGTTTTTCTTTTAGCTCTTGATCTTAAAAGGGATAAGCATTTGCTAGGACCCTCAGCTTGCATTAAGTTTCAGTGTAAGTTAAGGGTGCTCAGCACCCCACAGTGTAAGGTCCAAATATAGAATCGTGCAGCTGTGATGAGCTACAATTTTGCTGATTGCTGCTGCTTATTTGTTTACAACATCTATGAAGTGTTCACACAGCTAGTCTACGTCAAAACATCCTCCTATTACTGTTACTTCTTCCTCCCTCCTCCTGCCTGTTAGTCTCACTGTTAGAGAATGAGCAAGCTGACCCAGAGTCTGATTGAGTAAACAGGCTTCTTTATTGTGGTACTTGTTCCCCTCGACCCAACTGTCAAGTAATCACTGAGTTATTCACATCATGCTCTTTTATGTAAGTTAATATGTAAATACCCACATTTACTACAACACCCTCAAAACCCTTATTTGATAATATGAAGGCCCATATAATAAATATTAATAGCTATATACTGAATATAATTATACCCACCCCTGTTTACAGCATTAAGTATATTATACAAACATTTTTACCTTGAAGATACATTTCTTTGAATTAATTGAAGCTACAAGTTCCCTTAATCAGCAGTTCACAGGGGAGGGAGGAAGGGGCCATGACCCTGAGCTCATTTATGTAGCTGGGAAAGGAAGGGAGGGGGATGTAACACTTCTTTACACAAAGGGTATTCTTTAGACTCCCACATTCCTTATGCAGCTGCAAGGCTTGCTTGTAAATCCTTAACAAGCAGAAGGGAAGGGAGAGGGATAGCACTTTATCTATCATGCGAAGAGACAGTGCCTGCCCATGCCTTCCTCCCTAATACCATGCTAGCGTTTACCGAGGTCTTTACTTAACCCTCACATACCCCAATACTCACCTACCTGTTACATAATGTTTTTAGATTGTAACTCTTTGAAACAGCAACTGTCATTTACTATTGGCCAGGTTCTGCAACCTTTACTTAACATCTTATTCCATAATGATTTCCATGGGAGTATTTGTGGAGTAAGGTACTACTCAGTGTGAGTAAGGGTGTCCGAATCTGTCCCTATGGGTTTGCATAGCACTTAGCACAATGGAGCCCTGACTTCACTGAGTCCCTTAGTCACTACCATGAGCCTAATAACAACAATAACAACAATAATTTTACATATGTACATACTAGTAGCCCTCATAAAAGTTACTTCAGTTGGACTACTTCTTTGTTAGATTTGTTGAGGTCAACAATTTAGCAAAATTCAAAGAGTGATTGGATATTTCTATGGAAAACAAGAATATCCAGAGTTATAATAGTTAATGCTGAAAGCAGAGTTTTGGAAGACATAGTAAACCTTAGGCCTCAGGTTTAAGACAGTCTCTAACTATTGACAACAGGATAAGAACCTAATGGGGAGGCAGCTTATCTGTGTATTGTTGGGTTTCTTGCACGTTCCTCTGAAGCATCTGGTGCTGGTTACTGTTGGAGACAGCAACTGTATTTGTTGGGCCCTGGCTCTGATCTGCTATGGCAATTCCTATATTCCTATGTAAATCAAGCCATTAGATTGTCAAAGAATCACTTTCTTCAAACACTGAGCAGGAAGTTTTATTAGAATTATGAAAATAGTAACGATCCTAGAGCTACTTTGTCTTTTTTCTCTCTGGATTTTTGTAGATCCTCTTCTGACTTACTTTCTTACAGATTTTAAAAAGCAATCTGTGCATCCTTACATCATCTCCCCATTGTTTCTACTGTATAACAAGTCTTTAACAAAAATTAATACATAACAATAAATTATGGATTGAGGTAAGTCTCTGTATTCACCACTCTCCTACTTTTTATCATCTTCTGGCCTTGATGAGGGCTTTATCCAGCAAGTCCCTTGAATTATCAAATCACAGAGGTGTGGATTCAATAGGCTTTTCAACAAGATTACCTTTCTTCATTAAGATTGTGGTAAGAGTACCATTGCTACTAGGACCACAGGACAATTCACTTTGGAATCGGCTGAAGATGCCACCTGATTCTTTAATACAGGCTGACTAGTTAGATGTTTTCTGCATAGCTCAGCAGAGCTAATATGAGTCCTTTTGTTATACAGGTCACTTAGCAATGCGTACTGCTCTATCCATCAGTCAGTTCCCTTGTGTATGGTAGGAACTGGAGGTGGTAGGCATGAAAGCACACTGTATTCTAAAAGTATGGAATATAAAGCTATCAGATGGTGCCCCTTTGTCGATGACTATGTATTCTGGAATGTGTACTTGAAAGAAGATGACTTTTAACTTTTCTATAGCCTGGTAATTTATGGGTCTAATTGGAAGAATTTTTACAAATCTTGAAAAATGGCTACCAGATAGGCATTCTTATTTTCTTTACCAAGGTCTAGCACTATTATTTTCCAAGGCAATATTGGCTTAATCAATGAGTATAAGAGGCTTATTGAGTTGTGTTTTTCTGGTCATTCTGCAAGATTCACGTGGCTCCACCTTGTTTTTTAGGTCCTGCTCTAAACTAGGACAACCCACCAACATATTTGCTCACTTCCATCATTTGTGAGGCTCCAGTGTTCCTTCTATTTCCTTTTCAATATGTTCTCCTGAAAATGGGCCTAGAATACAACTGCCCTCAGTTTCAGAGAGGTTCCCTTGCATTTAATTGACATTACAGGCTGGTTGTGATACCTCTGATAAGTAACTGGGCTAACTGGTCTCTCTTATCTCTTTCATAAACCTGGACACAGTTTGCAATTATGTATCAGCATTAGGGCTATTTTAATAATTTCCAATTTCTGCAATGAGTTTAGAAGGCCACCCAGAATTATGCCTACATGTGCTTCTCTATCATCCCAAGCCTCTGGAGAACGTCAGCAGTCAATTGAGATACTTAGTAAGGCATCAATCACCACTAATGACTTCTTTGATGCATATTCTGCAAGAGGTTTAAATGTCATGGCACACATGAGCAATCTCTGCAATCTAAGGGACATCATGTCTAGGTCTTTAATGGTATGAATAGTTGAGGTCTGCCACAAGCTTCAACTTATCAAAACCATGCAAATTGCTTGTGAAACTCACACAGTATATATGTTTTCCAAAACTGCCTTCTCTCTTATAGTAGACCTGGTGAAGGAGTCTGAAAAATGTATATATCAATTTAGTATGGGCTTCTAATTATCTACATGTACCTGGAGAAGCACACCACCAAAAACATAACTGCTGGAATCTTCTGAAATGTCAGTGAACTTTAAATGTTTGTAGTGGGAATGTGGTCAATAGATTCTTTAGGTCCTCAAAAGTATGCTCCTGTGATTTATTCCTGATGCACAATTTGTCTTAAGCAATTCATAAAGAGCTTCACCTTTTCAGGACAGTGTAGATATGAACTAACACCCAAAATTGATCAATTTCAGGAATTACATCTCTTCTGATACATGTTTGTATCTCAAGCCTATGTTCTGCACTCATCTGCCTTTATTAATTACAATGCTCTCAATACTGCAGTTGGTTATTTGGAGGTAGGAGGGATTTGCAGTAAATATTTTTCTCTGTTTAAGTATATTCCAGCATCTTCAATTGCCTTCATAATCTGTCCTGACAGGGTTTGAATTAGGCAAGTTTACACACATACACTATGTCAGTACCTCCTTCAAGCCAAATGCCATCTTGCCTCATCCCTTTCTCTGAACCTGACTTGTGATAGGCCAGTGATGTGCCATTCAAAACTGCAGCTTCCAAGATGGGACATAAAAAACGCTGTCTCAGACAGCTGCTGTATCATGTTGCCTTGTGAGCAAAGTCACAACTCAGTCTCTCAGAGGGCAGGAGAGAACCAACTACCTAGCAAACCACCACCGTTAGCCCTGCAGACCCCTCCTAACACTGTTGCTCCTGGACTAGAAGGCCTTCAGTGTTCCTCTTTCCTCCCCACCATGGCCTATGCTGCTTCCTTATGGTTGTTGGTGGGGGACTCCTTGGCTACTCTCTGCTCTTCCTCTCCATTCTCTCTCCTGCTCAGTTTCTTCCCCTTAACTTTCCTTTTCCTCTCCACATGTTCTTTCTCTCTCCGCCTCCCTCTTTTTTCCTCTTCATCTCTCCTTCTCCTCCTCCTCCCTACCTTCAACCCCCACAAGGAATAGAGGAGGGAGTAACCACCAGATGGGATGGAGAGAGGCATGTCTAGGAAAGGAGTCATGAAAATGCTGTGAGAGCAGATCATGGTCAATACTGTGGATGTAGACTGGGTGAGTATCATCACCTAGTGTTTTTTTCTTCCAATTTGCACCCTGGTTAAAACCTTTTTAACCTTATGTTCTGTTCTTCCTAGACTTTCCATAAATTAAAGAGTCATCTATGTAAACTTCTACTCCTTCCAGGACTCGCAATGTCTTGTCCATTTTCCTTCAAAAGATTTCTGGACTACTTCTGAGATCTAAAAGTAGCTGACAAAAGCAATATCTTCTAAAAGGCACTATAAAAGTTGTCAGCTTGGACTGTCAGGGTGAGGTGGGGCTCACCAGAATCCTCTATGTGCACCTCAGGCCTGATCAGTGCCCACTGAAGTCAACAGAAGGACTACTCCCATTGATTTCAGTGAGCCCTGGATTGGATCTGTAGTGAGTAGAATATTGTTACACCAATTAACTGGGAGAGTATATATTTCCTGTGAATCCATCATTAAGCCTCTGTGTGTATATACAGATATAGACATTCCCATAACAGACACTATAGATTCATATCCTCTGTTGGTTCAGTAGTACACTCTATTATACCATTCGTCTCTCTCCTGTCCAGTTCTTCCTTCACTCTGGGCTGTGCTAAGTGCAAAGAGTACTGCTCACTCTTTCAATATAATCTGCACTGATTGTCCCATAAACAAGCTGTTATCACTAAACACCATCCCAACTTCTTCTATACTTTTTACAAAGCCCTATTCAATGGCTGCGGTATGGTCTAAGAGTCTAATTGTGGTTTATTGACACAGATGTCAAACAAATATTCAGTGACTTTGTAGGTAGTGCAGGCTTCGAATTTACCCAATAAATATATATTTCCCCTTGTGCTATTGACTACTACCCAGGGCTGTTTTAATTTAGAGGTAGATGTCATCTCAAGTACAAACCACAGCCACCTCAGCCCCAGAAATATCCTTTTTTCCCTTTTCAGACCTTCCATATTTCCAGTGGTCTTATGATTCATTATTAGGTGCTTGTTTATTCCACATGAGAATGCTTTATACTAAGCTTCGGCTACTTCTTTGCTGGATGACTTGCATTTTCAAGAGGTCTGATGGCCATGGCATGTACACTGTCTGTTCCAGAGTCAGCTCTGGTATTAACTGAAATTTGTCAAGTCATTCCTTGTTTAAAATCTCAACCACTAGACAATCTTATATGTACTTCCTAATGACACCAAAGTCACAATCCTCTGCATATTCGCTTTATAAAGACTTCCAGATCTCTGAATCTGAGTGTTTGATAAGGTGTCACATTCCTTTTGAGAATGAAATGCTCTCCTGATTTTTTTACAAATATCATTCACTCTTGATTAACTTTCACAGAGTAAGCAGAAAAGATTTATAAATATTTTCATCATCCCGTCCCATTGCATAAATGAATGCTTTGTGTTGAGTTTCATTGAGATTAGGAATCTGGTGAAGCACTCCTTCCACTTAGGTCATTCCATGGGTTTATGAACTGAAAGATTTGTGGAATGATAAATTTTGGAAGTTGTTTTTCCATTTAGTCATACTGTTTTAAAATGAGTCAGCATCTTATGCTATGCCGTGTGACTATGGTAAAGAATCACACTTTATTCTAACACTGAACATGGAACTTTATCAGAAAAAGGAAAATAGTATTTCAATAATCTACTCTTTCTCTGACTCAATACATTGCTTCTGCCTAGAACTTTCCCCAGCCACCTCTTGCCTTCCTTTAACAGATTTAATAAACAGTACTCATGTTTAGGCTACATTGGAAGCTGCTGCCACTCCTCAGCCTGGTAATCGAAGAATTCCTCTCCTCTTCCCACATATCTCTTCAGTACCTGGTATTTCTATTTGAGCTAGGTGTTGGCTTTGTCACTAAGCACCTGATGCTGTCTCTCTGAAGTCAGTAGAAGTTTTGCCATTAACTTGAGTAGTGTAAAAATGGGGTCTAAATTAGAAAATGTTGACTTGCTTAACAGTGCTAAAAGAAATACACAACAACTTAAGTGTTACAAAAATGCAATTTTGATATTTTCAAAATATCCTCCACAAGACTGTTACCTTTTAAAACAATGAAATAGTAATTCATCTGAACAAATGTCCTGTTGCAACCTACTTTTTATATGTTTGTACTAGCAAAGGAGAAGTTTATTCATTGCTCTTTTCATACAGGTCAAGTTATTAGAACTGTCTAGAGAAATTCCCACTCCCTTAATTTGAAAATAACTGGATGTGATTCTCATCTGGCTGAACAAAAGGAATGTCTGATTATGCTGTAAGTATTGAAGATATGTTACATATCTAGCAAAGCTCTTATTCACATTACTTAACATGTTGCTTGGTAACCTCCTCAAACCTGTCATCTGTGAGGAAGGCTGCCTTAAAAAATTACATGGATAACAGTGGTATTTAACAATGGGAATAAAGTAATATTTTTCTGACATTATTTGTTTTGAGGCTCTAATCCAAACTGAGTTTTTAGTATCCTGGAAGGCTGACAGTAGAACTGTACAAATAGTTTTCAAAGAACTGTGTGGTGGCCCAATATCAAACTGCCTTTCGTGTTCTTTTGCTATTACAAACCTCAGTCTATGTTTGCAAAAGATTCCAGACACTAGGCAGAGGTTCTCACATGCAAACCACGCACAAGCAACTCAGTCCTAATTCTTCAAGACCCTTTCTAATAAATCCATGGCTAAAAATAATAAACATTATAGTCACCCCAAACTACACACATGTGGCATCAGGAATAGAACCTAGGACAAGAGCTGGGTTAAATCTGGACAAATATGATTAATAGTTTCAGACAAAACATAAAATTAAAAAAAGAAGAAATCACAAGTGTCTAAATATTTTGACATTTTTAGATGAATTGTTTCAACATTTAATTTTGAAACAACACTTTGGAATCAACATTTTGTTTCAAAATGTCATTTCAAATCAACATTTTATTTAAAAAATTAACTTCAAAACAATGTTCAAAACATTTTGTTGGACTCAAATTTATTTTTGTTTTTTGTTTCAGCAAATAAAAATAACAACAATCAGTTTGGGTTTGAAATTAACCAAACGTATGTATTTATTTTATTTTAATTTTTCGGTTCAGCCACCAAATTGAAAAATCAACATATTCATGCATCTCTACCAGATCCTTCAGATTCCAGTCTGAAACAGAGAACAGTCTTTAAAAGGGCATATATTTTCTGTAGACTGCAAACATTAGAGGGCAACATAATCATACATTCTAACAGGGCTCATGTTACATCCATAAGAGGGTGGTGATACATATACAAACTAGCCAATTGATGCTCCTGTCCCTTTGGATTTACATCCAACAGCTGTAACAAATCCATGACAGCAAACAGTGAACATCATTTCACCACATATATTATCTGGGGTAGAATGCAGGAGCTTTGACTTAAAAAAACACAGATCTTTTAACATCCAAACTAAAGGGGGAGCTCTGCTAGCTGTGTTAGTAGTAGAGCTTTCATCCTGTTTAGACTACAACCACCAAAACTAGACAGTGGCATACACAGCTGTCATCCAGTAGGAGGCAGTGATCCACATGTACACTAGGTAGTATATTACAGAGGATCCTCTTCTTATATTTGATGAGTGAATAGTTTCTTCCCCTGTGTGATAGATTGCCACTCCACTGCTCTTCAAGGGCTCCAAGGGGGTGTTTTTCCTACCCTCTCTCCCCCCAACAGTTCAAATACAGGTGGGCTGATTTAATTAGTGGAGTACAGGATGTGTCCTTATCCCTACAGTGCAGCTGGAGCAACCAACAAGCTGCTTCCATCGTCTGCTCTTCCATCTTTCTTTTGGGGGCACACCAGGCAGGGTGAGGGTGACCCCCCCCCCAAGTCGCTGGAAGGTTCTGAAGGAACAAGCTCTCCCTTTCCTTCCTCTGTAACAGGAAAACACACAGTGCTTCAAGCAGGGCTGATGAGAGGGAGCACAAGGGGAAACAATTGTGCCAGGGCCCCAAGCTCTGGAACCTGCCTCCCAAATGTCAGGAACATATGAGTAAATAAAGTAAAATGGGACATGGTGGGGGCACAGCAAACATGATGTACTGGGGTCCAAAATTTCTCTCAACAGGCCTGGCTACAGGAAAGAGCATCCATACCCCTCACCTCTTTGGGCAGGCTTTCCAGGGAAAGTCTATGTATAGTGTGCTGCCACTCCACCAGGCTCAGACTGAGGTAACTATTGTCACTGCAGGAGGGGAAAGGGCCCAGGGGCTCATTTTCCAGAAGATTCCCTGTGGCTTTGAGGCAGCAGGCCTTACAGTGCTAGCCCCTCTAAGAAAGGAGAAAGGGGAATGGCCTCAGGCTTTCCCCAAAGACACATGGAAAGGTCAGATTCACTTGCAGCCACCCAGACATAATGGGAGACAAGGATAAAGGCCACTGGCCTTGTTACCCACACCTAAGACACTGAAAGTGCTGTGGGTTCTAGATACTGGGTGGGGTAGTGCCTGAATGAAAGAGCTGGGGGTTAATGCAGTGTCCTGGGACTCTCTAAAGGCTAACCTTGTGGAACTGGGATGACAGGGTGGGAGTTTTGTCTCCTGCAGACAGAAGCTGAGTTGTGGAGGAGCATGGCAGGCCCTGCAGCACCGGGCGGGGCTAGCCAGTGCCTATTGTGGAAAGCCTGTGAAGTTGGTCTGAGGGTTCAGTGCTCCTATCCATACAAACTGAGCCCTAAAGAATCTACAGCCCCTAGGGACAGGCTCACATCTTGGTCCAACTCCCCTGATTCCACTGTGTTTACGCTGGGAGGCATTTGGCCCGTTTGAAAAGGTGCAGCTCCTTCTGCTCAGATTGATGTGATGGCTCTGTCTAGAGTCTGTGCAGGGAGATGCCGCTGTCCACGGTGCTGCAGAGAGCGCAGCTCCTCCCTCCTCTTGCAGACAGGCAGCACCAGGCGTCATGTGACCGTCCCCTCCTTTCTGTTCCCCTCCCTCCCTCCTGGAGATAGAAGCTCGAGCCTGACGCCGCTGAAAAGGCAACTGCACTTTCCTTATTCAAAGACCTAAGGAAATTCTCTTTGACCGACACATGCTTCGAGCTCTGTTACAAGCTAAAGAGAAAATCCATGCAGGTAAATGGCTGGCTCCTGGTTTGTGGGATACGGGGAAAGGGAGGTTGGGGAGGAAAGCCCCCATTTAACGGAGCTTGGATCTGTCGGATGCACAAGGGGCTGCTTGGTTTGCGTGCAGCGTTTTGAATAGGTAAATGGCAAGGAGATGAGATGGTGGAACTGAGGTAGTAAGTTAAAGGCTGGATGCGGTGATTTATGATCAATTGTAAGGCAGACTGGTGGTTTGGAGACACCAAAAATGAAATCAATCTTCGGCAATTTTTCTGTGTCTGCTGCTTTGATTAAATGTGTGAAGTCAGAGCGGCAACGGAAAAGAAGATATTTTGTGGCGGGGGGGTTGACAGAAACAGCGGGCTTATGCAGGGAGTGCATTGATATTTTGGGACGTTTTTCATTGGGAGCCAGAAAAAGAGGACACCCAGCTGCATTTATATAGGTTTGAAACTGTTAAGGTCCCTGCTGATGGCATGCGTTCTTAGAGGGGTAGAAATTATATCATAAACATATTAAAATTAATACAACTGCAGACTGTACGGGTAGCAAAATCGATCATTCCAGTCGCTTAGGAAAGAATTTGGTTCTAGAAATGAGTAGAAATGAAAGGGAAAGATTAATGGTGCTGTTAAGACTGCTTTTGAATTAGGGTGCTCCTCTCTTTGGCTGAAGCAAGCTTGTTTTTCAGATCCT
Organism: Macrochelys suwanniensis; assembly: GCA_033296515.1. Taxonomy (NCBI): domain Eukaryota; kingdom Metazoa; phylum Chordata; order Testudines; family Chelydridae; genus Macrochelys; species Macrochelys suwanniensis. Next base: position 172,130,942 of record CM065777.1, read on the forward strand.
TTTATTTCATCCTGTAATTTGTGAACTCTCTAGGTCTTCCCCGCACGAAGAGACAACCCTATGGATATTTATACAATAAGGATTCCGCCAAGGGTTGTATATGCCTACTGACCTGCCATTTATTAAGGATTGATTGACCTATGGGTGTCTCTCCTTTCAAAAAGCTCAGTTGGGGCACCTGTGACTAAAACATATTTTTAAGAATAAAATGGTTATGAAGGGGAGGCAGGAAAGCATTTTATTTAACCGATGAGCAGCGGAGTTTAGTATTCTCACCTTATATTTTTATATGGGGGGAGGTCTTGTACCCGAGCGTCCACTTAGAACATGTATGCTAAATAATTTGCCCTCCTTTTAAAATAAAGCTGCCTCTCGTGATTTCGAAATGACTAGACAGACAGACTGTGGTGTTTATCGATAGTATATGAAATGTATCGGTCATAATAAATAAGCAGTTAGGGTTTTTTCGAACCTGTCTCTTTCTTTCTTTCTTTCTCTCCCTCTCTCCCCTGTTGTTGTGATATGTGCGTATATGTATAAAAGAGAGAGAGAAGCAGCATAGACAGATAGGCAGAGAGAGAGAGAGAGGGTCATCAATTTCACCTAGAAAAGATCTTCAAGTGGGATCCCCTGGCTCTATGGCTCTCACCTGACAGCTGTAGGGATCGCTCTGTCATTCACTCCCAGCTCATCCCTTCCCTATGTACACACACACACACACACACCAGCTGGTCGTTTCCCCCGTCCTCCTCCTCCTGATCTCCACCTTCCCTACACGTTCACACTACACACTGAACCACTGCTGCTGTACATCCCTCCTCCCCCTCAACACACGCGCACACATACATATACCTGCTTTTTTCACACTCCCTCTAGACATGCACCTCCCTTGGTGTCCTCACTCACACACAGGACACCTTCCCACACATAATCAACCCCATTCATGTGGCTCCCCCACATACACAAAACACCCACCTGTGCCCCTTCCTGAACCCCTATTCCTGGGCCCCCACCTGATATACACAATCATCGCCTCCCTGCACTCACTCTACTCCCTCCCTCCTTTCTGGCTCCCTCCTGCTACCCATACGCAACACAATTACCACAATTATCCTATAGTGAACCCCTGCGCCTCTCCCCCCCCACGCACACACCTCTCTTTCTCTCACAGTGTCACATGCTCACAATCTCTCCCACTCTTCACTCCTCCCCTCCATACATATGCAGACACACAACTCATCACCACGACCCCCCCAAACACAAAATGACTCCCCCATACACAGTTAATCCACTTCCACGCACGTTATAACCCCCACAAAGCTCCACCCGTCCCTTTCACACACATATATGAAACCAATCTAGACAAACAGTGCCCCATCAGTCGCACAAGGACCCACAATCACAATGTCACATCCATGCACACACAAGGCTCCTCCGCTCATACATCCCTTTCGAGTCCTAGACACATAGAGACAGAGAAACGGATACAGTAACACACACATTCGTCCCTTTCCCTTCACTTACACACAGTAACCTCCTACTGCTCTGTCTCATTCAGACACACAAAATCACCCCGTTTTTCTCTCTCGCAACACGTTCCATACACAATGACGCTTTCATACAAGTACTATAGTAAGTTGACACCCACAAGTGATCCCCTCTCTTACCCACACAGACCCCCATACACAAACACACACACTGACCCCACAAAAACACACCGCTGCTCTCGCACACATACACACTGACCTAACAATCACACACGCTTCTTCTTACCCTCCCCCGCACACATACAGATTCACAATCTCACATACACTGACCCTCACACATTCGCGCGCACACACACACATTGCCCCACCCCCACACAGACCCACAACCACACACACACTGGCACCCCAACAGACCTACGGCACAGTCAGACACACTGACCCCCCCCGCCCCCACACTAACTCCCTCAGACTGGCCCACAGTCACGCGCACTGTTCTCCCCCGACACAGACTCAGTCACATACACACACTGCCCCCAACACGCATACACACCCTCCAGTCACGCACACACATAGACGCTTCCCCCCTCCGAACACGAGTGCGGGAGGGCTGGGGGCTGCGGACAGAGGGAGGGAGGCCGGGGACTCCGTGGCGTTAGCCGGGCAGCGGCGGGGGTCTGTCCCGCCTGGGCAGCAGCGGGGTGGGGAGGGGAATCTTTTCTCTGTCCCCAGCTGCAGGGAGGGGAGGAGCCGGTCAGCCGGGAGGGGCGGGGCGGGGCGAGCCGAGGAGGCCGGGCAGGGCGGAGCTGCCTCGGGTGCTGAAGCCCGAGCACCGGGGCGGCGGGGCCGGTACGTGCGGAGCAGCCGCTCAATGCGGTACAATAAATTAATGCTGGCTACGAGGAGAGGGCGTTAATTGCCCCCTGCGCTGCTGTGTCCGGACGCTCCAGGCATGAGCAGGGCGTAGGCGGCTGGAGCTGCTCTGGGGTTGCCATCTCCTGGGGTGACACGTTTCCAGCAGGCGCTACCCAGTGTCTGTGATCGCCCAACGGCATTGCCGAGGGCTGGCACCGAGTAGGGGGATAACAAAGGCCGGGGACAGCCTCGCTGGTGCCTGCCTGCCCTGCATTGCGTGGTGCTGCTCGCAGTAGGGGACTGGCGATTAGTCGCTCCCGCTGCTGTCCATGAAGTTTCCAGCCCCCCTGCTCCCCTTGGGGTGCTGGTTCCTCTGGGGAGCAACAAGCAAACATCGTTGAAGTTGAGAAGAGGCAAACAAAATGTAAGGGGGGGGCACTTAGCGGCTCTGCATGCGGGGCTGCGGGGGGTGAGCGCCCCGGGGAAGGGTCCGCTCGGGCAGGGTTGTGCTCCGGAGCCACACGCCTAAAAAGCCATGGGCTCAGCACCGGCTGTAGGGCTGAAATTCGCTCTGCCTGGCGGCTGCCGGCCAACAGCTAGAAAGGAGGTGGGCGGAGGAGGAGGGGTGCTCGTTGGCGGAGCCCTTAAAGCTGAGGGAGCGATTAGCAAATACGTATCTGCCGGGAAACATAATACATAGGAGGTTTTTTTGGGGGGGGGAGAGAAATATGGGGGACACTCCTTTTAACGCTCCTGGAATGCTTTGGCTTGAGAGAGCTCTTCGGGGGAACAGCCTGGATTGTGGCAAATACATTGTATATTTTTTAAAAATGAGGGGAGGGGGAGTCGTCCCTCTTACATAGGGATAATTGGGCATCTGTGCAAAATACTGTACCCTAGCCCAAAGGGATTAAACCTGATATTAGCTGAACTGTGATGTGCATAATGTCAACAGCATAGCTGATGCCATTCGGATTTTCTCTGCCTTAACAGATAATTTTAGCAGCAAAAGAGGTCAGGTGGCAGAGGAAAATATAGTTTGAAATTTTCAGAACACTTTCTAAGAAACCATTGTAATTCTGCTTCACCCTGTGAAAATAATGCCATATAAATTCAAACCAGCAGGGAGTTTGATCCACTTTACATGTTCTTAAACATACTGGAAATAATCAGAACCAGGCTAGGTGGCATGGAGTGCATTAATATTGCCCTATAGTGTCACAGATGCAGATATTCTATTAAATGAATTAAGTTAAAGGGAAACTCAGGTATCAATAAGAATAATTAATGCCTTTTAACAGCACTTTTCCTTTTGAGCATAACAAGTCCTACAAAAATGAAATCTGGTACTAAAAGATTTCAATGTTTGAAACAGTAATTAGCAATCTTTATACCGGCAATAACAGAAAAAGCTTGTTTTAGCATAAGTATAATAAGATATAACAAGATATAAATTCTCAGTACCTCCAAATGTATTTACAAGTTGCTTTTCCCTACTTTAAATGATGGTTCAAGTTAAGCATAAACTCAGATAAATTATTAGTCATGTGATTTAAATGTTTGTAAGATATAATTTAATATCGGTTTGTTTTAATTCTTTGCAGATTAAAAAAAACACAAAAACCTTGGATCATAGTTTTGGCCTTGTACAGGAGAACAGAAGAGAAGCTGTCACGCTTTGCATGTCAAGTAGCCACTGAGCTGCTTGACAGCTTCTGGATTCCAGCCCCACTGGGAATGAGGCAGCACAGGAAACCATGAGCAATGAGTCCTGTAGTCTGCTTCTGCTGTTATAACACCATGGCAGGCAGTCCATGATCCGACAGGTGGATCTGTCCTAGGAAGGCAGCACTGGAATTGGTAATTTATTCCCTGAGAAAGGAGAGGAAAAACCCTTGGGAAAATACAGTTGCTGGATAACATGTAAAAAGAAGTTCACACACATTGGGATACTGATGCATTCTTGCTGGGTTTGTGGATCCACTTGGAGAAGGGTTTTTTGACATTCCCCCCCCTCCACACACACACTCCAAAGTTGGTAATGTGGGTTTTTGGTAAAATTTCTGCTGACTCATGCATCCCTAGACACCTCTTGAGAAACCAAGTTGATCAGTGAGTAAGCTTACTGGTGCCTTCTTTTTTGCTGAAGATCTCTTGCAGTTCAGCCAAGATTGACCACCCAACACGTGGGTCATTCCTTCTAGGGGATCCCAGCTCACACGTGCATCTTGGGCACTCACAACCTGGGCCTCTCATACCAGGGAGGCGTTTACAATAATCATAGTGTAAAGGGGAAATAAGAGTGAGTCAACTGTCTAGTCTGAGAGGTGACTGGAAAGATTTTACCCTGTCTGCTCCAGCCCCCCCACCACCTCTCCCCCCTCCACACCCCCCTCTCCCCCACCCAACCCCACGAAGCATGGGGGCTGTGCTCCTCAAGCGTGGGGGCTGTCTCCTGCTGTGGCTGGCCCTGCTGCTGGGCTGCTGGGCTGAGCTTGGCAGTGGCCTGGAATTCCCAGGGGCTGAGGGCCAATGGACCCGCTTTCCCAAGTGGAATGCCTGCTGTGAGAGTGAAATGAGCTTCAATATGAAGACACGCAGCTCCAGTGGGTTGGTCCTCTATTTTGACGATGAGGGGTTCTGTGACTTCCTGGAGCTGATCTTGACCCAAGGGGGGAGGCTTCAGCTCAGCTTCTCTATCTTCTGTGCTGAGCCTGCCACCCTGCTGACTGACACACCTATCAATGACAACCTCTGGCACACAGTGGTCATCCGCCGCCATTTTAAGAACACGACACTGCTCATTGACCACACCGAGGCAAAGTGGGTGGAAGTGAAGTCCAAACGGCGTGATATGACCGTCTTCAGTGGCCTCTTCTTGGGTGGGCTCCCACCCGAGCTGCGCTCAGCAACCCTGAAACTGACGCTGTCCTCAGTGAAGGACCGGGAGCCCTTCAAGGGCTGGATAACTGATGTCAGAGTCAACTATACACAGGCCTCACCTGTGGAGAGTCAGGAGGTGCGGCTGGATGATGAGCAGAGCCGCCTGTGTGCCAGGGATGATGTTTGCCTCAACGGTGGCATCTGCTCGGTGCTCAATGACCAGGCTGTCTGCGACTGCTCCCAAACTGGCTTTCGTGGGAAGGACTGCAGTGAAGGTAAGACTTCAGTTTAGCTTGACCTACCAACCACTCCCTTAATGGAGCGGAAAGGTAGCAGATAAAGACTGCATGTTGTTTCCTCCATAAAAGTGAATCTCTCTCTCTCTGATCTGTACTTTCCGCCTCCCCACCTCATCCCTGACCCCTCTGTTATACCTCAGTCCTCCCTCAACCATCCTCCAAGTGTTTTTGTGATAGAATATGGTGCGATTATTTTCTCCAAAATTGGGAGAGAAGAAAGTATAATCTGGGATTCTTTTTGAGCCAGGGTGTAATCTGGGGTTCTCCTTCATGGTAAACTAGGGTTGTTCCTGTTGATTATGACCTGGGGTAATTTGTGGTGTGGGAGGGAGTAATATGGGGTATTCATGGTGGGGGAAAAGGGAAAGGGCAATCTGAGTTTACTCTTAAGAAGTGGGTAATGTAGAATTATACTTGGGTAGGGACCGTATTTGATTTTTGGTGGGTACAGTGGAGAAATTATCTGGGTTTATTTTTTGTTGGGGGTAGGGGAGGCCTGGATTTATTCATCCTCCATACTGGTATATTTATTGATATCAGCATCTGCTACATGCTTGAAGTAAAATCAGTGATTTATTTGTGAAATTCCTTAATTGATGAGAAAAGTTAAACAAGGGGCTTATAGTTTCCCATCAGGGGAATGGCATAGTATTGTAATATGTTTAGCAAGTCTAATGCCAGTCACGTAGACAGAGGGTAACAAGGGAAGTGGAAAATATTTACCCCACAGCTGGGAAATGATTGAATATTTATAACCAGTAAGAGAGCTAAGAAAAGGAGATGTTCTCTGGTCTCTTGCCTACAAATAAATCACTGAGGAAATGAGACTCATTTTCAGTGTTCATTATTATTGGGGATTTTGAAGCAATGTGAACATGTTTATTTTGCAAACATATCTAGAGCTTTTTAACAATACACTATTGTTAATTTTGCTAGTTCATGTGCAACTACTTTGCAGCTATGTAAAATGACAGAGTATTTGTGTGTATATATCTAGAACAGAATGTAGGGGTATGTGAATGAGAATTATGAAAAATGACAGAATACATTAAAGGAAATAATAAAACTTCATATCAAAATTTGAACTTAAAAACATAAAAAGAAGGTAAAATAGGCATTATGTATGCTGAATGAAGGTGGTCATTGAGCAGCTGCATGACATTTATGGCTGAGTAATTTACCTTTATCATTTTTATCAAATTTCACTTACCATAGAAAAGAAGAAAACGTTATTTGTGGGTGATCTTTATTATGTAACACCTTCTGTCCTTAGTGTCAATACTTATACATACAGTCATCCTGCATCCTGTTTTACTTTGTCAGCTGTTTATCTCTGCTCTGCCATTTGTTTGGAAAAAAATTCAAGTCTTTTTACATTTGTAAATATCATTACAGTGAAATAACATTAAAGGATAGTTTCACAGTGTAATAAACTTTTACCTTCACTAGCATATAATTCAAGACACTGTAGGATGAGAACGCCTTCTATACTGATCTAAATAGTGTTCAGATGATTTTTTTGTATGTGGTACCAGATACCCCTAGGCATGTGTGAAATATTGAGGTTTCCTTGTTTCTGTAAGTTAGGTCCTGTAATAAATCATGGAGAAAATTATCAAGTATTACAGTTTGGTTACTGCAACAATGGCAATTACAGATTGTTATAAGATTAATACATGAGAATACTCTATAAAAACAAATTATTTGGGCACACATTGCTCTTAACACCTCAAAGCAGTTTATTGAAATATTAATATAGATAAAACAATTACATGTAGAATCAACAGAAAGTGAAAAAAATCTCTTTAAGTTAGGGAAGTAAAATGAAATAATGGCAGGTATTTTTAAAGGCAAACCATATTACTCTATTAATATTAGAAACAATATATATTGCAAAATGTCCGATTAACACATATAATAGGGAAACTATGTAGGAAATAGCATTTTGAAGCCCAACATTTGGGTGGAATCTTGGCCCCATTGAGGTCAATGGGAATTCTGCCATTAACTTCAAAGGGGCTAGTATTTTACACATTATGTTTTGTAACCTCTAAGAAGCCTTATAAAATACTCAGAAGAAATATAATTTTAGCTATAATACATATGTGCTCAGTACTGAATAATTATATAGAACCTAATCCTGCTTCCATTGAAATAAAGGGTCAAATTTTCATTTACATCAGTGGGACAGGACTGGGCCTATTGTTTTTATTTGTTAATTAACTACTCAGAAGCAAACTTGTCAGCTTTTGAGGAAGGAAATAGTGGCTGTTTGTATCCACTTTCAGAGATTTGAACTACTATGTAATTACCTTGTTTTTCTTATGAGAAATTAGATGGCACAGAAAATGGAGAGGGATAAGGTGATACCATTGTGCTATCAAATCCCTGCTATTGATCTTTACATTCTTTATGATCATGGCAGTTATAGCAATAACTTATTCTATTACCCAACAACTTTATTAAGGATCAGAACTGGCATTTCTTGTGCATGTGAGTTTCCCAATGGGATACTCTAGGAATGCAGAATTAGTACTTGGAATGGAGTGATTTAGATGGATATCTTTACTTCTGTTCTACATTTTCATGTTTTTTTGATTATGGATAGTACACCCTCTTCTCACCTCCTCCGGCCTTACTCTTTTATCAGAAACTGTAACCAAACCTGTCCAGTTGCATTTTTTTCCTGAGCAGGAAAAAAGTTCAGTAAATTTATTTTTCATTATTTTTCATTTTGTATACCTCTGCATCTTTGTATTCTGGCTCAGGCCAGAGTTATAAAATACAATGATATATGCCTACACCATAGGAAAGCAATAGTAACAGCTCTTTCAAAATTAATTTTTACTTTTATTGGACTTTGTATGCATTACAATGAAAATATTAGCTTGGGATGTAATTTGCTACTTAAATAGGCAAGGGAAATTTTATTTTACATCATGGAAGTGGCTTGACACAAAGAACAATGTGCAAAATTAGTATAAAAAAGTTTATCTGAGGGATATGACTCGGAGTAAAAAATATTATAATGATGATACCAGTTTTCAAATAAATTTCTGAGAACTATCAGAGGACTCTATTCAATAGTAACAGTATGCAGCTTTGCATCGAGAAAAACTGATGTGTTTTAGTTCTGGGATTGGGGAAAACTATTCACCAGAAAGACTGGTCTTTAGAGTCTGTTTTTTGGTAAAGTGAATTAGGATCCTGGACAGCTACAGAGGAAAGAGAATTTATGTTCAAGAACTTTCATCTCATCCTTCCTATTTTGCTCCTTTTTTTGGAAATTCATAACCTAGAATAAGAAAACTTTGTAAAATATTGAATTAGTCTAGCAAAACAGGAATTTTATTTATATATGCAAAGCCAGAACAGTCCAATGTATCATTTAGTTCAGTATTCTGTCTCTGACAATTGCCAATACCAGATGCTACTGAAGAAGGATGAAATAAAACAAACACATAATGTACCTAAATACTTTGCATTGGCAGAAATTTCCTGGTGACCCCAGGAAATGTTTATGCCCTTATACTTTTTTAGTTATTTAATTACTAATGTAATCTTCATATATATGTCTTATTCTTTTTTTGAATATTGCTAATACTTTTGTCTCAGTCATATCCTAATGTGGTGAGTTCCAACCGTAATTTGGATTTAAAAATATTTCCTTTTAATATTCATTCATTTTTTATTTTGACTGTCCTCTTGGTCTTCTATTAAGGGAAAGAATAAGGAATAACCATGTAGCCGTTCATAAGAAGGGACATCCTCATGATTAAATATTCAGCAGTTGATTCCAGCTGTAGATTGTCATCAGTGGAGGTGATTTTTCAGTGATTCAAGCCCATATGGCTCAGACGAGCCAGTCTTTAGATTTCTTTGTTTGTGTTTGTATTTGCTTCTCCATAATGGCCTGTTTTTAAAGTACTTTACTATTCCAAGTCCCCTTTTGAAATCCCTCAAGTTCTAATTTCACTCCTGTCATGCCTTGCTTTTCAGCATAATATGAAAAACATTTCGGTATTAATAATCCTTGCAAGGTGCATGTTTGCCTGCAAAGCTGTTCAATAGTCTTATGAGAGCCCTCAGTTTTACATTGGAGCGAATCATAGCCACCTTCGTTGCATCCTCCTTGAACTCTTAGGTAATATTGTGGTCTCTGAAAAACACAGCATATGACCATAAAATTTACCATGGGCAACATTTTCCTCTTGGATCTACACTTCTGATCCCTTATCTTCAGTTTGCATCTCTGTTACATTATCTGTACTTGTTCCACCTGTGGAATCCCTGTCACTGTCAATGGCTAGCAGGGTGTTCTGCATGTGAGATGAGTGCAGCATGTGCTACAGAGATCCACAGCTGACTGAGCTAAGGATAGCTTTATAGGAAGATTGGAATTTACTTTAAATCAAAACCTTTTAATATTTTAGAATAGTTTCTTTTTTATCATTACAATAAAAACTTTTTTAACAAAATAAACATTTAGGAAAATAGTCCCACAAGCCCTTTTAATTAGAATTGAAAACAGTGGATCCTTTGCACTCAGTAGTATGTAAAATAGAACTATTATGATACCATTTTAAGCTAGGATTTTGCCTGTTTTTGTAAATGCAATTTGATGCATTAGTTTGTTTGCCAGGACAGGGGGGAGGGATAGCTCAGTGGTTTGAGCATTGGCCTGCTAAACCCAGGGTTGTGAGTTCAATCCTTGAGGGGGCTATTTAGGGATCTGGGGCAAAAATTGGGGATTGGTCCTGCTTTGAGCAGGGGGTTGGACTAGATGACCTCCTAAGGTCCCTTCCAACCCTGATATTCTATGATTCTATGACTTTATATAGTAAAATATTGATTTCAGTGTGTTCCTCATGTAACATCACAGCAATTCAAATATTGTGTCATTGGTTACAAGAAACTGACAGGCTGTTTTATATCATCTTGTAAGTGGGCTGCTTGTTGCACATTGCTAATCATGGCATTGTAATTCTTCCAATGAACCACTTACTGTACAGCATGAATCTTAGTACCCCCAAATCAATATTTTGTACATAGTGGGGCAGATGTTCCCCTCTGTTCCAATCCCCAGTGCATGTGATATTTCACTCAAGATTCCATATTGCAAACCTATGGGGAAGTAAGATTCTAGAAGAATATGACAAGAAATTTCACTCCTAGTGGCTTTTGTCTAGGAGCTTTTATTAGACTGGTTATTCAGAAGTCCTCAGTTATATAATAGATTAGTATAATTGTCAACATATGTAACAACTGCTGATTAAAAATAGCTTTGTGATGTCATTAAAGGCTAACTTTAGTATTTGGTACCTTCAGGTCTTTTAGCTTATTTTTGTATATATAACAAAAGTGCCAGGTAATAACTTTAAAATAAAGGTCCTGATCCAGCACCCATTGAAATCAATGGGAGTATCTGAACTGACTACAATGGCAGTTGGACCAGGGCCCTGTAAACTTTGAATATGTTGTCTTTTAAAAAGTGAGCTGTTATTTACTAGGAACACACACAAAAATTCCAGAGTGTAGAAAAGCATTTTCTCTCTTTTGCTACATTCTATCTGAAAATTGTATAAACTGACTTACGAAATTTGATTTTACTGGATTGTGAAGGGTATACTGAGCATTTGTGTGCAAAATTGAAGCTGAGGGCTAATTAAGATGACTGAGTTATAAGCCTTTCAGAAATGGGGTTTATGCTAGAAATGTGACAGACCCATACATTTTCTGCTGCTGCCAGTGCCACCATAATAAATAAAGTTTTAATATTACCTCTTGAATAAAATAGTTTTGGTTCTTCCCACCAATTTTGATCCTTTCTCCACTGACTCCCTCCCTATGCTCCATTCAGGGGATCTAAGAGCATAGATAGACCTTTTCTGGACCAACCTCACAATATGCAGCATTCAAACTTGCAGAAGTTTAAGTTCAGTTTTGTCAGGCTAAAAAGCAGTAATTTTTGGTGAGTTCAAATTAACGTCTGAACCATTCTCTTGGCCATAGATGTATCCATTATAACCAACATGCACAAAAAGTCAGTAGCTAATATGAGTGTAGAAGGGCGGAGCACAAGATTTTGAGCCAGCTTTGGTATTGTGTAGTACTGGGTAAGCCGCATCAACACTTTGGTTTTAATTTCCCCATCTGTAAGATAAGGCTAATGATACCTAACTACCCACCTCACAGGAGCATTGAGGATTTTCTTCCTGATCCTCAGCCTTTGAAGGATTAGACCTTATATTATTAACCCCCCTCTGTGAAATCAAAGGTTTGCAGCTCGCTCTAACATCCTGCAATATTTTCATTCCACACAGCCAGCTCTCATCAGTTTGCTCTGCAGTTGCTCCTCATCCCCACCATCTGTATTAAAGTCACCACCCAGCATGTTGATCTTCTAATGTGCATAGCATCTCTTCCACTAGGTGGGCTGGAATATGTGGAATACTAGATGTGAGCTAATAGGCAGGGGAGACCCAGGTAGCAGTTGGCCAATCTGGTTTTCCTCACTGCAGTTACACTCCCCATCTGCCACCCTCTCCAAAATTACTGTGCTCTAGGCCTGCCCTAATGATCAGTGTGGGAACACAGAGGAGAGTGGGAGCACAGAGGAGAACCCAGACTCCCAGTGGTACATTTATAGCATACTCTCTATGCTGTGCTCCTTTGTTTTTTATGGTGAAATTTCATTCTCTTTTGCCCTGATACTGCCATAGGATCATAGAATATCAGGGTTGGAAAGAACCTTAGAAGGTCATCTAGTCCAACCCCCTGCTCAAAGCAGGACCAATCCCCAATTTTTGCCCCAGATCCCTAACTGGCCCCCTCAAGGATTGAACTCACAACCCTGGGTTTAGCAGGCCAATGCTCAAACCACTGAGCTATCCCTCCCCCACATACCACTATAGAGATCCATTGTACCCATATAGAGATTGATTGATTTCAGTGGGTCTCCACACCAGCACAGGGATCCATGCTAGGGATCCTAATGTAGAATCAGAACCTTTATTACTTTCTGATTGACAGTTGGAATTTTTAAAAAATAACTTTTAGTGTCTCTGTTAATTTCTTGACTCATATTACTGTTTATCAATAACAACTTTTATTTAGCTAGTTGTTCCTTCCCATTCATTTATTATTGTACTGTACAGTTAACCACGAGAGAGCCATCAATCAATCAGTAGTCAACATATACAGAGAAATCCTTGCGTTCTTGAGTTACACCAAATATATTCAGCTAATCTAGTTTGGCTTGCATAAAGGCAATAAGCTGGCATCTTATGATAAAGAGAGGTTTAGATACTAGTGTTTTAGATCACTGTGATTCTCCTGTGTTACTTTAGCCATGCCTTGAACCTTGAGCCATTGAGTTAGACTCCAGTAAGGAATGAATTCAGTATACCTGGTAGATAGTAGATAGGGCGCAATCCTACAAGGAGCTGAGAGCCCTCAACTTCCATTAATGTCAATTTGAAGCCCCATTGACTCATGTTTAGAATTATGGCAAATCCAGTAACCTGTTGATTCTGAATATAATATTCAACTGGGGACACAAAAGGAGAGGAGGTCTGGGATGAAATAAATAAACTGCTGATTCTGATTGTAGTTGTAGTATTCATCTGGAAACTCTATATAGAGAAGGTCTTTTAATAGATTCAAGTATTTGAAAACATTAATATTATTTTAAAAACATGCTTACAAACCATTGCATAAACTGAAAAGTTCTGTGAGTAATTTTGTTTCAAATGTAAAGGACTCAATAGTTTATTGGAAAACAGGTGCTTTACCAGAAGTGAGATTTTTATATTGGTGATAATACAGGTATAATTTGATATGGACCTTTATCCAACAGAAGCAACATGGCCATTGTTGCCCACCATCGATTGTGAATTTTGTATATTATGCTTTACTATGTTATGCTGGAACCCAAATCAGACCTGTGCTCACTCTGTGGCCCATTGCATGAGATTTTATAATGAGAAGCACTACCCTGTTGATTTTGACCTCGTTTTACTTAAAAGCATAGAAGCTAGATTCCTGTTATTCTTCTAAAGGCTCTCTGTAGTTAAGAGTACATGTACAGCCATTAAGGAAGTGTTTGACATTACACTATGCAACTGGAGATACAGGGCCGGCTCTGGCTTTTTTGCTGCCCCAGGCAAAAAAGCCCCCCCCCCCCCCCCGCCGGGGCACTGGAGGGGAGCGCGGCAGGCACGCGGCCCCGCTCCCCCGGCCGGGGCGGGGAGCACGGCAGGCCCCGCTGCCCCGGCGGGGAGCACGGCAGGGGAGGGCGCCAAGCCCGGCCGCGGCCCCGCTCTCCCCGGCAGCTGGAGTGCCGTGGGGCGGGCGGCGAGCCAGGCTGTGGTGCTGCTCTCCCCGGCGGCCGGAGGGAGGGCGCCGAGCCCGGCTGTGGTGCCGCTCTCCCCTGCGGCCGGAGGGAGAAAAAAAACCCAAAAAACCAACCAACCAAACAAACAAAACCCCTGAGCGCCGCCCCCCTCCAGGTGCCGCCCCAAGTATGTGCTTGGTAGGCTGGTGCCTGGAGCCGGCCCTGTGGAGATATATACAGCAGTTCCAAAGTTTCAGAATAACTTCTTAATTTTGGACGCATCTTGACCTCTACCTTGCTCTTTGTCTTATGTGTTTTAAGTGTTTATAAAAATGAAATTTATTTAGCAGAAATCTCCTTGAATATTTTCATTCTTAAAAAATTAAAATATACCAAGGCAAGAATATTGTATGTTCTATAAAAATAGGGATAAACTTTGCTACTCAGGGATATTACAAACAAATACATAAGTCCTAAGTACTTATTTTCAGCTATATCCTGCAAATCTTTATTTAAGTGTGTAGAGCAGGGGTTTCAAACACGTGGCCCGCATGCAGCCCGCGGAGTTATTTCCTGCGGCCTGCCATGGGTGCCAACTCCACTGGCAGCCAAGCTCCAAACACTACTGAGTGTTTATATTTTATTAAAACCCCTCTTTGCATTACAGTTTTTAAAAAGTTAATACATTGACATTTAATAGAATACTATATTACTCTTCATTTTTGACTATACTTTTGTATCATTGTATGAAAAGGTTTCAGTGATGCAGCCCTCGGGCCAATTTACTAGTTCTCATGTGGCCCTTGTGGTGATTTGAGTTTGAGATCCCTGGTGTAGAGCTAATCAGATGAATCAGGGATACAGGATGAGGCACTGTATACTAGCATTCTAATTCTCTCAAAGCTGAGTTCTTGATCCTACAAACACTTATGCATGTGCTTAACTTTAAGCATGTGACTTCAGTGAAAATACTCATGTAAATAAACTTAGCACATATATGTAAGTATTTGCTGACTAGTGGTTTACCTTGGGCAGTTCCAGTCTTGTACAGTAAAGGAATCTATTCAATATGCATAAAGTTGGCAGAATCAAGTCCTAATTGATGCAAATAAGACAATGAATAGCACATTTCAAAGAGCATTTTAAGTCATAGAGAGGAGTCATCATCCCAGCCTCTGAATCATGCAGAGATGATGAAAACCGCATTAATACAAGCTAAGGGCCTGATGCTGTGAACACTTGTGCATATGAATAAAACTTTACCTATGTAAGTGTTTGCAAGATTAAGTTCTTAACCTGGAAAGTCTAGGCACAAGAGGAGGAGGG
Organism: Macrochelys suwanniensis; assembly: GCA_033296515.1. NCBI lineage: Eukaryota > Metazoa > Chordata > Testudines > Chelydridae > Macrochelys > Macrochelys suwanniensis. The sequence goes on from CM065777.1 coordinate 172,146,124, forward strand.
GAAAGTGGGGAGGAATATAGCATCTTCTTTCAAGACTACAAATGCTCCTGTGCATAAACACCATGCATTTGGGACTTGAGGTTGTCAGGAGGTGTGCTTGGGAAGATGAGGGCAGAAAAGGGAAAAGCTGCTCTACATGGCATAATTCCCTGGAAAACCAGTGGAATTTCCTCTGGAAAATCTCAGGAGTGTTAATGCTGACCCTGTCGTCATTAGCTCCTCTAAAGTTTGCCATCTTCCTTCATTGGACTAGATAAGGGCAAGAGTGATTAAGACACTGGCACAACCTAGAAGCAAATAGCAGTGTGCCACCTGACACAGTGAGGGTGCTTGGGGAGGGTATCATGGGAGTAGTTCTGTGGTGTTGGGCTTCCACCTGGATGCCCCGAAAGCTGCAGGCTTCCCTGCTACAGATCTCTGTTTAGATGGCCATGCCCATTGCCTCTTCTGCAGACCCACAAATTCCTCTGTTGCTCAAGGAGATGATGCTTTGTGAACATCTAAGTTTAAGTTTCCTGCAGGTGGGGAAAAACTAGCACTTCTTATTTTGTGGTGTCATTAAATTGCTATATACAGATTTTCTTAGAGATACAATGTAGAATATAATAAGATATCATCCTGATTCGGAAAATAATTCTTCCTTTTGTTCAAATTGTTTACTGAAAATTATAATTCTGTACAAACAGCAGATCTTATGTCACTACAGACAAAAATAATTAAGGACTACACAACCTGTCTTATTTAAGGGGTGGTGCATAGCTGAGCTGTCCCATGAGAACCCCAGGGACAGAGCATGACTAACTCTTTTCCTTCTTGGCCCATGCTGATTACCACCCCTGTGTGCTAATTTCTGCTTTGGGTGAATGCAGAACCAAAGCTCTGCCCATCCCCCCACTCCTGCTGGCCCCGAGTGTCATGGGAGGGGAATGGAGGAAAGTTGGGCATGCAACCCCTTCTTATCCCTCTGCCTCTATGCCAGGAGGCCTATAGGAGACATTAGGAGAAGCAATCAGCAAAAGCAGTGGTTTTTTTTTTAATTTCAGTTTTAATTGCAGAGTTCAAAAATTAAAGAGGGAATCCCTGCATCCGTTTCAAAGTTATACAGATTAAAAACACTGTTCCAATCTGTCTCTTTTTCACACTGCTGTAACTTAACAATGACTTTTTTCAGTAACTGAAAATTGTATAGGCCATGATGTAGATTTCGTCATTCTATTAACACAAATCCATTCATAGATAAAGTTTTAAATGTTCAATAATGAGTTATTGTGCAGTGGTTTTTCTTCATATATCTGTCTTTTAAAAATATCCACTCATATACCAGCATCTAATTCCCATTCTATGGTTTCAGGTAGTATTGGAGTCTGTAAAAAAGAATATCCTGTTGAATATCCATTAAATAACAGCTCCATGATTAAAACTCGTACAAAGGATTATGGGTAAATCTACAATATGCAGTCACACTTCAAAACTTCACGGACATTCACCAAGGACCCGAATCTCCCATTAAGTCCTTGTAATTGGTAGACTTTGATGGACCTTTAATCACAGATGGAAATGGAATTGAATACTATTTTCTTTCTAATCCTGCTGAATAAAACAAAACCAACCCCCCCCCCCCCTAAAATTGGTTAACATAATGTTATGGCTTTAATTTAAAAGCACAAAAGTAAAGAAATTCAGAATTAAAATTCATATTTATGGCCAAATTCCATGTGTGTGATTGATATGCACTGATAGCAGTGTGTTAGCTGTCCTAAGGGCAGAATTTATCCCTTTGTGTTTAACTCACAAGTAGTGAAGAGATCTGTAAGCAGTAGGTGATGTTGCAATTAGAGATGGAGCCAAGCTGCAAAGTTTGAATATGGTACTGAGATTTTACCATGATAGAAGTTGTTTTGATGTGGGATTTTGATTTGGGCCTACCATTGTTTGCAATACCTGAGTATATGAAGGCAGACTAAGGACAGAATTAAAGGCCCCATTTCAGAGCATTTCTCGACCTCTTTGCACTCTAATTTCTCCACCTGGAAACTGGAAACAGTAATACTCACCTATTTCTCAGAGGCCCAGTCCTTCAATTCTTGCACACCCTAAACTGTCACTGACTTCAAATAAATTTGGGATTGTGCAGGGAATGTAGGAATAGGACTCAGGGGTGTTATGAGGATTAATTAGTTAATATTTGTGAAGCACTTTGAAGATGAAAAGTGCTTTAGAAATGCTAAGTATTATTATCAATATTAATAAAACAGTTCTAAAACTCTTTGCTTTTGAAGGTTTGCTATATTCAACAGCCTATGCCAGCCAATTAATGGAGTGAAATAATTGTGCCTGATGCTTCTCTCCCATCTCTCTGCCACTGCTTGCATCCGAAGAAGTGGGTATTCACCCACGAAAGCTTATGCTCCAATACCCCTGTTAGTCTATAAGGTGCCACAGGACCCCCTTTGTCGCTTCTACAAATCCAGACTAACACGGCTACCCCTCTGATACTTCTCCCATCAATGTAAATCAGGATTAATACCCCTGAAGTTAATAGAGCTAAATCATTGAAAATGGGTCTGAAATCAGAATTAGGCCCACAGATATGGGATGGAACTGTGCCTGCTACCTCTGGTCATAAAGAACAGCGTTACAATTGTATAACTATTAAAGCACTCAAAAACGATTGTGAAGTCCAAATAGGATTAACCTTGCCCACTACTACGTGATATTACCCTCTGATCCTTGTAGGGGGATTTTCCTTTCTCATCCAAATGCACATCAGCATGTTAGTAGCTCAAAAATGAATGGCAAGAAGCTTTCCTGCCTTGATTCACACACATATGTTATCTATAATTACTTATTCCACCCTTTAATTTGCCTGTATTTGTGCAGGCATAACACACAGTGACAATGCAATTTTCCATTGAAAATTACAAAAGAATGACTAAGAGAATCACATACTTTAACCCTCACCCTAGCCGTTCTGTAAATATGTACTAGGCTGCACTAAAATACCTGCCCTTCAAAACAAGTATGTCTATTTTTTCACCAGTGCATTTGAACTGATTTTCATGCTCCTTTTGCTGTTTTAAGATACCCATTTGCTGCATAGTTTTTAAAATCTAGCCCAATATGGCCAGTTAAATTCTTTCTCTAAATAAAAACAACCTGACTGTTGCAAAGCTAATTACATATAGCAACAAAAACCCTCTGTTTAAAAGCATAATTAAGGTTGCAAAGTCAAGCATGTCAGAATTAAGGTTGCTTGTGCAATCTTAATTGAGCCCTCTTGTGTGTAAGTATTGTGATACAATCTTTAATTACATGGTCACATACTATTTTTTCTACAGGACCCCTGCTTCATTCAGTGCAGGACAGATGGTGCTCACTTAGAATCATAGAATATCAGGGTTGGAAGGGACCTTAGGAGATCATCTAGTCCAACCCCCTGCTCAAAGCAGGACTGTCACGGAGTGTGGGGGAGTCCGGCCCTGCACCCCTCTTCCCCGGGAGTCTCAGCCAGCAGAACAGAAGGTTTATTAGAGATGCCAGGAACACAGTCCAAACAGAGCTTGCCAGTACATCCAAGACCCCTCAGTCGGGCCCTTCCAGGGGGCAGGGAGCTTAGACCCCAGCTTGGGGCTCCCTGCATTTCACCCCACAGCTCCAAACGAGGCAGGGAGGCCAGACCCTGTCTGCCTCTCTCCCCTCTTCTCCGGCCAGCTCCAAACTCAAACTCTCCAGCCCCTCCTCCCCCTTTGTCTCCTTCCCGGGACAGGAGGTCACCTGATCCCTTTGTTCCAACACCTTCATCTCTCACCTTTGCAGGGGAGGGGCCAGGCCATCTGTTGCCAGGAGACAGGGCCATTCTCTATGTCCAGGCCTCTGCCCACCCCTGCCTTCTAGGGCTTTGTAACAATCATGCACCGTTGTCCCACCACCTAGATATTCAAGCACTGCATAGGGGAAACCGAGGCACCCACACAGTACTCAGGGAAACCTTAACAATAGTCCTAGTTCGTCACAAGGACCAATCCCCAATTTTTGCCCCAGATCCCCAAATGGCCCCCTCAAGGATTGAACTCACAACGCTGGGTTTAGCAGGCCACTGCTCAAACCACTGAGCTATCCCTCCCCCCCTCATAGAGGCAATGAACTTAATGAGTCAATATTTTGTTTTCTATTCATTGTGTTTCCCAACAGTGAATCTGCTGCACACTATTCACACACTGCTCTGAAGTCAGAATTTTTCACTTACTTGTGGGCTTTTCTATGGCACTCTCCACTACAGTATCTGAGTGCTACACAAATATTAATTAATATATTTTCAAAACACCCCTGTAAGGGGAGTTGGTGGTACTATCTCTGTTTGACAGATGGGGAACTAAGTCACAGGCAGATTAAAGTCAAAAGCATCTGCTTATTTTTGGGTGCCCAATTCAAGACATGAAGGGCCTGATTATTTTTTAAGAGTATTTAGTATTATATAGCACTGTATGGGTTCAAAGCACAGCTCCCATTGACTTCAGTTGCAGCTATAAGTGCTCAGCACTTCCGGAACTCAGACTCCAGTGTCTCAAGTCAGGCAACAAGAAAATGAGGAACACACAATTAGTCGCCACCTCTGCAAAATATTTGGTTTGGGTGACTTGACTAGTATCCCACAGGAACTCTATGACAGAGACAGAAATAGAATTCAGTTCTTCCAGGCAACATTTAACTGCCTTAACTATGAGACCCTCCTTTCATTTCTTGCAATTCCCTTCCTCATTCACTACATCTTCCAACTTCTGCAAACTAATGGGGTAGGGCTCCTACAGACAACAGCCTCCTGATTCATGCCCAGATCACGTTTATGCTGTGCACTGAATGAAGCAGGAGTTCTGTGGGAAAATAGCATGTGATCATGTAATTAAATGCATGTGGGTATCATAATAAATATGCACAAGTGAAACAAATTAAGGTTGAAAAGGCATCCTTAATTCTGGCATTTCCTAATTTATGAGTGCTTGATTTTGCAAACTTAAAAATGTTATTTTAATGTTGGTTTTTCAAAAGCAAACTGAAAAAAACCCCAGACATTTCATTATGTGCATCATATGTGCACTCACATGTCATTAGCAGGGTCGGAAACTTTACATCCACCACATAGAACTCTGACACTTGAGCTAACAGAGTAAATGACAGCAGCAGTATGTTGTCATCTTGTATATGCACCAGCAAGTGAGAGATTTAGGAATCTTGGGTTCCATTTCAGGCTCTTGAGGGTGGTAATCTCTAGTGGGCACAGACTGTTCTGACCATTTCCTTCAAGTGTGGGTTCTGGTGCCCAGTCCCAGCACAGCTCACAGCAGCCCATAGCTTCAGTTTCAGGGAAAATACTGTTCAGCCCTGAGCTGGAGTACAGCTGGTATAGATGGAATCTTTGGGGAATTTAACTGTAAAATCTAGAAAGTCTGAACCAATCATGTGTGAACTGTGATTTTTCAAATGCTTATTATTTGGCCAAATTTGGTCAGATTTCTAAGGAGATGGCAAAAGGCACAACTCTCTCAAAAATTCCACCCCCTGCCAAATTTCAAGTCCCTGCTCAAAAATACAGGGGCACTCAAGCTTCTCACAGAAAGGTCAGGAACCACAGCTGCTAATATTTAACAGCAAGGAACCGTGAGAAAGTTCAAATATCTACAAAATCTTAACAAAATCCTACACTAACATATATCTCTAATCTATCTATTTATTGATAGACGGGTATACAGTCCATCCAAATCTTTGCTGTAATGCAGTGGTTTTCAAACTGCGGGTCACAACCCAGTACTGGGTCATGGAATGTAAGGCACTCAGTCGCAGCGGCTCTGGTCAGCACCATTGACCGCGCTGTGAAAAGTCCTGTCAGCGGTGCCGCCTGGCTAAGGCAGGCTAGTCCCTACCTGTTCTGATACGGTTCTGCTCCCCAGAAGTGGCCAGAGGTAGGTCCGGCTCCTAGGCGGTTGGGCCACGGCGCTGCTCCTGCCCCGAGCACCAACTCCGCACTCCCAGTGGCTGGGAGCTGGCCAGTGGGAGCTGGGGTGGGGCGATGCCTGTGGATGAGAGCCACACAGAGCCGCTTGCGCACCTCTGCCTAGGAGTCGGACCTGCTGCTGGCCGCTTCCAAGGCGCAGCACGGTCCGCGTTGCCAGGACAGGCAAGAAGCCTGCCTGTTCCAACACCTATGGCTACTGTAGACCATCTTTGTATTTAGAGGCTGGTACCTTCAGAAGTCCATGGAGTCAAATGAGTAGAAGAAATCCTGAAAAAAAGAAATAGAAAAACATGCAAAGCAGAAGAGAGTAAGGATAGGCTTGTATTTAGGCACTGGATAGGGCCTCTGGATATCTGTGTTCAGTTTCCATCTATGTCACAGACTTCTTGTGTGACTGTGAGCACTTATTGTCTCTGTGCCTTTGTTCCAGACCTGTAAAATGTGGGTAATAATAACATTCACTCCCTTCTTCTTTTCCTTTGTCTGTACTGTCTATGTAACTCTTGAGTGCAGATGCTATATCTTACTATGCATTTGTAAAGTGCCCAACACAATAGGGCTTAGGTGTTGGTTAGGGCCTCTAGATACTATTGTAATACAAATAATGATAAATAAGAGAGAAAGCAATGAAGAACAATGTGTTAGAGAAACAGTACTAGTGATCATTGGAGCAATCTTTCTTAACTAATAGATCTACAGATTAATTTCACACCAAAAATTGTAGGCCACCAAAGGTTCTTTTGGGTGCTTACTGGAAAAAATTTGTTCCATACTGACTAATGGTTCATTTCTCTCACAGCATAACATTACAACAAAATCTATTAACAAGATCAATGTATCCTTAATAAAATGATGTTACATTATAAAAAGCACTTTAACAAATATCATCAAAAGATTCTTTATTGTATCTTATTTACATGCAGAAGAAATGGGGTTTTTTTTAAACAAAAGGAAAACCCTCTAAAATTTGTGTAAAATTGTATTTTCTTGGGATGAGTGTAAGTTGATTAAAAGCTTTTTCTTAGGCACATTGCACTTTAATAGTACTTGCTAATGATATTGTAAAAGGGGGTTTTAATGTGTTGTTGCAGAAAGAGAAAGTGTTTATGAAAAGTCATAAAATATAAAGCTTTTTACTTCCAAGAAAGGGGTAAGTGGAAAAACTACTCATTTTTATTAATACCTGGTTATAGAAAGGTTATAACTAAACAATATTCATTTTGTCTGAGTATAAAAGTTAATGTAGATTCTGTGCTTGATAAGTTTATTAAAAAGAAAAAAACTTTTCTAATTTTCTAGTATTTTGTTAGCTCTCCTATGGTTTGAATAATTTAAGATTACAAAGAGATGATATAATTCATTAAAATTTGAGTTAAAATGAAGATTTGATTTTCAAAAGTGATATACTGTCCAGTAAAACAATAGTAAAATGATATTTTCTACTAAAATTCTTTAGCTCTGATCCACAGCCCATTGAAGTCAGTGGGAGGATTCCCATAGATTTCAGTGGGTTTTAGATGATATACTTTGGTCCTGATCTTGCATTCCTTGAGTAATCAAAATTCTCACTGAAGTCAGTCAGAATTGTGGGTGTGTACAAAATGTGGATTTGTATACTTTGCTTTTGTGTGACTATTTATAAAATTGCTAATACAGAAATAATACTAATGCTGACCCAATGTTCTAAACTGTCTTGAAATTCTAATAAGCTTGAATTTTAACTTTTTTTTTAAATGAGAAAACAAAAAATAAAATAAAATGTAAAAGAATTAACTGCTGCAGAAGAGAACATGGAGAATGTAGAGTTTTGTGTTCCTACTTTAATGTGTATGCAAACTACTAGTTAAAGAACAAAGAGGCTTTATACTAGTCATTTGTCAACTTTCCGCTATTGCACTTCAGTTTCAAGGTGAAGGGAGTAGTATGTTGTAGAATGAAAATTTTCAATGAAACTATAAAAAATTCTAAATATTGGAAAACACACAAAACTACAATATTAAACTGAAAAATCACTCTAAAACTTTAAATAGATGATGGTAGTTAGAAATGTTATAGTAGCCAGTGCAGCTGTATTAAATTTTTAATGGCTCTGCGTTATGGTGTAAAATTTAAAAGTTGCAAACACTTCATAGTCTGACATTTTAATCTCCCATAAGTAGTGCAGAGCAGTAGCTTTGAAGGCTTAATGTTATCCCTACCCCATGCTCTATTTCTTATGTCAGTAATAGATCGTTAGGGGAAAGTGAACTTTATATGTACATAGTTTTCTGTTGTATGTGTACAATGACTAAATCCCTTTTTAATAAGGAATCCATTAACCTGAACAGACTTTAAGAAGCACTTTCAAATTTCATAAGTACAGAACAAACAAGTAGGAAAAGATTTTCAAAGGCACAAAAGAAACCTATGCAGTGAACTCCTCTTGAAAGTCAATGGGAGTTGGATGCTAAACTGTCCTTTGTGCCTCTGATAATCCACAACCTCTTAGGTTCCATACTCCCACTGAAATTTTATGTAAAATAAGTTAAAATTAGGCACCTAAATACATTTGAGGATCTGAGTATGAATACTTAGTAAAGTACTTATTATAGTTAGTACAGCAATCATATGGAATGATTGGCAATAATTTATATTGCTAATATTATTTAATGAAAATTTTTAAAAATCGTTTAGCAAGAAATAGACAGTCGCTTGTCCTGACCACAGCCTGACTGTTCTAATTCTATATCATGTCTCTTTTTTTCCTACCCTTTGTCTCATTGTGTATTTTAGATTGAAAGTTTTTTTGGGATAGGACCATATTTCCTTGTGTGTTTTGTACAGCACCTGACACAGGCACTACCTGAAGCAAATAAAATAATAATATTTTAAAATATACCACAATTTTAATGGAAAATATTGTATCTAGAAGTGTGAACTTTATACATCTTTAATCATTAATGAGATTTGGGATTTCAGTAGAAGTATGTTAAATTATGCACAGGTGCTCAAAGTCCAGAGCTAATTGTATCATTCTTCTTCTGTGCTTTAATAACAGAAGCAACTGTGCTCAATAATATTAAGATTTAAAAAAAGAAAGGAATCTCTCATTTCACGTGAAAAGTAGGTGCACTTGGATGTTAGCTGACCTGAGCTATTAGTCTAACTCCATCTTAGATATTTCAATATATAAATGAAGTTTCAGCAAGTGCCTGCTTCAGAGATTATGAGTATTCAAAATTCCCCAAAGCAGAGCTATGATTTTTTCAAGCCCTCTAGAGAAATGGTATTTTCTTTATGTCTGATGTAAGAGCAGCTGGTTTTCTGCTTATTTTCTACAGTGTGTTTTGTAGTACACTGGAATCCTGCTACTAACTGGCTACTGTGTCTAAAACTGTGTGTATATGGGGTAATCTGAGGTAATATCTTGGCTCTGTTGAAGTCAATGGAAGTTTTTAATGAGTTTGGAGGTTGTGAGTTACTGTGTTCTGACCGTCTAAAATTGTCTTGGGTAAAATAAACATGAAAATTGTTTAACTCCTATTTACATTTTTGTACTCCATGATCTAGTTAGAGTTTTGCTGTGAGCTCTGTTTGGGAGCTTGCTTGTTTGTGGTGGTGATCTGTATCAATCCGTGTGGATTTTTGTGTGAGAGAGTTAAATAAAAGTTAACTGATTTATTAAGGAAACCAAAGCAAGTGTTTTTAATTCTTCAGTAGACTGGCTGGATCCAGAGAGAAGATCCAAGGATTTCCTTTTTCATTTCCTGAAGAGTATCAGAGAATAGGATCCTGCAAAGAGAACAGTCTGTTTCCAGAATGAACAATTAGTTGTATGGCTTTGTCTAGTATAGCCAAAGTCTTTAGCTTTAATGAAGCTTTAGTGCTTACTATATACTGAACTTTTAACAATGATTTTGTGCAGGTTTTCTGACTTTTGTTTCAGATTTTTTTTAAATCTCATTTAACTGAAATGTCCTCCCCTGTGCAGGTTTTCTGACTTTTGTTTTGGGTTTTTTTAAACCTAATTTCACTGAAATGTCCTCCACTGTATGTTCCCCTATGATCTTCTTAGGAGAACATTCTTAGAATCATAGAATCATAGAATCTCAGGGTTGGAAGGGACCTCAGGAGGTCATCTAGTCCAACCCCCTGCTCAAAGCAGGACCAAACCCAATTAGATCATCCCAGCCAGGGCTTTGTCAAGCCTGACCTTAAAAACCTCTAAGGAAGGAGATTCCACCACCTCCCTAGGTAACCCATTCCAGTGCTTCACCACCCTACTAGTGAAATTCTTGTTCAGATTTTCCAGCAAACTGTAAGTCAGACCACTTCTTCATGGTTCCACAGACATTCTTATGATCTAGATTTAGGCCTGATGCCTTCAGAGTACCCTACCTTCTTTGGTAGAGATAAGGAAATGTACTTACTATTCATCATCACTCTTATCAGCATGATTCTAGATGCAACATGAAACTACTTAAAATGGCCTACCCACTTTTACAGAGATTATATATAGGAAATATTAGTTCTGTCACTTTACAATCTCTGTTTTATCTTATTTTATTCCCCAGTGCTCCCACCTACCATTACTTCTGTGCCGTTAAGGTAGATTATTTTTCTCTCTCTGCTCCTGTGGAGAGGGCCTCCTCCCTTTTTACTCCTATGAGATGTGGGCCTCCTTGTTGCAGTTTCTCTGGTTTTGGTCTGCAGCCCATGGTTTTTTTAGAAGAGAGTTGTTTAAGGAGTTTATTTTTCCCCATTCTGTCTGTTTTATTCTTTGCCTTTTCCTGAGGCTGGGATTTTCCCTATTCCCATAGCCCTTTTCAGGGCCTCAGCTGCCCTTTCTCCTCTTTCTCTTTTTCACTTCTGCACTGGCAGCACAGACTACTGCAGGGGCTGCTCCACTTTGTGTGTGTGAGGACAAACTCTTTCCTCACTGCAGAGGAGTTTCACTTATTCTTTTTGTTGCTTTCTCCTCTCTGTGGAGGTGGGATCCAGACAGCTCTGATACCATGTTATGGTGTAGTGCAGGCACATATAGTCATAACAGTTCTTTATTAATAACTATAAAGTGACAAGGATAGCACATCACCAGAACCTGCAATCCAAAAGAATCCAAAAGAAGAACTCAAATGGATATAAACTGGCCATCAGGAAGTTTAGACTTGAAATTAGACGAAGGTTTCTAACCATCAGAGGAGTGAAGTTCTGGAACAGCCTTCCAAGGGAAGCAGTGGGGGCAAAAGACCTAACTGGCTTCAAGATTAAGCTAGATACATTTATGGAGGGGATGGTTTGATGGGATAACATGATCTTAGTCAAAGGTCAATTAATTGCCATCAGTGGTAAATAGGACCAATGGTCAATGATGGGATGTTAGAAGTTACTACAGAGAACTTTTTCCTGGGTGTCTGGCTGGTGAGTCTTGCCCACATGCTCGGGGTTCAGCTGATCGCCATATTTGGGGTCGGGAAGGAATTTTCCTCCAGGGTAGATTGGCAGAGGCCCTGGAGGTTTTTTGCCTTCCTCTGCAGCATGGGGCATGGGTCACTTACCGGAGGATTCTCTGCATCTTGAAGTCTTTAAACCATGATTTGAGGACTTCAATAGCTGAGACATAGGTGAGAGGATTATTCCAGGAGTGGGTGGGTGAGATTCTGTGGCCTGCATTGTGCAGGAGGTCAGACTAGATGATCATAATGCTTCCTTCTGACCTTAAAGTCTATGAGTCTATGAGTCTATAGAATCATAGGGATCTCAGGAGGTCATCTAGTCCAACCCTCTGCTCAAAGCAGGATCAATCCCCAACTAAATCAAGAAGGACTGTTACAGCATTATGGGGTTTTCATGGCCAATACCAATCTCTTTGCAACTCAGATTGAGGACAGCATGGCATGACCAGTACAGTACACTGGAATGCTTAAAATGAAACAACAGAAGTTATTTTGGTGGCCTAGTTTGCATCCCGTACAGCAGGGATTCCCAACCTATGGCCCAGCAGAGCAATTCATAAGGCTCGCACCCACTTCAACACAATATACTAATGGCTGATTCATTAGTGTTTTGTCGTCATGTTTACATCATTTTGATTTACACATGTGTAAATAGACAATACTGTATATAAAACAACCTATCAAAATACATACAAAACAATATAATTGTGACTTTAAGTCTTATTAAAACATGTAGAATCTGTTTGGTCCACACAAGGTTCTGCTAACGTTTATGTGGCCCTTCTATGTTACAAGTTTGGGCACCACTGCCATTTAGAGTTGGGGAATGCCTGCCCTGAAGCCTGTAGTATGCTTGAGATTGCTTCCTGCTCTCCTTGGAAATGGGTTTCAGATGTGAAGGCTGAGGATTCATACTAACTTTTCAAAAAATAACATCCTCCCCCAAAAAGCAGCTCCCATTAGTACCACTTTTGGCAAAACAGTGGAAGTTTTGACAAATGTTGCATGGATTTCCAGAAGATGTTATATCAAACAATGGTCCTCAGAAATTCATAAAGAGGAATGTAATTGAGGATACTTGATCATCTGCTTATCAATATATATCTCTAAAGGGCTGACATTGACCTTTTTTATGACCCATTTTTTTTGTCCCCCAAATGCTCAGGAGAGTTCTAATCTGGGGCTTGTTTGGGGCCGATTTCTATGCCAAACATTTAAAAAAAAAATAAGGAAAATAGGAAGCTATTCAGATAATGCGCCAATTTGGTTTTGGTCTTATGCTTTCATTCAAATCAGTAGAAATAATGAGAGCAAAAGGGTAAAAATTGATAGCAACTTCTCTCCTAAACAACAGGTGTTAAGGGGAGATTACAGGAGAGGAAAGATGAAAAAATAAAGATAATGAAAAAGGGTACTGGGTCCAGTGACTTGAATTATGAAGATAAATGGCAAATTGATTGAGAGACATTTAAATCAGTTGTGCTCTGTAAAGAATACAATATCAGACTGAAAGTTTAAAAATAATGTCTGATAGAGAAAAGAGAGTTTAACTTTCCCTCACGTAAAGAATTTATGTCCATCATTCGACAAAGCAGCTGTTGGTCCTACATCAGCTGTTAGGCCTTCATCAGTGTCTACAAAGGATGTAGAAGCTAGAGATAATAGGTGACTTCAGTAGGGCAGCATTCCCTGTTAAAGTCAGGTGTGTGATGTGTGTAGTTTGTTTTCCCAGGTGTAAAACAAGAAAGAAAGGCAGAAAAGGGGATTTGCTGCTGTAACGGACTTGGTATCTGCCTCTTGCGAGCACCCCCCTTTGGCTGATTCCATGTCAGTGATCTGAGTTTGGAATGGGGTGCCCCCTTCGGGTCAGGTGTGTGCCTGTTGTTTCTTAGTTTGGAATGGGGTAGCACCCACCTCTTGTGAGCACCCGCCTCTCCCCCCGTGGCTGTTGGTTTCTTCAGCAGGTCTTCAGTGACACAGACCTCTGGCTGAGTCTCACACACTGTCTGTAGGTGGAACAAATAAATCCCTTCCTGGGTTATACAATTTCTACCTGGTCACATCCCTGGTATGCGGCCATAGAGCCAAGGCTTCCTCCCTGGAGACATTGCCTTCTATAACAGTCCAACAGGGGCTCATCACAGTACCCTCAATTGGGGTGTCCTTTTCAGAAGCCCTCCCTGAGCACTCTCTTTAACCAGAGAAGCAGGGTCCATCATGGTACCCTTGTTTGGTCTGGCTAGATTCTGGGCTCAGTCATTGCTTGATCCCTACAGCCTGCCAGGAGCTCCTCTTTGCCCCCCAGTCTTTGGCAGCCTTCCCTGGGCTCAGTCCTTCCCACACTGAGCTGTCTGTGGTCCTGCTGTTTTTCCAGTCAGCCAGGAACCCAAGTTTCACTCTTTCAGCTCCAGGAAGAAACTGTCCCGGATGTTCCTTTTTATATGGTCCTCCTGGCTCCTGATTGGCCGCTCCAGCAGGCTTTCTGATTGGCTGCCTCCCCTGCAGCCACTTTAGGCCTCTGGAGGATTTCTCCTTTGCTCTTTTCTTAGGCGGGGTGAGGCAAGGCCATGAGGCCTCCAATAGAGGGCCACCGTACCTCGTCCACCTTGTCACAGCCCCCCACAAATGTTTTTAAAAAAACGGTTTCCCTCATTCAGCTCTCACTTACAATGAGGTAAATCAGAAGGAACTCTGTACAAGTCAGTGGAGTCATACTCAGTGGTTAAAATAGATCCAAACAAGAGGGGTAGTTCTACCTGCACTGTACAAGGAGGGAGGGAGTTGTGGGGAAGAACTGCATACCCAACCAGGGAGAGAGAAGGAGCTCTCCTCTGCTTTTTGGATTTTGTATTCCTTACTTTAACCCTTAGTTATAGCAATGCCACTGTAAGTGAAAGGAGAACTAGACTCTAATTCTGGGGTGTTTTTAATCATAAGTTTGGAAAGCTGTTTATCTGTGGGGGAGTAATTACCACACTACTGCATTCCAGAAATGTAAGGAGTTCTCATGCACAGAAGATAACCTATAGTCCTTGTTGTAAGCTACTATAGATCTATTTGCTAACAGTGCCTGTAAAAAATAAATCTGGAGTTGTTTACAATGCCTAGAGTTGTGCTGGTGTTCGAAACAAAGTTAGGCTGTGATATGTGTCTGGAACCTAGTTATGTTATTGTTTTGATCTCTACCACTGTCTGAAGTCAAATGGGTTCTGCGTGATTTCCCAGTAGACACTCATGTTCTACTTTATATCACTGATCAAAGTTCATGACTAATCCTCTAAATACACTACATTAACAGGCAACTAACAATAAAATCCCCTCTCCCCACCCCCCCATCATTTTGGGATGTACAGGACTGAAAGTACAATTAAGTGTATGGGTTTCTTTTCTCTGTCGTCTTTTCTGTGGTGTATGTATGTATGTATATATATTTTCTTTTTGTACAGTTTGACTCACAAACATTAATAGGTTATCATCACAACACCTCTATGGCACAGACAAGTTTTATTACTCCTTGTCACCCACGGGAAAATGGAAAACTGAGTTTCAGAACAAAATTTCAGTGAGTTTTGGGCCTTTAGCACTTCTGAAAGGCAGGAACAAGGTGTCTACAGTTGGCCACCCAAAAACTAAGGAACACAGAATTAATGAACACTTCTGAAAATTATCTGCATGTGACTTGTCCAAGTCTGTAACAAAACCTGGATTAAAGCCCAGATATTCCAGTACACTGCCTTAGCCATAACACCCATCTTTTGCTTGTACAGAAGTAATATGAATCCTGCCACACTCAGCCATCTAGCTATAAAACCCAAGAGTGATGAAATTTAAAGAAATTAGCTTTGAAAGTTTATTATATTTGGGGGCATTATATTTTCCTTCATTGTGAAGCACAATCACTTATTTAAAAATATTCCTGCATTCTAAAACAATGAAAATTAAAATTTACATTGAACAAAAATGCTGGGGGAAAGGGCTCTTTAAAAACTAGCAGTTTGAACATCTCAGATCTCAAAGAATATTTTCAATGGGACACTTCTTATGGCAATTTACAGGTATTTTTTCTTCATTGCAATATTTATCTTGCTACAGCAGATCTGTCTATTGAGCTACAATTTCTGTGTTTATCATATTGTGTGTAATGACATCTCTCTCAGAGAGTCTGAGTTTGCAGCGAACAGGGAGCAACAGATAGGCCCATGCTGTGTTAGTTTCAAATCCCTAGTTACATACCTGTACAATGCCTAGCATTCTTCACACTAATGAGATTGTGCTCCATTTCCCTATGGTCATAAAATAAGGAAGAAAAAATATAAAAAAGTGACATTTTGTATGAGTTATAACTGTTAAAAGAAACATTTTTAGATGTCGTTTAGGATTACAGAATACCAATATATGTTAATATAAACTGTGTGCTGTGTTATTAGAATTCGGGGGGGTGGGGGGGGCATTCCTGCTGTCATGGAGGTTGATGGCAAAACTCCCTGAAGAGTAACTGTTGGAACTGTTTACTTTTTACTGGTGCCCTTTGTATGTGGTTGGCAATGGCGATTTGTATGAATGGCCAATTTTTAGTGCACGATCATGTATCACATTTTCAAATATGGTCACCATAGTTGCACCTGCAAATCAGCAATCAAAAATGTAGATGACCATAACTGGACATTTTTGCAAAAAAATTGTCTCGCTTATGCAAGCATGACAATTGCACATTTAATTCTTATTATTATTAAAAAATCTATGTCTGTGTGCCACTCTGTATCCCAGGAAATTTATCAAGTAGGTGTTGCATTGGATCATATTACTGTAAACCAGGGGTGGCCAACCTGAGCCTGAGAAGGAGACAGAATTTATCAATGCACATTGCCAAGAGCCACACTAATATGTTAGCAGCCCTCCATCAGCTCCCCCAATTCCAAAGTGCAGCGCCTCCTTCCCACTGGCAGCTCCACAAATCAGTGCCTCCAGCTCCCTACCCACGCCTCCTGCCTGCCACGATCAGTTGTTACACGGTGCACAGGAGGCTCTGGTGGGGAGGGGGGAAAGTGAGGGCATGGCAGGCTTGGGGGAAGGAGTGGAGTGGGGCCAGGGCCTGGGCTAGAGCAGGGGGTTGAGCACTGAGCACTTCCCGACATATTGGAAAGTTAGCATCTATAGGTCCAGCCCAGGAGTCAGTGCCTATGCAAGGAGCCACATATTAACCTATGAAGAGCCACATGTGGCTCTGGAGCCACAGGTTGGCCACCCCTGCTGTAAACCATTGTTTCCATGTGGTGGCCACGTCAGCGTTTATTGAGATATATTAATGGTTCTGAATTTTCAGGTAAAAATGCAGTGGTTTCATCATGAACATGCGCTACCCATACAAGAAGGCATAAATGTGAGAAGACCTTTGATTTCTTTGTTACAATAAAAATCCATCAACTCATGCACACACAAACAAAGGAGGCTATATGCCATTGTGTGTGAAACTCTAACACCACTATAGTGTCTATTTTATGTCAGATGTGACCATTTGTTGGCATTGTCTTCTCAATAGTTCAGCTTCAGAAAAAAAATATATCAAATTTATTTCCTTCTTTTAAAATCCTTTTAGACTGTACATCTGAAATGTAAGGCAGGCCTTCTCATCAAAGATTTTGATACACACTTATAAAGAAAATTGAGATATTTGCAATAACTGAATGGGTCAGCTACTGGTATATTCAACATATGTTGGGAACAGTTGCCAACTTGTTATATCACAAGAAAATTGACATATTTATGCCAACTTTTTCATAATTATTTTCCCATTGCCAGATTCCCAAACTCTGACAAACCATCTTTCATATCATTTTCTAAATGACGGCTTACTAACAGATACCCTCAAAAGGATATAATGCGCACATAATCCTGTCTGTCTCTGAAATTAACTCAAAATGGCTTCTGTCACATCAGAACATTATTTAGTGATCTAAACCTTATTTAGATGAATTGCTGAAATGCGTGCCAGAGTAATATAAAAGGACCAATTGTGATTTAATGCTGTTATTATGGTGCCACTGAGACATTAATCAGTGTCACCAACACCAGTCTGTCTGTAACAAAGATGGCACTTTGCAGCATAACAGTGTCCTGAGACTTTCTCAGAGTGCTCTTTCTGCTCAGATTTTATTTTTAATTGTATTGATTGATCAAAAGGAGTAAACAAGTTGTTCCTCTAGACTATCATCATATGGAATTTGTGCAGTCTAAAGAGTATGGTTAGGTTTGACTCCCTATCTAGATGTGTTCAAGACTTCTAAAGGGAATGCTGAGAGAGGATTCAAGCAGTCTGATTAATTAATGTGCAAGACATTAATTCTCTCAGTGTTGGCAGAAAATGTACAACCCATACAGGAAAAATGCATAGCTGTATGATTTTACATATCAAAGAGTAAATTATTACTCTGAAACTGGTGGAGCATGTGACAAAATGGCCAATGTTGGTATGGTGGGTCCCAAACTTTTCTTGGTGGAGGGCTAAGAAACCACCCCTTGCCCCTGATCTTGGGGCACTGAGGGCCCCGCTAGTGGCCCAGGAAGGTGGTAGAGGAGAGAAGCAGGGGAGGGGTCTGGGTTGGCTCCTCACTCTGAGCCCTAGCCCCTCTCAACCCCTGCGGGTTTCTTACCCTCTTCCCCCATGGGTAGGGTTACCCGGTCCTTGACCCTGGAGGTCTCCCTACCCTGCTATGGCAAGGTCTCCCTTCCTTCCATTCTCTGGTCTATCAAGTCTCAGCAACACACCTCCAAACTCCAGTCCTCTCTCCTTCCTCACACACCCAGACTGCCTGAAGCAGGGGGTTTTATTAGGCTCTTGACAGGGCCTTAATTGACTACAGGTGCGCCAATTAACCTGTAGCAACTCTCCCTAGTCTACAGGGAACCACACCTTAATTAGCCTAGGGTTTATATTTCTCCCCTCTCCCACTGCTCCCTGGCCTTCCTCTATCACAAGGGTTGGAAGAGAAGGAACAAGTAGTTGCAAGTCAGTCCAAAAGTGGAGGAAGCCATAATAGCCCATTTTAAAAGTGGATACTAACTCTGAGTGCCTGCGTTTTTGGGTGCCCAACTTGAGGCATCTTGTCTTTGATTTTCAAAGGAACTACTAGCCACATCTCCCATTTTTATTTAAATTTGCACCTCTGAAAACCCATCCCTATGTTGCACAAACTGGGCATTCAAAAACTGAGGGACATTGTCAAGGTTCCCTCCCCACTCTGAACTCTAGGGTACAGATATGGGGACCCGCATGAAAGACCCCCTAAGCTTATTTCTACCAGCTTAGGTTAAAACTCCCCAAGGTACAAAATCTCCCTGCACCCTGAGAGAAGCTTCTCGCTGCCACCATCAAGTGATTTAAACAAGAACCAGGGAAAAGAACCACTTGAAGTTCCCCTTCCCCCAAAATATCCCCTTTCCCGGGGAGCTTGAGAATAATCTCCTAACCAATTGGTTACACAGTGATCCAGAACCCATCCCCGGGGTCTTAGAACAATGGAAAACAGTCAGATTCTTAAAAGAAGGATTTTATTAAAACAAGAAAGGTAAAAATCATCTCTGTAAAATCACGATGGTATATCTTTTACAGGGTACTCAAATTCCCAACTCAGAGTGATCCCGCCCTGGGCAAAACCTTCAAGTTACAGAAAAATGCAACAAAACCAGGAATACACATTCCCTCCAGCACAGCGAATTTCCCAAGCTAAAAACAAACAGAAAAACCTAAGCATTATCTAAATACTCACTAACTCCATAGAAGATGGATGGTTACTGCTGATCTGTCTCCCACCGAGAGAATCACACAGACAGACAGACAGACAAAGCCCCTTTTCCCCCTCCCAAGATTTGAAAATATCTTTATCCCTTATTGGTCAGATGCCAGCCCGGTCAGGTGTCAGCCTGGGTACCTGTGTTTCTTAACCCTTTACTGGTAAGAGGATTTTATAGTACTGCATCAGACCCTTTCCTCCCCTTCCCTTTATATTTATGACAGACATAATATTAGTATTTTGAAAATTTGGGGTTATGCCTGCAATGAGCAATTTTGCTACCAGGAGTGTTAGAGAGAACTTGCTCAGAAGGGGAAACTGTAATGGAATGCTAAACTGTTTCATAGTTTTAAGCCGCTAGGTGGCAATGTATGTAAACATCCTTATTTAGGCTAACCGCAGCCATATCTGGCAGAGCATTAAAGGATCTTATGAGGAACACATCTGGTGTGTACCTCACTAAGAAGGAAGCTCTGTAGCCAGGCCATATCTGGTATGGGAATCATAGAATAATAGAAGATTAGGGTTGGAAGAGACCTCAGGAGGTCATCTAGTCCAACCCTCTGCTCAAAGCAGGACCAACACCAACTAAATCATCCCAGCCAGGGCTTTGTCAAGCCAGGCCTTAAAAACCTCCAAGGATGCAGATTCCACCATTTCCCTAGGTAACCCATTCCAGTGCTTCACCACCCTCCTGGTGAAATAGTGTTTCCTAATATCCAACCTAGACCTTCCCCACTGCAACTTGAGACCATTGCTCCTTGTTCTGTCATCTGCCAATACTGAGAACAGTCGAGCTCCATCCTCTTTGGAACCCCCCTTCAGGTAGTAGAAGGCTGCTATCAAATCCCCCCTCATTCTTCTCTTCTGCAGACTAAATAATCCCAGTTCCCTCAGCCTCTCCTCATAAGTCATGTGCTCCAGCTCCCTAATCATTTTTGTTGCCCTCCGCTGGACTCTCTCCAATTTGTCCACATCCTTTCTGTAGTGGGGGGCCCAAAACATGACCCAGTGTGAGAAGTAAACTAGTTCCACAGGAGAACAGAAACAGAAGGAACAAAGGATCAAAGTTTATGAACAGAAGGAACAGCAACAAAGGTTGAAGAATCTCATCAACATGCCACTCTTCAGTCCCCCAGGGAATTTCATCTTTGACAGATCTTCACAATGGAGAGACTGGAAACAGTACTTTCCAGGATTTCACACTGCAAACAAGCTCCACAAGGAAACTAGAGATATGCAAGTCTCTTCTTTAATGTGTGGTATGGGGAAGCAGGCAGAGTGTATCTTTAAATTCTTTGACTTTACTGAAGACAGTCACAAAGATGACAATGAAAGGGGTTTGGCTATGTTTGATACATATTTTATTCCTCGGAGAAATGTGATTTACAAAAGAGAATGTTTTCACCAGACAAATGTTAAACCTCATGCATGAAGGACCTCAGAGATTAACTAAATGGGCCAACTAGTCAGTGTGATGGTCAGGCATCAGCAAGGACATAAAGAATAAAGTATCTACACAACACACCACAACCAGGCCAACACAACACAAATAACCTGTAATAACAACACTTGTACCACACAGACTTTGGAAGAGATTAGTTAAACATTTATGCTAATTCAGAGGACATCATTACCTGATCACTGTAGGCTATTTTTCCAGATATATAGAAGCAGTGTATCTGAAAGACATATGTTGCAGTGTATTCCACAACAACTAATGACGGACAATGGACCACAATTCACTGCAGCAGAATTTAAGTCATTCTGAATGAAATATGGTTTTTTATCATATTACTAGCAGCCCATGTTACCCACAAGCAAATGGAGAGATGCCAAAAAATTCTACAGCAGGAAGATCCATTCCAAGCTCCTATAGCTTAAGCTACAGATCAGCATCAATAGTGGCTACTGGGTATAATCCAGTGAAACTCCTAACGGGAAGACAACTCAGAACTACTGTTCCAACTTTGGAAAAGAACCTATCTCCAAAGTTGCCAGACATGAAAAGAGTAGACAAATCAGATAAAAAAGCTAAAACTGTTTATAAACTTTTACAGTAGACGTCACTCAGTTAGAGAGCTACCAGGTCTAGAATCTGGTGACCATGTTTATGTCAAACTGGATGGAGAAAAACGATGGACAACTCCAGCTGTTGTAAAGAAAAAGAATTCAGCAGCCAGATCATATGTGAATGAGACTGACAGAGGAATGTTCAGCAGAAACTGTTGACATCTACAGTTTATGCCTCAGAAAACAATCAACAGAGCAAACTCTACAGATGGATTGTTTCCATTCAGAAACAATTAATAGACTTATGCATAGTGAACTTCAAAGATAGTAGGAATATAGAACTTAAAGGGGAAGATGTAATGGAGTGCTAAACTGCATTATACTGTTCAGCCTCTAGTTGGCACGTTGTGTAAAATACCTTATGTAAGCTAGCCTCAGCCACACCTGGCAGAGCATTAAAGGATCTTATGATGAACATAGCTGGTGTGTACCTTGCTAAGAAGGAAGCTCTGTAGCCAGTGCACGTCTGGTGCAGGAACATGACAGCAACTGTTACATCTGAAGCAACAGTGGCAGCTACATCCCACCCCAACATTCCCAGAGCATCCAACTTGGATAATATTGTTTTAGCATCCAATAAAATAATGAATAATATACAATGGTGGGAGATCAGGGGCTAGCACTTCTATAAGGCGTTCGCTTATAGGAAAAGAGGTGCAATATGAATTATCCACAAGCAAAAAAAAAAGGAAAGAAAAATGTTCTTTATTAATATTAACCTTGTCAAGGATGGTTTATAGTATCCAGAAAGAAAGAGAGAAGAACTGCACTATAGGTATGCAAATTTCCTCTCCCTCTTCATGTGCATTTTTATATGTTTATCTTCTTTAGTTATAGCAGCATATTGCATAGAAAGAAAGAAAGAAAGAAAGAAAGAAAAAGATGAAGATGCAGTTGAGGACAAAAAGAGAGCAAGAAGGAGAGAATGAATTAAATAACATGAGGGAAGGAGGAAAAATACAATACGGGGAAGGATTCAGGAAGGGAACCATATGTATGGAGAGTGAAAGTGGGAACTGAAATGGAAGAAAAGATATGCACAGATATACAACAGGAGAGGGAAAAAGTGGAATGAAGAAAGGGAAAATTAAAGGAAAAGCAAGGAAAACAAAGGAAGAAAGAAAGAAAAACTTGTTGCACCTTAGAGACTAACAAATTTATTTCAGCATAAGCTTTCGTGGGTTAGTACCCACTTCATCGGATGCATGGAATGAAACATACAGTAGACAGATATTTATACAGTCAGAGAAACATGATAAGGTGGAGGTGCATAGACCAACCTTACGAGGCTAATTAATTGAGAGGAACCATAACACCAGGGGAAGAAAAACCTTTGAAGTGATAAACAAGATGGTCACACAGGTGTGAATGAGGATCGTTAACTTAAGGGAAATAGATTCAATTAACGTAATGGCCGAGCCATTCGAGGTCCTTATTTAATCCTGAGGTAATGCAATCTAGTTTGCATATCAATTCGAGTTCAACAGTTTCTCTTTGAAGTCTGCTTTTCGAGTTAATCTGTCGCAACACTGCTACCCTCAAGTCTGTCAGTGAGTGATTAGGGAGGTTGAAGTGTTCTCCTACTGGTTTTTGAATGTTATGATTCCTGATATCAGATTTATGTCCATTTATTCTTTTGCGTAGAGACTGTCCGGTATTCCACCATGATTTCAACAATTTCCATCCCACCATCAACCTCAGCCTAGACCAGTCCACACAAGCGGTCCATTTCCTAGACACCACTGTGCTAATAAGTGATGGTCACATAAACACCACCCTATACCGGAAACCTACTGACTGCTATACTTACCTACATGCTTCCAGCTTCCATCCTGGACACACCACATGATCCATTGTTTACAGCCAAGCTCTAAGATACAACCGCATTTGCTCCAATCCCTCAGACAGAGACAAACACCTACAAGATCTCTATCAAGCATTCTTACAACTACAATACCCACCTGCTGAAGTGAAAAAACAGATTGACAGAGCCAGAAGAGTACCCAGGAGTCACCTACTACAAGACAGGCCCAAAAAAGAAAATAACAGAACGCCACTAGCCGTCACCTTTAGCCCCCAACTAAAACCTCTCCAGCGCATCATCAAAGATCTACAACCTATCCTGAAAGATGATCCCTCACTCTCACAGATCTTGGAGGACAGACCAATCCTCGCTTACAGACAGCCCCCCAACCTGAAGCAAATACTCACCAGCAACCACACACCATACAACAAAAACACTAACCCAGGAACCTATCCTTGCAACAAAGCCCGATGCCAACTCTGTCCACATATCGATTCAAGTGATACCATCACAGGGCCTAATCACATCCGCCACACCATCAGGGGCTCATTCACCTGCACATCTACCAATGTGATATATGCCATCATGTGCCAGCAATGCCCCTCTGCCATGTACATTGGCCAAACCGGACAGTCTCTACGCAAAAGAATAAATGGACATAAATCTGATATCAGGAATCATAACATTCAAAAACCAGTAGGAGAACACTTCAACCTCCCTAATCACTCACTGACAGACTTGAGGGTAGCAGTGTTGCGACAGATTAACTCGAAAAGCAGACTTCAAAGAGAAACTGTTGAACTCGAATTGATATGCAAACTAGATTGCATTACCTCAGGATTAAATAAGGACCTCGAATGGCTCGACCATTACGTTAATTGAATCTATTTCCCTTAAGTTAACGATCCTCATTCACACCTGTGTGACCATCTTGTTTATCACTTCAAAGGTTTTTCTTCCCCTGGTGTTATGGTTCCTCTCAATTAATTAGCCTCTTAAGGTTGGTCTATGTACCTCCACCTTATCATGTTTCTCTGACTGTATAAATATCTGTCTACTGTATGTTTTATTCCATGCATCCGATGAAGTGGGTACTAACCCACGAAAGCTTATGCTGAAATAAATTTGTTAGTCTCTAAGGTGCTACAAGTTTTTCTTTCTTATTTTCATTTTACTGACACAGACTAACACGGCTACTACACTGAAAAGGAAGAAAGAGTAATTTATATTAAAAATAATGGCCCAGATCAGCAGCTGGTGAAAATAGGTGCAGCTCCATTGACTTCACCTATGTTCAATTTCAGCTACATTGATTTACACCAGCTGAGGATCTGACCCTCCATAGAACATAAAGGTTCAAATAACCAAATAGTATGTACCTATTGTTGAAACATTTTGTCATTCAAATTTGGGGTTTTTTGCTATTTTTCTCCCTTATTTTCTTTTCCTTGGTTACATAGTGGCCCAGTCTACACCTAGGATTAACTAGTTGGCTGCTTTTCAGCATACTTTTGGGAAAAAATCTCAGTGAATACAGCCTCATGTTTCTCACCGAATACCAGTGTTCTTCAATGGGACCCCATTCCCAGCAATGTAATGATTGACTGTCTGGGGTTAATGGCCCTTGGAACAACTCCTCCTAGTTGGTCATTAATCTCCACTCACTGTTCTGTTCCTTAATCATTATTGCTTAATTTTAGTAACCTCTTCCATCTAAACAAACTGCATATGACCTGAAATAACAATATCCAAGGGGTTCACTTTCAGGGAAATAGGTGCAATCTGCAAGCATCCAGCCACAGTCATTTTCTCTGAGGCTTTGAGCTGCTCTGTACACAGATTCTGTTCAAGTAGAACAAGAGGGGAAATACAGATCTGTTCAAATAACATGGGATATGGCAGAAAAATACCCTTTTTGCAAAATACTAAAATCAATATTATTAAATTCATAAGACCAATATCTTCACCTCTCATTGGTGCTACCACACTGATTTCAATTATCTGAGTGAATAATTTGGTCTCTAAAGTTTAATGTTTAAGAAGTTCACAGTCCATATAACAGTTCTATAGACTTCATTAACTAACAACACCTGAAAATGGATTCCAAACTTTCATCCAACCACTGCCTGTCGATATAGTGGACATTCTAAAGGCAAAATATGAGAAAAGAAAGGATGTCTTCATTTCACTGCTATTCTAAACAGTAAGCCAAAGTCAACCAAATGCAGTCTGGAGGAAAGGAGTGGAACTCCCATTAAAATCTATGGGCCAAATGCAACAGTGACTTAAGAAGTGGTGAAAGTTGATTATTAAATGGCTGAATGTGGATAGGAAAGTAATGTTCCTTTCACTGATTTGGAATTCAATATAGCTTATTTGAAAATAGATTTTCTGTCCTGTGGGAAATTTGGACATTTTTTTTTCTCTGAATCTGAACAAAAAGTCAAAATTTGGATTTTTCATGGTACACAAATTCTGAAAAAGTTCAATTCAGAAACAATGAAATGTGGCTTTGATAATTGTTGAAAGATAATGTAAAATATTAAATGATATATAATACATAAATATAATATAAAAAGAGTATGATCATGACAATAAGTCTAAATGAAATTAAAACAAAGTCAAAATGAAATATGTTTACATTTATTAAAATGAAACATTATGATACTATCTAAAGCAACTTTTCGATATGAGTGAAACACAATGAGAAAGTCAAAATAATTCTGTGCTTTCTGTCTAAAATTTAGTCAAAATCAACATGCTCCCGTGAAACTACATTTTCCAATAGAAAACTGTTCTGTCAAAAAAATTTCAACCAGCTTTAGTATTCAGTTACTGAGTCAGATCCTGGCCCTAGCTCTGGAGGTGAAAAGCAGTCAGAAAGCTGACAGATCAAGCCCAGTAACTGAACACCAAATCAATGAAAGTAACGAACACACAAAATTATGCACAGCAAGAAATCCTTTGGGTCTGATTATCATCACTCTGATAGAGGTGAAAATAACTACAAAAGTGCAGGCACTGCAGGAAGCTGTGAAACAGTGTGGCTGCTCCTGACTTACACTGGTGTAAGCAAGAGGAGAATCAGGCCTTGTTGCTTTCCCACTGTGTATAATTCTGTGTTGTGATGAATATGAAATTAACACCTCTGCTCAGTAGATTCTTTTATTAGTTCATTCAATTCCCTCCTCTTGGCCTATGTGACAGGGCTATAAAGGCAGGGAGGGATTTTTTAAAATAACTTCTCCCGGCATGCTTCTCTGTCCAAGCTTTAAGCATTCAGATGAATCAGCAAGGGAAAGCAAAATTGTTCTTCTGCTTTTATTCAACTGACATATCATGTGGGGGATTCTATAAGCCTTCTCAGTCACTGGATTTTCATAAAATGTTTATGCCAAGAATAGAAGCGATACTGTTTTTCATAAAAATTAAAATGTCAGAGACTCTTTTCTCCCAGTCTCAAACCAAGAACTTGTACATTTTTGAGTAAATTTTATTTTTTGGTTAGTCAAACCTCCAATTAGAGGCATCTGGACCCTTTCTTGTCTCATGCTTACTTATTCTGCCTTTGGGTCCCCAGTTCTTTGCCCTTTGGTTCCAGTCTTTTTGTTGTTGCTTTCTGTAACTCAACAGAAATCCTTTAATTTCCCTCTTCTTAATAATATCAAACTTCCCTTCAGTTTGTTAGTCATCATGGTGAGATCTTCACATATGCAGCACTGAACGGGAATTTTTCAACAAGCATTTTATTCATTGGAAAATGTTGAATCCTCAAAACTTACTTTTCTTGTAGGAAAGTTTCAGTGAATTTCCCCTTTCATATTTTAAACTGGACCCAGCTTGACTTTGATCCCTCAGTTCCCTGTGGCAAACAGTGTGTTTAGCTATATACAATGGTGATAGCAAGACGTCCTTCTATCTTATCTCTGTGCTGTTAATTTCCTCTCTCCCCAGGAAGGATTTTAGTACTCCTTGACAGCAGCCTCCATTGCTCTAATTTTGCCAAGTCACTCTCCTTGAATCTGTTTGCCTGTATGTTTGCCACCAGGGTGACTTTAGTGTAGCCCTCCTGAGTGTTAATTCTTTAGGGTCAAATGTCACCTATTATGCACAGCCCATGGTCAGAAGTAGTGTAGAGCTCCACTTAAGGAGAACACCACCAGGCACTTTGCCAGTCCGCTGGGGCTTCCAGGTTGCTCCTGGTGATACAGGATGAAGTGTATTTCCCCTGGGTAACAGGACAGCTCTGCTGGCAAGTGAGGAGAAAGTACAGTTGGACTCTGGCTCTGCCAGCTGTTTTGGGTGACATATTTGGAGTCTTGGATGAAGTAACTTGAGAGTAGTCTGTGTGCTTCCTAGAGTGCTGGGGCTGCAACTGGAACCCCTTTATGTAAACTAAACATAGAGGACAGGTTCTTTTCTCGCTCCATCCTCCCTGGGTAGCTGCATCAGGCAGGTCACCCTTTCTACTTTTAATCAGAGTTGATTTTATTTCAAAGAAACAGCCACCAACCAAAGATGAAATGAAACAGCTATGAAGAGTGCAGAGAGGCACTTGCTTTATTTAAAAAGCACTTGCAAATACTACAAGAGTCTGGAACAGGACTACAATTAGCAATAATCATTATTGTTTGGAAGCCAAATATATTCTACCTTCAAACAAAAGCAGCACTAAGGGCTACATAGAAATATTTCCCTATCATCTGGAAAAGTTCTGTGGACTACAGTTTGAAAACCACTGCTCTAAGTAGTTTCAAAAGGTCAACCGATTAAAAAGATTACCTTTACTCTCAGTGCCAACAGGTTTAATTTCAGAACTAGCTTTTCAAAAATAAAAATGTGGTAATATAAGTGAAGCAACACGGACACACTGGATTATAACATTCAGAAAGAACCCATTTTTCACTTTCACCTGTTACTGCATCCTTTATAATTTTCTTCACTTTTGGTTGGTTTTAAGACTCATTACTGCGGGGGAGGGATAGCTAGCTCAGT
The DNA here is from genome assembly GCA_033296515.1 of Macrochelys suwanniensis. Lineage (NCBI taxonomy): Eukaryota > Metazoa > Chordata > Testudines > Chelydridae > Macrochelys > Macrochelys suwanniensis. The sequence goes on from CM065777.1 coordinate 172,174,231, forward strand.
GGTTTGAGCATTGGCCTGCTAAACCCAGGATTGTGAGTTCAGTCCTTGAGGGGGCCATTTAGGGATCTGGGGCAAAAATTGGGGATTGGTCTTGCTTTGAGCAGGGGGTTAGACCAGATGACCTCCTAAGGTTCCTTCCAACCCTGATATTCTATGATTCTATCCAAGATAATCCTTCTTTCTAAATGGATTTATTATATATATTACTGTGAATAAAAAAGCATTTCTAAAGGGCAAAACCACATCTGATTGTTTGGTTGCAGAAGTGAAATGATGTTGTAACATGCATTTCAATGAAGTGGATACCTGGACAAAATGCTGTAGTACAAACCTGGAATCTTTTTCCTACCTGCATGTCTGTATGGCATTTGTATTGGCTTACTTTGTTACAGAATAAGTATCATCACTCATCCTAACTAATCTGATATAACTAAGAGCACAGGCCGCCCCACAAATCACAATCCTTGTTGACCTCCATGGGAGTTCTGTGCACAGAAACTGGATTTGGAACCTTGACTCTTCTTTCCCCTTTGACTTCTTTCTGTTCTTAGATAATACCTTCTACAGCCTTCTCCTCCTTTTCCAGTGGCTCAGAATGCCCTCTTGGGTCACTCTGCTGTGCTCCTTCCTTCCCTGATGGTTCTCCCTCATTATTATTATTTTTTTTTTGGGGGGGGGGGGGGCAAAAGAAAATCTGAGGGCAAATATATGAATGTTTTTCTTTGCCATTTCAGTCTCACTCAAGATAAATCCTCTCATTTTCCCCTAAAGTATTAGTATTTTATTATTATATATTTGGTGCCTGATGTGTTGTCTGTTGTGTCTGTGTTGCTTGTCAGCACTTTTTCCAAGATGATGATGATAGGACAAAATCAATCTGAGAAATCATTACAGAGATCCTACAGTGGTGCTTCCCAGGGGCACACAGAGTTGTGAGTCACCACCTGTACTTAGCTTAAATGAGCCTTGTCTATGCCTACTATGGATCAGCTCCCTGTAACCAGCAGCCTCTGGCAACACAAGCTCTTCCTTCCAGGCTGTGATCTCTCTGTACAGATTTTCAATAGGCACACACCAACCCCCAAGTCCTCCGGACTTCCTCTGGAGTGCTCAGGCCAGTTCTACTGAACACTCATAGAACACTTAAATCTGCTAATCCCAAAGGGATAGTACACGCCAGCTTGTAAAATTCAACTCAGGATCACCACTTTGCTCAACATACAGTACTTTATATAGTGAAAACAAAAATAAATTTATTGTCAAAACAGATTCCAGTGATAGTGAGTCAGAATATTGGAAACAAATAGTTACATATAAAACAAAACTATAACATGCTTTCTAGAGAATAAATTTAATAAGGCATTCCCCTATATCCTACAAGATAGCTCACCCCAAATTCTTTCCCCAGCATTTTCAACCAGTTTGGTTGAGAGCCCTTCTCGTAAAATCAAGCCTGCTGACAGCTTGTTCTCCCAGATTAAAGGAATACTTAGGGGTTCATCTGTACCCTAGATATAGTTTCAAAAGTTAGTTGTTTTACACCTCCACAGGATACCTTCTGCTGTTTTTGATTTTTTTGTTGTCCTCCAGTAAATTTGAAAAGTAAATTTAGAAATAATTGTTGAGTGAGTTGAACAAGGAAAACTCTCTTTGAATGGGTTGGAGTGATTTTTGGAATTGGGTTGGAATTTTTGTTTGTGTTTCTATATAATAGGTACAGTGTTGAAAAGTTTTGATAGGTAACGATAAAGCAAAGGAAATATAGTTAGTTACACTGAAAATATAAAATAGGAAGTCAAATAACAAAATAACCAAACTGAATATATACTTTATTGTAACATTTTGATGACACTCTCTGATAAATTATTTCTTTTCCTGTTGTTTTTTCCCTTTCCATTTGTTACCTAGCAGCCCAAGCTAGACCTGTAATTTACTACTTGAGTACTTCTTAGTGCACCTTATATGTATGTGAGGGATGGGTGGAGAGGGGGGAATCACATCATGTCCAGACTCTGGTTTGTTACTTTGGAGTGCAAACATTCCTCACAAAATGCTTCCACAGTCCACCCCAACTGCAGTGAGTGACGGGTTGGGGTTAATGGCCCTTGGCACAACTCCTTCTAACCGATCATTAATCGCCAAGAAATGACCTGTGTCTCAATCATTACTGCTTAATTAGCATCTTCTTCCATCTAAACATGTGGCATAGAAACTAAAATAACAACGTGCACACCCACAGTCATTTTCTTGAACATTTGAGCTGCACTGTACACAGATTCTATTCACGTAAAACAAAGGATGGGAAATACAGATTTATTCAGATAACATGGAACTTAGCAGCAAAACAGCCCTTTTGCAAAATACTGAGATCAACATGGTTGATCTTCTCTCACTGTGGTGCTACCTTACTGATTTCAATCAGTGAACAATTTGATCCCTAATGTTTAAAATAAGACACCCCCGCCCCACCGCCTGCTTTATGCCTCTTCAATATTCAGCTTCCCTAGTTCTAATTTATTTAATAATCCATATATCAATCTATGAGTGACCATAGTTGTATGATATATACACATGTACATACACATAAGAGATCCATAGATATCAGGAAGAAATTAATAATGTGGTCTAATGGCTAGTGCATTGGACTAGGAGTCAGGAAACAGGTTCTATTTCCAGCTTCACAGCTGACCTGCTGTGTGACCTTGGAGAAGTCACGTCCCCTCTCTGTGCCTCTGTTTCCTCTCCCACCCGTCATCTCTATGTATTGTCTATTTCACTTGTAAGCCTTGCACATTGGAGCCCTGTTCTTGGTTGGATCTCCTAGGTACTGTTGTAACATAAATATTACACAATAAAATGTATCTGTAGAGAGAATAGAATATACAAGGCAGGAGCTGCTTTTGGGGTCTGAGAAGACACTTTGGCCTGTATTTTTTGAATTAACTTAAAAATGCTTCCTGTGTTGTATCCAGAAAATATGTATGTTTCTGCTTAATTACTATCATGCAGTGGTGGATTTATCAAATACCTCAAATTATTATATCATTTTGCTTCATTAGATTAATAAACAGGGTTTGCTATCATGTGGTGCTGTTCCATATCAAGTAAAATGAACATTATACCGGTACAGTCTGGTGCCTTAGTTATTTCTTTCTGCAAACAGATCTAAATTACTTTAGGGTAGAAAAATGCTCACCTTAGATCTTCAAAATGGACATGATCCAAACTCTTTTGAAATGAATGGAAATATTCCTATTGACTCCAATGGGCTTTGGATCAGACCCATGGAAAACATTATGAAATTATAAGAGCTAAGGGTAGTATTAGCAAAAATTAGGCTGCTTGAGTTGCAAGCTGGAGAAGCTCCATAAACTTGGATGGTTCAGCATATGTAGAGCTTTAACTGAGTGTCAGCAGCATTTTTCATACATTTCTATGGATCCCCAAATGGCAGTCCAGCTGTTCTACTTCTCTCCCTGTCACCATTAAAAGTGTGCCTATTCCTGTCTAGTTATACCCACACCAGAACCCATCTGCATATGCTGCTAGTGTTCTGCTGAACAAAATCAGAGACTCTGCTATTTCTTTCTTGCAAAGTTTCTTTTCAAATATATTATTGTTTTACAACTGCATATTTGATCTGTGAGACATATTTTACAGCTATGTTAGTATTAGAACAGTGTTTGTGTGTGTGTTTAATAAAAGGGAAAGAAAAAAAGAAAAACTAGGAAATTGTAGTTGTAGTCATATGATTTGGATAGACAATGATAAGGCAAAGGAGATATACTGGTAATCAGTTACATAAAATATAAAATAGGAAGTCAAATAACAAAAATAAACTATGTGAATACATACTTTATTGTAACATTTTGAAGACACTCAGTACTCTCTGATTTACTCGTGCACTCTGTTTTGTGCAGTTTCATAATATTTAATCTCAAACACTCTAGATAAACACACACAAAACTAGCTAAAGTGCTATATATTTGCCCAGTTTATGCACAATTCTGTTGTATCGCAAGCAGTTACACAGTTTAAAATATAACATGTTGTACTGCCCAGGTACAAAACCAATTTATAGTTGCATATAACTTTGTAAATTAAAATTAGGCCAGATCAAAATTAGTGTTATTCTATTGATTCTGATTTACACAAGCTGAAGATCAGGCCATTAGAGCCTATTCCTCATTAAGTCCAGGTGGGGTTTTTTTCCCACAATTTTTTTTTACTCTTTTATTGACTGAAAAATATTTATATCCACTCATGTAACTCAAAACCAGTCAAACAGATTGAGCTCAAATGTTACAAACAATGGCCATGGCCCTGTTGTCTTGAAGCCAATGGTAAACTTCTCTTGCCTTAAAGGGAATAAAGAGCAGGTCCAGATTCATATATATTATAATATAAATATACTCATTCGTGTATGAATGGTGAGTGCTGAAAGGATTCCTGTATGCCAGGTGCTGGCAATGATTACTTTTATCCATTCAAAAAGAATACATTTTCCATTGTGAGAATTTTTTCTTGTAAGAACAAGTGGAAAGCACCATTGGCAATACGTTGCTCTCACTGCAGTTCTCTCTGCCTTTGTTCATGCAGTCTGCTGGTAGAAGCTTCAAATGCCATAAAATGTACTGCTGACATAAAGCCCATGCTTAGATATGGAGAAACCACCATCTTCAGAGGATAAGAAGCCTGGCTTTTTTGTTTGTTTTGATATTTGGATTATTTTGTTTTTAAAACAGATTTATTTCATAGGCTGAACCAAATTTCTCACTTATTGAACTCTCCTTCCTTATTAAAAAAAAACATAAAAAGAACCACAGAAAGGATTTGTTCCCAGATGTAAAAATATTATTACACATTCTCCATTTTTCCTGTGAATTGCTGCGTCCCGATCTGTGTAACTGAATAGAATGGACTCTGTGGAGTGGTGAAGTCTTTTTGGCTAAATAGGTTAGCATGTTTCAGAGCCACCATCTTCAGGTATTTATGCAGTGAAATATGGTGGAGAATTTTTGCTGAAGAGAAGCCCAACATTTTGAAATCAGTGGAAACTAGGTACCTATATACCTTTAGAGGATCTTGGCCTAAGTAATTAATAAGCACCACAGGAAAGATTTATATATTAGTTAAACCTTAAACCAAGTAATTTTATTTTCATGCAACAATCCGGGTAGAAAAATATGTTAGTAGCATTTTATTCTGAATTAACAAATACAAATTTTGGAACATGCTTTTGGAAATCTGTTATATTTCTATCATATTAATGTAGTATTGTATTGCAAAATGCTGAAATGGTGTAGTGGTGATAGTCCAAGAGATCATTTGGATTATTCTGCATTTTTCTTTGGCATAGAACAGTATGGATACCAGTTAAAGTAATAAGAAAGACCCATTTGGAAACACTGTTCTGAACTGATTTTTTTTTAAGAACCCATAAAACACCCTTTTAGCTGTAGATATTTCCAAGTTTGCAATAACATTGTCACAGGGTGTTTGGGCCAAGTAAATGAAGTAGGGCAAGTCACTCCGTGCCAAAGTACATGCTCCCATTTGGCTAGTTAAGAGGGTAAGACAGCACTTGGAGACTATAATGGATCAGGTCATGTGGGCTCTAGAGAAAGAGTGACCCAGTGAGTACATTGGTCTGGTAAGAGGAAGAGTCTTACTGAGTAAAGCAGAGTGGCCTATTCAGGAAGGACAGGTGAGAATTGTTGGAGACCAGGGGATTGGAGGAGTCCTGGAAGGAAGCGGAAGGTGGTTCCTGGGAGAAGGCTGAAGACAGGAAAGCAGCAAGAGGGATTTACTGGCTAGCTGGTGTCCCCAAGCCAGAGAGCCAGTGCCAGAGGGCTGACGGTTAAAGGAGCAGCAGTGGGAGTTTCCTGCATGCTCTAAGCTAGAGAGCTGGAGCCTAGGATAGAAGAGAGTTGAAGGCAGAGGAGCAGTAGAGGAATTTACCTGCTGATATCACCAGGGCTAGAGATCTGGACTCAGAGGAACTGTCAGAGGGCCAAGGAGGTGTGAGGGATGCTCCCTGCAGAGAGGAAAAACAGGGTTCCACTCTAGTTGGAAGGGCTGAGATTGCTGTCTTGGCACAGGGACAGAAGAGGATCGACAGAGAGTCTAGATCTGGTCAAAGAAACCAGTGTGTGGTATGTGGGACATCAAGGGATAAGATGTCTTGAATTTTAATGACTGCTTTTACTGAGGTGAGAAATGGACTACATGTCTGGGACTTCTGTTACGTTGTTGTAATGAACCAGCCCCAAGAAGGGGTAGTACTGAGACAAGAAAGCCAAAAGAAAAAGAAAAAAAAAGGGGTAGAGTGTTAGGATATAGATATTCAAGCCTGTCTGCAAAAGCCTGTACTTTAAGAATGTAGGCATATGTTTATCATTTAGCAAGTTATAGAGGTATAAAAGAAAGAATCAAACTCACAGTCTGCCTGTTTATGGGCCTTCTCTTACTGTGACAGTCTGAGACCCTGTTCTTAGGCTAAGAGGCAAAGGCAGCCATATGCTGGAAAGTGTATGGTCACATAGAATATTAGGGTTGGAAGGGACCTTAGGAGGTCATCTAGTCCAACCCCCTACTCAAAGCAGGACCAATCCCCAATTTTTGCCCCATATCCCTAAATGGCCCCCTCAAAGATTGAGCTCACAACCCTGGGTTTAGCAGGCCAATGCTCAAACCACTGAACTATCCCTCCCCCCGAGGGATATCCCTCCCCCCATCCTCACATTCCAAACTAGTCACATTGAAATAAGGCAATCTGGGGTTGTTAGAAAGGTGATCCGATGTATCACCTTCAGAGAAAGGGAAGAGCCTAGAATATTTAAAGAAAACTTAGTATGATAGCATCCTGTCTGGCAAAAACTCACTTATCAATAGCTGGGATGTGAAACACCATCCTGGCCACTATGGATGTAGAAGCCCTCTACACCAACATTCCACACAAAGATGGATTACAAGCCATCAGGAACAGTATCCCTGATAAGGCAACGGCTAACCTGGTGGCTGAACTTTGTGATTTTGTCCTCACCCACAACTGTTTCACATTTGGGGACAATATATACCTTCAAGATAGTGGCACTGCTATGGGTACCCGCATGGCCCCACAGTATGCCAACATTTTTATGGCTGACTTAGAACAACGCTTCCTTAGCTCTCGTTCCCTAATGCCCCTACTCTACTTGCGCTACATTGATGACATCTTCATCATCTGGACCCATGAAAAAGAAACCCTTGAGGAATTCCACCACGAGTTCAACAATTTCCATCCCACCATCAACCTCAGCCTAGACCAGTCCACACAAGCAGTCCCTTCCCTAGACACTACTGTGCTAATAAGCGATGGTCACATAAACACCACCCTATACCGGAAACCTACTGACCGCTATACTTACCTACATGCCTCCAGCTTCCATCCAGAACACACCACACGATCCATTGTCTACAGCCAAGCTCTAAGATACAACCACATTTGCTCCAATCCCTCAGACAGAGACAAACACCTACAAGATCTCTATCAAGCATTCTTAAAACTACAATACCCACCTGCTGAAGTGAAAAAACAGATTGACAGAGCCAGAAGAATACCCAGAAGTCACCTACTACAGGACAGGCCCAACAAAGAAAATAACAGAACGCCACTAGCCGTCACCTTCAGCCCCCAACTAAAACCTCTCCAGCGCATCATCAGAGATTTACAACCTATCCTGAAAGATGATCCCTCACTCTCACAGATCTTGGGAGACAGACCAGTCCTTGCTTACAGACAGCCCCCCAACCTGAAGCAAATACTCACCAGCAACCACACACCATACAACAAAAACACTATCCCAGGAACCTATCCTTGCAACAAAGCCCGATGCCAACTCTGTCCACATATCTATTCAAGTGACACCATCATAGGACCTAATCACATCAGCCACACCATCAGGGGCTCGTTCACCTGCACATCTGCCAATGTGATATATGCCATCATGTGCCAGCAATGCCCCTCTGCCATGTACATTGGCCAAACTGGACAGTCTCTACGCAAAAGAATAAATGGACACAAATCTGACATCAGGAATCATCACATTTAAAAGCCAGTAGGTGAACACTTCAACCTCTCTAATTACTCAGTAACAGACTTAAAGGTGGCCATTTTGCAACAGAAAAACTTCAAAAACAGACTCCAACGAGAAGCTGCCAAACTTGAATTAATATGCAAACTAGATACCATTACCTTAGGTTTGAATATAGACCGGGAATGGCTCGGTCATTACGTTAATTGAATCTATTTCCCCCAGTTAAATACCCTTAACACCTTTGTATCAACTGTCTGTAATGGGCCATGTTGATTATCACTTCAAAAGTTTCTTTCCTACTGATAACAGTTCCTTTCAATTAATTAGCCTCTTACAGTCGATATGGTTACTTCCACCTTTTCATGTTTCTCTGAATGTATAAATATTGTCCCACTGTATGTACCATTCTATGCATCTGACGAAGTGGACTGTAGTCCACGAAAGCTTATGCTGAAATAAATTTGTTAGTCTCTAAGGTGTCACAAGTATTCCTTTCTTATATATTTTTTGCTGACACAGACTGACACGGCTACTACACTGAAATCCCTCATTTATTTGTTGTTCTATCACTGTAGTCCCCATTTCCCTATTCTTTGTCTGTATAATGTCTGTCTGGTTCTGTGATTGTTTCTGTCTGCTGTATAATTAATTTTACTGTGTGTAAACTAATTAAGGTGGTAAAATATGAGTGATTAAATAATCACGTTACAATAGGTTAGGATTGGTTAGTTAAATTTCAATAAAATAATCAGTTAAGGTATAGCTAAGCAGAACTCAAGTTTTACTATATAGTCTGCAGTCAAACAGGAAGTAAAGCGGGGGATGAGAACAGGGAATGGGTGTAAAAACATTGAAATCATGTTTTGCTAAAGGGGGGGAATGGGAACAGGGAATGGGAACAGGAACACAGGCAAGGTTTCTGCGGTGTCAAAGCTGGAAAGGGGAACACTAAGAAAAAAAATTGAAATCATTGCTTGCTAAAAGTTCACCCCAATAAACATCAAATTGTTTGCACCTTCAAACTTCAGGTATTGTTGCTCTCTGTTCATGTGAGAAGGACCAGGGAAGTAAGCGGGTACAAAAATAAGCCCTCTAACAATGTGAAAGGAGAAACTGAGGCAGGTGTACCTGTCATGATGTAGCCTGATGCAGAGAGCTGCCCCACCAGACTGCCCAATAACAGATACACTGTTAGATTTTTGTTGAAGACAGTAGGAAACTTAAATTCAATTCACTGAGAAAATAGATTTCATTAAAAGGACATATTCTGCAGGAGATCCATAATCATTATTATTTATAATACAGTAGAACCTAGAAGCCTCATTTGGGACCTAAATGTGCTTGATTCTGTACTAATACAAAGTAAAAGACTGTTCCTGCCTCAAACTGTTGACATTCAAAGTAGGTTTCTCTTAAAGCTGAATTTGATATTTACCCTATTCAGCAAAAAGCTGGAATTCAGAGATTTGGGCCATGAAACCTCCAGGTGTTTTTTCAGCTTAATCCATACTCTTCCCTTAGAATTTGGTCTCTTTTCTCTCTGCAGTAACACAAGATGCAGTGTTTACCATTTCATTTTTATTCTTCCCATAGATTGTCTCACAACTGATTGATAATTCTCGTTGTAATAAACATTCTGAAAACAAACAGATTTTGATATGAGAAAAAGGTTTTTCCACATCCCAGTAACAGTACTTTTGATTTGGTTATCCTTAGTCAGAAGCAGGTATATTTCTTGCATTTACTAGCTTGTATTCTGCTATCACATTTATTAAGGATCTTGGAGCTCAGCAGCTCGCATCCAGCTATGTCTTAGTACCGATATCTACTACCTATAAATAATTAAATACTGTAAGTGTCCAGAAAATCTCTTTGTCTGTGCAGAAGGACATATCCAAATTCTCTTTTTTATTGCTGTTGTTGCTTTTTCCCCCCACACAAAATGGGCAAAAAGAACACTGAACTACTGACCAGATGGACGTACTGTATATGTATCCCTGGGTAATCATCCACATTTCAGGGGGAATATGCACCTTTGGTTTTGTGCCTTTTTTTTTTAAACTTCTTTGTGGTTGATTTTGCCTTCTGATGCCATACTAATGTCTGTCAAGGAATCACCTTCATACAAATTAACTGCCAGTCATACTCTTATTTAACCAATGTTTTGACACTAGTTGCTGTTTTAATGTCTTATTCAGGAAAATAGTCTGCTTTTTAAGAAGCCAAGGAATATATTTTTGAATGTTCTCCTTTACTCTAGTGTAAAGCAGTCTTTTATTTTTATCATGTGTGCCATGCGATTCAATAGAAAATTGTACCAGTAAGAAGCTGTTGCACAGAAATGGGAAAAGATGGTGTTTGCATCACTATGCATTTTTGCTATAATCTAGTGAAATGGCCTTAACAATTGGGAAGTTTCATTTCCCACAAAATTTCAAAAATAACCGCTGTGACTAATTCATTGGGGGGTTATTTTTCATATTTTCGTCCACATAGAACGTGAATTCAGTGATCTGGGATAACAGGGTTGAAAGAGGTATGATAAGAGACTGTCTAGTCCATCTCTTTGAGATTTTCACAGTAACACATGAGCTGGAAATGATCCTAAACTTGTTCCACTTCCTGGCCAGCATTCTGAAATATAGGTCAGCAGAGTGCAGAAATATATTTTGGTGCCTTATGCAGGCTTGTAATATATAAATTATTTGTTTCAATTCTGATAGTGAGAGATCTGAGAAATCTTTCCACACCAACAGTGAATGCTGTTAATTTCTTCAAAATTTGAAATGCTTCTTAGTGAAAACAGAATTAGTATTTAAAAATTAACAATAATACAACAGGGAATTTATGGTCGTATGGACTTGTTAAATGTATGTTTCTAAAGTTTCTAAATGGAGAGTATTTCAAATCCCTTTCAAATCAATAGGATTTTATTTTTAAAGTTGACAGCTGGACACGATTTTTTATATATATACAAAAGGCACTGGTACTCATCCCAAAACTTTATAGATATTACAGTCTCTCTAAAATTGGATGCAAAAGTTGTGTTCAGCTGACTTAGGAAAACTTAACAAACCCATATTTGCTAGGCAATAAAAGTGTGAACATCCTATTTCCATAAACTAATTAAGGCAAAGTGTTAAATTAATTACAGCATTGTATACTTTGTATGATCAGCTGCATATTTAGTACAATGTCTTATAATGGTGATAAAGAAACAACTTTGTGACAGACATTGCTCCATTGAAATGTCACTTTTTAATTCTCTTTTCTGTGCATTTGAGCAGTTTTGATTAAATTAATGTTGACAAATCTTTAGTCCAAGTAAATTATGTTACAAATGTTCGGTGTTATAAATGTATGTGCAATTTTAAATATTACTGTACAACCATGAATATTATTAATAAACACTTTTGCTCTCTGATCTTGAATGTTTTTCTCTGTAGACAATACACTCTACTATGCTTGGTATTCATGTTTTAGTTGCTTCTCATAGAGATGAACATACCATCCCATATTGTGTCACATAATGTGGTACTGTATCTTTCTATAGGTATGGGACACACTTAAGAAATGTTAAAAATAAAGGCCAGACTCTATATCTCTCTGTAGCAAACTGAATTGACAGAGGTGCAGGAACAATTTTTATAATGGGGGTGCTGATGATGGAAACCATGTATTTGGTGTTTGTTAATACTATTTCAAGCCAGGGAGTGTGGCAGCACCCCCAGTACCTCTAGTTCCAGCACCACTGCAGATAGAAGATGGAGGTTTTGGGGCTGAGACTTTCATTTACACTGTTTTAAACCAGTAAAAGTGGAGTAAAAGTGTTTTAATGGCCTGATCCAAAGTCCATTGAAGTTACTGAAAAAACTCCAATGGACTTCAGTTGGCTTTGGATCAGGACCTCAGGAGGCAAAGAAGCAGGCCTTTTTTTCCTGATTTGCAACTCTCCTGTTATTTTTTTCTTTTCCAGTTCTGATGTGAGGTTTTCTCTGAAATTTTCTCTCTTGGCATCTCCCTTTGGCTGAACACTGCCCTCACCTGGAGTGAGCAATGAGGCATAGTTACTTTTATTTGTGTGTAACTTGTCACAGCTGGGGATAGCTGGGTATAATGTTGGCACTGCCATGCCCAAACACAAAATGAGAACATTCAGGGTGGTGGGGGGAATAAATAACAAAAGCAAAAGGGTAGTGGTACATAACAGAGTGAGCCAGAACAGGTGAAGGGAATTGTTAATAGATGTTCTGGCATCCAATTATTCAATCACCATTTAAAGGCTAATGAACAACTTTATTACAAATGGGAGGATTAAAAAAAATAACCCTCCATTTCTAAAGTAAACAAACATTCCTACTTACAGCCTTTGGCAGCTACAGACCCTTTTCTGCTGTGAGGATGAAGAAGCATAAACGGCAAATAGAAATGAACATAACACAGTTTAGTTAATACAATTACCTTGATGTCAACAGTATTACTCTTGGTTTCTCTCTGGTGTGTTAGAGAGAGCAGAATTTGGCCAAGAGAATCACCTTCAAAGGCAAATAAGTTTCATTGTTCCAGTGCAAGGCAACTTTTAGGGGATGTTATGGCCTTGGAGGGAAAGGTGGTCTCAGACAATCTGGACAAATTCCATTCAAAGCTTTGAAAACCAGGACAGCTGCCCTATCCTCACCTCTGTTCAATAGTGTTCCAGTGCAGTGAGGGTGACGTGTTGCTGAGCAGCCAGGGCGCTGCATTTTGAACAAGCTGGACCTTCCTCAGCATGTGAGGCCTAGGCTAAGTGAATTGCAACAACACAGCCTAATTATTATAAATGGGTGGATTCCAGGTCTGCATTCGACAGGATCAGACAAAAATCTTCTAGCCAGCTATAGATGGCAGTGAGTATTATTTGCCACTGCACCTATTTGGGTCTCCAAGCATAGTGTGGAATCTAAGAGGACTCCAAGGCTGTTGGCCAGTTTAAAACTGAGGGCAGATATTTCCAATGAAAGAGGAGAGTTCATCAAGATGTGTCTCCCTCCTCCCACTAGCATCACCTCAGTCTCGTCTGGATTTACCTTCAACATGCTACTCGACATCCCGGTGCTGATCTCAGAAAGGCAATCAGGAAGCTTGGAGCTGGTGCTATTGTCAGTTGACAAAAAGGAGATGCAGATCTCTGTGTCACCCACATATGCCAGTGCTTCAGCCCATAACCTCTCACTAGCTCTCCCAGGGGCTTAATGTAGACATTGAAAAGAATGGTGAGACAAATGGCCTTGTGGATCCTGCTTGAGATGAGCCTGGAAAGGGAGAAGCAGCTCCCCATGTCAACCATTTGGTCTGAGAGAAAAGACTTGAACCATTACACTGCTCTACAGCCAAAATGCTTCTGAAATAAATGTAGTCAAACTTTACTAATTCTGGGTCACTGAGAACGAAAATGATGCTTAAAATTGTTGATTGGCTCTCGTTTTCAAGACATGCTACTGGGTCAGTATATACGACCCTTGACTTGGGAATGGCGGAGGATAAGTGAGTTATAAAGGGAAGGGATCTCAATTTAAACCAGAAATGACTAAAATACATCTTTGACTGGATCTATGAATAAATCTATGACTGGGTTTGAACATTACTTGCTTTTTAGGCAAAACAATGAATGATGCAATCTGAAGCTGGTATTGCGTCATACATGATATGAATTGCATCATGTTATTCCTAGAAGTCATGGATGATGCAATCATAACGAAGCTTACATCACTCTGCTGAACAAATTGCCCTATATCAGCTCTAGAAATCATACAATGTCGTGCTCTCTTATTTGTCACTGTTTGATTTTGCAAAGGGACACATTTCTGTTTAGCCAAAGTGAGCAGAGATGCCTCGTACTTGTGTGAACAGTGCAGATAACTTCTGCTATGTTTGTGGTGAAGTGACTTTCGCATCACAAAAGCGCGGTATAACCACTATGGTTAAGAAAGCCTATCACCTTTCTTTTGGCTGCAAAATTGGAGATCAGGACAAGAGGTGGGCCCCACACATATGCTGCAACACTTGTGCAACAAATCTTCGCCAGTGGTTGAACAGGAAAAGGAAATCTATGCCTTTTGCAGTGCCAATGATTTGGAGAGAGCCAACAGATCATACCAGCAATTGTTACTTCTGCATGGTGCCTCCAGTTGGGAAAGGTGTGTCAAAGAAGAAATAAATTGGTGATGCAGTTAAGATATTTCTTAGGGCCAAGGAATCTCACAGCTTAGAAACACTGTTCCTGCTTTCTCCCTCAACCAGTGGACTTTTTTCCTAGGAAACCCCCAATGATGAACACCAGTGTAGCTATGCCCTTGTAGTCTCAGTGGTGTAGAGATACCTGTAGGCAGAACAAACTTAAATTGGTGACATGGCAGAGTTTCTAAAGAGACCTAGAGTGAAATCCTGGCCACACTGATGTCGAGGGGGGGGTTTGCCCACTGATTGCAATGGAGCCAGGATTTCTCAGTGTGTTGTCTGGCTGTCCATCATATCCAATGATGACATCAGGGCATCTTGTGTTCTCTTGTGGCTGTATACTCCCCGTGTGAGGAACAAGATCACAAATGGTGTCACATAGAAATGTGTAGACTCCCACTGAAGACTTGGCATGACGCTTGGCCCTTTTTTTAAACTGTTTTTCACATCTTTTTCTAAGTGTTTACAACCTTTACAGATAGTTGCTCTCCATTCAGGTCTATGACTGTGTCTTTGAAGTTATCAATATTTGTGCTGCATGAGCTGAAATTCTGCTTAAGAGTGTCTGAAGCATTTATTGTGACTGCCTTTCCTGCGCTTTCTGAGTTTCAGCTCATCACAGAGGACTTTTTTCAACTGTCTATCATCTCCCATTCTGATAACATGACTTGTCCATCTAAGATGAGATTTAATAATCATTGCCTCAATGCTAGCTGTTTTTGTTCATGCATGGATGTTAATGTTTGACACTTTGTATTGCCAACAGACCTTCAGGAAAGGGCAATGACAGCACGTGAAAATTTTCAAGTTTCTTGATGTATCTGTGGTAAATTGTCGATGTTTCACACCCTTGTAAAAGGGATGCTAGCACTGATGAATTGTATTTCATCAGTTTTGTTGGCAGTCTGATGTCATGCTGGTTGAGTATTTTATGACAAAGTCTTCCATAAGTCTGGCTTGCCTTTTGTATTCTGTTTGATATTTGTTTGGTAACGTTAGCATTTCCTCCAAAAACTAACTGCCTACATTGTTAGTACATATAGGCTTATGAGTTATGTTTATTGCCATTCTGGTGACTCCAATTATTCTGCGCTGGTGCAACTCCATTGGCTTGAAAGGAATTGTGCCTGCTTGATTGTTTGAAATTTGCCCATCAAGCTTTTCTTCTAATTGCTGAAAGGGATACTGTCATCCTCTTTTTGTCCCTAAATTTTAGGGATCTTAAAACAGTATTTACCATTCAACAGTACCTCCTGCTACCTTATTTGATTTAGCTGGTGTTTACCAAAATAAGGCAAAAGTAGATCAAAACTGTAGATTGAGTCTATTGGTAGTCTTCAAAATCCTGAATCATTTGCCTGAATGTTTCCTTTTGTGGGAAATGGCTGGAAAGTTCCTTCTTCCTGATGCTCTGTTGTAGCTTCTTTGTTCTTCTTAGATGTTTTATTGCCATTACTGTTTTGTTTTTGAGATGAGATAAAGAGGCTGATCTGAGATGAGTGTTGCACAAGAGAATATGTATAAGAGTGCATAAGGATAACGGTGAGTGGGTGCAAGGGTGAGAGTTATAGGAAATTGTTTTTGTTCTGAGAAGTTAACACCCTTCCCTTTCCCTGGTTTCACTGAAGATAGCAGGAAACATTCCTCCTTCCAGGAGATGGCTGGATTAAAATATCAGCTGCTGCCTGTCACCTTTAATTGGCTTTAACCCTGCATGGGATAGGGTTGGTAACATTTTCAGATCATGAATATACAGTCAACTAATATGTATGGAGTAGGGTTGTATTTGCTTTTGTCTTTGGGCAGGAGACTCACGATATCTTTAAAGTTAGAGTTTTAGCTTTCTTTTCTGAGATATCCCTTTAGTTCCATCAGGCTTAATAGGAGTTGAAATTCTGTTTCAAATTAGTCCAAGCACTCCTATTTTCTATAAAAGTCCTTCAGTTCTCAAAATAGTCTTTTTTTTAAACTTAAATGATTCTTGAAGAAAGTCTTTCAGCTTAAATGATCATCAAAGAAGTTACTATCTTTTCTTATCCACTCTTTGGAGGGCTTATTTTTATCTTCCTGAGTTTGGTAAGGAATAGCTTAAGCATTGCCAGATAGCTGATTAATTTCTCAATTAATATAAATATTTTATACTTACATTAATAACCAGGTATAGCATCAAATTACCATGCTATATTTGTACATAAAACATCTTACCATTTATATACAATATTATCAGGTAACCATTATATGAAGACTTACAAAATATTGGTCAACATACATTTCAAAAGAAGCGTATTCCATAAGATGTAAATTTTTAATGGTGAGAGTAATTTAACCATAGAAACAATTTACCAAGGGTAGTGGTGGCGTCTCCATCACTGATCATTTTAAAATCAAGATGGGATGTTTTTCCTAAAAGATATGTTCTAGGAATTATTTTGGGGAAGTTCTATGGCCTTCTGGCCTTAGAATCTTAAGCATTTGAGGAGAGACTAAAGTCTTCACCTTTAAGTGGCAACAGGAATTAGAAGTAACCAATGTCTGATAATAGTAGTTCTCAACTAGGTGTCCAGGGGCCCCCGGGAGGCCACGAAGCAGATTTCACAGGGTCCCCAAGCATAGACGCCGACTCTGTGAGTGCTCCGGGGCTGGAGCACCCACGGAGAAAAATTGGTGGGTGCTGAGCACCCACCGGCAGCTCCACGCCAGCCCCCACCCCCCACCGCGTGCCCACAACTCACCTTCCGGGTTCCGGGTTCCTGCGCCACCAGAGGCGCCTCCTGCAGAAGGCGCTTTTTTTAGCGCTGCCTGTCCGCCTCTCAGCCGTTCGGCAAGGGGGTGCACGGGGGAAGCGCAGCGCCTCTGGCGGCGCTTTTTTTAGCGCTGCCTGCCCGCCTCTCAGCTGTTCGGCAAGGGGTGAGGCGCGGGGGAAGCTGAACTTTTGCAGTTAGGTCGTTTTGTATTTGACAGCATTGAACAGTTCTTATGGTATTTATTCAGGAATATGCAGGTTAGTAAATTAGTTGGTATTGATGCATAATGTATAACTGTTAGTTAGTTCTTAAAGTCTGTGGGTGGAATTTCAAAAGCTCCCATTGACTTTAATGGAAAATGTTAGCATCTCGATTGTTTTTGATAATTGTATGCTACATGTTTAATATCAGATATATAGTGCTATTAATGTACTTCCAGTCTACATTTGGACCTCAACTTGGCCAGCAGATTTATTTGCTCCTTCCCTTGCAATAGGATAACAGGACCCTAGGCTTCCACCTCAAACTACTCCTCTCACAGTAATTATGAGGGCTTTGTCTCACATTCTGTCCCTGCTCATTTAACCACCCAGCTCCCAAGCACACACTGATAATATTTTTTTTATAATCACTCACTGTTGATTGTTCCCTGGTCAAGATCTCATGTTTAAAAAGTGAAATTTGGTGTTAAGGGAAATTATTGCTTAATATTGTTAAAAAATGTATTTGTAACAACTCGGAAAATGGGTGCATTTAAAAAATTATGCATATTTGACTACGTTCAGTATAAAATGTCGGAATTCATCATATTAGAAGAATACAGGCTTGAAAAGTATCCAAGAGATTAGTGTGCAAATGACAGATTTATGACATTGAGGAAACAATTAGGATACCCCATTTACCAGAAATATTATACTACTTTTTATTGCTTTGTATTAGCAAGTATTAATTTAAAAATTCTTTGTTAATGCACATAACACATGCTGCTATTTTTCCATAGGAATCTGGAAGTAGAGCTCAAATATCTATTAGTTTCCATTATCAGCCATTCACTCCTACCCAGTGGCAGTCAATATACCCACACAGTGTTTCCTTCACATTTTCCATTAACTGGTGTTTAGAAATCCTACACCGTCTCTCAGAATGACAGTCACTGAATCTTTCTCAATCATATTAAGGTAGAGTCTCTGTAATAGGCAGGAAGTCGCATAACATCCTGTGTGTGATTCCTTTCTTGTGTAATGCATTTTAAGACACCCAAGTTGCAATGTATGAAGCTGTTTGCCCATCTTACTTCTTTCCTTAAAGCAGGATTAACTTTTCCCTTATCACATCCACTGCATGACATTTTCATGATTGTTACTTATTCTAATCTGATATTTAGGGCCCAATCCAAAACCCACTGAAATCAATGGAAAGGCTCTTAAAGCATAGTTCTTCCTTATCAGGTGCTGTGTAAGAATGTGACTTTTTTACTCAACACACTTGTGTGTACTCAGTCATATCTGCTTACCTTGATGATTGAACTGCTCGGTAACTGTTTTTTGTTCTTTTTGGCATGGCAAAGCCAACATTGCTGTGCGAGAGTGACCTGGATTCTATACCTTCTTATGTATAATCAAGGGACTTAACCTTAAATTGGAATTAAGTACATCTGTGCAAAGCAGTTGTCAGTAATGAGATTGCCCAGATGTAACCGGGAAGCATTATTTCTTCTTCGGAACCTTCTGTTATTGGTGATGACGCATGAGAAGGAAAGAACCTAGCTTGACTTACAGATTCCAGGTTGCGTGCAAGGCTGGGGATTAAGAAAGAAACTTTTTACTTGTGAACTGATAGGGAAATCATTGCAAGACAATGCACCTGGAACCACATAATGCCATCTTTATAGAGTAAAAGAGTACTTTAAGGCCTACGTGCTCATCATTTCTGAATATATAGTGGCAAATTTTCATTTCATTTCTACTGTTTTATTGCAGATGTACACTTTTAAAAAGAGAGAGAGAGAGAGAGAGAGAAAGAGAGAGAGAGATCGGCAGCCAGGCACCGGATTCCAGATTTACATACCCATGCTACTTTCAAAGTGACCAGTGAGCTTACCCATTACACATGACTCTTTCTGCACTGCAGAAACATAAGTGGAGGGAAAATTGAGTTATCAGTTATAATTGCACATTTTAATTTTCATGGTCAGGCAAATAGAAGCTAATGACATCATTAACTTAGTCACATTTAATAATACAGAATAGTGAGCCAAATTTTGAAGTCAATGGAGTATTCTAAAATTATACCCATGCAACTTAGAGCAGAATTTCCATGAATGTATGTGTAAATAAATCAGGAAATCCTCTGTTCTTCCTTTAGATTTGCTATGATGATGGTTCTAGGAGTGTGAATTAAGAAAAAGACTCTTAGAAGGATTAGAAGGTACAAATGAAGGAGGACAAATTGATACATAAGATAGTTGCTCCCTTTTAGGTCACATAGAAGAACAAGTTTTAGAGAAATATATACTAATCAGATCTATAAGTGTTACTCAGGCCCCGCATATAATTCCTTAACATTTACTGCTGCAATAGTAAGTTATGAGAGTCACTAAATTCCCATATTGTAGACGTGGCTTGAGGCTTTGTTACTCATGATGACGGAAACTGTTGGAAGCTGGTACTGCACACCTATGGGTTGGCAAGTGCACTGTGACTAGTATTCATCATGGCCATGAGAAATAATGTTTCATGGGGACCATGAACAACTTTTAACTATGTGAGGTTAGCCCTTACAGTAGCCTCTACTCTGTGTCACTTTCTCCCTCAGCTTAGGTCTTCAACAGGTACTGAAAAAGTAGAACTTCAAAGTGGCCGGAAGTAGAAAAAATGGCTGTAATGCATATCACTTGCCACAGCACAGAATTTCACTTAAATTGCTGCATCCTGACCAGGTTCTGCCTTTCTCCCTGGCACAGCCTCTTTCCTACCAACTCATCAGCACTCACTCCAGTGCTATGAATGTAAGGGGATTGTTATCCCCTTACTAACATTCAGAGCTCCCAGTACCAAAAGGGGAAGGGTCGATGGGACTGACAGTCCCCAAGGGCAATGGGGAGAGGCCAATGCTCCAGGTCAGCCTGATTGACAGGGCGGGCAGGCGAATCAGGGAGTCAGGAGGTCAGGGTGAATCCCGTCCTCTGTGTGAGCTGAAGTTGCCTGAGTCAGAGTGAGTGGGGCTGAGCTAAGGAGAGGCCAGAGGTGAGCTGGGCCAGATCTGGAGGGGCCAGAAAAGCAGCCCAGAGACACAGACCTGCCCTGGGAGCAGAGCTGCAGCCCAGAGACAGACCTGCCCTGGGGGGAGAAGCTGCAGCCCAGAGACAGACCTGCCCATTTGGGGAGAAGCTGCAGCAGCCAGAGGGGCCAGGGCAGCAGCCCGGGCAGCTGGAGGCAGAGCAGCAGCAGCAGCCGTGCTGAGGCAGAGGAGCTGGAGCTGAGGCAGAGCGGTGGAGCTGGGGCTGGAGCAGTCCGGAGCCGGGTGTGGTGAGCAGCTGGGGAGAGCGAGGGGAACCCTGGGCAGTGGGCCCAGCGCAGGGAGACGCCTCAGCCAAGGGGCCCTGCAGGCCAGACTTGCAGGGGGATCGTAACCCCGACGGGGCGGGGGCAACGCTGGGAAGAAGGGTCCTGCCACCCAGAGCCTGCGAGCGTGTGGCCACCGCCAGAGCAAGTGTCCAAGCCACAGCGTCCCTGCAGCACAGCCAAGGCCTGAGAAGGAGCCTGGGACTTGCAAAGGAACAGACTGAACTGCCCTGACATTGCAGAGACACTGTTGGGATGTTCCCTGCCACAGAGCGGGGCGATGTGTTTTCATTAGTCTTTCCCATTTTTCCTTATTCCTGTTACAAATTAATTGTTAATTAAATAATTTGCCTTTGCTTTGAATTGTATGCAGTGATCAGTGGGTCAGGGAAGCATCCTGTTTAGAGAGTACACCCCGGAGTGGGGACACCCTAGCCCCTGACCTAGGTGACCACAGCAAGGTTGGGGGTTGAGCCCCCCAGGAATCCTGGGCCCAGCCTTGTTGGGGTTACGAGGACTCTGCCAGACAGGAGAGTGCAAGGGGAGTCCGCGAGGGCAGGGAGGCCTCTGGGTAAAGGAGGTGGGAGCGAGGACTCAGATCCTTCCGCTAGCCCATTTCACCGGGGTAGTGCAGAGACGAGGAAAGTTCCCCACAATAGCGGGACTATTCCCCCGCTTACATAATTGGCGTCACGAACAGGATCCTATCCACAGGGTCCACCCCATTGGTTTACTGGTTGCATTCTGGTAGCACTGTCCAGGCCTGGTCAAGAAACCTACCATGGCTCGAATTGAAGAACTAAAGGCCCAGGTTGCTGAACTTCAGCGCAGATTGTCAGACCAAGCTGAGGGATTACAACAAGCTAGAACAGAACAGAGAGAAGCCTTATCACTGGCTAAGGCTGTAATAGACCAACAGGCAGCAGAAGCTAAGAAACCCCCTACTATTTATGTCCCACGGGAGCAGAAGGTCACAGAGTTTGGTGGCTTCCCGACCAGAGCAGGAGACATTACAGTAGAGGAGTGGGTCAAGTCTGTGAAGACGGCTCTGCGTGTGCTAAGAGTACCTGAGGAAGACCATGTGGACTTCATAGAGGAACACCTCAAGGGCCAGGCGAAGGCCACTGTAAAGTTCATGGCAATGGCAGACAAGAAAGATGTGAAAAAGGTGTTTGAACTCCTCCTGGAAGTGTACGCAGACAAGGTACCTATTGGAACTCGACTAAAGGAGTTCTTTGAGAGAAAGCAGGAGCCCGGTGAAACTATCCGGGCATACGCATATGACCTTCAGGAGAGAATGAGCAAAGTGGAGCGGCGAGACTCTCAACGAGTTCCAGACCCAGATATGTTTCTAAAAGAGCAGTTGGTGTTGGGGCTCTGGGACGACTCCCTCCGACGTGAAATGAAAAGGAGGTTTAAGGAAGAGCCCAGTAAAAAGTTCCATGAACTCATGCAGGCTGCCATTATGTGGTCAGAAGAAGAGGAAGTTCCTGGGGCAGAGAGGGCCAAGCCTAAACCCCATACACAAAGTGGGGGCCTAGTGAATGCAGCTGCTGGGGAAAAGGCCCTGCCCCAAACACAGCTAACATTGGAAAGCCTAAGTGAAGCTGTCCAAAAACTGGCTGTCCAACAGGGGGAGATGCTGAAAGTGATGACTGAGGTGATGAAAGGAAATACCTCCACTAATGTGCCAAAATATCCAAGAGCTCCAGGATCCCGAAGATCTCCACTGAAGGATGAGCTAGGGAGGTACATTTGTTACACCTGTGAAAGGCCAGGACATACTAGCCGAGATTGTACACTGAGAAGGAGACCAGAGTCCCAGGCACTCGAAATCGGTGGGGCACCAGGAGCGAGTGGTCCATCTACGGTAGAAGGCCAAGCAGTGGCAGAAGGATTCCTAGGCCTCTCCTTCGTGGAAAATCACTCTGCATACAGTGATGGGAGGAACATGGGCAGGACCAGCATATCTAGCGACTTCTGTAAGCGAGCATTTGGAGACTGTCTAACTGCTGAAGTATGTATAGCAGGGGTAAAAACCAGATGTTTGTTAGATACTGGCTCAGAAGTCACCACCATTACTGAATCACATTTTCAAAAATACTTGAAAGACAAGGAGCTGACCATGCACAACACACAGTTTGTACATCTAACAGCAGTTAATGGACTGGCAATCCCAGTGGTGGGATGCCTCGAAGCAGACATCGACTACATGGGCCAGACACTGCCAGGGAAATGCATCTTCATCCTGAAAGACAAGGCCTCTGAAGGGAGCCATATAGGAGAAGGAGTCCCAGGGATTCTGGGGATGAACATCATTAGTGAGCTGAAAGAGCTACAGTTGCCAGTAAAAGGAACCAGGAGGATGAACCGTCATGGGCACTCTAAGAGGAATGCTGTGCTGAGTGGAGTACTGGCTCGAGCGGAGAGGCAGAGTCATTCCCTGGGCCCCACAAGGTGGATTGGAAATGTTAAAGTTGGCAGAAACCGGAAGACCATTATTTCTCCTTGGAAAGAGAAGATCCTTCATGAACGCTGCTGGATGCCAGGAAATACCAATGAATATCGAGTGCTGGTAGAGCCTACATCTGGGTCAAGCCTACCTAAGGGACTTCAGTCAGCCAATGTATTGACTAGTGCCATCAAAGGAAGAGTACCAGTGAGTCTTTTAAACCCAAGCGTGAAGGCTATGGAGTTGCAGCCTGAGGAGGCGATCCCTCAGGTGAAGGTAACATTTGGGGAGAAGGGAGAACAAGTTACCTTTCCTCAAGAAAGATGTGGTGGGAGACTGCCAGTTCCAGTTCAAGCGGTATGCCAAGGGCTGATTCCTGCACAGGTGGCTAACTTAAGGGTGTTGCCAGAGAAGCATCAAGTAGCCTTTTCTAAGGATGAGGTGACCAATTTTGATGACTGGGTCAAAGGTGTCCATTACAGGCCAAAGACAACCAGCAAAGTTGCTCTCAGTACAGCTAAAGACACAGCCCAAAGTAGGAAAAGGACTTATGATCGCAAGTCCAGTGGGGCTCTCATCAGGCCTGGTGACCGTGTACTAGTTCGTAACCATGGACAACAGGGGCGTAATAAAATACAGGACAAGTGGGAGTCAAATCCCCACATTGTAGTTGCTCACAACAATCCCGAGCTACCAGTTTATACCATCCGGCCTGAGCGAGGAGGTCCTGAGAGACTAGTACATAGGGATCAACTAAAACATTGCACTCTTAGTCCAGTCAGGGACCATAGGAGGCGTACATCAGCACACCCTGAGGAGACGGAAACCAATTGGGGGATGGTTCTAGTCCCACAAACTGAGTACAGAGGGGAACAGAGTGGGGCAAACACAAACCCTAACAAGAATGGCCAGATCCCTCAAGCTGACCCAGTATTACCCGAGGACAGGGAAATAGAAAATATGGGTAATGAACCACCAGTTTTAAGAAGGTCCCAGAGGGCTAATAAGGATGTACTGCCTGTTAACTTTAGAGATGATTATGTTATTGGTTCTATGTAGTGTTTTAATGAATATTGTTATGTATAGTATGAAGAAATAGATGTGAAATGTTTAATATGTTAAATGTTCTTTTGATGTTCATGGGTTTGATATGATATGATGTGGGTATATGTTGTTAATAATGGGTCCGGAGGTATTAGTGTAAACCTTGTGGTTGTGGCAGAATTTTAGCAAGGGGGAATGTAAGGGGACTGTTATCCCCTTACTAACATTCAGAGCTCCCAGTACCAAAAGGGGAAGGGTCGATGGGACTGACAGTCCCCAGGGGCAATGGGGAGAGGCCAATGCTCCAGGTCAGCCTGATTGACAGGGCGGGCAGGCGAATCAGGGAGTCAGGAGGTCAGGGTGAATCCCGTCCTCCGTGTGAGCTGAAGTTGCCTGAGTCAAAGTGAGTGGGGCCGAGCTAAGGAGAGGCCAGAGGTGAGCTGGGCCAGATCTGGAGGGGCCAGAAAAGCAGCCCAGAGACACAGACCTGCCCTGGGAGCAGAGCTGCAGCCCAGAGACAGACCTGCCCTGGGGGGAGAAGCTGCAGCCCAGAGACAGACCTGCCCTGGGGGGAGAAGCTGCAGCCCAGAGACAGACCTGCCCATTTGGGGAGAAGCTGCAGCAGCCAGAGGGGCCAGGGCAGCAGCCCGGGCAGCTGGAGGCAGAGCAGCAGCAGCAGCCGTGCTGAGGCAGAGGAGCTGGAGCTGAGGCAGAGCGGTGGAGCTGGGGCTGGAGCAGTCCGGAGCCGGGTGTGGTGAGCAGCTGGGGAGAGCGAGGGGAACCCTGGGCAGTGGGCCCAGCGCAGGGAGACGCCTCAGCCAAGGGGCCCTGCAGGCCAGACTTGCAGGGGGATCGTAACCCCGACGGGGCGGGGGCAACGCTGGGAAGAAGGGTCCTGCCACCCAGAGCCTGCGAGCGTGTGGCCACCGCCAGAGCAAGTGTCCAAGCCACAGCGTCCCTGCAGCACAGCCAAGGCCTGAGAAGGAGCCTGGGACTTGCAAAGGAACAGACTGAACTGCCCTGACATTGCAGAGACGCTGTTGGGATGTTCCCTGCCACAGAGCGGGGCGATGTGTTTTCATTAGTCTTTCCCATTTTTCCTTATTCCTGTTACAAATTAATTGTTAATTAAATAATTTGCCTTTGCTTTGAATTGTATGCAGTGATCAGTGGGTCAGGGAAGCATCCTGTTTAGAGAGTACACCCCGGAGTGGGGACACCCTAGCCCCTGACCTAGGTGACCACAGCAAGGTTGGGGGTTGAGCCCCCCAGGAATCCTGGGCCCAGCCTTGTTGGGGTTACGAGGACTCTGCCAGACAGGAGAGTGCAAGGGGAGTCCGCGAGGGCAGGGAGGCCTCTGGGTAAAGGAGGTGGGAGCGAGGACTCAGATCCTTCCGCTAGCCCATTTCACCGGGGTAGTGCAGAGACGAGGAAAGTTCCCCACAATAGCGGGACTATTCCCCCGCTTACACTATGATAGTGTCTGACTCGCCTTTTTGAGCACTGTGCACATTTCTCAGTGTTACATGGAAATTTCATTCAGGTCTAATGTTTTATCTCACTGCACCTCCTTCATTGGTGCTCAGCAATCTTCATGAACAGGCCCGTAGGTATATGACATAACCACAGCAACCAAGATAAAATCCTGGAGATGTCTCATTCTTTACAAATGTTAATGTATGCTCATCAAATGTGGTGGTCTGGATGCACTAGCAAAATTAGAGTCAGATAAGAGAGCTGTTATTTAGGAACCCTTGAGAAGCATATAAAAAACGCTATAAAGCTGTAAAGGCTATCTGGAAGATATAAATGATTTCTATCTGTCTACATAATGTCAAATTTTGTTTAACATTCTTTGTTATGTACATTATAAATAGAAAACTCAAGTGAGCACAAGCTCATGCCATTATAAAGGATGGAAATTCACCAAGTATGAATTTGGCCCAGTGTGTTTCCTTAGCCTTAGGAAAATCACCTTATCTTTTATACCTAAACTTCCTCATTTATAAAATGAAAATGATGCCCATCTATGTTATGGGGATGTTATAAGACCTAATGTATTAACATATGTAAGACACTTGGAGAGTCAAGCATAGAAAAGGCAATAAAAAGTTCAAAATTATTTATTTAACGCACATATGTCTTTGCTAAAAGGAGTGTGTGTTTAAACTCAGTGAATAAGCAACTAAAATACACACTGATGTTCTTTTGAAAATTATTATAAAGCTAATACAGTATAGGTTTTTGTTTTCTTTTGCTTGCTTTTTTGTGATATGGTAGAAAATTAACACGCATAAGAATATATCAGAATTCAGTTGTAGAATCTTGGAAAACAAAGTAAGTTTTTCTTGTCAAAAATGTGTATGTGGATTACAGGTAATGCTGGGCAACATGACTTGTGCACCAAAATTTGAAAATTTTGATTTGACCTGTGGTGAAAAATGTTAAATGGTCCTTTGGTACTTTTGGTAAAATATTTTTTTTTCTGTAAAAATAATCCTAAAGTAGAGCCAAAGACCTCACTTGTTACTATTCTTCTCTTACTTTTGACCTGGCACTGTAAATGTGCTGAAATGAACAATCTAAAAGCTTTGGACAAAACTTTTGGGATAATCACAAAAGTCAAAGGTTAACCCTTGACATTTTACTTACACTAAAAATTGAGAAACTTGTAGTCTGTATTGTTTAGAGTTCAGATGGCTGAGAAAGTGAGATTAAGAACAAAGTGCTTTGCTTTTTGTAGAGGTTCCATTAAGGTTCAGGATAAACAGAACTCAGTGAGTTAAAATGAAATGAGAAACAACATGTGGCTTGAAATGTTGTAATGTTCCATGGCTGAGTACACAGAAACAACAAGGAGTCTTTGTGGCACCTTAGAGACTAACAAATTTATTTAGGCATAAGCTTTCATGGGCTATAACTCACTTCATCAGATGCATGGAGTGAAAAATACAGTAAGCAGGTATAAATATACAGCACATGAAAAGATGGGAGTTGCCTTACCAAGTGGTGGGGTCAGTGCTAACGAGGCCAATTCAATTAGGATGGATCTGGACCATTCCCAACAGTTGACAAGAAGGTGTGATTATCAACACAGGGAAAATTATTTTTTGTAGTGACCCAGCCATTCCCAGTCTTTATTCAGGCCTAATTTGATGGTGTCAAGTTTGCAAATTAATTCCAGTTATGCAGTTTCTCGTTGTTGTCTTTTTTTTAAAGTTTGTTTGTTGAAGCATGGCCACTTTTAAATCTGTTATTGAGTGTCCAGGGAGATTGAAGTGCTCTCCAACTGGTTTTTGAATGTTAAAATTCTTGATATCTGATTTGTGTCCATTTATTCTTTTGCGTAGAGACTGTCCGGTTTGTCCAATGTACATGGCAGAGGGGCATTGCTGGTACATGATGGCATATATCACATTGGTAGATGTGCAGGTGAATGAGCCCTTGATGGATGATGGAGTTAGGTCCTATGATGGTGTTCCTTGAATAGATATGCAGACAGAGATGGCAATGGGGTTTGTTGCAGGGATTGGCTCCTGGGTTAGTGTTTCTGTTGTGTGGTGTGTAGTCCCTGCAACAAAACCCATTGTCAACTCTGTCCGCACATCAGCCACGCTATCAAGGACTCGTTCACCTGCACATCTACTAATGTGATATATTCCATCATGTGCCAGCAATGCCCCTCTGCCATGTATATTGGCCAAACCGGACAGTCTCTACACAAAAGAATAATCTGAGTACACAGAGTGGTTGCTTAGGAACATGGAATTTAACATACTGCCTCAGACCACACTGCTCCATCACGTTGAGTATCCTAATTCTGGCAGTCTCCAATTACTAATGGGTTAAGGGAGATAAAAATTTCCATAAATGGCTTAGCCTACTGTGTAGCAATGTATATGGTGGGAAAAATCCTTCCTCCACCTCACAGGTGATTAGCTCATGTCCTGAAAGACAATGTTTCATTGTGTTTCATGCAGCCATGAGCAGAAATTGGCCATCTCTACTGTGTCTGAAATTCTGGGGTGGAACTTGGGCCTGATGAGTCCAATAGATGAGCAACAACTGGTATAAATCAATAACTGTGCATACACAGACATCACACATGCAGCACTGAATGGACTTGGAGCTCTAAACACATAGCTGCATATTAAGCTACAAACTCAGCTAGTCAAAGAACCCCTTTTATACATAGGCAAATCTCTTATATTTACTTGGAAGGCATGCTAGACAGATATAACAGAAAAGTTATCAGGTAAAAAGTATACAGGACCAGATCCACAGGTGGTGCAAATCTGTACTGCTACATTGACTTCAGTGGAGCTAGGTTTACTTAAACCTATCTGAACATCTGGCTGTGCATGCACAAGCCGTGTATGTGCGGTTTCACCCAGACCAGCAAAAGGTTCTGTCACCACCTGCCCTGTAAACCTGAGTCCTTCTGTGCTGTGCTACTTTGGCTCAAAGTCCTGACACCAGCAGCCTGCTCATAACACAACTTTGTCATCCTGGCTCCCACCAACCTAGTTACTCCTTGCGGGGTGACACCAACAGCCCTTTTTCTCCCCAAAACCATTTCCCCTGAAGTGTCCAGTCCTTCTCCCTGAATACTCACATAAATTATCAAGGTTGTTGCCTCCAAAAAGACAGAACATACACCTGCCTGTTATTTTGGTCAGTTTAATACACTGAACAGAAATGTTTTTGTAATATAACAAAAATAAGTTTATTAACAAAGAACAGTTATTTACATGATTACAAGTAAGAATGAAAGAGATAGGAAAGGTTACAAATAAAACAAAATACACTTCCTGGTGATTAAAATTTAAACTTAATTCTAGCAAGTTGCAATCTTTGCCTAAGCAGTTTCCTTATTTCCATCAATTTATCAGCATCCCTAGTCCTCCAGACCAGGCTGTCCAACTTTCATAGGGTCGAAGAGTATCTTTTTGTCTCTGCTTTTTGTCTCTGCTTTTATCTTCTCCAAGTTTTTTAACTCAGTTTCAAGAGGCAGGAGAGCTTTTTGGGGGTGCAGTCTCCATCAAGATTGTTCAGTGATCATCTTCCCTCACTTGCTCGCCTGAAGGCTTTGTTTACCTTGCATGTAAATGTGTTTTTCATTGTCTTTGGTCACACATTGCTTTATTTACATTGGAGACAACGTCAAGCCTGGGAAACAATGTTCCTTTGTATAGGACAGACTGCACTTAGGTACTGTCTGCCAAACACATTTTAGATATTTACTTCATCACACATCTATAATTCTTTATACACCACCTGTTCATACGTCACACAATCATATTAATGAGCAGTGTGTTACCAGTTTGCATATGATACTTTACATGACACTTTTAAAATACAGATTATGACAACAGTGAGTTGGGGCAATGAGTGTATGAAGCCTGATGAGAGTTTTGGTCTGGTGTGTCCTTTGACAATTAGCATTAAGGAACTCACTGGGTGTGCAGATTAGTAATAAATAGAATGGGATTTTTTTTAAACATACATTATTTACACACACAGTACATCTGCATAGAGGGCACCTACTGTGTTGCTGAATGAAATCATAGAATCATAGAATCTCAGGGTTGGAAGGGACCTCAGGAGGTCATCTAGTCCAACCCGCTGCTCAAAGCAGGACCAACCCCAACTAAGTCATCCCAGCCAGGGCTTTGTCAAGCCTGACCTTAAAAACCTCTAAGGAAGGAGATTCCACCACCTCCCTAGGTAACCCATTCCAGTGCTTCACCACCCTACTAGTGAAAAAGTTTTTCCTAATATCCAACCTAAACCTCCCTCTCTGCAACTTGAGACCATTACTCCTTGTTCTGTCATCTTCTACCACTGAGAACAGTCTAGATCCATCCTCTTTGGAACCCCCTTTCAGGTAGTTGAAAGCAGCTATCAAATCCCCCCTCATTCTTCTCTTCTGCAGGCTAAACAATCCCAGTTCCCTCAGCCTCTCCTCATAAGTCATGTGCTCCAGCCCCCTAATCATTTTTGTTGCCCTCCGCTGGACTCTATCCAATTTATCCACATCCTTCTTGTAGTGTGGGGCCCAAAACTGGACACAGTACTCCAAATGAGGCCTCACCAGTGCCGAATAGAGGGGAATGATCACATCCCTTGATCTGCTGGAAATGCCCCTACTTATACAACCCAAAATGCCATTAGCCTTCTTGGCAACAAGGGCACACTGTTGACTCATATTCACCTTTTCATCCACTGTAATAGACATTTCCTAACATTCCACTGATTTCAACAGCATTTGAATAGGTAATGGCACCACAGCAGAAGCAATGGCCAATGAACTAATAAGGAGGGTTGAAAGCGTTAGGGGAAAGAGCATCTAATCAGATGTCAGAAATATTACAGAGAGAGGGAATGCAAACATATAAACAGCCTATAAAAGGATTAATGTAGCATGTGACATTTAAACAATAGTATTCAATGTAAAGCCTAAGAAAGCTTTTTAAAATGCACAGCAAAACAAACAGGCAAAAGGGGCCATTGGGGAATGCGAAGAAAAAAGCAACAGATGAGTTAGATTATTCCATGGGCCAAAATAATTTATTTGTCTTGCTGTTGATAAAAGAAGCAGAAAGTAATGGCCCGGCGACAGATACATTTTCCTGGGGGAAAGCAAACTGTAAACGGCATTGTTGTTACGCAGGAGCAGATAAGGCAATCAGAAATGTTACAAGTTTCAAAATGCTAGGCCCAAATGAATTTGATCCCAGAATTCTGAAGAATATAGCAAGGGAGATAGATAAAACTTCAAAGAAGTTTTGGATGATTCATGGACAGTGGTTTGGTGGAGATGCTCAATTTAATCTTTAACACTATGGGTTGGGAAACTGCAAAACACAAGACACCAAAGAAAGCAAATAACAGTTTAAAGGTCAATGCTGTTAATTATTTCACTTCTGATCATCTGGGTAGAAACATCTGGCTAATTTATTTATTCTCAAAATCCCAAAGCACTTCTCCAAATGTCATAATCACAGATTATATCTGATCCAGACGGGAAAGTCTCCATTTTAACCCTTGACAACTTCTGCAATGAACTTACATGTTTTCAATACAAAATTCCTCACCACATCAAAATTAAAAATTTAGGGGCAGCGTGAAATTTATTGACTGTAATAGGAAATTAAATAGCTGCACTGAGTATATGACATTTTCATACATAATTCAATAAATTACTAATATACACATGTATCTAAACCTACTGCAAAATTCCCAGTCATCTCTACTAGAATGCCTCAGAATCCTGGACCCCAGCCATGAAATTTAGGTCAAGCTTACCACAGAGTACATGGATCTTTGCTTATAGATGCTGAGTTCCTTTCTGAAAAACTGATTATTAGAAGGAAACCCCAGCTTTGAGGAATCGTAGAACATCCCATGATTTCATGGAATCACAGTAAAACATAAATCCTGTCTGTAGAAAAATCAGTATAGCTGGAGAAGAAATCAGCACCTGCACTTCTATGGTGACAAGTATTAACCATTTTAGGGAGTGCACAGAAATAATCATCTCTATTGGAGTGTATCCTACAGAGAGTGGATTGTGTAAAATCAGTAGTTCTGGATAATATTTCTGGGTCTGCCACTATTTTGCCTCTGACAGGTTTCAGAGTCGTAGCTGTCTGTATCAGCAAAAACAATGAGGAGTCCTTAGAGACTAACACATTTATTTGGGCATAAGCTTTCGTGGGAAAAACCCACTTCATGCAGCTGATGAAGTGGGTTTTAGCCCATGAAAACTTATGCCCAAATAAATGTCTTAGTCTCTAAGGTGCCACAAGGACTCCTCATTATTTTGCCTCTGTAATCTTGGGTAAGTCACCTAACCTCTCTGTTTCAGTTTTCCCATTTGTAAACTGGGGACAATAGCGATGTAACTCACAGGAATGTATCAGACTGAATCAGAATCTAAATATTAGACACATTATGTAGCATAGTTTCTATTCTTACAGTACCCTTCGTGCACTTTTAACCAAAGCATTCTGTCTTTTTGATTACTCTTTAGAAAGATTTACTGAAAGTGAAACTCAGGTATTTAAAGCCTGAACTTTATTTTTTAATAACAGCTGCCAGTCAATCAGAGTATACTACCCAATTACTTAGTGCCCAGATCATTGCATTAACCACATACAATCATGCAAGCATTTTTAAAAATAGAATTCAAAGTACTATTAAATAAATTTTAAACAGTTTTTTTAGGCAAACCTTATCTTTCCTACATTGAATTGTATAGACAGTCTTCTTGCTGTCTGTATGTACGGTACACATATAGACTAAAATTATCACTGGAACTTCTGCATCATAGGGTGACCAGACAGCAAGTGTGAAAAATCAGGATGGGGTGGGGGATAATAGGCACCTATATAAGACAAAGCCCCCCAAAATCGGGACTGTCCCTATAAAATCAGGACATCTGGTCACGCTACTCCATCACACTATATAATCATCAGTCAAACGTATTACACTCCTTTATTTCAGAACACACACCCATGTGTATTCATTCTTCTCCAATATTCTCCAGATTCCATATCTAATTTATTGCATAGCTTAAAATACCTGAGTTCTTTGACTGTCATTTCTAACTTACATTTACTTTTCCTCCTCTACATTCTCTATCACTGGCAATTTTTAAATCAAGACTGGATGTTTTCTAAAATAAATGCTCTAGTTCAAAAAGAATTAATTCAGGGAAGTCCCATGGCCTGTTTTATGCGGGAGATCACACTACATGCTCACAGTGTCCTTTCTGTCCTTACAGTCTATGAATCTATGAGAATCTGTACTGAGCTGGGTGTACAATATTTTCCCCTAAAATCATTATATATGCTATTGTGCCTGTAACAGAAATTGGCTAATATCAGACTGCAATGGACACTTCAGATATGGGTATAGGGATTTCCATATTTTATTATTGTAATAATAAGTATATTTGCACAAACGTTTGGGCCATATTCTGCACTTGATCCACATATGCATATTCCACTGAAGTCAGTGCTAGATTCCTGTAAAGACTGAGGCCAATATAGCCACTAATTTGTTACGTATACTTTGTACCATATTTTCCATGGAGGAGCATCCTGCCTGACTATGTATTACCCAGGAATTGCTTGGGCTAGGTGATTGTTATGGATATGGCTTTCAACAGGTTTATGCTCCGCTTCCAACACCAGCCGAAGTTCTTTCCTCTTCAGTGGGTCTCAAACCTTTTTACTGGCGACCCCTTTCACATCACAAGCCTCTGAGTGCAACCCCCCTAATAAATTAAACACACTTTTTAATATATCTAACACCATTATAAATGCTGGAGGCAAGCAAGGCTTGGGGTAGAGGTTGACAGCTCATGACCCCCCGTGTAATGCGCTCACGACCCCCCAAGGGGTCCCGACCACCAGTTTGAGAACCCCTGCTCTACATTCTCTATATGCACCAACCTATCCTGAGGAATAGGCTTTGGGAATAATTTGGGTTCTGTAATATCAAGATAAAACCTTAATAAATTTAACCATGACTGATCATACAAAGGAACTGTGGAAAAGAGCTTTAGCTGGTGTAAACCATTATGAGTCCATTGGAGTCATTGTCAGTTAACATCAGCTGAACATCTGGCCCTTCAAGTGGGAAAAAGCAGTCAGCACAACCAGTAGATCTACTAGAGCCCTGCAGCAGGACTCATTTCAGAAGATATATGGAAAGTTCAGTATAATGTTTTGTATCCTTACTTCGAGATATTGTCAAAGAGATATACAGTAGTGTAACTCAAACTGCAGAGTGCACTTTTTTTGCAATGACCATAATAAATATATTTGTTGAAGAAAAATAGGTACAAAGGGAAGACATGCATGACTGATATTGAAGAAAAACCTTGTTTGTGCCCCAGACAGTCTATAAATTGTCTAGAGACTGCTAATCCATGGGAAAATCCAATGCCTGAAAAGCTGCCAGGTTAGAGACCCAGGATATGCTGCTGAATCAGTGCTGGTTGTGCAAGTTCTTATGCCCCCAGTTTTCCTAAGATGTTAAAATATTATTGCTCTTTCTTTCATGTCTTTGCTTCCATTTGTATGTGGTCATCAGTTTACCAGTATAACTACCAAATTCTATTTTAGGAGGAAATACCCAATTTACATAAATGAGTATATATGTAAACAGTATAAAAATGTGTGTTAAGATGCCTAAATTCTTTGTGTAGATTCTAGCCCTTAAGGCTCAGTCCTCCTCTCACTGAAGTCAGTGGCAAAATTCCTATTGGCTTTAAATTCATTGGGGCCCTTAATCTGGGGAAATACAGCTATTATAGATTTGTAACATTAAAACTGTGGACTTATTTTTTTTCTTGTACTCATGGTTGCTTTCTTCCGCCTTGTATGAACCCTTCTTGCTTTTCTTTTGTGAAAACTTAGATTTGTATTTCAAAATCTCTCCCATTTTCTTGAGAATATAAGATTTAAAAGGCAAGTGTAGTAACTAAACAGATTACACCTGTACACCTACTCCTTACTAGGCTTGATCTGTATGTTTGAATATTTTAATACATATACTGAAAAAGTGAGCAAATGAAAAAAAAGAATAACCTGTATTTGAGTCAGGTATCTTCTTCCAGAACTTTTCACCTCTTTTTATGTACTAACATATACATAGTTTTAATTGAATGAAGCACTTTTTAAGGAAAAAATTCTGGTTAAAGAATTCTGGTTCTGTGAAGGCTTAAAACAGAGTTTTGACTTAAATTGTGATATCAGTTACACTAGTATAAAACTGGGGCAACTTCATTAAATCAGTGGAGATTTACTCTGGTGTAATTTATATCAGAATGTGGCCACTAGGCCCAAATTCTCCTCTCAGTCACATTGCAAACCTGTTGACTTCAATGAGGTAGCACTAATGTGACAAAGAGAAGACGTTGGCCTCTCTGTTTTGTCTAATGACTTCAGTTCCACAGATGTCGTATATTTTTTATACACATGCATGTAAATATATGAAGATTTCTGTTCTAGGAAATTTACAGTATTGAATACAGTATCGACAGAAGTAACCCTGACCAAATCCACAACATGTAATTTGGTGGTGTAATAAGTGAGAAACAGTGTCTACACATTATGGATGGGCATCGTGCTCACTTTGGCTACAAAGTAAACCAAAATCCTGACTGCATTGTGATCAGGGCCGGTGCAACCACTAGGCAAACTAGGCAGTCGCCTAGGGCGCCTAGTGGTTGGGGGCGCCAAAAAGCGTTGCCTGGGGGGGTGGCCCCAGCCATGGAAGAGCCGGCGCGTTGCAGGGTGGGGCAGCAGCCCTGCAAAGGTGGCAGCGCCACTAGCAGAGAGCAGTCGCACCCCCCGCCCCTCCTGCCCAGGCTGCGGTGTGGCGCCCCACCCCCCAGGGTTCCTGCAGCAGATGCATGCAGGCGCCAGTCCCCGTGCGCCCCCCGACTCCCCCCTCGCCGTGCTCGGGCTCTGCGGCTCCCCAGGAGGGGCAGCAGTGGTGGCTCACACTCCCGGGAGCCGCAGAGCCCGAGCGCGGCGAGGGGAGAGCTGGGGGGCACACGGGGGCCGCTGCCCGCATGCATCTGCTGCAGGAGCCCAGGGGGGAGGGGGTGCCGGGCCTCAGCCTGGCCAGGCACGCCCCCGGCTCCCCCCTCACCGTGCTCGGGTTCTGCGGCTCCCGGGAGTGTGAGCTGTTGCTGCCCCTCCTGCTGCCTCAGCACTCTGCGGGGGAGGGGTTGTGCGCACCGCAGCCTGGCAGCAGCGTATTTTGCCTCCACATGGAGCCAGCGGCTCTAGCGGCCTGGGCATGGTAAGGGGAGTCCCGGGGGGCAGTCAGGGAGCAGGAGGAGGGTTGGAAGGGTCGGGAGTTCTGGGGTTTTTTTTCAGGGAACGGGGGGAGGGTTGGAAGGGTCAGGATGTCTGGGGGGCGGGGATGTGGAGATGGGTTGGGGCAGTCAGGGGCAGGGAGCGGGGTGGGGGTTGGAAGGGTCGGGAGTTCTGTGGGGGCGGGGGGGGCCTGTCAGGGGACGGGGGTGTGGAGAAGTTTGGGGCAGTCGGGAAGGGTAGGGGGTAGGGTCCTAGGGGGGCAGTTAGGGTGGGGGAGTCTCAGGAGGGGGCAGTCAGGGGACAAGGAACGGGGGTTGGGAGTTCTGAGGGGGGCAGTCATGGGTGGGAAGTGGGAGGGAGTGGATGGGGGCCGGGAGGGGGGAACCTGGTCTGGGGAGCAGCCCCTGGGCACAGCTGGCCCCTGGGGGTCTACAAAGGCTCGTTGGGTTTTGTCCCTCAGTGAACCGATGTGCGGGGAGGGAGGGGGCACAAGGTGGAATTTTCGCCTAGGGCACAAAATATCCTTGCACCGGCCCTGATTGTGATATTTTCCATTGTGCTAAAAATTATTGATTAACAGACTCCTTCATCGTAATCGACGTATCTCTGTCAGAATAAGGGGACTCTTAAACCCCCAATATGACAGTGATTTGCATACAGTTAGATTTCAGAGTGAGTTGATTGTTCCAAATAATGGCACAACATGGCCTACAGTAAACAAACCATGAAATTCTAATTAGATTCTGGGTTCTGATCCCAAGTCCATAGAAGTCAGTGGAAAGATTACCATTCACCTAAATGGGCCTTGGATTCCACACACAAAGAATTCCATAAATATGTTGTAGCTGCCATTCCCATTGGCTTTTTCAGTTCTGTTTTATTCTTTTTTAAATCTTTAGTCATTCTGATTCATTTAAGTACTGTGGGGTTAAAGAGACTACAATATGAAGTATTTATTAATGGAAGAGAGAAAGAAACGTGCTTCCTTTTTAA
Source organism: Macrochelys suwanniensis (assembly GCA_033296515.1). Taxonomy (NCBI): domain Eukaryota; kingdom Metazoa; phylum Chordata; order Testudines; family Chelydridae; genus Macrochelys; species Macrochelys suwanniensis. The sequence continues at coordinate 172,211,161 of CM065777.1, forward strand.
TAATAATGTCTTGTTTTCTTTATATAATTTGATTGTAACATTTCCTTGGTTATATCTTTGTCATATCTTTTAAATACATGTGGGAGTTTCATTAACACATGATATGTAAGGCAGAGCAACAAAGTGGTAAAAACATAAAAAAAGGTTTTGCAAACAATATCAGTGGAGATAGTGTGTTTTAGAACTTTGGTCCTAATAATGGATTCTGGATGAAAAATGATAAAATTGCAAGTATTAAAATGTTAAGAGGTACATGCATTAAGGATAAAAGAAAAACACTTGAGACAATCTTCTAAAGTGTTCTTGGAGACAAATGGCTTTTATTCTGCAGTGAAGTCAAATGTGGCGTCTGCTCCACGTGCATTACAAGCACGTTCTGGGAAATGTGTTCTGAAATATTAATATATTTTTCTTAAAAAATGAATGATTTACCAGCATTACATTTTTTTCATTTTGAACTTGTTTTGAAAAAAAGTATATGTTTCAAAAAGTACAAGGGCACTGTGAGCCATAAAATCAGAGTGAATTAATAAATTACACACTATTTAAGTCACACTATTTGTAAACTTGGTGGTCTGACTTATAAGGCTGTTAGTGGCTCTGCACAGTTCTTACTTGAACACGTTGTGGAACATACTGTAATTACAATTCAGCAGTTTATTGAAATATTATTAAAAATAAAAACACACAACACTTTTAATATCCCATTAATCAATACTGCTTACTTAGAATTTTTCTTAAGCAGCTTCATATGCACCAGCCTTTGCTTTGTGAAATTTCAGATCGAGATTTTCTGGAACGTTCAATATTGTACTTTTGTACCACAGTGGAATAATAGAATATTTTGGTCCATTTCTGTGTTAGTTCAGTAAAAAGTTTTCAGTGTATTGTCTGAAACTGTATCTATAAAGCACTGGATCATATTTCACCATTCACTTATACAATATATTGGTTGTATTTCATTGCACTGGTATCAGAATGTTTATTGTATAATGTAAAATTATTCCTACATTTTTCTGATTGTTCATTTGATATATTTACCATGAGAGAGCCAAAAATGTAAACAGTTTGAGCAATATATATGTGAATTGTATATGTGTGTGTGTGTGTGTATGTATGTATATATATACACACACACACATATACATGCACAGATAAGCAAATAATTCATAAGAATACATTTATCTAAAACATTTCACCCCTTTTCTCATTTGTCAATTTCTCTGTTAGCATATCATTATTTTCTCAGATTTATTAATTATGCAGAATTATTTGGTGAAAAATCTCTGTAAATAATTCTTGGTCTTGTAGATTGTTTGTGAGCTATCCTCGTTAGTTTTGTTTGGCTGCAAAAGCCACATAGTATGTGTTCTGTTTTCTGCTTTCATGAACATAGTTCTTATAATCACATTTGTGGCATAGATAGGCTTTTGGGGTAAAATCGTGGCCCCATTGATACCAATGGGAGTTTTGCCACTGATTGCAACGGGCCAAGATTCCACCCTCAGAGCCTTAACATTCCACCTATCCTATTGGGAACATAAGAAATGTATTTTTAAACAAACAGTGTTATTCAGTGGCATTCACCCTGCCTGAAGGGGAAATATTTCTTTGAAGAATAGTTTTCTTGCTCATTGGAAAAGTGTCTTGGGTCGGATGCCATCTACATATTGTGCTTAGGACAAATATTTCAGAGAGAAACTATTTTAGAAACAGTTCAGAGTTTTAAGTACTTATTGACTGATAATATTTTAATACCCCTCTAGCTGTTATGCCAAGTGATCAGTCTACTATAAGTCCAACTGTATAGATGGAGGAAGAGAATAATTAGTATTAATACTTTCTTATACCTTCAAAAGTATATCTGTATTAGTGAAATATGACATCCTCAGCTATTTTGCATACTTAACTAAATCTAGATGCTCTTTTTATGTTTCTTACAAGACTCTGCATTTTGACTCAGTCCTACTGAAGTTCATTATCAATCTTTTAGATGTCATGTAAATAGGTACTACAGTGTCTTTTGCTTTTTAGGGAGGGATTATTATAAATCCATTTTAGCACAACTTTTCCTTGCAGTGTAATCCTAAACCACTTCTACTTAATATTGCCAAAATCTGATCATCTGTAAATTCAAACCAGTGTGCCAGCTCCAAGTAGTTCTATGGCTTCTGGAAATCACATGGGATCAGAGACGCTTCATTGCTGGCACTCTGGCAGTATGCTAGTATGGTGAGCTACTGCGCCAGATGAAATACTGCCTTAAGATAACATTCCAAAAGACAAATTTTGTCATGGTCTAATGTTAAGGTAATGTAGTTTCTGCAGTAGAATATTGATAGAGTAGTGGCTTAGGTCCAAAACATATGCTTCAGAAGTAAAATCCTTGGGAAGGGAACAGAGGATCCTGGAGAGACGGGGTAGAGGGGCATGTATCGCAGCTTTCAAAATCTGAGGACAACTGTGATCCTGTGATCTGTCAAGAAAGAAAGCTCTGGCCCTTATAGCTGGGGTATTTCTTCACAGACATCCCCTCACTTCCAGGAAATACAGCTCCCTTAAATTTGTGCTGTCACTAGCTCTTTTACTAGTACAGTACCTGAAATGGGAGCAGTCATGGACCAAGAGCAAGATGCTAGAAATAACTTCAACGTGGTTGTCCAGGAGGTTTCAAAGGGGTTTCAACATACAGTGATGGCCTGTGAAAAGGTGCCTTTCCCAAACACCCTCAGACACAGTGCTTGATTCACAAGGGGACCTAGGCATTGCAATGATGAGGAAGTGCAGGAGTCTGCCCACTTGCTGTATAATACTAGATTGGGGAGAAAGTTTTAACAAGAGGCTCACTCAAAACATTTACCATCCCTGGGGATGATACATGTGCCATCTCTCTCTTTCCCCAAATCCTTCAATTCCATCTCCCCTGCAAATGCATCAGTTGTATCACTCACTCATACCAGTTCATCAATCTTTCCACCCTAACCCTCCTACCTGAACATGGCTCTCCCTCTGCAGCACCTCGAGGAGTTTCTGCTAAGCATCAGCTATTCCTAAAATGTTCATGTTGGTGACAGATTGGTCACTTTATGGCCTCTGCTGGCACTAGGATGACCAGACAGGAAGTATGAAAAATCGGGACAAGGAGTGGGCGGTAATAGGCGCCTATATAAGACACAGCCCCAAATATCAGGACTGTCCCTATAAAATTGGGACATCTGGTCACCATAGCTGGCACCACTGCTGACAGGTGGGTTCTCCTGTGGCCTCTCGTCATGGGATGGCTGATTGAGTGTAAAATGGGTCCCCCAATTGGTGGGCTGGCTTGTTTTACAGTCACTTTGTAGAGGTGTAAAAGACTGCACAAATCACAATGAAGTGGAGAATCAGGTGTATTGGGCCAGACTTTGCTGTCATTACATCACTGTGATCAAGAATAGTTCCTCTGAAGTAATTACTCTGGTTTGATTCATTCACTTTTATTTCATGAATTAGTTTAAAAATAAACACTCTTGAAATGGAAATACCCACATCGCCGTACATCACTGCTACAGAACTCAGTTTACTCCAGCCTGCCACAAAGCTCTCTTATCCTTGCCACAACAGTTAGCTTTGTTCATAAGACTATACTAATGAAAGCTGAGAAAATCTTATTTGTGCCAAGCAACCAAAAGAGCTAAGTAACAGCTGGAGGAAACCCAATGCAATAATAATGCTGTGGAGAGAAGGGGAATATATGTGACAGAATATACTACCCCTCTGGTTTAGACAGCTGTGTACAGTTGTCCAAACAGGGCCAGACCCCATGACCCAGTTTTCTTACCCCATTTGTGTGGTAGGAAACAAGACCTGTAGGGATTAAGGGGGAGATGTTCAAAGGCACAGGTATCAGTTAGGTGTCCAACTCCCAGTGACTTTCAGTGGGAGTTGAGTGCTTAACTTCCATTTGTTCTTTTGAACAAAGAGAACCGATGCAGCTGGGGTTTATCTAAGCTACAGGGCCCAACTGCCAGATGTAAAAGAGAGGAATTTGTAAAGAGTGGTTGGTTGGTGAGGGAAGAATAAAAGGGCAATTAAAAACAAAGTTCTCAAAAAATTTAAATCCTGGAAATGGAAGAAAGAACGTAGTTAGTTTTGTTTCCTTGTTTGTCTGATGAACTGTCCTCAGTGGTGGGTGAGAAGAACCCAGATGTGCCTTCAGTGAGAAATTGATAAATGAGATTTTCTTATGGCCTTAAAGCCTGACTTTCTTTGGAGCCCTGTGTCCCTACACACACACACCTGGAGTGGCATCCTGGCCCCACTGAAGTCAATGGCAAAATTCCCATTTGGGTGACCAGACAGCAAGTGTGAAAAATCGGGACAGGGGGTGGGGGGGTAATAGGAGCCCATATCTTAAAAAGCCCCAAATATTGGGACTGTCCTTATAAAATCAGGACATCTGGTCACCCTGATTCCCATTGACTTAAATGAGACCATGATTTCACTCCCTGGTTTCTCTTGCTAAAAAAAGAAAAGAAACTCTTAAAAAAATAGAAGCTGACATCTAATTTCATTTTATTTTTGTTTGTTATCCATCAGGAAAATGATCTCTCCCTTTTAAATGAATTCTGACAACAGCAGGTCTTAAGGATTCAAGAGTCTCTTCTTTGATCTCATGCTGGCAGCATCCATCCTTATTGCTCCTCTAACCTCTTCCATGGTTGTGGCTGCTGCAGTCATGGCACTTGTGGTGCTAATAGCTATAAGCATGCCAAAAGGCATTAGATTTTGCAAGCAGTCCTGAGGTTCCAGAGAACCTCTCCAGGCCTTAACTTCAGGCCAAAAGCCTGATGTTCTGTAGATTTGGGAGAAGGCAAGTCCACTTAACTACTATTGTGATAAAGCCTCAGCCTATCTTGTTGTACTGCATTTAAAAATAGATGCCAATACAATACCTTAGTCTATTACAATTGAACTAATAACCTCAACTAAAACAAACTTGGAAAACTTCACTTTTAATACACTTGTATGTGATAGAATAATGTTACAGCTATGTGGGAACTGAACAGTTTAGCATAAAAATATATTGCCTCAAAAGGAGTATTGACTTAATTATATCGTGTTTGATTTTGATTCTGCTTATCTCCTCCGCAGGCAGCTGGGAAGGAAATCAGAAACGTTATAGTACATATAAATAAGATTACCACAATTGGAGGTGGAGCATTTTCCTCATTGGGAATTAGAGTAACTGTTTGTTTAAATAAATCTCTTTTTCAGCCATTATATTTAACCTCTTAGGAGGAAATATTTCTTTCTCGGCGTTAGCTTTACTCGAGTAAAGGATTCAGAAATGGGCTTTGAGAGAGAACAATTAATTTGAACAGTATTTGTGTTTGAGAGGGAGATCAAAATAGTTACTAAAGCTTAAGCTCTGGTTTTGCTGTCAGTTACACCAGTGTGACCAGAAGGGACCATTGTGACCATCTAGTCTGACCTCCTACATGGCACAGGCCATAGAACTTCTCCCAGTGATTTCTGTGTGTAACCCAATATTTTGCCGTTGAACTACAGCCTATCCTTTAGAAAGAGATTCGGTCTTGATTTAAAGACTCCAAGTGGTGGGGAACTTACTACAAGCTGTTCCATTAGTTAATTCCTCTCTGTTAAAAATGTGCATCCTATTTCCAGTTTGAACCTTGCTGACTTTAACTTCCAGCCATTGGATCTTGTTATGACTTTATATGCTAAGTTAAAAAGCCCTCCAGTATCAAATATCTTCTCCATGTATAGGTAGGTATAGACGTGATCAAGGCACCTCTTAATCTTCTCTTTGATATGTTCCATAGAATGAGCTCCTTAAGTCTCTCATTCTAAGGCTATGTCTACACTACCCGCCCGATTCGGCGGGTAGCTATCGATGTTCTGGGATCGATTTATCGCATCTCGTCTAGACGCGATAAATTGATCCCAGAGCCGCTCCCCGTCGACACCGGAACTCCAGCTCCACGAGCGGAGGAAGCGCTGTCGACGGGGGAGCCTGCCTGCTGCCGTGTGGACCGGGGTAAGTACTTTTAAAAATCGATCTAAGATATTCGACTTCAGCTACGCTATTCACGTAGCTGAAGTTGCGTATCTTAGATCGATCCCCCCATCTAGTGTAGACCAGCCCTAAGTCATGTTTTTCAGACCATGAATTATTCTTGTAACAATTTTTGAACCTCTCTTTTATTTTTTCACATCCTTTTTCAACTGTGAGCACCATAATCGTACACAGTATCCCAGTAGTTGTCTCACTAACACCATATGTAGAGGATACACCACCTCTGTACTTGTATTCAATATTTATTTGCTTATGCAGTTCTTTATCCACTGCATTGCACTGGGAGGTCATGTTCAGTTGTTTAACAACAAAGAAATCTCAGTCCTTTTGAAAGACAGTGCTTTCCAGGATACAGTCCCCCATCCTTTGAGTACAACTTAGTCTGGAGTAACTCTACTGAAGGCAATGAAATTACTCCAAATGTATACAGGTGTAACTGATTAGGCCTAATTGATTTATCCTTGTGTAAAGTTGTTGTAAGTGAAATCATAGGGTCCAACTGTGCCTTGCAGAGCCTTGTCTGAAAGAGAGCCTTGTATCCCATCCTGCATGGGAAGGCAAGCCAGCTGCTTCCATGGTAGTTTCCTCCTCTTCCTCCAGGCGTCTCATAGGATGTTCCATGCGATCAGGGATCTATATGGCTGGGGACAGGAAGTAGAAGAGCTAGGAAAGGAGGAGGTTTATCTGGGGATTGGGGAGAAGTACATAATCTCACCACTAGCCCTGTGGGGTTCCCTAGAGAAAGTTAATATAGCCCTAGCCATATTATCTTTCCACCCTTGGCACCGGGGAGTACCCTGGATGGTGCTAGCAATGGCAGTCCTGTTAGATCCAAAGCCCACTGGAGTCAAAGCCCACTGGATCAGGCCATTCAAGCCTCTCACTGTGCCTGTGGGGAGTTTGCAGGATTTGTGGATGTGCTCCCGAATCCTGTTCTATAGAGACCAAACATTACCTACCTGAGGAAACAATTGAGGGAGTGCCCTTGTTGCCAAGAAGGCTAACGGCATTTTGGGCTGTATAAGTAGGGGCATTGCCAGCAGATCGAGGAACGTGATCATTCCCCTCTATTCTGCATTGGTGAGGCCTCATTTGGAGTACTGTGTCCAGTTTGGGGCCCCACACTACAAGAAGGATGTGGAAAAATTAGAGTTCAGCAGAGGGCAACAAAAATGATTAAGGGGCTGGAGCACATGAGTTATGAGGAGAGGCTGAGGGGACTGGGATTGTTTAGTCTGCAGAAGAGAAGAATGAGGGGGGATTTGATAGCAGCCTTCAACTACCTGAAAGGGGGTTCCAAAGAGGATGGATCTAGACTGTTCTCAGTGGTAGAAGATGACAGAACAAGGAGTAATGGTCTCAAGTTTCAGTGGGAAAGGTTTAGATTGGATATTAGGGGAAACATTTTCACTAGTAGGGTGGTGAAGCACTGGAATGGGTTACCTAGGGAGGTGGTGGAAACCTCCTCCCTTAGAGGTTTTTAAGGTCAGGCTTGAGAATGCCCTGGCTGGGATGATTTAGTTGGGGTTGGTCCTGCTTTGAGCAGGGGGTTGGACTAGATGACCTCCTGAGGTCCCTTCCAACCCTGATATTCTATGATTCTATGATTCTATGAGACGTTTGCCTCCCTATTCACCTCTTGCTGTGAAGAGGCAGCTGGGCACACAATCTGGCCCTATATATGGATGGCTGTATTATTTATCATTATTATATATTTTGTATTGCAACTTGAAACTTAACATTCATTTCAAAATCAAAAACTTTCAAATGGAAATTATTCAGATAAACAGTACATGAAGAGACCTGTACTATTGGCAAGTGTCCATCAGTTTATTGCTTTAGATTAATTCGATATTAAGATTTTTTAAATATCTTTCCAATTATTTTCTTACAAGTCACTGTTAAAATAGAATAGTTTTAGTATCAAATTTAGAAAGCCAGATTCTCAACTGCTGTAAATGGGTATCACTGGAGCTATGCCAGTGGCTCTGAAACTGTGGGTTGGGACCCCAACATGGGTCACGGTCCTGTTTTAATGGGGTCGCCAGGGCCAGCATCAGACTTGCTGAAGCTGAAGCCCAAGCTTCACACCCACCTGGGGCAGTGGGGCTCGGGCTGTGGCTCCCTCTACCACCACCCCCCCCCCCCGGGTCATGTAGTGACTTTGTTGTCAGAAGCGGGTAGTGGTGCAATGAAGTTCGGGAACCCCTGAGCTATGCTAATTCTTACCAGCTTAGGAGCTGGTCCACAGTTTTTAATATAGTTCCATAGAAAGAAATGTTGGTAGGAAAAGGGATGGTTCTATAGTAAAGTTATATCTGCATATAGATATAGAGGAAACATGAATACATCATCCTTTGACAAAATCTTCTAGTTAGAAATAACACTTCCTATATATTACATTTTCTATTTCCCTCTCTCATTTTTATTGCAAGATGTACAGCAAAGTAAGGTTTATTTTGTAAGAGTCCCTCCTCTGCTCCTTCTGCTGATTCTCTTACATAACATTATAAATCTTTTCTGTGGTTTTGAATCCCTCTTCAATACTGCCCATTGTGATGTCAGAAACAGCATTACAATTCTGAGTGGGAAACAAAGTACCCAGGGAGCTGCACAATGGGCAAATCCTGTGCACTGTGCATGGGCTGAAGTGTTAATATCTTAGAAGAAAAAAATGAAATATCTGACATAGCCATAATACCAATACATGAATTAATGTCTAAGAAAGATAAGTGCTTTCTCAATGTTTCCATGCAGCATCAACAGATATTTAAATTATTTGTAAATCATAAACAAATCATTTAATAAATAATTCCTATTTGTTATCAGGGAAACAGAGAATAAAGGGGTAAAATAATTAGAGATGGCCTGGCTATGGTTGTAAATTCTATACACAATGGGCCAGATTCTGCTCATAGCTAAACTGGTGTAACTTGAAATAACCCCATAGAAAATAGTAGCCCAGATTATCAGGTGGTACAAATTGGCATAGCTCCATTGACTTCAGCTGAGCCATGCCAATTTACATCAACTGAGGATCTGGCTAAGTGTGTGAAGTCAATGGACTGTTTCTGGGTTTATACCAGCATAGTTGAGAGCAGAATGTGGCCCAACATCTTAATTAAAAGTAAGAATTGTCCACAGCAGGATTACTGGGGCTTTTGTGCCATGAAATAACAATGTGTGGCATATACAGGCCTAGATAGTGTCCACCCCAAATAGGTGCATGAAGAAAAGAGAGGGCACAAGGAATTTCTCTTGCCATTGTGCCCTACATGTGGAAACTAAGCCCAAAGAGAGTCCTTGAACTCAAGAGAGTGGCAGAGCAATGTCTTCTCAGTTCCTCCTGCCTCTGCAGCCATCCTGTGGTAGTGGAGAAAATTGGATTCAATTTCTGCAGTTAAGAGCCTAGGAGGCAATGCTGTACAACCAGGTCATAGGGAATATGCAAAATCACGCCCCCCCCCCCCCACCGTAGTAATTAGTGGGAGAGGCTCCTCAGGGTTCAAGTCTCCATTGCAGCCTAGCAAGGCTGCTCTTTGAGGCACAGGGTCCCGTCAAGATGACTCATAGACTCATAGACTGTAAGGTCAGAAGGGATCATTATGATCATCTAGTCTGACCTCCTGCACAATGCAGGCCACAGAATCTCACCCACCCACTCCTGGGATAATCCTCTCACCTATGTCTCAGCTATTGAAGTCCTCAAATCATGTTTTAAAGACTTCAAGATGCAGAAAATCCTCCAGCAAGTGACCCGTGCCCCATGCTGCAAAGGAAGGCGAAAAACCTCCAGGGCCTCTGCCAATCTACCCTGGAGGAAAATTCCTTCCCGACCCCAAATATGGTGATCAGCTGAACCCTGAGCATGTGGGCAAGATGCACCAGCCAGACACCCAGGAAAAAGTTCTCTGTAGTAACGTCTAACATCCCATCACTGACCATTGGTCCTATTTACCACTGATGGTGATTAATTGACCTTGACTAAGATCATGCTATCCCATCAAACCATCCCCTCCATAAACGTATCTAGCTTAATCTTGAAGCCAGATAGGTCTTTTGCCCCCACTGCTTCCCTTGGAAGGCTGTTCCAGAACTTCACTCCTCTGATGGTTAGAAACCTTCGTCTAATTTCAAGTCTAAACTTCCTGATGGCCAGTTTATATCCATTTGTTCTTGTGTCCACATTGGTACTGAGCTGAAATAATTCCTCTCCCTCCCTGGTATTTATCCCTCTGATATATTTAAAGAGAGCAATCATATCTCCCCTCAGCCTTCTTTTGGTTAAGGTAAACAAACCAAGCTCCTTGAGTCTCCTTTCATAGGACAGGTTTTCCATTCCTCGGATCATCCTAGTGGCCCTTCTTTGTACCTGTTCCAGTTTAAATTCATCCTTCTTAAACGTGGGAGACCAGAACTGCACACAGTATTCCAAATGAGGTCTCACCAATGCCTTGTATAACGGTACTAACACCTCCTTATCTCTACTAGAAATACCTCGCCTAATGCTTCCCAAGACCGCATTAGCTTTTTTCACGGCCATATCACATTGGCGACTCATAGTCATCCTGTGATCAACCAGGATTCCGAGGTCCTTCTCCTCCTCTGTTACTTCCAACTGATGTGCCCCCAGCTTATAACTAAAATTCTTGTTATTACTCCCTAAATGCATAACCTTACACTTCTCACTATTAAATTTCATCCTATTACTATTACTCCAGTTTACAAGGTCATCCAGATCTTCCTGTATGATATTTCGATCCTTTTCTGAATTGGCAATACGTCCCAACTTTGTGTCATCTGCAAACTTTATTTAGCACACTCCCACTTTTGGTGCCGAGGTCAGTAATAAAAAGATTAAATAAAATCGGTCCCAAAACTGAACCTTGAGGAACTCCACTAGTAACCTCCCTCCAACCTGACAGTTCACCTTTCAGTATGACCTGCTGTAGTCTCCCCTTTAACCAGTTCCTTATCCACCTCCCAATTTTCATATTGATCCCCATCTTTTCCAATTTAATCAATAAATCCCCATGTGGTACTGTATCAAATGCCTTACTGAAATCGAGGTAGATTAGATCCACTGCGTTTCCTTTATCTAAAAAAATCTGTTACTTTCTGAAAGAAGGAGATCAGGTTGGTTTGGCACGATCTACCTTTTGGAAAACCATGTTGTAATTTTTCCCAATTGCCATTGACCTCAATGTCCTTAACTACTTTCTCCTTCAACATTTTGATGAGTGTGAAAGTGGGGGAATGTGACAGACTGCGGGAGGGGATGAATCACTGTGGATGAGGGGGACATAAAATTTGACTGTAATGGGCCTGATTCTCCTCCTTTACACCAGTGCAAATGTGAAGAAAATCAGGCCTGAAAATATATATAGATATGGCACCAATTATGTATATGGTTCTGTGTAATAGGCATTATAATTGTGCCATGGAAGTAAGAAAGTCCAGACAGAAGATACTCCAATCCAAATGACAAATTGAAGCAAGGATGTGAGAGGAGAAATAGCCAAACATCAGGTGGAATTTATACCCATTCTCTTTATAGATATTGATGAAACAACCTTGATAAGGATGAGAGTTGGTCCTGGCTCATATAGCATGATTTTGTTTTCCAGGGGAATACATCTCATTGCACAAATGGAATGTCCTTGAGGAGAATAACTTTGGATCCACCTTGCTGGAGTTTTTACTGGGTCTTTACCTTTCTCCTCCATTCCCCCTCCTCAATCTACAAAGAATGTCATATTTTTCTAGTCTGCTATAAAGATAGTGTCTGGTCTGCTTGGACCTTCCTACCCAACTTGCTAGTCTTCACATCCCCTTGCCCAGCTCTCAAGGCTAGCTTGTACAAAATGGATGGAGATGAGGTGAGATCATGGCCCAGAGCTTGCTAGATATGGAGTGGAGTGTATACTGGACCATCAAAGTATGACCTGGAGTCTGCAGTTTCCAGGAGAAGCCATTATGCTTATCTGAAGCCCAGTACCCCCTAAAGCTCTGTGGTGCTGCTAGGGTGACCAGATGTCCCGATTTTATAGGGACAGTCCTGATTTGTGGGTCTTTTTCTTATATGGGCTCCTATTACCCCCGACCCCCATCCCGATTTTTCACACTTGCTGTCTGGTCACCCTAGGTGCTGCGTGTCTGCACTACCAGTATTATAGAAGTGTGGCTTAATGCCACGGTTTAGGCCACTTTGTATTCATGTGAAGGTAAATATAAAAACTTAAGTGAAGTAAATAATCGTAATGGCTTAAATTCAGACCTGAGGTAAGTGGGTATATCTCCAATTACGTTAGTGGTGTTGGACTTCCTTTCATTGTGTCTAAAGGACAATATCAACATGACACAACTCTAATTCCAGTGGAGATTTGAAAGATTCTATATATTTATATTAAATTGTAGAAATTAGGATTCCTTCTTTCTGTAATATTGCCAAGAATAATATTTAACACTTATGCTTTATAGACATGAACTAATTAATCCTCGCAGCATCTCTGTAAATAAGTCAATTTTTATTTCCATTTTACTGATGGGGAAATGTGGGCAGAGAGGTTAAGGTCCTTTTATGCAAGATGCTGAGCACCTTTAGTATGGTACTAAATGCTCTCAAATCTCATTGACTTCACTGGATATTTTAGGGTGCTCAGCACTTCATGGGACGCACTTTACATCTTGTATGGACTTGTGTTGTGTTTGGCCTAAGGCCAAAATGAGTAAGGCACAAAATTAGAATTTAGGATTTTCTGATTCCCCAGATTGTGCTTACAATACTAGGCAATGTTTCACTCTAAAAGACACACACAAAGAAACACACACACACACAAAGAAACACACACACACACCCCAAACTAGGATGGGAATCAGGAAAATTAGACAAAGAGTTAGTATTATATACATGTCACAAGATAGCAGTGTAATGGTCTCCATACTAGTATCTGTTACAATATAACAATACTAGCATCAATAAAAATGCTAATCTAACATGGAAAACTCTTGGAAAATATCTTACCCTTTTAAAGACTCCCCCTACCAACATATACACACATTTTGTTGTCATCAAGCTGTTGATACGAAATTTTTTTAACTTAAACTCCCAAAGTGAAGTTACCCTGACAGATACATTTATTGGTGGTGTGGGAGAGAAAGAAAGAAAGAAAGTTCTTAAATAGTTTACTATTACATATGTCTTTTGGTGGTATATATTCCATACTGTTTTGTTCACTGGACAATATTCAACACTTTTAGTGAAACTTTTATTTAAAAAAAAATCAAACTAAGATATGCCAGTTTAATGGGCTACTATTTCAAATGGTTATTCACACAATTAAATGTTTAGGGCCAGATTCCTGACTGGCATAAATCAGTGTAGCTTTATTGCCTTCAACAGACTAGTCCAGTGTATACCAGTTGACGAGCTGGACCTTAGTATAAAGCAAAGTTCTATATTCAGAGACATGGAGCCTGCTCCCAGGCATATCAGCTTCAGAATTCCATCTGACTTTAATACATTCAGAGCTGGCCTGCAAGTTCGTTTATTGTAACTACACATATCTCGAGCTAAATAGAGCAGGCCAAAAAGAATCTCAGAATATCAAGTCATCACAATATTGGTATCTTCAATACATTTGAACTACAAAGAAGTAGACTAAAGGTATAATACTATTTATTTTTTGTTTAATTTGCTTTCTTATTGTACTTAATAGGAAGGTAACAATATTTGCCATAAAAGGAATTAGACTATTAAATAGAATTCTTTATCACATAAGTCATTTTACCAGACAAAATCATTAGAATTTACAACAGAGGATAGGGAAAAATCTGTATTTTATGGAATGGGAAGTTTTTTGTTTTCTCAGTGTTCCTCATATAATTTGTGGGGTTTGCTTTTTTATATATATATTTACAACTAGCATCCTCCTATTCATACTCATTTTTTTCATCTTTTATTTTCCTAAATGTATGTAATGGATATTATGCATCAATCACACTTTTATGGCAAACTGAAATTACAGGCCCAGAGTTTTTACAAGTCTGAGTTGATGATGTATATATGGAGATGATCTACAGTAATTTAAAATGAACAGTTTGTCAAGTATGTTCTCTGCTTATATTGGCATAGAACTTTCATTAAAAATAATGAGCTTTACAACTATGAATTCAAACAGGACTAAAGCCCTAAATAGTGAATGTTCATAATGGTTATTCTCAAATAGTGGCAACCCATACAATGTAGTTTTAAGTATATGCATCTTATGTGCTGTAATCAAGCAGTTTATAAAACAACACAACATAATTTATTTGTATACAATATAATTCATATGAGATTTTTAATATTTTGTGGCATATTAATTTATAGAGAACATGATTATGAAAGTTTAAGGATTCTGCGGTAGATCATGAACTGAACTATTAAAACACAGTATTGAGCCTGATTTTGTTTAATTCAGTAAAATCGTTCCTGATTTGTACTAGATCAAAATCAGGCCTAGTTGTGTCTCTTAACAGATATTTAAAAGTTAGTTCCATCAAAAAGACTCTCACTGAAAACAACCAGTTATAATGGAACTGGGTCAAATCCTGCATTCCCCACTCATTCCTTATTCTGTAGCAAGGGCTTGTGGAACCCAGGACAAGTCACAGACAGGGAAAGCTGTAATAATCCCACTTTTCCTTTTTTTCCTCTTCTATCACTTTAGGCTCCCTCATTGTCTCTTTGTTATTCCTCAGCTCTTACTTCCTTTCATCAGTTTTGTTGCCCCCTCCTTTCCCCTGTGCATCTTGCCCTAGCCGTCTTCACCTATCTCCTCTGGTACCTTCTTCTCCCATCCTCTTCCCAATCAGAATCAAATTAGACAGCAGAGAAATACTCCCCTAAGCTTCCTCCTCAATGAAAGAGTTCAAGGGAAGTGGAGGTAGATATTTCCAGTCAGGACAGCATGCTGCACCTGCTCATTAGTTCCAACTCTCCTCTCCGACTGACCAGCTGGGAGTCAATCCAAGCCTCCACCTCCCCACACAGGGTTTGGGGAAGCTCTCTATTGAGTGTTGCCTGCTCTCCCAATCACTGTCAGGCCCGAGACAAAATGTCCAGTTGTTGCTAGCTGTGGCAGGCCTTAATTAGGCACAGATTCTGTTAACTTAATCAGATTGCAGGATCTGGCCTATAAGGCATGAATCTGTAAATACAGTATAAAAGTAATTTGATGTTTTAAAAATCACTATGTATTTGTGGGCATTGTGCATTTTACTGATTCTGCCAGGCCAAAAATCAGGATTAATTTTAAGACTTGTCTGATGTTAATAAATAATGGGACCTGATCCTGCAGTCCTTGCTCATTCTACCAGCTTCACTGGCAATTTTGCCATATTTGATTACAAGATTTGGCCCCTTGACTAGAATGAGAGATTTGGCTGTGTTGACTGTCCTAATTGTTTCACAGCATATTGTAAAACCAAAAATAGCTAGTTAAATCTGTTTAAATTATTCTGCTTTATAAGGCATTAAGAAAAATTAAAATTGAAAAAACGGGAAAATATAGTTAGAATTTCTATCATAGCAGTTTTTAATTATTTACTAACTATGAGAAGACTTTCTGATTAAGTAGAACTTGCTTCACAAAGAGCTGCAAAAGACTCTTTATAGTTTCTTCACTGAGGAAATGGAATTATTTTGTTTTATATCATGTAAATAATATTGAATAGAAGAAACACTGCTTCCCTGGTGCTTATGTTTTCCCCTTCGGATGGTAGCAATGGAGCACTTGCATGTTGTGTTAATGCCTTGCATGATGAAGACATGCAATGGCAAGTTCCAGTCTGCATGCTGCTTAATGAATGTTTTCCTTTTCTCTCCTTCCCTGTTATGTGCTTTCAGAAGACAACTATGTGGAAGGTGGGTGCGTTCTACCTTATTTTCCTAAGATCTTATTTTTCCCTTGTGCTTAGTGCTTTTCCCTTCTGCTTAGTGTTATAATGGTACGCGTATCATTAAACACGGTAAGTTGCATTTTTTTCCCTATGCAGATTTTCAGGTTGATTGATTCAGTGTGATTTTTTTCCATATAGAACAATTCCAAATTCCTGATTTTATTATACTGTGTAAATCCAGAATAACTCCACTGAACAATGGAGTTACTCAGGCTTTATACCTGTGTGACTGAGATCCAAACTGTGAATTGCTCTCCAAATTCACCCATCAGGTTTACAGAAATCTTCAGTATTCTGTATGAAAAATGATACAAGATAATGTTTGTCTGATCAATGGGAACATAATTCGTCCTCATCATAAAGAATTTAATGCATGTTAAAGATATATTTCAATTACTTAGGAACATAGACAGCTCATTTCTTTTTTATATTACAAATATAAGTTATTGTATTATTCTTTTCAGTATAATGCTTTAGAAAAGCTTGATTTGTCAAAGTTTCCAACAGCTCTGCCTTTTCATGCTGGGAAAATAAGAGGTGTGTGTTTTTAGTAATAATGTTGGTACTCAATAAAGTCCCCTTAAAGAAAGTAAGACACAGGGCAATGGAAACTAAAGCACAATGGCCATCTAGACAGAATATTGGTAAGTAAAGCTGTTAGCTGGTAGAAATATGCACATGTGTGTATCATAGTATTTAAAGGTACAGTATGTTAATACATTGTTTGATACCTCAGTTTTTGTTGGCAGTCATTTTTGTCATCTGCATTATAAACCAATATTTTCAGTGCTTTTTACAAACTGTACCTGTAAAAAATTCTCTCTGGGCTTAATCTTTGCATACAAGGTTCATGTCCAAGGTTATTTATTTTAAAAAATTGATCTATTTTTAAATTCGAGAACCAACATTACAGACATTTATTTTCTTTTAATACACTTTTCAAACTACTTTTAAAATCAGCAATTTCTTAAGAATGCTTGGTATGCAAAGTGTCTGGTCTTGCGTGGATCTGTGGCATAATGTCCTTGCAGTATATGTATGGAGTGAGCCATCATAGTGATCTGATCCATACAGAATCCAACATACTGTGGCCCTCTGTATCTGTCCATGTTCTACATCAAATATATGGCAAGGTGCTCAGAGATTCATCAGGTCTGGATGCTTTGGGCATTTTTGTGTAAACATGATGCCAGTGCAAGAAACATAACAATTCAAGAAAATATTGGATCAAGGCTTGAATCAAAGAAAGTATCTACTGAAATTGTGACAGTCTCTCTCTCTCTCTCTCTCTCTCTCTCTCTCTCTCTCTCAGATCAGTAATAGGATATTTCCTTTAGTCTTAATTATAAATGAATATTAAATAAAATTCATTAAAGTAACATTGGTATTGGCACCCAGACTGAAAAAAGCATGGAAGTACAAAAATAAGGACCCAATTCTATAGCTGATCCATGCATGAAACTCATTGAAGTCAATGTGAGTTCCAGATGTAGATCAGAATTATTATGCCTAGGTGATGAAGAATACAGTTTATCTATTCAGATTAAAGTCAAAATAACAGGCTTAATCCAGACATTTCTTGGATTATTTGATCAAAGTTGCAACCATAATTTTACTCCAACATAGCCTTGGATGTGTTTACGTACTTCTGGTTGAAGTACATGGGGACTACACATGTAGAAATAGATCTGTCTAAGTTTTTATATTGTGCTTATTGCTGTGGTATCTGAGCACCTTACAAAATTATTAGGTGTATATAAGTAGAAAGACATATATTTAGTTTTAATAAATTAAGATACAAATTTATCCATGCTATAAACTGAAGATATTCCATTAATATTACTAAAGTTGTACGAAGGCTAAATATGTTCACTGAAGATTTATTGTGCTCTAAATTCCCTGTGGTTTGTGCTCTGCATGTGACTTACTCACTAAATTATGAAAATGTCCTTTCTTTCATATCCACTTCCCCTGACCCACTCTGCATACTTTAAATGTGTTTTTCTGGTGCCCAGCTCAAAATGAAGAGAGAAGCAACCACATAAAATGCATTCCTGGTGGGCATTTTATTCCTAATTCACAAAGAAAAGGCTTTTACAATTTTGCTTGTAAACTTGTGGTGCACAAGTAATTATTTTAAAGGTATGCCTATAGGTGATTACCTGTTTGATTACCGTGTTTTATTGGACTCCATTAAAATGTTCTCTATTTTCTACTGACTACAGTTTTGAAAACCTAACAGTGATTATTGTAATAATTAGATTTACCTGTATTGTATTAACCACTCTGCAGATTGTACAAGCAATATAATAACAATACTTAGCTCTTCTATAGCCCTTTTCATTCAGAGATCTCAAAAAGCTTTACATATTAAGGTAAGTATCATTATCCCCAGTTAGCAAGTAAGTATAAGTAATTTTACTGCTTGATACAATATTCACAAATACAGTAAAATGCAAATTTAACAAAATACAATCAGTTTCAGAGGAAGAAAGAGGCCATAAATAGGACAGCATTTTTCCAATTTGTTAATGGCAGTTCTATTTGAGCAGGGAATGTTCATTTTGATGTCACTTCCTTTTTTTATTTAAACAGCTCTGTAAGTGACTCTTAAAATTCAGGAAAGTTCTATGATGCTTTCAAGGGGCCTTTTTGTAATTTATATTTATTTAAATTACATGAGACTATTTTATTTGGGACTGACAATGAGACAACCTCTTTTGCATCATATTAGTAAGTATATTGAATCTGAGGACAGCGGTAAAGCTGTTTGTCTGGTTTTTTTGTTTGTTTGTTTGTTGTCACTAGTTGTTATGTGACAAAATCTTGGCCTATTTAGATCAATTAAAGTTTTCCATGGAATTAATATTTTGTCCTGATAGAAGGAAAGCTTTCCCCCCAAGAGCAGGATAAGGGCTCTTTTCACATGCTGCAGTTGAAGGGACCCAGGTAGATGTGGGTAGCTTCTGGAAAGTCCAACTTCACTCCAGAATGGAAAAGGTATAGTATAGCAACAGTGTCCTGGTTCCTCTTCCCTCCCTGCTGAATGCCGTTGTTGCAGGATCAACAGTCAGGGATTTCTTATTACTCTTGGCACTACAGTAGAAAAGATGAGGATGTGAACCTAGATCTGAGGTGGTGGGGAAGTGGTAGTTATATAGTGCCACATTCCAAGGGGATTTGAACAGTGAAACTTCACTGAGTGAAGTAAAGCTTCACCATAGATCAATCTACACCAGAATGTTTTGGCAAGTCACGCACAGTTGCAATATGACTGGAGCAGACTGGGCACAACATGGAGGTAGAAACATGTATGCCTTATTTTAACTTCAACTGTATCACAGTAGTGTAAGCAACACTTATGGGTCATATTCAGCATTCATTTACACTGATGTGAATCCATAATCGCTCTGTTGATTTTAGTTTAGCCTAGTGTAAATGAGAACAGAGTGTGGTTGTAAAAAGCGGGTCAATTCAGGTATTTGAGTCCACTAAACAGAGTTTTGCTTTAACAGATTTCACTGTGGTGAGAAGGCTCACATATTAAAACTGGTATTTCAGGAAGGCTTTCAGTTTGGAAACCATTGTTCATTTAATGGGAACACTGCTTGTGATTAAATCTGACATGCGTTGAATTCTTCAAATAGTAATATGGATTGATTGTAGTCAGAAGTATCTTCTTTGAACTCTCCCAACTCCTGTAATACAACTCACTTGTGCATCTAATTTTCTTTGTGAATTAGAAGTAGCAGGAAATCTCTAGGAAGTCTGTTTTCCAGTAAAAAACAGCATATTCTATTGCACACCTTCTTTGTGTGAATCAATCTTTATAATTGCAAACAGGAAAATAATATACTATATTTTCTATAGTTGTTGAAGAAGATTACACTATTAAAATTGGAGCTACTCTATGTGAATAATTAATACATTTAAAAACGAGTCCCAGCAAAGCCAATGTTATGAAGAATAAGTCTGTTTTAAAAATTAGATATAAAATTTGAAATTCTTTAAATTTCAGGAAAAAATGAATACTATATATTACTAGCTCTTTTCTTCTGTATCAAAATGTCCTTTGTGAGGCTGCATGCACCTTTTTGTTATTTGGCTAAATAATTGAATATTATTGGCTTGGAGGCTCAAGAAATCAGACCCTGACTGAATGATTAAAGTTGCAAGTCGCTTGACTGGAAATGCAGCTTGACCTGTGCAAGTCTGACTGAGTGTAATCTCAAATATGTAGTTGAAACTCAACTTATTCTGCACAAATTTTAAAGATCTCTAGCCTCAAATGTTATCACTTTGATTTGTTTTTTTAAAATCTTCTACTGCATAGTTAATATTTAATTTGCCTCCTCTGGAACAAACTTATTTTGCCATTGTGTTTCACGCAAATAAGGAGACATTCCTTGCATTGTCATCTCAGTGTCAAAAAGAAGTTATTTTATTTAATTATCTAAAATGCTCATTTTTGATGAGGGGAAAAAGATCAGACCCAGCCCATTTTTCAGGTTTACACCTCTCCACATTTTTAATGTAATTTAATAGCTAGAGGGCAGAAAGTCCTCCTGGTGAAAGCATAAGAAGCAATCTCATCAAAGACATATGAAATATTTAAAGAACTGGTTGGACTTGAAATCATTTTCTTATTATTTTTTCTCATTCTAACTATTACATAGAAGAAATATACAATGCAGCATTACCCAGTGTTTTAATTGCAGTTCTATTACTCTTTGCCCCCAAAGCATTCCAACCAGTGGTTGAAAAATGCTCTTTGATTTCCCTCTGTGATTCAGACATCCCATAGGAAACAGATGCCTGTCACAAAATATTTTTGTCACTGTGGCAATACCACCTTCCCATTCACCCTTGTTCATTGCTGACTGTGCTCTTGTTTCCCTTCAAGGTCTGGCACACCTGATGATGGGCGACCAAGGTATGGGCTCTGTTCCTTTTCCACTCTGCTTTCATTGTTTCTTCTTGTTCTGTAGCTGCTTTGAATCCATCACTGCAAATGATGGGCAAATGCTTGAAAGCTGTCTTTGGCTGCAAATAAACACATAATTTTAGTCACAACTTTCTTCTTTCATTATATATATATTTGTTTGCTCCTTTAGCTTTGTTCCTTCTGTTCCCCCCCACCCCAATCTCACAATATAATAACTGAAAAAAGTGAGAGATAAGACGGTATTGAGAAAATTCCATGGATTTATCAGAAAATATAATTATGGGTGATTCTATTAAAGACAAAAGAAGCACAAGAGTACTCACCAGATAGCTTCTGAAAGAAGATACTCAGTTTGTCATATTGTACCCAGTGAAGAGTCCATTACATTAATGCATGGCTGATTGGAAACTTGCAGAAAGCACCTGCTCCTGGCTTCTGGAATGCTGAGAATACAGTTTTGCAACATAATGAAATCAATGTTTTTCTCCTGTTTAGCCATTGTTTGTCACTTCTGTGTCACTCTTTTTTAACAAAGCATGGGTTACTTCTGTGTTCCTCTGCATGTACATGATTGGAACAAATAAACTAAATTCCCAGTATGACACTGATTGCATCTCCATTTGTCTCTAAACACTTACTTTAAGCTTTCTCTTTTCATGTTCAGATACTATTGCATTTACATATACTCATGACTCTTACTGTTGTTTCTCTCCTCTTCTTTATTCTCTCTTTGTCTGGAAATGCTTTCTTCATGGAACCATTTCATCAAATCCATAGGTAAAAGTAAAGGTATTACATGATTTTCTTTCTTTTAAATTCCATCTGTATACTTTAAATTATGTCTGAGTTATGCAAATGTATTTAGAGCTTTTTGTACTGATAATCTGAGGTAGGTATGTTTTTACAAAATTATTTCCTGAACATCAAGGTAAGGAAAATAGTTTTTTTTTAAAGTTTGACCTGATTTTTGAAGTTTGCCATTTATTTACTTTTTTTATGAGAGAATTAAAGCAATTGTTCATAGCCATACTAAATGAACCTAAAATTATAGTATACATTCAGGATGAATTAACAGTCATGTTTTGAGGTATGAATGCTCCTATTCTCAGTGAATAGTAGTCTACACTATTAGACAGACATAAGCACAATGTCGCCAAACACTGACAGAATGGAGGTGATCTGTCCAGGGCCAATCCATACCTTGATGTAAGTCTAAGCATGAATAGTACTGACTTCAAGAATTCCCCGTTATGAGCTGGTCACCTGTTTATCTGTAAGATTTTTCTTATAAATATTAGCTTTATGCATACCTGAAGTGAGAATGGGACATGGAGAGATGAGGAGGAGCAGACAACAAAGCAAAGTACGGTTTTATTCTTGGATTTTCTTCCCCCTTCTTTTTCTTGGTATAAGAAAAAATCAAGCCAGGTATACTGTACTTCATTGCGTCACTTGGTAAGTCTGATGTAGAACATATGCAATAACATCAAGAATTTTAATGTTCTAAAGAAATACCAGCTTCTGTTCCCGGTGTACTAGTTCAGATCATTGAGTATGTATTTTTTTAATTTATGCTGAGAAATTAGCCTGCACATACTAAATGCCACTAAATCTATTCTTCTTTATCATTATAATATAGTTTTACTCATTTTGGTGAGCATGTGTGAGGAAGTGCCTGTTCCTGATATTCGTCCTATGCTTTGGCTTTCTGGTTGTATTTTACAGTACAAACTAGACAACACAAAGCGTGTTGAATGTGTTTGCACTTTGCGTGCCTTGGAACAAAGAGTGTGCATGTAACACAAAACTGTAATTCTAGCACCATTAGTTCTATGATGTGCATTATAGTTCTTCACATCAGCCTGCTTGAAAAGAGTGTGCATCTGATTATACCCGGGGCATAATATTTAAAGGGTTATATGAGTTCTGGAGCTTTAAATCTTGTTGTTTTAGGAAATGTTTCAAACCAATGGAAGAAGAAACTGTTCTTAATACTTTGCATTATAGTTTCTACCAATTACCTTGTAACTCTAGCTTCCTGGATCAGCAAATGGTAGCTGTCTTGGGCATCATCTGTATCACAATACATGTTTTACGATACTGGAGCGTTTTATGTGGTCTTTGAAACATATTGTTAAGAAAATCATTCCATAGACTATCCTGCACACAGTATGCATCATGCAACAAACACTACAATGTTGCAATATATATCTATATACGTATATATTATGCATATAAATCATAACTGACATGCTAATACAGAAAGTAGAACATTTAGCAAGTCATAATGGATGAATTCTGGAAGAAAAACAAAAAAATGTGATGTTCTTGTACCTATTTAGGCAAATTATCTATTTTTTAAAAATTATATTTACAAAAAATGTAAAGTTAAAAGTTGCATGGAGAATAGCTAGATTTAATATCTAATGATGTGCACTATGATACAACTAAAATATCAGGGCCATCAAACCTGGTAATTATTTGCTTGACTCTGCTATTCTTTTGATATTTTGGTCTTTTATTATATTTATTCTGTTTATGTGGGAGTATTGATACTGATCTGTGTTTTGATAGTTTCACCAACATTTGTTCTCCAAATATAGTATATTAGGTAAAAATGCAAAAAAGGGAAATAGGCATGGTTAAACATATATAACATACAGTACTGAGTAGCTGTATTCATTGGGCCAGCTGAGGTAAATTGGCATAGTTCAATTGACTTTTGTTGAAGCTACACTAATTTACACCAGTTGAAATTTGGGCCTTGAAACATCAGATGTATAAAACTTCTATGACAAAACACTTTACAGTATAACAGACTTCATCCTAACAATTTGATGGGGCTTTTCATTGGGAAATTCCTTTGGCCCTATTTAACTCTCTCATTCTAATTTGTATTGACTTTAGTGATAGCTATTGGCAATGATTGCAGACTTCTTTGTGCTAACATCAAGACCCAGCCCTCTGATATTTTAATTAAATATTCTGCTTTAAAGGTCAATTGGAAATGCAAGCAAAAATATATCTTTTAGAAACTATGCAAAGATATTCATTCCAAGATACCTGATTGAGAAAGCTCAGGCCTACTTAACCACCATTTTAGGACCTTAACCTGTGTTTCTTGTAGACCTTAAAACACTCAGTTAGTTTTATTGTATGGGTCTGGGCAAACAAAAATCAAAATAGTTTAAAATTAACACCTTAAAAGAAGAAATAAAGATTTCCAAGTGTTTACACTGACCAAGTAATGTCTGAAATGATGGCCCAAATTTTGCTCTTCTATATAAGCATAACTCCCAAGAAGGGACTGCAAGATCAGACCCAAAATGGATTTAAAATAAATAAAATACAGTGGTTAAGATTTTTAAAGCAGACTAGGTGATTTAGCGACAGACCTCCCATTGAAATTCATTGGAAAAGTATGGGTAAGTCCCCTAATCAGCTTTGAAGGTCCCCACCAGTATTCTTTGCAAAATTATAAATATTCTCAAAGCACTCACTGTCCTTTAGAGAAAGAAGGAGAACCTTGACGGAGGTCATTACATTTAGATAAATGTCAGTACTCAAGGCCGCATATCTTGATCCATTCACACAGCTGGTTGACACCACCAGGAACTGCACACAGATCAAGGGCCATTTAATCTAGTAACTTTGAGGAAATATAAACCCTATTTTACATTATCTGTGATTCCTTTTTTTTTTCTTACTTTGTTCACTTACAGATGTTCACTCAGCTCTTTTTAGGATTTCATACATTGTGACTAACCAAAGTGTATAAAAGTATTTGTACATTTAAAATTTATCTAACTGAATTATTATGTGGTGCACACTAATATAAATAAGGTAAGATGGCAACTAGGTTTGAAACATAAAATATTGACAGTTTTTGGTGATAAATCCTAATATAGTCTAGATCAGTGGTCACCAACCGATCGATCGCGATTGACTGATTGATCCTAGAGGATCTCCCAGTCGATCGCGTTCTCTGGTGGTGTAGCTTGGCTGCCGCTAAGGCAGGCTCCATGCCTGCCCAAACCCCATACCGCTCCTGGAAACAGCCAGCATGGCCCCGGGGGTAGGGGGGCAGGGGTCTCCCTCCGCGCGCTGCTCCTGCCTGCAAGCACCGCCCCCGGAGCTCCCATTGGCTGGGAATGGGAAGCTGTGGCCAGTGGGAGCTGTGGGTGCGGTGCTTGCAGAAAGGGGCAGTGCATGGAGCCATCTGCCCCTGCCACACCCCCAAGGGCTACAGGGGTGTGTTGGCCTCTTCTGTGAGTGGCGTGGGTCCGGGGTAGGCAGGGAGGGGCAGCTATGCTGTGCACCGACTGGGAGCTGCTGGAGGTAAGTGCTGCCTGGTGGGAGGCCACACTCCAAACCCCTTCCTGCACCCCAACCCCCAGCCCCCTCCCAGAGCCAGCACCCTGTACCCCCCTCCTGCACCCCAACACTCTGCCCCAGCCCAGAGCCCCCTCCTGCCCCTAAACTCCCGCCCAGAGTTTGCACCCTTCACCCCCTCCTGCACCCCAACCCCCTGTCCCAGGCTCAGCCCAGAGCCCGCTCCCATACTGCAAACCCCTCAGCCCCAATCCAGATTTATTACCCCTCCTGAACCCTAACCCCCTACCCCAGTGAATGAGGGTGGGGGTCAGCGGTGGTGGTGGTGGCTTTGGGGAAGGGGTGGGGCTCTGAGGAAGGGGTGGGGTAGATCCTGGGATGCCCTTACATTCAAAAAGTGTTCTTGGGAGTAAAATGGTTGGAGACCGCTCATCTATAGTTTATTTTATCATTTTTTCTGAACTTTCGTCTTTTCTCCTTTTGGTAAGATTTCCCACATACATAGCTGATCAAGGCTTATTCTGTAGATTCCTACAAGCTATTTTGCCTGTGAACATAAATTAATGCTTTATTTTTCACAAGGAATGAAATGGTTATGACTTTTAGTTATTGAAAGGAGCTACAAAGCGGTATTTACAATGTAGGTACCACAACAAAATAAATGACTTCTGTGACCTTTATTAATTTTACTATTCTCATGACCTATGATATGGATTTCTTATCTATATTTTGTTTTATGTAAATAGTTTACTCTTGACTGTGTATTTTATTTAGACGAAAATACTATGTTCCTGCTCCTGGTCTATTAGATTATGGGTTTAATACAGCTTTAAATCATGTATAATAGTAGGGCTGTCAATTCATCAGAGTTAACTCAGATGATTAATCACAGCTTTAATCACACTGTTAAACAATAGAATACCAGTTGAAATTTATTAAATATTTTGAATGTTTTTCTGCGTTTTCAAACATATTGATTTCTATTACAACCCAGAATATGAAGTGTACAGTATTCACTTGATATTATTTTTATTACAAATATTTGCACTGTAAAAATGATAGAAGAAATAGTATTTTTCAATTCACCTTGTACAAGTACCATAGTGCAATCTCTTTATTGTGAAAATGCAGGGGTGGCATGGGGTGCCAGTTCCAGGATGGGGCTCAGGTCTGGCGGTTGCGGTGCGGCCTCCTGCCGGGCAGCATTTACCTCCTGCAGCTCCTGGTTGGAGGTGCAGCGTGGCTGCCACTAAGGGAGGCTACCTGCCTACCCCGGCCCCACGCCACTCCTGGAAGGGGCCAACATGCCCCTGAAGCCCCTGCGGGAGCACATTGCTCGGCGCTGCCTCTCTCTGCAAGCACTACCCCCCGCAGCTCCCATTGGCCACAGCTCCCCATTCCCAGCCTATGGGATCTGCGGGGGCAGTGCTTGCAAGCAAAAGCAAT
The DNA here is from genome assembly GCA_033296515.1 of Macrochelys suwanniensis. Lineage (NCBI taxonomy): Eukaryota > Metazoa > Chordata > Testudines > Chelydridae > Macrochelys > Macrochelys suwanniensis. The sequence continues at coordinate 172,237,905 of CM065777.1, forward strand.
GTGCAGAGGGAGGACCCCCCCCCCAATCCCTGGGCTGCGGGGCCGTGATGGCCGCTTCCAGGAGCGGCGTGAGGCCAGGGCAGGCAGGGAGCTTCCCTTAGTGGCAGCCACACTGCATCACCGATCAACTGATTGGTGACCACTGCTTTAGAGCCTACAAGTCCACAAAGTCCTACTTCTTGTTCGGCCAATCACTCAGGGCTGGTCCACACAACCCCCCAAGTTCGAACTAAGATACGCGACTTCAGCTACGTGAATAACGTAGCTGAAGTCGAAGTATCTTATTTCAAACTTCAAAGTACTCACTGCTGGTCCACACGGCGGCGCGCAGGCTCCCCCATCGACTCCGCCTGCTCCGTTCACAGAGCAGAATTACTGGCGTCGACGGGGGAGCACTTCCTGGTTCGATTTATCGCGTCTAGATAAGACGCGATAAATCGAACCCAGAAGATCGATTGGACTCCTCCGACGCGGCGGGTAAATATAGACGTACCCTAAGAGAAACGTTTATGGGAGATAATGCTGACCACTTCTTATTTACAATGTCATCTGAAAGTGAGAACCGATGTTTGCATGGTACTTTTGTAGCCAGCATTGCAAGGTATTTACATGCCAGATATGCTAAACCAGTGGTCACGAACTGGTCTCTGGTGGTGCAGTGTGGCTGCTGCTAAAGCAGGCTCCATGCCTGCCTCCACCCCACCCCACACCCGGAAGTGGCCAGTGAAGGCGGGAGGGGGGCAGGGGTCTCCCTCTGCGCGCTGCTCCTGCCTGCAAGCACTGCCCCCACAGCTCCAATTGGACAGGAATGGGGAGCTGTGGCCAATGGGAGCTGCAGGGGTGGTGCTTACAGAGAGGGGCAGTGCATGGAGCCACATCCCCCCCACCTCCCCAAAGGGGCACAGAGACATGTTGGCCCCTTCTGGGATATGTGTGGGGCCAGGGTAGGTAGGGAGCCTGCCTTAGCGGCAGCCACACTATGCCACCAACCGGGAGCTCCCGGAGGTAAGTGCTACCCAGCGGGAGGCCTCACCACAACCCCCAGCCCTGAGCCCCCTCCTGGAGCCAACACCCCCATACCCATTCCTGCACTCCAAGCCCCAGCTCTGAGCCCCTCCCAGAGCCAGCACCCTGTTCCCCCTCCTGCACCCCAACTCCCTCCCAGAGCTTGCACCCCTCATCCTCTCCTGCACCCCAATCCCCTGCCCAAAGCTCAGCCCAGAGCCCCCTCCCACACTGCAAACCCCTTGGTCCCATCCCAGAGCCTGCACCCCCTCCCAAACCCCAAACCCCTACCCTAGCCCGGTGAAAGTGAGTGAGGGTGAGAGAGAGCGAGAGAGCGGCGGGGGGAGGATGGAGCGAGCAGGGCGGGGATTTGAGGAAGGCATGGAGCCTTGGGGAAAGGGCAGGGTAGATCCTGGGTTACCCTTAAATTCAAAAAGTGACCTTGGCTGTAAAAAGGTTGGAGACCACTGTGCTAAACATCATTGCTTTGGCTAATATTCCAGAGGACATGCTTCCATGCTGATGATGCTCATTAAAATAATAATGCGTACATTTAATTTGTGACTGAACCCCTTGTGGGGAGAATTGTATATCTCCTGCTCTGTGTTTTACCCACATTCTGCCATATATTTCACGTTATAGCAGTCATGGATGATGACCCAGCATGTTGTTCATTTTAAGAACACTTTCACTGCAGATTTGACAAAACACAAAGAAGGTACCAATGTGAGATTTCTAAAGATAGCTGCAGCTCTCGACCTAAGATTTAAGAATCTAAAGTGCCTTCCAAAATCTGATCGGGACGTGGAACATGCTTTCAGAAGTCTTAAAAGTGCAACACTCCAATGCGGAAACTACAGAACCCAAACCATCAAAAAAGAAAATCAACTTTCTGCTGGTTGCATCTAACTCAGATGGTGAAAATGAACATGTGTTGGTCTGCACCGCTTTGGATGGTTATCGAGCAGAACCTGTCATCAGCATGGACACATGTCCTCTGGAATGGTGGTTGAAGCATGAAGGTTCATATGAATCTTTAGTGCATTTGGCAGATAAATATCTTGCAATGCTGGCTATAACAGTGCCATGTGAACACCTGTTCTCATTTTCAGGTGACATTGTAAACAAGAAGTGAGCAGCATTATCTCCTGAAAATGTGAACAAACTTGTTTGAGTGATTGGCTCAACAAGAAGTAGAACTGAGAGAACTTGTAGATTCTAAAGTTTTACATTGTTTTATTTTTGAATGCAGTTATTTTTTGTATATAATTCTATGTAAGAATTCATGATAAAGATATTGCAGTGCAGTACTTGTATTAAGTGAATTGGAAGATTCTATTTATTTTATTTTTACAGTGCAAATATTTATAATAAAAATAAATGTAAAAGTGAGCACTGTATACTTTGTATTCTGTGTTGTAATGAAATAAAGATATTTGAAAATGTGGAAAACATCCAAAAATATTTATATAAATAGTATTCTATTATTGTTTAACAGCACCATTAACGTGCGATTAATCACAATTAATTTTAATTGCACTTTAATCATTATTAATTTGTAATCTCTTGACATCCCTATATATTAGTCATTCAAGTCCTTAAGAAAGTAATATATATCTAGCTAAGCAATAGCTGTTTCTACAAAGCCTAATAGTGTAGCTGACACTTAATTATCTTACAGATTTTTGATGTGATTGGCACAATGTATGTAAATGCAGAGAAAAGACTTCAGAGCATCTGTTCGTGTCTACTTCCTAAATAATGTCAACTAAATTCTGCATTGAACAATCCCATATACAACCCGTATAATGTAAATAGGACTATGTTGGGTGTATGTCAGTGCAAAATTTGGCCATCATATAAGGCTAACTGGAGAATACGGTATAATAATCATGAGGGTAAAAAGACCATGGAGAATTTAAATACTTCAAAAAGGTCCTCAAATAAATGTCAGTATTGTATGGTTTACTGAATTCTATTAATTGCTATTGGTAAATTGATACTTTTATTGCTGCTGAATAGTATTTTACTGCACAGTTACATCCACTGAAATCGGTGAAATCTTCGCTCAGTTGAAATCAAAAGTAAAACTCTGTTCGGCTTTAGTGGGGACAGAGGTTCACTGGTAGAGTAAGTTGCTACCCAGTATGATTAAGGGTATTATAAAATTGTCCGGTGTGGTTATCCTGCATATCTTTAATGAGGTTCATCACACTTGGGTGTGAAATCCTGGCCCCAGTGAAGTAAATGTGGGTTTTGCCATTCAATTCAGCTAAGATTTCACTCTGGGTGTGCTTCCCTAAGTTTTTCCTTTGTCTCCAAAAGAGAGAGAGAGAAATTTTGGCCTCTTACTTCCAAGATATTGTTAGCCTTCTGTAGGTCTTGGAAAGCCTACTTCTTAAATCTGCTAGTGACACTATCTTGTCCAAGTATGTTGAAAGATAAACTATTGTTAAACTTTACTGGATTCAGTGCAGATGCATAACTTTAAGAGTTTCATACAGAGTGGGATTTTCAATGTTTGAGAATGTAAATAATTAAAAGTTTTGTAAATGATATGATAGGAAAACTATAATGTATGCTCAACTACTAAACGTCATAATTGTCTCTATTTACAGGGAAGAATAAATCACTGAAGTTTTAAAATTTCTCAAATTTCTTAAACATGTAACAGGACACAAATATTTTGACAGGCTTAAACATAAATAGGACCTAAACATCATAGAACTTTTAAACCCGTTCTAAGTTAATTTTCTTAAAAATATTTAACACTAATGAACTTTAAATAAAAAATAAGGAACTTAATGTAAAACATCTGAAAATATGTGCATTTCATATGTGTGCCAAAGTGGAACAAAGTCTTAATCTGTTCCTCCGTGGAAAGTACCAGCAAAATATCAGTTTCCACTGAGAGTGATTCACAGTTATAGAGAGACTATAGTGAAACAGTGAAAGGTATTTCTAAACGTTATGAAAATTACATTTGTGTGTATGTGTGTGAATCTCTCTCACAACACACACAGACACAAATACACATACACACACTTTTTTTGAGTGCACACTCTCTCTCCTGTAAATATTTATCTTACTATCTACATGATTTATAGCTAATTTCTCCAGTTTTCCCTGAAATATCTCACTGAAATATATTCCAAAGTACTTCATCACAAGAGTGAGATACTTAACTACATAAAAATTGCATTACATTACATCAAAATGAGTGACTCATGTATCAAATGAGTGAGAACTAGCAGGTATATAATGTGTCATGCAGTTGAAGTTGCAGATGCATCTTTGTTTGCTGAGTTATGAACAATTAGTGCTCCATAAAGAGAAAACCGGCAGCATAAAATGACTGTTCCAAGAAGTTTTGTATAAATTATATGGCTAAGGAAAAATCAGTCATTATCAAAAGCAGAACTGGAAGTTGTGTCTTGAGACTCAGATCCCCACAAAATGTACGTAAAATATCTGACACATGATCAGCAGCATGAATGAGAGAGTTTAGGGATATGATGACAATTTGGGAATGTTTAAACAGAAGACAGGAAAGAATTTCTTTTAAAAAAAATTCTGGGAAAAGTCAGCAAACAGACCATCAATTCTAGCACTTCTTCATCACTGAAATACAATATTTCTCTTATTCCTAAGCTTCCTGATCTTATTCACAGCCATCACTATATTTATTCTAGGTCTCATTCTGGTCCATTCCTGGAAAGGAGACAAGATCAGTCTGGGACTGCTAAGATTTTCAAGTCAAAATATTGTTTTATTTTTTAAAAAAAGATAGTTATGGGTGTGATCTAGAAAACATTTTAGAAAAAGTTGGATGTATTCAAGATAGGGTGACCAGACAGCAAATGTGAAAAATCGGGACAGGGGGTGGGGGTTAATAGGAGCCTATAAAAGAAAAAGACCCAAAAATCAGGAATGTCCCTATAAAATCGGGACATCTGGTCACCCTAATTCAAGTTTTAAGCTTCTTGAACGAACAAAGAACAAACATTCAGAGTGAGTTGAGCAGACCACATCAAAGCTCTTTCAAGAAGGAAGATATGAATTACAGGCCAAAAAGTAGATCGGGATTTAGTGAAGATGGCAGAGAGAAAAACTGTTAGGGTGGAGAGCATGAAAACCTTTCTGTGCAGTTAGACAACAAAAAAGAATTTTAAAGCAGCAAAGCTAAGGTTTTTATGCACCTTTGCATACTTTGCTTTTGTAATTTATGTTGGAGAACAAGAGTTGGAAGGTACATCAGATACAAGGTAGCAATCCTAGGGTTTTCTGTTGGTATATGGTTTTCATGCTTACTTTACCTCTACTTCCAGCATTTGATACAAATATTGAGCCAAATAGATTCCTTGTGTAACTCCAATCTCTTCAATAGAGTAGCACTAGGATTAAATCTAGCCCATTAGGTCTACTATAGCAGCAAGATGAACTGAAGCCAACAGATGTAAGATCATATTCGGATCTCAGTTACACTAGTGTAAACCAGATGTAACTCATCTGAAGTCAGTGGATTTATTTTTGATTTAACTTATACTGGTGAAACTCAATTCACTTTGATGTTAACGAGATCAGAATCCAGCTCAGTGGAGTTACACCGGTGTGAAACTAGCTGAACTGAAAGGAGAACTAGGACCAAGGTAGTTGCTCTAGGGGTGGGATTTTTAAAAATGCTCAGGACTGGCCTAATTCTGATGCCATTAAAATCAATGGTAAATGTCCCATTGTCTTCCCTGGCACAAGAGGCAGGCCATGTTGAGTGATTTTGCAAATCCCAACCTAAATTTACACTGGTGTAACTGAAATCAGAATGTGGGCCCAGGCTCTGTAAGTACATACTTACATGGAGAATGGATCTTAAACAAAATTAGAAAAAGATATTTAAATAGTGTGGATAGGGTCAGATTATTCTAAAAAAAATAGGTGGGTGCAACATTTATAACATACTCTGTAACTGTACTACACTGATTTTAAGATGAATGGAGCTAGCATGCTAAGTCACCAAAGACAAAACAGTAGGTAAGGGGTATGGTTGTTTGTTTTTTGTTTTGTTTTTTACTGGCAACAAATTCGTTCCCTTTAAAATACCTAGTTGTGCCAAGCGTAGTAATAAGATCTCACTCCTCACATCAAAGCCTTCCACCTCAAAATCAGCCCTAACTATTTGCGATGTCTTCTGTGTCCACTGCCATGATCCCCTCAACAGCTATATTCCTCTGGAACAAAGAAATGGTGACATAATCAAGGCAGGCTTATGAGCACAGAAGACAAAACTTTTGCAGGAGCTTCACCAGGACTATGGAACTCACTACATTCAGAATTTCTAACTTCACGATGTTCAGAAGTAAAAGCAAAACTCACACATTTGACTTAGATTTCTCACTACGTTCTCCACACGCACTAAAAATGACCAATTATTTTTTCTACAGATTGGGAAAAGCGAGCAAGAGAGAGATTGGGCCTAACTCTTTTTCAGTTCATTTATTCCATTAAAAGCAACAGCGTTACATGATGGGGGAAATGGTGGAAAATTGTGGAGTATCAGCCCTATTATCGATTCTTCTCCCACCACAGCCAGCTTTATGCTGATGTAACTACTCTGATTTCAGTGCAGTTGCCCTTGATTTACACCACTATAAGTAAGAGGAGAATCAGGGTCATGTTTTATACTACTTTGTCATTGACACTCATTTATACCAGTTTTCTAATCATCATGTATTTGACATTTAATTTACAGGCACTGCCTGTGTTACTGGTGAATTTGACAGAAAATCTTCTATAGGTGTTGCCTCTTCTCCAGGATTTTGCCCCTAAGAAACAGAAATACCTAGACCCAATTCTTTGATCTGCTCTGGCTTCTTATGATAGCCAGTGCATCTGGCAATCCAGTGAAGGTGGAGCCTTCATGTTTCTCCTACATCGAAGGAATCTCCATTTAGAGCGAGGCCATCCTAGCAACCTTTGGGCCCCACCATAGGTGCATGTCTTCACACCTAATGATCTTTGACTGCTGTGTCTCCTGGCAGCTGGTCATAGATTAGAGTAGCCTATTTATGGTGAGGAAGCCTCACATCAGGGGAATCCAAGACTGGCAAAAAAACATTTTTATCTCATCCATCTGGGCACTCACTGAACACTCCTCAGACAGAGCAGGGAATGAGGGATAATGGCCCCCATTGTCTTAATATATCAGCACCTCACAAGTATTTACATTTACAAATGCTTTACTTATTTCCACCTTCAGTGGACCAGTGGTAAGGCTATATATCTCCACTGGGAATGGCTCAGGTAGTATCTCAAAGTGCCATACAAGTGCCTGGATAATTACTGCCAAAGGGTAAAACTGCAGAGTAGTATAAAACAAGTGTGAGAGTACAAGATCCCCTCCCCCCACATCTCTATTTAACTTAATCTACCTAATCTCCAACACTCCCAGGACTAAATTTAACCCATGTCTCCCATGCAGATTTTACTTAACAGTGCGGTGAACTTGGAGTAACTTCATTGTACTTAGTGAACTTACATTGCTGTGAGACCATGAATTCCAATAGGAGTTGAGCCTGCTTCAGTCATGAGCTGATTTTGGTCCTCTTACTTGACGTTCCATCACTGGAGTTCTCTGTCATGGATTATGTGGATTGAATCTTGCCCGTGATATCTATGTGCAGCTTTGTGAGAAAAATGTTTTTCAGAAGAGAATTACAAAAAGTATTAAAGGGTGCAGTCTGTGGGGGAGGAGAGAGGGCATTATTATTTCAAAGTAAACCTGGGAATTGGCAAGTTTCTTTGACTTCCAGGACATGTTCTGCATAGCTATAGAACAGGGGTTCTCAAACTGCAGGGGTCATGAGGTTATTACATGGGGGGTCACGAGCTCTCAGCCACCACCCCAAACCCCGCTTTTCCTCCAGCATTTATAATGGTGTTAAATATATTAAAATGTGTTTTTAATTTATAAGGGGGGAGGTCGCACTCAGAGGCTTGCTATGTGAAAGGGGTCACCAGTACAAAAGTTTCAGAACCACTGCTATAGAAGATTACAAAAAAAAATTGCAAGAGATCTTTTCCCACTCCCAGATATTTTAGTCCCCAAAGATAGAGGAAAAAGAGGCTCTGTTCTCAGTTCACTGAAATGTCATCATAAAACCCTGTATCCCCATGAGTCATTCCCAGTCCTAGAGGACAAACTCTTCTTATTTGTAACAGCATAAACACATTTAAACAAACAAACAAAAAAACACCCCCACAACGGGTTCTGGAAACCATCCAACTTTGTTAGGCCTCATGAACTCAGTCTTCTGGGGGATGGCGGGGGAGGGGTGGGGGGTGGGAGGAGTAATAAAAGGCTGCCATGTCTGAGGCCATAAATCATTTTAGCAAGTGTGTCATATCATCTGTTCTTCCAGAAAAAAGAAAAATTATGTTATTCAATTTTATTCATTGCTCTCAAATAGATAGGTGGATTCTGCACTGTGTTGTCCCTGAAATGGATAACCCCTTTAAAGACACATGTTTTTAAGAATTACTGTTCCTATTCGACAGTGATACAAGTATTACAACTAAAGGCATAACTGATATGATCCTTCTCAGGACACATACAGAATCTGTATGTCCAGTCTTTATCTTCTTTTTAAAGTGTTACCCACAAAAAATTGCATATTTCTAAATCATGCTAGTTACCAACTTTGTGATACAAGGATGTGTCTATGCATCTCCACCTAGCTGGCATTTTCCTACGTCAGAAAAGCCAGAATCAGAGAATCTAAAAATACATATTTTAGACTCCTAGTAGCTAATCTACATAATCTTCATCAAAACCAATTATTTTACAGGCAATAAAAGCACAGAATTTGGCTCAAAGTTGAGTTCTTTACACCCTTTGAAATCCCATTGATGTGAAAAGTATTGCATATGGTGTATTTCAGCACATAATCTGACTGTTTGGATTATACTAGCACCATATTATGCCATTAATGAAGTATGTGCCACACTAGAGTAAGTCCTGTGATTTGAATGGATTTACACCCAGGTAACAGTGATCAGAATTTCCCCCCTAGATCCTTCTGTATTAAGTGTACGTGAGGTGGGAAATGAGGGAATAAAATGAAATAGGCACAAGGTTGTCTACAATAACAATAATGGAAGGCCTTTTTTTGCTGACAGCCAACTTGTTTCATCGGTTTTTCATACTTCAAAGGTCATTTTGTTATCAATATGGTAAATAAAGGAGCGTGGAATGAAATAACTCTGGTTAACAAACACCCTCTTAACATTTAGGAAGGGCTATAATTCCATTATTTGCTATGACATCCTCCATACTATTCTTTTGTGTATGCTCCTTTAAAAGTCTTTATTTCAGAGATCAGATCAGATAAGTATTTCTTAGGGGAGTAGAGAGTAGTTTCCTCATACATTTAGCAGATTGAGAATGGTAGTAGCAGCCCTTAAAACCTACAGTTTTAGAAAGTGTGGCCTGAGGTCAGACCCCAACACATGATAAATTTCAGAGCCTCCAAACTCGTAAGACCCATAGTTTTAGTTTAAAGGCTGAACACAATGTTACAAGACTTACTGGAGTTTCCATTTGAACCTTTCCGTTCACATTTATCCTTCACTTATCAGTTAAATAGCCTTGTGTAATCATAATATGCTCAGACAGAAGATGGAAAGAGTTGAAGGCTGTGCCAGTGCAGGACTTATTTGTTCTGTTTCACCAGGGCAAAACAATGACCTTTATCCTTCAAACTTCATACCTAAAGTTAAACATCAGTTCTACTATAGCCAAGAAATGATACTTCTGTTTACTTGCTGAATCTCAAGAGCACAAAAGAGAGAGAGTTTGCAATTCCTTTGATGCAAGTCTTGAAAATCTGACTAAAAAGCAACCTATATTTTTTCTGTAATTCAGATAAGGTTTGCACTATGTTTGATGCACCAAGGAAAGGTCAGACTACTTTTGGCTTTCTTCAAGCATTACATATACAGTGAACAGTAAGCCATTAGGTGTTCCTGAGTAAATTCAACATGGGAAGTAACCACTTCCTGAACATTTGTATCGTATCCAAGAGAAGAAGGAAAGTAACTTGGATCTTAGGCAACTCTTTTATAGTAATATGTTGTTTTTTCTTTATGGAAGGAAATAAGTTATTTATGTTGTATTATTCACCAGTAACTTCTCTGGCATGCTATGTGTAGAATTCTATTTCCAGCTCTGAAAGTCTCACTGCCTGATTTTAGACACATCACAATCAGTGGTGGATTACCACACAGACTAACGGGGCCCCTGCCCAGAGGCACCAGCCAATTTGGGGCCCCTGGAAAAATCTCCCCTCACCATGGCCCCAGGGCTGGAGGAACTCTCACTCCCCACTGTGGCCCCATGGTACAGAGTTTCTCCAGTCTCAGTGCCATGGGGGGACGGGGCAGGTGAGGAGAGAGTGGGGCTGCGAGGTCGTGGGCGGAACAGGGGCGGGGCTGTGGGGAAGAGACAGAATGAAGTGGGGCCCTGGTCAGGGTTGCAGGCGGAAAGGGTGGAGCAGGGCCACTGTTCCGGTGTCAGGGGCCCTTCCACTTACTCTGGTCCAGGGCCCAGTAGACCTGGATCTGTGACTGATCACAATTTATCAGTGCCTCAGGGCTAGATCCACAAAAGGACTTAGGTGTTGCAATGCTCAGCATTGCACCAACTAACTTTTAGGAGCTTTGCCATCTAGTAGCATTTACAGATCCATAATGCATGCTTCAGCTCCCTACACAATTCATGGGGAGAGAAAAAGCTTTAGAAATGGGATCCACAAAAGTCAGCATGCTAAGCGGGGAGCTGGCCAATAAGAAACCTAAGGAAAGGGGTGGGTCCTAACCTCTGCTCCTCAAAGGGTCTTTAGCACCTAGACTCAGGTCAGAGGGATGAACCTAGCTCCATTTGGGATTCAACACCTAAGCCATGCTTTTACGAAATGCTGTCACTACTGCCCTTGTAACCTTTAGCCCAGTGGTGAGGGCACTCACCCGAGAAAGAATATGGAAGACCTCAGTTCAATTCCACCATCTACCTCTTGTGGAGCCACAATTTGTGTGTGGGTCTCACATTGCAGGAAAATGCCCTAACCACTGAACTAAGGGATATTCATGTGAGGGACTTTCTCCTGTTGAATCTGTTCCATTATGTATAAATAATTAAAGACCTATTGGTCCAGAGAGAGACTAGGAATGATTTTATAGTCCAGTGGTTAGAACACTTATGTTGTCCTCCTCCTCCCTTGGCCATTTTGTATAGATTTAGGCATGCACAGAGCATGCCTACTGAATCCAGCTGGAGGCAGGCCAGAAAGGCAGGGGTGGAGCTGAGAGGTATAGGGCTGGCTGCAAGACTGATGTGCTTCCCAGAGTTCGCCTCTGACAGAACTGTCTGTTGTGCATTAGCAGGAGTTTGAAGAGCCTATTGGGCTTAGGCATGAGGTAGGCACCCAGAATTAATTGGCTCTGCACATACTCACTGTCAGAAACTTAGGATCTTAAAGGACTTTAATGGTTGAAATTTAGATGCCTAGGGACTTCAGGTATCTCCAGGGTTAGGCAGCAGTTCAGCAGGAATTTTGAGGGTCTCAGAGGGTCTAGAGTCTGGGTTCCAGCCCGCGTCTGAACTTTTACACTGCAATTAAACAGTCCTGCAGCCCTAGCCCTGCAAGCCCGTCAGCTGGTGTGGGCCAGGTGTGGGTTTTTAACTGTAGTGTAGATATACCCTTAGATTTTTAGCAGCTAACAATGGTAGTATTTGGAAGGAACATTGCAGTGAGGGACTTGTGGGGAAGGTGGTAAGCAGTAGAGTGATGAGAATGAGATGGGGAGGAGAGAGAGAGAAGGAGAAGAGATTAGTGACAAGGATGAAAGAGACAAACCAGGACATGAAATGAAGAGAGTATGTCCTACCCTCAAGACTGCACCTCTTTTCAGTCAGACAAGGAGCACTGCCCTTAGGAAAGACAGTTCAAGCAGGACTGGGTTTGGGGATCATCTCACCTAAGGAGTAATATGTTTACTTATAAACTTTGCCCCCAACTTTTCACAATGTGGTGCCTACTTTTTGGCATTGGTGGAAGGAAGTACAATTGCAATCAATTTCTGAAATGGACCTTGAGATAGACTAAGTGCTTTAAGATTCTCTAGTGAAGAATTCTGTCATCTGGGCCAAATTCGTAAGCCCAGTTACAACCTTTTCTGCACCGCTCAGGTTCTGTAAAGGGGCTCTATCCAGTTGCTACTGCCCAACAAACAATTCTGCCAGAGGGGAACTCCAGGCTAGTGCATCTGGATTGCTTCCAGGCCCTACACCTGGCACATCCACCCCTGTCTAGAAGGTGGGAAAAGGACACAGTGGAGTTATTCTATGCGGGGGAGGGATAGCTCAGTGGTTTGAGCATTGGCCTGCTAAACCCAGGGTTGTGAGTTCAATCCTTGAGGGGGCCAGTTAGGGATCTGGGGCAAAAACTGGGGATTGGTCCTGCTTTGAGCAGGGGGTTGGACTAGATGACCTTCCAACCCTGATAGTCTATGCTACACTGACCTTTCACTAGGCTGGAATCCATTAAGGACTCTGCATGAGTTAAAGCTGTTCCTTCGGGTGAGTTTGAAGTATATGTCCTTCATTTAATGTTTCAGTTTTGCTGGCTAGCGCTGTACTTCATTATTAAACTATGGGAATAAAAATAGAGACTGCCAGGGAGCAACTTATACTCAGAGCAAACAGCTTATCCTCTCTCCATCCTGAAAGGTCAGGAAGTACTTGTATATATACTTATACACATACACATATATATGTATATATACTTATACACATAAGTATAAGTAATAATAAGTTTATTATTTAATACTTAATAAACAAAGTATTAAAAAGCTACAGAAACCATGGCTCTGATTTTCCACTGCTTTATAACTGTCAAAGTCATTTACACCTGTGCAACATGGATATGAAATGCTGCCATATTTATTGGGTAGCATTTTACACTGGTTTTGCACAGGTGTAAATGACTACCCAAAGAGCACAGCAATGGTGAATACAGGGTTGGGGGTTAGAGCCTTAATGAGATGCCCGGTTCCTATGTGGTGCCCCAATGAAGTCAGAAGAGCTCAGAGCAGGCAAAGGGGTCACTTGCTTGGAACATACTGCTAGATTGAGGCCTAAGTTTGCAGATATCTTTTAAAAAGTCCCTTTTCTCTATTACGGGCCAGATTCTGGAAGCCGTCTGTGCCCATGGCTCACCAAAGTCCATGGAAGTTCTGCCCAAGAAGACCTATATACAATAGTACTCATAAGATTATTGTGCTTACTATTATTTCCTTCAAGCAAATAATGTTTCCTATTTATTCTAAAACATGTGTAACTAAAAGTACAACACCTGGCTTCAGAACAGAAACCTCAATTAGAGAATATTTGCCTGGTCTTACTACCTGGTTCAGTGTTTGGAATGTTTATTATTTTCAGATAATTAATTTAGTAGACAACTTGATAATTGTGTATCCTAAAGTGTCACTTTAGGGGTTCTATCATATTTTGAAGGCTGAAATACACTAATTGACAGCAAAAATAAATAAATCCAGTAGTAGTAATTAGAAAATTCTGTAGATTTCACATGAGATTATAGTAATCTGAACACAGTTTTGCACCTAAAAAAAAGTAAACAAACTACCTCTTGTTATATTGTCTCCCATTTTGTCAGAGCCTTTCCTTCTAGGAAACAATGATTCTCCACTTTCCCAATGTATAAACTATTCCTGGTTGCAGAGTGTACATCATCATGCTAAGTGATTGGCAGATGAAACAGGAGCATTCTGTACTTTTGGGAGTGGTTCAGTCTTTAGGCTCTCTATTGACAATACCATCAAGAGTATCAATGACTGCAAGATATGGTCGTGATTTGCTGATGCACACACCTCTGCATCTATTAAGACGTACATTTCAGTATTCCAGAGTCATTGTATCTTTGTATTGAAACAGTGAAGGTTCCTGTACTTTAAAGAGCCCTGCATGGCAGATCCAAGGGTCTTCCTGCATGGATCACAGTGTAGAAATGTGGCCCAAATAGTCACTTAAGAAAAAATTAAAAAGCATGCACTATTAAAACATAAAGAATGCCATGTTAGCAGGAAGCAACACAAAGCAGAAAGGGAAAAACCAGAGATTTTTAAGACTGTTGTTGGGTAAGGTCTTGTCTAGACTACAGAGGTTTGTCAACACAAGTTACACCAATGATCAAAACCTAGCATAATTACATCACTTGTGCATGTTCACAAAACACTCCTGGCCGCAGAGCACATTCACAGTTGGTGCTCTAGAACTGACAGAGAGAGCAGTGCACTATCCCGCTGTGCAACTCGCCACCTTCTGCAGCTAGGAGTTGTGGGATGGTGGAATGGATCCCAGTGCATCATGGGTGCGGGCTCAACATCCCATGATGTAGTTTTTTTCCATCCCATCATTCCATGGTCTTCCGACTGCATTTCGCAGCATTTTTCAACTGCCCCTGTTTACTGTGTGCCCACCATCTCTGTCTGAAAGGATGGATCCTGCACTGCTCTCTACTGTTGTGCTCACTGCTATGAACACATAGCAGATGGTCATGCAGTATATCATGAGCACTCAGTCTGAACAGGAACCAGAGGTACCTGACCTGCTGTGTACCATGGGAAGAAACAGCAACAAATTACTTTTGACATTCACTGACCAACTGCACATGGTGGACTGTTGCTTTTGGGCTCGGGAAACAAGCACTGCGTGTTGGGATTGCATTGTTATATAGGTCTTGGATGATGAGCAGTGGCTGCAGAACTTTTGGATGTGGAAAGCCACATTCCTGGAACTGTGTGTGGAGCTCATGTCAGCACTGTGGATAATGGACACCAAAATGAGAGCTGCCCTCTTGGTGGAGAAGCATGTGGCGATCACTCTGTGGAAACTGGCGACTCCAGACTGCTTCTGGTCAATTGCAAATCAGTTTGGAATTGGGAAGCCCACCGTTGGGGCTGCATTAATGTAAGTGTGCAGGGCCATTAATCGCATCCTGCTCCAAAGGACTGTGACTCTTGGCAATGTGGATGAAATAGTCAATGGCTTTGTGACAATGGGATTCAATCATAGAATCATAGAATCTCAGGGTTGGAAGGGACCTCAGTCATCTAGTCCAACCCCCTGCTCAAAGCAGGACCAACCCCTACCAGATCATCCCAGCCAGGCCTTTGTCAAGCCTGACCTTAAAAACCTCCAAGGAAGGAGATTCCACCACTTCCCTAGGTAACCCATTCCAGTTCTTCACCACCCTACTAGTGAAAAAGTTTTTCCTAATATCCAACCTAAACCTCCCCCTCTGCAACTTGAGACCATTACTCCTTGTTCTGTCATCTTCTACCACTGAGAACAGTCTAGATCCATCCTCTTTGGAACCCCCTTTCAGGTAGTTGAAAGCAGCTATCAAATCCCCCCTCATTTTTCTCTTCTCCAGGCTAAACAATCCCAGTTCCCTCAGCCTCTCCTCATAAGTCATGTGCTCCAGCCCCCTAATAATTGTTGTTGCCCTCCTCTGGACTCTTTCCAATTTATCCACATCCTTCTTGTAGTGTGGGGCCCAAAACTGGACACAGTACTCCAAATGAGGCCTCACCAGTGCCGAATAGAGGGGAATGATCACGTCCCTTGATCTGCTGGAAATGCCCCTACTTATACAACCCAAAATGCCATTAGCCTTCTTGGCAACAAGGGCACACTGTTGACTCATATTCAGCTTTTCGTCTACCGTAACCCCTAGGTCCTTTTCTGCAGAACTGCTGCCCAGCCATTCAGTCCCTAGTCTGTAGCAGGGCATGGGATTCTTCCATCCTAAGTGCAGGACTCTGCACTTGTCCTTGTTGAACCTCATCAGATTTCTTTTGGCCCAATCCTCTAATTTGTCTAGGTCCCTCTGTATCCTATCCCTACCCTCCAGCATATCAACCACTCCTCCCAGTTTAGTGTCATCTGCAAACTTGCTAAGGGTGCAGTCCACACCATCCTCCAGATCGTTAATGAAGATATTGAACAAAACCGGCCCCAGCACCGACCCTTGGGGCACTCCACTTGATACCGGCTGCCAACTAGACGTGGAACCATTGATCACTACCCGTTGAGCCCGACCATCTAGCCAGTTTTCCATCCACCTTACCATCCATTCATCCAGCCCATACTTCTTTAACTTGCTGGCAAGAGTACTGTGGGAGACTGTATCAAAAGCTTTGCTAAAGTCAAGAAATAGCACATCCACTGCTTTCCCCTCATCCACAGAGCCAGTTATCTCATCGTAGAAGGCAATTAGGTTAGTCAGGCATGACTTGCCTTTGGTGAATCCATGCTGACTGTTCCTGATCACTTTCCTCTCCTTTAAGTGGTTCAGAATTGATTCCTTGAGGACCTGTTCCATGAGACAATAACTCCAGTGGGATAGTAGATGGCACACATATCCCAATTTTGGCCCCAGACCATCTTGCGATAGAATACATCAATAGAAAGGTGTACTTCTCTATGGTATTGTAGGCACTTGTAGCATTTCACTGACATGAGCACAGGGTAGTCTGGGAAGGTGCATGACACACGCATCTTCAGGAGCACTGGCCTATACAGAAAGCTCCAAGTAGGGACTTTCTTTCCAGACCAGAAGATTCCAGTGGGGGATGTTGAAATGCCCATAGTGATCCTGGGTGACCCAGCATACCCCTTACTCTCATGGCTCATGAAGCCCTTACACAGGAAACCTGGACAGCAGCAAGGAGCGCTTCAACAATAGGCTGTGCAAGTGCAGAATGACCATTGAATGTGCCTTTGCAGATTAAAAGCAAGTTGACACTGCCTTTATGGCAGGTTAGACCTGAAGAAGGAAAATATTCCAATGGTCATAGCAGCCTGCTGTGCACTCCATAATATCTGTGAAGCTAAGGGTGAAAAGTTTCCCCTGGGATGGAGCATGGAAGCGGATTGCCTGGTCACTGATTTTGTGCAGCCAGATACCAGGGCCATTAGTGGGGCACAACAGGGGGCTGTTCGAATCAGGGAAGCTTTGAGGCACCATTTTGACAATGAGCACCAGTAATCTGTCATTCTACACAGCACTCTGCCATGTTTTGTTAACTTGCCACCTTGCATGAAAATTTTGATGATTCCTGACTGTGATTTGTACTCATCAAATGATCAAATTGCCACTGTGTATTAATTCCAGCAGCAACCACCTAGTGTAGAAGACAAATAAAGATTGGTTATCTTTCAGAGGGTATATTTTTATTAAGTGCTAATTAACAAAACACATAAAAGGCTTGGTGGGAAGGGAGATAAAATAAAGGGCAGTGTAGACTCTCATAGCTTTGTGTAAGTCCAGCTATCATTTTGGAAGCTGTCCAAAGCGGTAGAGTGAATGGGTTACCGAGATGGGCCAAGAAGTTTCAAGGAATGTGTGGGAGAAGTTTGGGGAGGGCATGGAAAGCAGTTCTGTATCTGGCATGAATTCTGCCTGCAGCGTGATTAGGAACTTCAACATTTCTGTTTGCTCCTCCATCACTTTTATCAGCTGCTCCTGGCCCATTAAAATTTGTCCTGCCTGTCTAGTTATAAGTTTATTTTAAAGTCTCTCTCCACGCCTTGAGTTTTTGTTTTTGGCCACTGAGGTTTGGAGCATCTCTCAAAAGTTGTCCTCCTTGCTCTTTCTTGGTTGCTTTCTTATCTGGCGGAGGCACTCTGCCAATGTGTAGGGATTCCCCTGAAGGCCACATATGTAGAAGCACAAGAAACAAAAGCATGATTGTTAGTGCACGCACAGCATCGAATCATGGTAGAAACATGCATCTTTTAAAAATACGAATAAGTTTCTCACTGTCCCTCAGGGAATGCCCTAAAAATGAGTTTAGGCCAGGGGAGGGGGAAAGGGCAAAGGGTCTCAGTGGTTTTTTAAGAGGATCACTGTTTTAAGAGGATCCAATATTGTAAATTCTCCCACCATTTTCAACAGACGGGCGGTTATTGAAGCTGATATCTCACTTCTCAGGGTAAGCAAGGGTGCATCTCCTACATGTGTGTGGCTTCAGACCAGGTCCCTTTGCTTCTTGCCTGTGTGCTGCTTTGGTACCTGCACAAGTGATTGCTGATTGGCAAGGGAAAGTTCTTCTTCAAGTGATTGCTCAGGTCTATTCCACAGTAGGTGTGCGTGCTCGCCATGTGCATCGGTGCCGGAAGTTTTTCCCTTAGCAGTATCCGTAGGGGGCAGCGCCGCTGCGACCCCTGGAGTGGCGCCGCTATAGCACGCTATATAGGGGGCTGCGCGCTCCCCCCACCCTCCGTTCCTACTTGCCGCCAGTGTAGGTGCGTTGGAACTTCTGCTCCAGCTTCATTGCTGCAGCCTTTTTTCCTAGACAGCAGGGTCAGTGGCAAGGGGCTCCATGGCAGGGACAGTGGTGCCAGTGGACCCCTTGGCCCCCGGGACAAGCCCAGCTAGATACTCGATCGGTCGCAGGGGCATCTGAGGCTCCCTCGGCCACTATATCCAGGGCTCCAAGAGATAGATCTGCGGACCAAGGGTCCTTGGCACCGCATGCGGACTCCGAGCAAGGCGTCGAGCCTGCGGTGCCAGCAGATGCACTAAGCTCCTCCCCCATACCGGAGGACAAGGTCGTGGCCCCGCCACCCTCCGCACCGCAGGAGGACTTCAGGGCTCACCAGGAGCTATTGAAGCGAGTCTCCTCAAACCTCCAACTCCAAGCTGAGGAGATGGAAGGGCCCTCAGACTCGCTCTTCAATGTCCTTTCATCCTCGGCACTGGGCAGAGTGGTGCTCCTGCTACACGAAGGAGTTGCCAATATCACGAAAGCCCTTTGGCATACGCCAGCCTCACTTGCGCCCATATCCAAAAAGACGGAGCGCAAGTATTTTGTCCCTACGAAAGGACATGAATTCTTGTACACCCACCTGGCGCCCAACTCCTTAGTCGTGGAATCCGTAAACCACAGGGAGCGACAGGGTCAACCGGGTCCTACTCCTAAGAATAAGGACTCAAAAAGGCTGGACTCATTTGGAAGGAAGTTTTATTCGTCCTCAGTTTCCAGGCCCTCCTCAGTCGCTACGACTTTAACCTGTGGGGGTCCCTACAAAAATTCGAGCCCTCCCTCCCAGAGCGCGACCACAAAGAGTTCAAGGCGCTGGCGGAGGAGGGGGCTGCCGCTGCAAAGGCTGCTCTACAGGTGGCATCGGATGTGGCGGACACGGCGGTGCGATCCATCGCCTCGGCGGTGTCCATGCGCAGGGCGTCATGGCTCCTCCTGTCGGGGCTGTCCTCAGAGACACAGTCCGTGATGCAGGATCTCCCGTTCGACGGCAAGGACCTGTTTGCGGAGCAAATGGATGTGAGACTTCATGGCATGAAGGACTCCTGTACCACCCTGCAAACGCTCGGGCTCTACGTCCCGCTGGCTAAGGAAAAGCCTAAGCCGCAGGCTCCCGCCCAGGCACCCCAACCACACTACGAGCCAGCCTACAAGAGGTCTAGATTCCAAAAGAGGCGATCTCAATGGCAGTCCCGCTCTGCCCCGCAGCCTGGGCCCTCCAGGGGCAAGCAGCAGGGCAAGAGATGGTTTTGACTGGGGGCAGGAGGGTACCCGGGTGAACCCCGAGAGGACCCTCCGACAAATAAAGTTGGCCTTCAGCAACCGCTTGCATCCGTTCCTTTCGCAATGGTCCCATATAACCTCGGACCAGTGGGTCCTGAGTACCATTGCCCGGGGCTACACACTCCAGTTCGTGTCACCCCCGATCTCCCGCCCCACTCCCGGGCACAGCACGGTAGACCCATCACATCTATCCCTGCTGCAGCAGGAGGTGGGCCGGCTCCTCAGTCTCGGAGCCATAGAGGGAGTTCCAAGGGAATTCCGAGGGAAAGGGTTCTATTCCCGTTACTTCCTTATCCCAAAAGCAAAAGGGCCTATTTCAGACTTGCGTGGTCTCAATCGATTCATGGTCAAATACCGATTCCGCATGGTTTCCCTGGTAAAGATTATACCCGCTTTGGACCCGGGCGACTGGTACGTGGTCTTGGACCTCCAGGATGCATACTTTCACATCCACATATTCGAAGGACACAGGCGCTTCCTTTGCTTCCTGGTTGGGCAGGACCACTACCAGTTTATGGTCCTCCCCTTTGGCCTGTCCACCGCACCTCGGGTATTCACAAAGTGTATGGCGGTTGTGGCGGCCTTTCTCAGACGCCGAGGGGTCCAACTATTCCTGTACCTCGACGACTGACTGCTCAAGGGCAACTTGAGGTCACAGGTACAGAACCACCTGGAGCTGCTCTTGCCTACCTGTGCCAACTTGGGCCTTCGGGTAAACAAGGCCAAGTCGACGTTGGTCCCGGTCCAGCGCATAGAGTTCATAGGTGCTCTGCTGGACGCTTCCAAGGCCAGGGCCTCTCTCCCCCTGGGCAGATTTCAGACCCTCAAAGGACTCATAGCCATGGTCACGGAGTTCCCTGTGACCACAGCCAGGACCTGCCTACAGCTCCTGGGCCACATGGCAGCGTGCACATACGTGGTACACCATGCCAGGCTTCGAATGACGCCTCTCCAGCTCTGGCTGGCCTCAGAATTATCTCAGGCTCAGGACGGTCTGGACAAGGTCCTCGCGGTACCGGGTCGGGTGCTAACCTCCGTTCAGTGGTGGACCGTCCCGGCCAATGTGTTGCAAGGGATCCCCTTCCGGGAACCACCTCCGTCGCTAGACCTGGTGTCAGACGCGTCGGACTTGGGCTGGGGAGCCCATGTAGGGAATTCCCAAACCCAGGGACTGTGGTCGGCTGCAGAGCTATCCTTGCACATAAATGTCAAGGAGCTCAGGGCAGTCCGCTTGGCCTGTGTGGCGTTCAGCTCGCGGCTGAGCAGCAGGATGGTCAGGGTCCTTACGGACAACACAGCCGCGATGTTTTACATCAACAGGCAGGGGGGAGTTCTGTATAGCCCACGACATCTCCCTCAGGGCTTTCCACCTGCCAGGTGTCAACAACTCCCAGGCTGATCACCTGAGCAGGGTCTTCTCCTCCCAACACGAGTGGTCCCTCCACTTGGAGGTCACAGGGCAGCTCTTCCGAGCTTGGGGCACTCCCCAAGCAGACCTGTTTGCGACCCAACAGAACCGATGTTGCCACCGGTTCTCCTCCGGGGGGTGGGCTGGGGAAGGATGCACTCTCGGATGCCTTCCTCCTGTCATGGTCGGGCCAGCTCCTCTATGCGTTCCCTCCCTTTCCTCTCATAGACAAGGTCCTGGGAAAGGTAAAGAGGGACAAGGCCCACGTCCTCCTGATCGCCTCAGCTTGGGCCAGACAGCACTGGTACGGGACCCTCCTAGGGTTACTGGCGGCCCCTCCGCTGCTGCTCCGACCGGATCTTTTGTCCCAAGACTAGGGCTGCCTCCTTCACCCCAACCTAGCCTCCCTTCACTTGACAGCGTGGCTGCTCAGTGGTTAGACACGGAGGAGACTGTGTTCGAAAGGAGTCAGTAGCATCCTCCTGGAAAGTAGGAAACCTTCCACTCGCCGGGCCTACCTGGCAAAGTGGGCCAGGTTCTCTAGGTGGGCGGGCAAGCGGGGTACCTCCCCGAGGGGCACCCCGCTCCAGGTTATCCTCAAATACCTCCTCCACCTTAGAACGCAAGGTCTAGCTCCCTCCTCCGTCAGGGTTCACCTGGAGGCTATATTGGTGTTCCACCCGCTGGTCCAGGGCCACTTGGTCTTCTCGCATGCCATGACCGGGTGCTTCCTCAAGGGACTAGACCAGTCCTTCCCGTATGCCAGGACCCCTGTTCCTCAGTGGGACCTGAACTTGGTGTTATCCCACCTCACGGGGCCCCCGTTCGAGCCCCTGGTCACATGCTCCTGGTCTCACCTCTCTTGGAATCGAGCATTTCTCATGGCCATTACGTCAGCCCGACGGGTGTCGGAGCTCAGGGCTTTGACCTCAGACCCCCCTTTATGGTCTTCTACAAGGACAAGGTCCAGCTCCGACCACACCCAGCTTTCCTTCCTAAAGTGGTCTCCGCTTTTCACATGAACCGGGATATTTTCCTCCCTGTCCTCTGCCCAAAGCCGCATGCCTCGGGCGAGGAGCGCCGCCTCCAGACGTGCGCAGGGTGCTGACTTTCTACTTGGATTGGACTAAGCAGTTCCGTAGGTCCCCACAACTCTTTGTTGCCTCAGCCGAGCGTATGAGGGGTCAGCCAATCTCTACCCAGAGGCTTTCCCGGTGGATCACTTCATGCAGTCACACATGCTACGAGTTAGCGAAAGTCCCCTCACCGCCTATCGTGAGGGCGCACTCGACCAGGGCGCAAGCCTCGTCGGCTGCCTTTGTAGCCCATGTCCCTATCCAGGACATCTGTAGGGCCGCTACCTGGTCCTCGGTTCACACGTTCACCTCGCATTATGCGATCGTCTCCCATGCTAGGGATGATGCTGGCTTTGGTAAAGCTGTGCTCCGGCCAGACAGGTTGTGAACTCCTACCCACCTCCATGGCATATTGCTTGGAATCACCTCCTGTGGAATAGACATGAGCAATCACTCGAAGAAGAAAGGACAGTTACCTGTTCCGTAACTGACATTCTTCGAGATGTGTTGCTCAGGTCTATTCCACATCCCGCCCTCCTTCCCCTCTGTCGGAGTTGGTCCGGCAAGAAGGAGCTGAGGGTGGGGGCAGCGCGCAGCCCCCTATATAGTGAGCTATATCGGCACCACTCCAGGGGTCGCAGCGGCGCTCCCCCCTATGGATACTGCTAAGGGAAAAACTTCCGGCACCGATGCACGTGGCGAGCACACACACCTACTGTGGAATAGACCTGAGCAACACATCTCGAAGAACGCCAGTTACGGAACAGGAAACTGTCCTTTTCCTACAGGAGGGGAAGGAACAAAGCAGATCTGCCAAGGAAACTTCAGCAGTGCATTGGCAAGTACCTGCGGGAAAGTTTCCTAGAGATCTCTCTGGAGGATTCTCGTGAAATTTCAGTGTGCATTAATACACTGTTCCGCTGCACTGCTTAGCTGCACAGGGAAATGTGAAGAATTGCAAACACAGCTAGTCTTGTATATTTCTATCCCTTCACCCACTTCTAGAATATAAAAAGCAAAGGACAGTTCTACTGAGCAGCAACAACTCAAAAAGATCATTTACCAGAGCTCTCTTCTCCTGCATCATGCGTGCTAGAGATGGACTGCTGGGATTGGCTAGACCCATTTGGAAAGGAAAAGAGGTCCTGACTCGCCACCCATCGGATGACCCTGCCGTGTGCTCCACATCATCCTCCAACTTGACTTCCTCGTCCATGACTTTGTCTTTGGATTTAAGTCTGCTATCCACTATCTCCAATCCCACTGAAGTATCCATGGGGCTCTTGGCAGTGGAGGTGGGGTCGCTGCTGAGGATGGTGTCCAACTCCTTATAGAAGCAGCAGGTCTCCTGCACAGCACCAGAGTGATGGTTTGACTCCCTTGCCTTCTGGTACTCCTGCCTCAGCTCCTTTATCTTCCCGTTTCATAGCCCTTATCCAACATGCCACGAGAAATCTGACCATAGCTATCGAAGTTCCTACGGCTGGAGCGGAGCTGGGAGTGCACAACCTCCTTTCCCCAAAGTGCCAGCAGATCCAACAACTCAGGTGTGCTGCAAGTGGGAGAGCATTTGCTTCATGGAGATGCCATGGTCAGCTGGGAAGATGCAATGTGAGCTCTTCACACCAAGCAAACAGGAAATGGAATTTCAAAAATGTCCAGGCCTTTAAAGGGGGAGGGGTGGATGCCTGTGTATCAAGGTGTAGGGAAGAAGAGTTCAAACTGCTTACCAGAGCTGTCAGGATGGGCATTGTGGGACACCTCTGGGAAGCCATTTACAGTGATATAACCAAGCGCGATATCTACAATGACACTCTGTCAATACAACTTTGCTGCAAAAGCTTTATGCCTCCTGTTGAGGTGGTTTTATTTTGTCGGCAAAGCAGGAGAGTTTTGTTGGTGGAAAGAGCATTGTAGTGTGTACGCCTCCACTGTTTTGTCAATGAAAGCTGACTTTTGTCGAAAAAACTCTGTATTGTAGAAAAGGCCTAAGTTTCATTGTTTATTTTTCTCAAGGATAGCACTGTTTTGCTATTCATATTCTGCACTTTCATTTTCTGCATAATCTATCCAAGATTTTTAACTCTGAAAATAATGGACAGGTTTCTGTGCAGTGGTTTGAAAATAAAGCCACTGCAGGTGTGTAGCTAAATGAGGTGTTAATTGGCTTACAGATGCACTTAATTATGGGAATACAGGGAAGGTGCTTAGTTTTTCATGTGATGAAGGGAGCAGTGTGAGTGCAAGGAGGTTAAATTGTAGAGTAAAATTCCTACCCAACATTTATAGAAGAGGGGAAGGTAACCTTGTATGCTCCTTTCCTGAAAAAAAAAAAAACCCATCTGCTTCATCTTCTGTTGTTCCCTTTTGCTGAAGTACAGTGAGTTCCTTCTAATATAATATCTTATACTTATTTTAACAAACTACTTTACAAATTAAATGCATCAGCACCACTGAAACACACCTACTGTGGAAGGGAAGGGAATTTTGGCAAAGGATAGCAGGATAAGCTCCTTTTGAACTGTTGTTTTTAAAAGGTGTCTCTGAAAAGCAATAGAGCCACAAGGTGGGTGAGTCCGGTGGAAAGAAGTGGGGGTTTTTATCCACAAAAGCTTATGCCCAAATAAATCTGTTACTGTTTAAGGTTCCACTGGACTCCTCATTGTTTTTGTGGATACAGACTAACATGGCTACCCCTCTGAAGGTGGAACAACATCTTTTTGTGAGAGAGACAAGTTTTTAAGCTTAGTCCTGTGTGTAAGTTTGAAAGCTTGTGTCTCTCATCAACAGAAAAGTTAGTCCAATAAAAGCTATAACCTCACCCAACTTGTCTCACTAATGTCCTGGTCCCAACACAGCTACAACAACACTGCATACACACAAGTAGAAAACTGCATTGTGGAACTTTGTTTATCAACCTTAGAAGGGTGAAAAGCTGATGTGAATCAGTTTTCAGGCACTTCTAAATAGGCCAAATTTGGACCTGAGACTCCAGTCTATAGTAATGGATCCCTAGGCCTATGTGAGGCTGCACTAAATAAATGGGGTTCTATATAGCTTCAGGGATACAGCCATGCAAGATCCAGACTTAAAGAATCACTTTCCCTTTTTTCCCTACTATGTGTCTCTCTCTTTCTCCATGGGAAAAGGTGAAGTAGCTGCTATAAAAATATTTAAGCAGCAGCTACTTCTCCAGAAATATCTTTTGTTAACCTTTACTCTTTTTTATTTAAAGTGCTAAGTAACTTTTTTGCTAAACTTCAGTTAAAACCCTTAAACTTTTCCTTTCTGTTGAAAACGGCCAAAATGAGGTGCTTGGAAGAAATAAAGGAGGAGATACAAAGACAATGAATCTCCTTTTAGGGGAAGAAAGGAATTTAAGCATAAGGTAGCCATTACTGAAAAGTGCAGAGTGCAGCCATGGCTATCTTTCAGAGTAGGTCGTTACTTGCCCTAAGAATGTAAGGAGAACTGCTTTTAAGACTTTCCGGAGTTTGGTCAGTGATACAGCCTGCAACCATGATAGGGAAGAATTCTACAAGGAGAGGCCGGGGACCTCCTCTGAAGCTTTCATCATACACCATAAACACTAAAGGGCACATGTCCAGTTTTTATTCTTTACAGGTCACTTTAAGTTCTTCCTTTGGTACTTGCTATATTAACAACTGACACAGGCTAAAGGCTGGGAAATATGGGAGATTGATTTCCCCCCTGACCTGATCAAAGCCAGCAGCTACTTGCAATGTTTCCATTCCATAAGGTTTCCTTTTAAAATATTATATCTTTAACTATTTGGCAGCAAGTCCAGCATCTTTAATGAAAGCATAGTATTCACTTTATAGTACTAGCCTGTTACTATTTAAAAGAAGTTAACATTTTTAAAAAAATAGTGGTTGGGTATGAAATTGAATTATTTATTACATGCTCTGCTATGGACTTGTTTTGTGATCTTAACTGGTCTCTCCATGCCTCAGCTTCCCAATCTGTAGAATGGGTATAATAACTTACCTATCTTTTAAAGTGTCTTGAATTATTTCTGTGAAAATCACTCCTTATTCTGGACCTCTCACCTCTGGTTCTCTGTTTGTAGAGATGATGTATGTTAAACAAGCACAACATATATTTTGCAAAGTAGATTTGGTTTATTCCCTTGAATAGCTGTGGTTGCGAGGTTTAAAGAACTA
This sequence comes from Macrochelys suwanniensis, assembly GCA_033296515.1. Classification (NCBI taxonomy): domain Eukaryota; kingdom Metazoa; phylum Chordata; order Testudines; family Chelydridae; genus Macrochelys; species Macrochelys suwanniensis. The sequence goes on from CM065777.1 coordinate 172,264,259, forward strand.
GCAATTTATATATGAGTGTCTTTATTCAGAAACATGGTACAGTGAAGGCAGCTCCATCTTGAACCTTAACCATGGTAGAAATTCTCTAGGGGTAAGATGAGATTTATTTTCAGTGTTTAACTGCTTTGGGCACAAAAAAATGTTCTCAGTATACCAAATGTAAATGCATTATCTTAATATGTGATGGAAGTTGTTATACATTGGAATCTAACCAGACACCCTCGAGCAAACTTATTTTAATTATCTGTTTTTTCACATACGCGTGTAACTCATGTTGCTGTTAATGGAAACTCAATGTGCACATACAAGGAAAACAATATTTTTAGTACTATTGGTACTATCACAAATCCAGAAAGTAAAAGGACAATAATGTGCACCCTTTCATGGAATACAATTGCAATCTAAAAACCGTACTGAATGAAAAACCTTAAATATGACAAACAGTTAAATGGCAGACAAACAGGGAGGATGAGTTTGTGATATATCGTAACTGCCCATTTTATTTATTTCTTTTTCAATATTTTGTTGGGAGAATTATCTACAGTAGTTCTTCCATGTAATGTGATGCTTTATGATTCTAAAGCAACTTTCTACCACCGGAAGGAGTATTAACCCCTCTCTGTATCTGTTTCCCCACTTATTAAATGAGGATAAGCCATACAGGAAATTTTGTGGTGGAGTCAGGACTTGAAAGAACTCCAGTCTCTCAGAAATCAAGGGATCAATGGCCATGATTTGTTTGGACCCCAAATGTCAGCCCTGGGTGATGGTGAGGGAACATCAATGTTAGAAAAGCTCAATGCCAAAATTTCAACCCTAGAGATCTGTGTGCATCAGTTTCTATTTCAAAGGTAAGGCTAAGGGTTAGAAATGTAGTGAAAAACAGAGACTCTTATATTGTTATAGGGCACCAAGATTAGAGAAGGGGAGGGATAGCTCAGTGGTTTGCGCTATTGGCCTGCTAAACCCAGGGTTGTGAGTTCAATCCTTGAACGGGCCATTTAGGGATCTGGGGCAAAAATTGGGGAGTGGTCCTGCTTTGAGCAGGGGGTTAAACTCAATGATCTCCTAAGGTCCCTTCCAACCCTGATATTCTATGATTCTGTAGCTGAAGGCTTCATGGGATCTCAAAGCCAGCATAGTACTTTGTATCCAGTAGCCATCACTTTGCCTCTTCCCCAGTTAGGCTCCAGTCTTCTATCTGTGCTGGACTACGCAGAGCTGGTGAAGGGCCCAGCTGTTCAGAGTATTTATTGTTCTGGTCTGTATCTGGTTAGCTGCTGTGTCAAGGTCCTTTGACAGTCCCCATACTTCAGGGTGAATTTCATTTTCATGGCTTACATTTTCAGTACAGACTGTAAAATTCACAACTTATTCCACTCTAAGAGGGAAAAAATATATGCTGAATGGCACAACTTCACCCAAACCTCAATAATGATGAAAATTATCTAGTCATTGATATAATCTTCAGCTACTAGATTCTTTATTTTAAAGTCTGGTTATGCATCTGTCACTTTTGATGTATAGAGGAGTTCAACAACACTATATATTGTCAGAGACATTTAAACTCCTACCCTTTCTTATCTTCAATTTTCATAATTGATTTAATAATAAAATTACTTATATTTTAAATTAATGACAATGTTTTTTTGGAAGAAGGAAAGGCTTTTCCCCTCTGCTTATTACTTCATTTTAAATCACAGCACTAAAAGTATTAACTAACTACTTAAGGTGAGGGCATGATTTTTATTCTTGCTCATGCATCACTCACAGGATCTTTATCAAATAAGCTGACTCAGTGATAGACATCTGTGGTGCATGTTTGTATAATTTATCATACACATTTGAGACAGACTGATTGGTGGAATGGCTTGGCATTATTACATAGATCCAGAGCGGCAGAAGAAGAGTAATAAAGAGAAAAATGGGGGTGATATGGAAATGGCAGCATAACCTGCTAATGCGTTCATCGACAACGATTGAACCAAACACCACTAGTTCCAAAGCAGAAACCTCTACTACCATTTGTGTGAAAAGATGAAGGGCTTGATCCACAATGGGAGTTAGGTGTGAACCATTTAGGCACTACTGAGGTCTTCAAAACCCCCTGTTCAGTTGCCATTTAAGCTTGTAGATGCCTAAATTCCCTAGTTGCCTAAGTTTCTGCTGGTAGACACACGCCAAACAGTCTAAGTCCTGATGCCACTGAGCTGTTCCCACCTAAAACCTGACAGGGTTCACAAACCCACTTATTTTGCCTGTGGGCCCCAACCTGGTATGTGTTCTACAGCCCTATAAAAGAGAGCTGGCATGAGCAGAATGCGTATGTCTGTCCAATAGCCCATTGGTTAGGGAAGGTTTGAATTGTTGCTCTCTTGATTTGGATCAGGGACTTGAAACCAAGACTCCCACCTCCCAGATGAGTGCCCTAACCACTGACTGGGCTGTAGCGTGATTCTTGAGTTCTCAATGGCCAAATTATTACCTAATTATTTATATGAATATAGGGAGCCTGGTCACTCAGCTCAGGTCTGTTAATTCCACTGAGCATCAGGACATCTAAGAGGTAGGCATTGCAACATCCAAGTGCCTTTGTGATTCTAGCCCAAGTTCATGAGCTGGAAGCAGTAGTAGGCTCATACCCTCTAATGTCTCCAATCACTACATGGGGGACAGACACTTGTGCTTCATAGGACAATAGTATGAACTTATTCATAAGGCAAGTAGTTCTTTCTAAGTCTGACTCTAAAATAACTCATATAAAATGGCCAAAAGCAGCTTTAATTGACTCCTTAAGCTATTGGCACCAGTTGAAGTCCAAGTCTTCCCTCCATTTTCACCAACAAGTTTAGTGAGCACCATATAGTGTATTAATTTTTAACCTATGCAAGTGAAGATAAGTGAAACAGAACATCTTAACTATGTAGCAAAAGCAAGTAAGGAGGTAAGGGTTATAGGTTTGATCTTGAAGATAGTTTTCAGGTCTGAGACTTTCTGGAACCTAATCAGCCACATTACTATAAGCACTGAAACTTTAGGCCATCTTAAATGCATAAATACCTAAATTTATCATCCAAATTAATTATGTGCTGTGTAATAGTTATCTGTGAAAAGGAAAAAGTTGTTGTTTTTCTGTAAGGCCAAAGTGGGCTGGCTGGATAAGGTGTGTAGACACTTAAAATCCTGCTCAAGCTGGGGCATTTTATAGACTTGATTGTGAGAGAAATGCACACACAAAAATTATCTAAAAACATACACGGGAATGAAGATACACATGTAAAAGATCTGCAATTTCTCTGAAACAAAAAAATCTTAATTTGTCATCTGCCTCTACTTTGATAAACTCCAGGAGAACTACCATGTGGCTGTAGTGTAGACTGAGGCTACGTGTACACTAGAGACCTATAGCAGCACAGCTGTACTGATACAGCTGTGCCGCTGTAAGATCTCTTGTGTTGTCGTTAAATGCCAATGGGAGAGAGCTCTCCTGTCGACATAGTTAAACTACCCCCAATGAGCGGCAGTAGCTATGTTGGTGGGAGAAGCTTTCCTGCAGACATAGCACTGTGAACACTACCACTTATGTCACTCAGGAGGGTGGTTTTTTCAGACCCCTGAGCAATGTAAGTTTTGCCGATATAAGTGGTAGTGTAATTGGCCTGAGAGTTGATAGTGCTTTGAATTTATCTGTAAACTCCCTTTATGCTATATCTGCACTAGGAGACAGGGTTGTGATTCCTAGCTCATGCAGACATACTCGCACTAGCCTTGATCTGAGCTAGCACACTAAAAATAGTATAGCATGGGAAGCAGCAGTGGCAGCTAGCCGTGCCAATACATACCCATGGGGTTCAGGCACATTTGTACCCAGCACAGCTCGCCACGGGCCTTGGTTATGAATGGGATACATGTCCTCCAGCATAATAAATGACATCTCCCAGAATGTGTTATGTGTTTAATGCAAGCAGCTTGTCAGCTTTTTAGCAAATAGGGGTAATTTTAAGTTATATTTTTCAGATACTTCATAGAATCATAGAATCTCAGGGTTGGAAGGGACCTCAGGAGGTCATCTAGTCCAACCCCCTGCTCAAAGCAGGACCAACCCCAACTAGATCATCCCAGCCAGGGCTTTGTCAAGCCTGACCTTAAAAACCTCTAAGGAAGGAGATTCCACCACCTCCCTAGGTAACCCATTCCAGTGCTTCACCACCCTACTAGTGAAAAAGTTTTTCCTAATATCCAACCTAAACCTCCCCCTCTGCAACTTGAGACCATTACTCCTTGTTCTGTCATCTTCTACCACTGAGAACAGTCTAGATCCATCCTCTTTGGAACCCCCTTTTAGGTAGTTGAAAGCAGCTATCAAATCCCCCCTCATTCTTCTCTTCTGCAGGCTAAACAATCCCAGTTCCCTCAGCCTCTCCTCATAAGTCATGTGCTCCAGCCCCCTAATCATTTTTGTTGCCCTCCGTTGGACTCTTTCCAATTTATCCACATCCTTCTTGTAGTGTGGGGCCCAAAACTGGACACAGTACTCCAAATGAATTATAGCTCTAGAGGGAATACAGATATAACATTTCTCAAACTGAGCCTTTTTTTTAAAGAGACATTTTCCCTTGGAAGGCAAATTAGTATAAAGGTTTTTTATTTCAAGGGACCTTAGAAAATAAGCACTCCTGTGTTTATAAGAAGAGCATGAAGTTGTAAACGACTATTCTGGTCTATATTATCTGGTTTAACCTGCTCATTAAGGTTAAAAACAAACAACAAAAAGTGATATTTAAAAATAGCACATATTGCTGTTTTCATAGAATCATAGAATCTCAGGGTTGGAAGGGACCTCAGGAGGTCATCTAGTGCAACCCCCTGCTCAAAGCAGGACCAAACCCAATTAGATCATCCCAGCCAGGGCTTTGTCAAGCCTGACCTTAAAAACCTCTAAGGAAGGAGATTCCACCACCTCCCTAGGTAACCCATTCCAGTGCTTCACCACCCTACTAGTGAAAAAGTTTTTCCTAATATCCAACCTAAACCTCCCCCTCTGCAACTTGAGACCATTACTCCTTGTTCTGTCATCTTCTACCACTGAGAACAGTCTAGATCCATCCTCTTTGGAACCCCCTTTCAGGTAGTTGAAAGCAGCTATCAAATCCCCCCTCATTCTTCTCTTCTGCAGGCTAAACAATCCCAGTTCCCTCAGCCTCTCCTCATAAGTCATGTGCTCGAGCCCCCTAATCATTTTTGTTGCCCTCTGTTGGACTCTTTCCAATTTATCCACATCCTTCTTGTAGCGTGGGGCCCAAAACTGGACACAGTACTCCAAATGAGGCCTCACCAGTGCCGAATAGAGGGGAATAATCACGTCCCTCGATCTGCTGGAAATGCCCCTACTTATACAGCCCAAAATGCCGTTAGCCTTCTTGGCAACAAGGGCACACTGTTGACTCATATTCAGCTTTTCGTCCACCGTAACCCCTAGGTCCTTTTCTGCAGAACTGCTGCCCAGCCATTCGGTCCCTAGTCTGTAGCAGTGCATGGGATTCTTCCGTCCTAAGTGCAGGACTCTGCACTTGTCCTTGTTGAACCTCATCAGATTTCTTTTGGCCCAATCCTCTAATTTGTCTAGGTCCCTCTGTATCCTGTCCCTACCCTCCAGCGTATCAACCACTCCTCCCAGTTTAGTGTCATCTGCAAACTTGCTAAGGGTGCAGTCCACACCATCCTCCAGATCGTTGATGAAGATATTGAACAAAACCGGCCCCAGCACCGACCCTTGGGGCACTCCACTTGATACCGGCTGCCAACTAGACATGGAGCCATTGATCACTACCCGTTGAGCACGACCATCCAGCCAGTTTTCTATCCACCTTACCGTCCATTCATCCAGCCCATACTTCCTTAACTTGCTGGCAAGAACACTGTGGGAGACTGTATCAAAAGCTTTGCTAAAGTCAAGAAATAGCACATCCACTGCTTTCCCCTCATCCCCTCATTTTGTTAATTTATAAATATAGGGCAAAGTCTCAAGCCAGGCTCTGACCCCTTTGCACTTCTCTGGCACAAAGGAGCTGTAAAGCTGGCCTAAACAGCTGAGAATTAACGTGGCATGAGGAATTTCTGGCTAGCATAGAGCCAGAGTAGGTGTCTTCTGTATGCCACAGCTCATGTTTCTATCCCCTTTATCATGATCAGTGAAACTGGACTTGGAGGGCCCAGGTTCCCCTGAGGGACTGTAGTAAACAGGACATTAGTGAAATAGGAAACATGAGGAGTTAGGCAGAAAGCAACTTAGCCACATGGACAGAGCAGTCCACAGGGTTTAATAAAGTTGAGTTTGTTCAAAATACACTATGTTCATCTTCACAGTTTGTGAATAAAAGATCTCCCACCCCAAGCACAAGAGGCATTCCCACAGTGTGGATGGAGTGCATAGTGTGTTTTTTCTAACTGGCGTAAGTATCCTTTCCGACACATTAGTTTATGCTGGCTACTCAAGTGCATTTATGGCTGCTCTGATTTATACCAGAGGCTGAACTTGCATCTGGCAACCCAAAGGATTAGGAGAACATAACAATGGTGTACAGTCAGAGTAGAGGTTGGTAATGCTAGAGGAGCCATGGCCATTGTAATACAGAATGCATTATCAAGTTTTATAGAAAAGTGCTGGACTTTTTTCCACAAAACATTCTGTTAATTTGTTTTGGTTCTGCCAAATTGTTGGTATTTGAGGGATCCTAAAATTCCAAAAATGTCAAAAAAAATTGTTATGACTCTCTTCTAAATAAAATGTTTTGATTTTTCTTTTCAGTTTGAAACCATGTTTTATTTTTAAAATTCCTTTATTTAATAATAATAAAATCAAACCTCTAAAATGGGTCAAAATTGAAATTTTGTGTCAAACTAAATATTGTGTTCGAACCAAAACTATTATTTGTGTAATATTTTTGGAATTGCTAGTGAACCAAAATGCTTGTTATTTTTAGGTCTATGTACAATACAGCTATGTGAATGATTTAAAATATGTAATAGTGCTTAAGTAGGATCAGTGAGGTAGATGTTTATATTTGCACTTACTGTCACTGTTTGAAACAAGTTCAAAAAAGGTTGGAGATTTCTTTCTGTTTTGGGAGCTTGTGTGGAACATAAAATCACTTTCAGCCTTCCCACAATTTGAGCATTATATAATAATAACCTCTTAGGGCCCAATCTGCCTCCCATTCAAGACAATGGGTGTCTTTCATTGGCACTTTAAATGAGGTGGATTAGGTGCTATACAAAGCACTTTATATAAAACTAATTCCTTCGTGAGCAATACCATACAATGAGGTCTGAGGTTACACTCGGTAACTGCATGACTCAAAAATGTCGGTTTCTGATATTAAGACCCCCGTTAATGAATATTGCTGTTAATGAATATCATTGAAAAATTTTGTTCAGAAATTAAATTGTTTTGAAAACAAATCTTTTTTCACAAGTGATATGAATGAAAGTCATGAACAACTTTTTCTTTAAAATAGATGTTTTGTGCACACAAAGAAAAAATAATGTTTGGACTTCTTTCCCCTTGAAATGAAAGTGGATGGCATGTTTAGGTGCCTGGTTGCAGCGTACCACCTACAGCTTTGAGCTGGCAGCTGAAATCTAAGAGTGAGCTTTCCTTCCGAGTGCCTGGTTTCTCACGTCTTCTCTCATAATGCTTCTGTGGAAATAGGGGACAGAATGGCAAAAGTAATGGTATAAGTGAGGAGTGTTTGTCTGGGTTATTTTACCCCATCTTTTAAATCCCTTACCTAACTTTTGCCATTCTGATCCACTTTACCTTTAAGATGGATGTAGGACCAAGTGACTGAAGTTACATAGTTTGACCCTATTGTCCAGATGCAAGATAAAATCTCAGTTCTTTCAGTAGGGCTTCTGCCTGCATGTGGTACATAAGGTAGGGCACAACAGGTTTGTTGTTAATGCATTATTAAAGCAGTAGCAAAATTATTTTGTGGCTTCTTACTCTTAAGTTAAGAATGAACAGTTTAACATCTGAGTTCAGAGAGGACTGTCTGAATACTGATGTCACTGGCTGGAACCCGGCACAGACTCCTGGGATGGAAAATCCACTCTGGGGAGTAAAATAGAGAAAAAAAAGAGACAATAAATCAGCACCACCCCTGAGTAATTTCCACCTGCAGAGCTGCTTTCCTGGCAGGAAGTAGCAGTGGCACTGGCGGCTGCCCTACCTTTGTAGTGAATGTACGTGCTGGCAGAGGGAAATTTTTTCCTGTCTCTTGGGAATTACAACAGTGCGGCTGCTCTACTGGAGGGGAGAGCTGTGGTGGGTTGTTTGGAGGTTTTTTAAAAACAAGCATTAGATATAAATGTATAACAGATCTCCTCCCCTGAAAGCAGTTATGTCATTGAATGGCCTATTTGCTTATACGACAAACCTCCCTCATGTTTATTTGTATTAAACGACTTGTATTGGGAACAGAGTAATGCCCAGTCTGCTTCATACAAACCACATTAGTGAATAGATCTCTGTCCTCTGTGGCCTTTGCAGCTGATGTGACAGAGCTCTGTTTTGTGGTCAGAGTGGTAATTTTAAACAGTGCTATCAATATTGCTAAAATTACTATTGATTTAGGATTGTCGCTTTTATTTTTCTTGCAGCAGTGTAATATGGCATAGTCTTTGCTTTATTATAGTTACTTGATAGCACATTTTCTGTCTTCTTTTTTCCTATTGAGAGATAAAAGTATACATTCTTCAATATATTACTAATATTTACCCGGAGACAATCAATTATTGCTAGAGGAATATTTCTAGCTCAAGCTTTTCACCTAAAACAGGTTATCTCATGGAAATATAGAGCTGCCTACAGGCCAAAACAGCAATTTTAGGACTTGTATTTATAGTAAATGGGTGTATGCTGTTTAGATGAGTGTTAATGCAATAATCCAGATACTCTAGAATAGTTTTCAATTATCAACTTTGTATTAAAAAAAATGATTCTCGCTGACTTTGGGCTTTTTATTGGGGCAGTTAAGGTTCCATATTGTAATAATGATACTTTGAATATACTTAGCACTTTTCATCCAAGGATATGAAGGTCAAAACTTTCTGATCCTAGCCTATTTCTGTAGTAACCTGAAATGTTCAATTCAATACTGACAAACTCTGAACAAACTGAGATTTAGCTCCAAGCTTTGTGTCTCAGTTCTAACTCTAATTTAAATCAATATTCTGGCTGTTGCTAAATCTTTGTTGGTGGTTAAAATTACGGGGGGTGAAATCCTGGCCTGATAGAATCCAGTAGCAAAATTACTATTGACTGCAATGGGGTTAGAATTTCATTTAAATTTTTTTAGGAATGCTTTATTTAAGATTTGAGTGAAAAATTAACTATGTTACTCTTCTGGATAAATTTTAGCCTCTTTCTCTACTTGTAGAATTTACTGCAGCAGAAGAGCTGGAGTCTGGTCCCACATGAATAATTATTAACATTATTTTCAAACACAGGCAAATATCTGGTAGTAGATAGAAGCAAATGTCATATAGTGAACAGAGTTGTTATCAAATTCAACAGACACTAGAAATCATTTCTTATCCAAGATACTATGCCAATAGTAATTTATTTATCATACCCAAATTACAATACAGACAACACAACAGGGCTTTATTATTTTAAATACATATTTTAATGTGGGCAATATTAAGATTGTTTCTGTAATTAGGAATATGTTAAGACAAAGTTATTCAAAAATAGCTGAGAGTTCAGTTGGTTATTAATAACACTTCCCATAAGCTAATGGAGTACAGTCAAGTACAGCATCAGTTTATTATGTAAGGAAAAGCAGAATTATGTTAAGAACACACTTAAGCACTATTTTAGCTCAAGTTGCTGAGTAAGAACTAAAACATGTTTCTCTTGATCTGAAAAACTTGTGCTGAATGGAGGACATGGTTTACATGTTTTTGAAAATAACATGGTGTTGCCTGGGTAGTTTAAATGGAACCCAATAGGATGAGATTCAGTACTTGCAGCCCTGGAGAAGTGTATTTGGAAGAGGAGGACATGGTTAAGGTAGCAGTAAGCCACATTTGTGTTGTTCCAATCCTGGGTTGCTCAGGGATTGAAGCAAATTAGAGTAATTTATACAAGCCAAGGAGTTTAAATTACAGTAGACTCTGTGGGGTCCCCTTGGGTTGCAGTGCTGTGTTATTCTCTCCTGGCCAGTGGCGTAGCCAGGTTTAGAGCACAGGGGGAGCGGAGCTAAAAAAAGGTGCCGGGAGCAAAAAGCGTCGGGAGCAAAAAAAGGCGCCGTGAGCAAAAAAAAAAAAAAAAGCTCCGCTCTGGCTGTAGCGAGGAGCAAAAGGCGTAGGGAGCAAAAAAAGGTGCCACTTCTGCTCAGTGGGGGAGCAGCTGCTACCCCTGCTCCCCCCGGCTACGCTACTGCTCCTGGCATACCCCCACTTGACCCCCTTGTCACTACTTGCAAAGGAGTCTGTGGAAGGCAACTTTATGGCTGTCTTCTGCAGTGTCTGCACCAAGGGAATCATCTTCCCATAGCTAGAAACAGAACTTTATTCTGCTCCAACCCTTCTACTCAGGCATGCAGGGGTGAAGATCTTGCACGTTATCCTTGCTTCAAATAACGAATTGAAAAGAACAAAACAAAAACCACCACCTGAAAACATATGGGCCCAAATTCTGGTTGTTTCCTGGATGTCTTTAAATCATATCACCATGGGTCAGATGAGGGACACAGGGTGGAAATTATCTGGCCCCTTCCAAAGTACTGCAAGGACTTCTCTGTAGGCTCACTGTGCACTGAGCTGCAGATGGCCATTCTGAAATGGCTCTAGAAGTTGGGAACATGAGTTATATACTCACAGCCTCTGATCCAGCAATGGGATTTATGGCCGTGATCTTGCACAGGTTGTTCCTGCTCTGGAAGGGAACATCTGCATGGGGGAGATGATGAGGGGATGGAGGATGACAACATAGAAGGTGCCACTGCCATTGGAATACAGGCAAAAATTAACATTTCTTTTCCTACACTACATATATGCACCTGTTTTGGGAGCCATTTCTGTTGTGCAAGAACTTGGACTATGAACTGAACAGAGAAAAATGCACACTAAGCTTTTCATTAGTCTTCGGAATCACTCAAAAGAGATCATTCTCAGAAAAAAGGTAAGTGTGTTTTGTTTTTTGTTTTTTGTTTTGTCTTTTTAAGGAAAATAGACATACCATCCAATAAAATGATGCTGCATGAGATTGTTTGCTGTGGAAGAAAGCGTATTGTATTGTTACTCCTATTGACTGGAATGGTTAGCCAAAGTTTGGGGACCTATGGGTTAGAATAATGGAATCATAGAAGATTTGGGTTTGAAGAGACCTCAGGAGGTCATCTAGTCCAACCTCCTGCTCAAAGCAGGATCAACACCAAGTAAATCATCCCAACCAGGGCTTTGTCAAGCTGGGCCTTAAAAACCTCTAAGAATAGAGATTCCACCAACTACCTAGGTAACCCATTCAAGTGCTTCACCACCCTCCCAGTGAAAAAGTGTTTCCTGATATCCAACCTAGACTTCCCCACTGCAACTTGAAACCATTGTTCCTTCTTCTGTCATCTGCCACCACTGAGAACAGCCTAACTCCATCCTCTTTGGAACCCCCCTTCAGGTAGTTGAAGGCTGCTATCAAATCCCCCCTCACTCTTCTCTTCTGCAGACTAAATAAGTCCAATTCCCTCAGCCTCTCCTCATAGGTCATGTGCCCAGCCCCCTAATCATTTTCGTTGCCCTCCGCTGGATTCTCTCCAATTTGTCCACATCATTTCTGTAGTTGGGGGCCCAAAACTGGACACAATACTCCAGGTGTGGCCTCACCAGTGCCGAATAGAGGGGAATAATCACTTCCCTCAATCTGCTGGCAATGCTTCTACAAATGCAGCCCAACAAGCCATTAGCCTTCTTGGCCACAAGGACACACTGTTGACTCATAGCCATCTTCTAATCCACTGTAATCCCCAGTCCTTTTCTGCAGAAATGCCACTTAGCCAGTCGGTCTCCAGCCTGTAGCAGTGCATGGGATTCTTTCATCCTAAGTGCAGGACTTTTCACTTGTCCTTGTTGAACCTCATCAGATTTCTTTTGGCCCAATCCTCCAATTTGTCTAGGTCACTCTGGACCCTATCTCTACCTCCAGCATATCTATCTCTCCCCGCAGTTTAGTGTCATCTGCAAATTTGCTGAGGGTGCAATCCATCCCATCATCCAGATCATTGATAAGATGTTGAACAAAACCGGCCCCAGGACTGACCCCTGGGGCACTTTGCTTGATACTGGCTGCCAACTAGATTGTTGTAGTTGGGAGGAGAAATTGATGATGGAGTTAGGATCTTTGATGCAATCTTGTTTATTTTCAAAGAATGTACAAAGTCTTGTTTCTCTGAACACAGGAAAAAAACAAAACACAGTAGACAGCTTCCTTGCTCCTAGCACCAAATCCTTTCAGCAGCTTGTTCAGGCTGTGTGTTTGTGGCTTTCTTTCTCTTCCTCTGTGAACCTTCATCTTTTGATATGTATGTCTTTCACTCATATCCCTACTGTGAAATAATGCCCTCCATCCACAAATCCCAGATTACTGGGCAGGTTTGCATACCCCTCTATTTTAGGCGGGGCCACTTAGCCACTGTCACAGCTATTTTAAATTGGAAGTCACAACAGTTTAGATGAGGTTGATCCCAACTCACAACAGTATATTGCTGTCAGTTTGTGCAGTGATCTCCCTTTCAAAATCCATATGTGTTTCAAGGGGATAAATGGCAGAATAATTATAAGGGTACTTCTGGCTCTTGGTTCCACTGGATGCTATTCAGTCCAGAGCAGCCATTGAATCTTTATGCTGAAGGCTGCATGACCATTTTTCAGCTACCAAAGCTGCTTTCTCTTCAGAGGGAAAAATTCCCATTCAAGAGTTACTGTGTAAAACTTCATGTGGCTGCTTGTGCCTTCCCTTATCCTATGGGAGAAATGGCAGACCCTAACTTGTCTGATTATCAAGGACTAGAAGTGAGCATGCTTAGGCCTGGTCTACACTAGTAGTTTATGTTGAATTTAGCAGCGTTAACTCGAATTAACCGTGCACCCGTCCACACAACAATGTTATTTATTTCGACATAAAGTGCTCTTTAAATCGATTTCTGTACTCCTCCCCGACGAGGGGAGTAGCGCTAAATTCGACATGGCCATGTCGAATTAGGGTTAGTGTGGACTGAATTCGATGCCAATAGCTCCGGGAGCTATCCCAGAGTGCACCACTCCGTGGACGCTCTGGACAGCAGTCCGAGCTCGGATGCTCTGAACAGCCAGACAAGAAAAGCCCCAGGAAAATTTGAATTCCTTTTCCTGTCTGGGCAGTTTGAATCTCATTTCCTGTTTGGACATCGTGGTGAGGTCAGCAGCACTGGCAACAATGCAGAGCTCTCCAGCAGAGGTGACCATGCAATCGCAGAATAGAAAGAGGGCCCCAGCATGGACTGATCGGGAAGTCTTGGATCTGATCGCTGTGTGGGGCGATGAGTCCATGCTTTCGGAGCTGCGATCTAAAAAACAGAATGCAAAGATCTATGAAAAGATCTCAGAAACCATGACGGAGAGAGCATACAGCCGGGATGCAACACAGTGCCGCGTGAAAATCAAGGAGCTGCGGCAAGCGTACCAGAAGACCAAAGTGTCAAACGGACGCTCCAGATCCCAGCCCCAGACATGCCGTTTCTACGAGGCACTGCATGCAATTCTAGGAGGCGCTGCCACCACTACCCCACCAGTGTCCGTGGACTCCGACGATGGGGTCTTATCTACGGCCGCTTCCTCGGAGGTTTTCGCCGACGGGGAAGATGAGGAAGGAGATGAGGAGGACGAGGCAGTCGACAGCGCTTTCAACGCTGATTTCCCCGACAGCCAGGATCTTTTCATCACCCTGACTGAGATCCCCTACCAACCCTCCCGAGGCGGTAACCCGGACCGTGAATCAGGGGAAGGATCAGTAGGTAAGTGTTTTAAACATTTATTTTGAATAGAGTTTGCATGGTATGTTAGCAATGGGTTTCTCATGATTATTTAGCCCTAGGCACTTTAGTTTTTAGTCGTTGCCAGTGCAGCTACTCGAAAAGTCTGTCAACATGTCTGGGGATAGAGGAGAAATCCTCCTGGGACATCTCCATGAAGCTCTCCTGGAGGTAATGTGCCAGCCTTTGCATCAGGTTCCTGGGGAGAGCGGCCGTATGGCCTCCTCCATGGTAGGAAACTTTTCCGCGCCAGGCTAGTAGCTGGTACTCCGGTATCATTGCCTGGCAAAGCATGGCGGCATATGGCCCCGGTGTTTGCTGACATTTACGCAGCATACGGTCTTTCTCTTTCTCCGCAATCCTCATCAGAGTGATATCAGTCATGGTTTCCTGGTTTGAATTAGGGGAATTTTAGTGTGGGGACTGGTTGCCTGTTCCTATAAATAACTCTACCCGGCAGTTTCCAGCCACACGGTGGGGACGGGGAGGTGAACTGTTCATGCTGAGCGGTTCGCCGGCAGCATGCAGGGATCTTTCCCAAGCACAACCACACGGTGGGGGCGGGGAGGCGAACCGTTCATGCTGAGCGGTTCGCTGGCAGCATGCAGGGATCTTTCCCGAGCACAGCCACACGGTGGGGGCGGGGAGGCGAACCATTCATGCTGAGCGGTTCGCAGGCAGCATGCAGGGATCTTTCCCGAGCGCCTCCACGTGATGGGGGCGGGGAGGCGAACCGTTCATGCTGAGCGGTTCGCAGGCAGCATGCAGGGATCTTTCCTGAGCACAGCCACGTGGTGGGGGCGGGGAGGTGAACCATTCATGCTGAGCGATTCACAGGTAGCATGCAGGGATCTTTCCCGAGCACAGCCACGCGGTGGGAGCGGGGAGGCAAACCGTTCATGCTGAGCGGTTCGCAGGCAGCATGCAGGGATCTTTCCCGAGCACAGCCACGTGGTGGGGGCGGGGAGGCAAACCGTTCATGCTGAGCGGTTCGCAGGCAGCACGCAGTGACCATTCACGGGTACAGCCGCACCGTGGGTGTGACAGGGGGAGAGTTCATGCTTGCCGGATCGCCGGCAGCAGGAAATGGCCAACAATAGGAGCAGTGCTTGGAACGTGAAAGGAGGGGGCTGCTGTAAATTAAGCTTTCAGCTGCCAAAAGTCTACGGCTTACCATGGCCTCCTGCTAGCCGAATTCCGTTGTCCGGCCCTGCTTGTGTGATCTGTACAGCAAGACCACAGGCACTCAATATAAAGACAGAAAATTCGACCTCGTACTGACTGCACATGTGATAGGTACTGTGCATGGTCTAGTTCACAGGGAAAGACTATATTCATTGTTCGTGAAAATTTATCTTTCTGAGGAATTCACTCCCTTTTTCCCATCCCACAGTTGCGAGTGTCTCCCGGGCTACCCCGGCATCCCCCTCCCAGAGGCTGGCGCTGATCAGGCGGTGCAAAAAAAGAACACGGGATGAGATGTTCTCGGAACTTATGGTCAGTTCCCAAACTGAGGCGGCACAGCGGAGAGAGGACATCTCTCAGTACCGGCGAGCATCCAGCGAACGGGAGGAGAGGACTGAAGCTCGTGAGGACAGGTGGTGGCAGGAAGACCAGCGGGCAACTCAGACGCTGCTTGGGCTAATGCGGGAGCAAACGCACACGCTCCGGCACCTTGTAGATGTTCTGCAGGACCAGAGGCAGGAGGAAAGAGCCCCGCTTCATTCTCTCACTAACAGCCCTCCCCCACCACAAAGTCCCATCCCCCCCTCACCCAAACTCCCAAGATGGAGGGGCGGCAGGGGCCGTGGAAACAATCACTCCACACCTTCGGACTGCTCAAGCAGCAGAAGGCTCTCATTCCTCAAGATTTGATGGGTCCTTTCTTCCCTCCAACCGCACCCCGCCCTAGCCACCCTCCCAGTTTCATCCCCTAACTGTGAAGTCCTTAATAAAAATTACTTTTCTGTTAGGTATTGTTTCCTTGATTTTCTTGTAAAGGATGGTGTATCTGAAGGGGGGGAAGTGGGTTGGTAATTAGAGGTGATAGGCGCCTTTAGCAGGGTAAAGACAGGGGTGCAGGTTCACCAGAAGGTCACACTCACATTGCAGCCATTAGGCACTCTGGTCAGTTTGGGAGGTGTTTTTCATGTTCTGTGTGTGCGGGCTCTGTGGGTTTGCGGTGGGGGATGGCGGTTACAGATCTTATGCAGCGGTCCGTAGCCTGGATGACAGAGCCACGCAGCAGGGGATCTGTAACCGCCCTCTCCCGCCACAAAGTCACATAGCCCCACCACACAGAGTCCCAAAAAGGAGGGGTGGTAGGCTCCGTTGAAACAACCGGTCCACCACTGCGGACTGCTCTAGGAGGAGCAGCATTTCATTGCCCGAGTTTAGAAGCGTCCTTTCCATCACTCCACCAGCTCCCCAACCGCAGTATGCGTCCCAGTTTCAACCCTTTATTGAGAAATCCTTAATAAAGAAGACGGTTTTAATAATGTTTCATGTATTTTATTTTTAAGGGTGTGTGGGAACGGGGGGAAGGGGTTTGGTAATTGCAGAGGATAGGCAACAATAACTGGGCAAAGAAATGGAGGCAGGTTCAGCTGCTGCTTAAACAAACATAATAGTCACCGGTAACCCTGGTCAGTCTGGAAGCTAGCTTTCAAAGGATGTGCAGCGCATCCCGCTGTGCTCTTCTAATCGCCCGGGTGTCTGGCTGCGCGTAATCAGCAGCCAGGCGGTTTGCCTCAACCTCCCACCCCGCCATAAACGTCTCCCCCTTGCTCTCACAGAGATTGTGGAGCACACAGCAAGCTGCAGTCACAATGGGGATATTGGTTTCGCTGAGATCTGAGCGAGTCAGTAAGCTTCTCCATCTCCCCTTCAGACGTCCAAAAGCACACTCCACCACCATTCTGCACTTGCTCAGACGGTAGTTGAAGAGCTCCTTTTCACTGTCCAGGGCGCCTGTGTATGGCTTCATGAGCCAGGGCATTAGCAGGTAGGCTGGGTCCCCGAGGATCACTGTAGGCATCTCCACATCCCCAACAGTTATTTTGTGGTCCGGGAAGTAAATACCTTTCTGCAGCCATCTAAACCTACCTTATTGAGGTCAGAGCATGTAGGGATAAAGTGAGACAGGCTAAAAGTCATGTAGAATTGGACCTTGCAAAGGGAATTAAAACCAATAGTAAAAAGTTTTATAGCCATATAAATAGGAAGAAAACAAAGAAAGAAGAAGTGGGACCGCTAAACACTGAGGATGGAGTGGAGGTTAAGGATAATCTAGGCATGGCTCAATATCTAAACAAATACTTTGCCTCAGTCTTTAATGAGGCTAATGAGGAGCTTAGGAATAGTGGCAGCATGACAAATGGGAATAAGGATGTGGGGGTAGATATTACCATATCCGAGGTAGAAGCCAAACTTGAACAGCTTAATGAGAGTAAATCAGGCGGCCCAGATAATCTTCATCCAAGAATATTAAAGGAACTGGCACATGAAATTGCAAGCCCATTAGCAAAAATTTTTAATGAATCTCTAAACTCAGGGGTTGTACCGTTTGACTGGAGAATAGCTAATATAGTTCCTATTTTTAAGAAAGGGAAAAAAAGTGACCCGGGTAACTACAGGCCTGTTAGTTTGACATCTGTAGTATGCAAGGTCTTGGAAAAAATTTTGAAGGAGAAAGTAGTTAAGGACCTTGAGGGCAACGGCAATTGGGACAAATTACAACATGGTTTTACAAAAGGTAGATCGTGCCAAACCAACTTGATCTCCTTCTTTGAGAAAGTAACAGATTTTTTAGATAAAGGAAACGCAGTGGATCTAATCTACCTCGATTTCAGTAAGGCATTTGATACAGTACCACATGAGGAATTATCGGTTAAATTGGAAAAGATGGGGATCAATATGAAAATTGAGAGGTGGATAAGGAACTGGTTAAAGGGGAGACTACAGCGGGTCATACTGAAAGGTGAACTGTCAGGTTGGAGGGAGGTTACTAGTGGAGTTCCTCAAGGTTCAGTTTTGGGACCAATTTTATTTAATCTTTTTATTACTGACCTCGGCACCAAAAGTGGGAGTGTGCTAATAAAGTTTGCAGATGACACAAAGTTGGGAGGTATTGCCAATTCAGAAAAGGATCGGGATATCCTACAGGAAGATCTGGATGACCTTGTAAACTGGAGTAATAGTAATAGGATGAAATTTAATAGTGAGAAGTGTAAGGTTATGCATTTAGGGATTAATAACAAGAATTTTAGTTATAAGCTGGGGACGCATCAGTTGGAAGTAACGGAAGAGGAGAAGGACCTCGGAGTCCTGGTTGATCACAGGATGACTATGAGTCGCCAATGTGATGTGGCCGTGAAAAAAGCTAATGCGGTCTTGGGATGCATTAGGCGAGGTATTTCTAGTAGAGATAAGGAGGTGTTAGTACCGTTATACAAGGCATTGGTAAGACCTCATTTGGAATACTGTGTGCAGTTCTGGTCTCCCATGTTTAAGAAGGATGAATTCAAACTGGAACAGGTACAAAGAAGGGCCACTAGGATGATCCGAGGAATGGAAAACCTGTCGTATGAAAGGAGACTCAAGGAGCTTGGTTTGTTTACCCTAACCAAAAGAAGGCTGAGGGGAGATATGATTGCTCTCTTTAAATATATCAGAGGGATAAATACCAGGGAGGGAGAGGAATTATTTCAGCTCAGTACCAATGTGGACACAAGAACAAATGGATATAAACTGGCCATCAGGAAGTTTAGACTTGAAATTAGACGAAGGTTTCTAACCATCAGAGGAGTGAAGTTCTGGAACAGCCTTCCAAGGGAAGCAGTGGGGGCAAAAGACCTAACTGGCTTCAAGATTAAGCTAGATACGTTTATGGAGGGGATGGTTTGATGGGATAACATGATCTTAGTCAAGGGTCAATTAATTGCCATCAGTGGTAAATAGGACCAATGGTCAATGATGGGATGTTAGAAGTTACTACAGAGAACTTTTTCCTGGGTGTCTGGCTGGTGAGTCTTGCCCACATGCTCGGGGTTCAGCTGATCGCCATATTTGGGGTCGGGAAGGAATTTTCCTCCAGGGTAGATTGGCAGAGGCCCTGGAGGTTTTTTGCCTTCCTCTGCAGCATGGGGCACGGGTCACTTACCGGAGGATTCTCTGCATCTTGAAGTCTTTAAACCATGATTTGAGGACTTCAATAGCTGAGACATAGGTGAGAGGATTATTCCAGGAGTGGGTGGGTGAGATTCTGTGGCCTGCATTGTGCAGGAGGTCAGACTAGATGATCATAATGGTCCCTTCTGACCTTAAAGTCTATGAGTCTATGAGTCTATGAGTCTAAACAGACCAGAGTTCCTGAAAACGCGAGCGTCATGAACCTTGCCCGGCCACCCGACGTTGATGTTGGTAAAGCGTCCCTTATGGTCCACCAGTGCTTGAAGCACCATTGAAAAGTAGCCCTTTCGGTTAATGTACTGGCTGCCCTGGTGGCCTGGTCCCAGGATAGGGATGTGAGTCCCATCAATAGCCCCACCGCAGTTTGGGAATCCCATTGCAGCGAAGCCATCTGTGATCACCTGCACGTTTCCCAGGGTCACTACCTTTGAGAGCAGCAGGTCAACGATAGCATTGGCTACTTGCATCACAGCAGCCCCCACTGTAGATTTGCCCACTCCGAATTGATTCGCGACTGACCGGTAGCTGTCAGGCGTTGCAAGCTTCCAGAGGGCTATGGCCACTTGCTTCTGGATAGTCAGGGCTGCTCGCATCCGGGTGTCCTGGCACTTCAGGGCAGGGAACAGCAAGTCACAAAGTTCCAGGAAAGTGCTCTTACGCATCTGAAAGTTTTGCAGCCACTGTTATTCATCCCAGACCTGCAGCACTATGCGGTCCCACCAGTCCGTGCTTGTTTCCCGGGCCCAAAACTGCCGTTCCACAGCATCAACATGACCCATTGCCACCATGATGTCCAGGGTGCGGGGTCCCGTGGTTTGTGAGAGGTCTGTAACCATCTCAGAGTCAATGTCTTCACCATGCTGCCGTAGCCTCCTTGCCCGATTTCTCAGCATCTGCCTCTGAAACAGGTGGACGATAAGGCGTGAGGTGTTGACAATGGCCATAACTGCAGTGATGATCGCAGTGGGCTCCATGCTCACGGTGCTGTGGCATCCGCGCTGTCAATCAGTAGAAAAGGGCGCGAACTGATTGCCCGCCGGCGCTTTCACGGAGGGAGGGCGGGAGTGAGGGTTGAATGATGACAGTTACCCAAAACCTCCCGTGACACATTTTTGCCCCAGCAGGCATTGGGGGCTTTACCCAGAATTCCAATGGCCAGCGGGGACTGCGGGAACTGTTGGATAGCTACCCACAGTGTACCGCTTGCAATGTCGACGCTTGCCCCATTAGTGTGGACTCACAAAGTTGAATTACTGTCCTTAGTGTGGATACACACGTTCGACTTTGTAATATCGGTTTCACAAATTCGGTTTAAGTGAAATCGAACTACTCTCGTAGTGTAGACATACCTTTAGTGTTTACCTTGGCATCCCAGAAATGGCAGGTCACCTCCTGTTCCAAGTGGTTTCTCAGCCCAAACAGAGGGTTATCTGGGGTGGGCCCAATGAGCAAAAGACTCTCTACCAACAACAGATGTGGTGAGGAAGAGGATAAATCAGAGCATCATAGAACCGTAGGGTTAGAAGGGACTGCAAGAGTTCCTCCTTCCACTCACCCATTCCTCAGTGGTTTTACATCACTGGGCAAGTAATCTGAGCAGAAGCTACGACTCCTCCTCTAGAACTGGTGTCCTAGGGAGAACCTCTTCAAAAATCTTCAAAGTAGCATTTTTTTCATACTTGTAACTGTTCAAAATATTTACAAATCCGTTCTTAATTTTAAAAAAATCACATAGTGTGCACTTCAGTAATCAAGGAAAATAAGAGCAATGTTTTACTGAGAACTATATCATGGGGAAATGAAATGTATTCCCCTCTTCAAAGACTAATTACTGTATTCAGTAGCAGTGAGCTTAGTGAACAAATTCCCATTGTGGTTCATCTCCTTGGAGCTGAAAGTACAAGTGTAATTAGTGTAAAATTAAATTAGGATGATATTCAGAAATGTATGGGCACTATTTTGGTGCAATAGGGGTGCCTTTTGCTCTGTTTAATACTAGAATTACTGTGACACATACTTGTTCTAAGGCTTTTCAAGAGTAATGATAAAAGATACTGGTATGTACGCTATAGTGGGCATAGTCACCCATGCTTGCTTGATTTAGTTAATTCTGAGTTACATCCATTTGAAATTGCCTGAATGGATCCTCTATTAATACAAGCCCTGTAATTTCCCTTTAGATTCTATCTAACCTATTTTAGGAATTTAGGCAATCATTGCAGTGTCTAGGCACTGTGTTGTCTAGACTGTGGTGTGATCATTTTCAGAGTCTTACTCAGCTGTTTGTTTTATATTTAACAATTATGAGCTACCAATTTTGCAGAGCTTCTTCCTCAAGAATTTTAGTATAAGCTTCAGTTAGTACCCTGAGCATACTTACTTCTTTACAACGGTACTGCTTTGCACAGGTGGACAAATTTTCAGCCATAGTCACAATGGGACTTCCTCCAAAAATGCTCATACATCAATTTAACCTATAAAACTACTCCCTTGCATGAATTAAGGGTACTTGCATGCTCAGACTAGTAACTGGAATCCTAGCTACCTGTCTGCTAACAGTTCCTCTTTGCACATGACAATGAAGGGTGTGGGGACCTAATGACTTAGGACAAGAGGATCTGACAAAGGTGACTTTATGCCACTTTTTACAGGTCTATTTAGTCTAAGGCCACCAATTCCATCCCCAGTGCAATTTAGTGCAGCCTCACAGCGGCTCCAAACTATACCCAATTGTCTTTGATCCTAAGGGCCCATTCTGACAGTCGGGGATTAATGAAACACAGTACTTCTCCAACTATGCCGCTTCTTCTTGATCATCCCCCTACATGGCGGGCTGTTGATGTGGTAGCATAGAGCTTCTATGCCAGTTTTCTGCCATATGGGGACTTCTTCCATGTTGGGAGAAAGATCAGGAATGTTGGTTACATTTTTGTGCTACCAGAGGACTGCAAAGGGCTATAGTGGGGCTGAGAAACTTTGTGCTCATGGATTGAAATTTGGTCCACTGCAGCTCAGTTCCCCCAAGTGGGGTAACTTTGAATTAAAAGTTGGCGTGGGCATGGTGGAGATTCCACAGGTGATCATGGCTCCCCTTTTTCCTGAAAGCTCCCCAGTAACACTGTGTCCTGCGTTTATCATACACTGTGTGTCTGCATTTAGGGGCTAATCTACACTTGAATCAAGTTTTCTTATTTTAAAAGGGTTACCAGTATGACTGTAAATGTTAGTGCTAACACTATACAAATGTTAATTCAAGACATACATTTGTTGCTAGTCCTATTAGCACTAGCAACAAACTTTTGCATCATATCTACACTAGAATTCCTCTTGATTTAGGTGCATGTTCACTAACATGACTCAAGTCAAGTGTAGACATATCCTAAATGTGTGTGTGGATAGTGTGCTGTATTTCTTCCCCTTCATGCACCCTCCACCCTTTTGGGGCTAGTCTCTCTAATAAGGGTGTCTGTCCCACACCAAGCAGTACCAGCTTGTTCTCCCTACCACCACTGTGAGGGATCTGGCAGAGAACCCTCTCTTCCTCCCTCTTTCTGTGTGTGTTCAGCCAGTAGGAAAGAAGCTGGTCTTTCCCCTCAGTCCTGCTGGCTTGCATCTAGTGCTTACCTCTGCCTTTCAGATGGTGAGCTCAGCTCTTATCTCTGCTAATCAGCTGTTAGGAAGCAGTTATGCTGACCAAGCTGTTGCACACAGCAACACACAACACTACTAGTGCTGGGGACAGCCTCCCTTCCCTCCTCCACACTCTCCCCTCTTCCAGCTCCAACTTCCCTTCCAACACAGGCTTAAAGTTGGTATGCAGTGGGGGGAACATACTGTTGTGCCCCCCACCTGAAACCAGGGGGAAGAAACATCTCTCCATTCTTCCCAGAATCATGTCAATTTTAATCTCTTCCACATATCCAAGTAACTCCTGTTAATTAATGTCAATAGGAGATGTACGTATACATACTATGCTAATTTATATTTGTGTCATTCTTCACAAAAGTATGTTCCTCAAATTTTCTATTTCAGAAAAAGACACTTCATATATATTTTTAGGGCTCTTGATTAATCACAGTTAACTCATGCGATTAACTCAAAAAATTAATCATGATTAAAAAAATTAATTGTGATTCATTGCAGTTTTAATTGCACTGTTAAACAATAGAATACCAATTCAAATGTATTAAATATTTTTGGATGTGTTTCTACATTTTAAAATATATTGATTTGAATTACAACACAGAATACAAAGTATGCACTACTCACTTACACTGTCACAATGGGAGATTTCAACGCCAAGGTCAGGCGAGGGAAAGCTGGTGAAAAGTTCATAGGGAGATACGGCAGCGGTGAAAGGAATGAAAGAGGAGAGAGGCTGGTAGCGATGGCAGAAATGAAAGAACTGTACGTGGCAAACACCTGGTACAAAAAGAAGATCTCAAGAAGGTGGACATGGATCGCACCAAACGCGAAGAGTAAGAATGAAATCGACTATATTTTAGTCAATAAAAGGCGCATCGTTCAAGACATCTCTGTGGTGCAGCCATTCAACACCAGCAGTGACCATCGCCTGCTTAGAGCGAAGTTGATTTTCGACGAAGCGGTGGAAAAGAAGGCGTTACAGATGGCAAACAGGAAACAGCAGCAGAAGACATTCGATGAAGCAAAGCTGAAAAAAGCGATTTCTGGGTTTGACTGGAGCCAGATGGAAAAGTGTGATGAGGACTATAGTATCTTTGCTGACAAGTTGAGATGTTGCATAAAAGCAGCTGAAATTAAAAAGCTGAAGAAGGCGAAGGGAAGACTCTCGATTGAAACGAAAAGCTTGTTGGAGAAGCGGAGAAACATGAAAAGGAGCTCGGATAACAGCCTCGAGTACTCCATTCTGTGCAAGCTTATACGGCGAAAACTAAAGGATGACTTCGAGAATTTCCGGAAAGAAAAGCTCCTTAAAACAGCTGAATCACGCAAGAGCCTCAGGACATGCAAGCGGGAATTGACGCAGTATAGATTGAGCGTAACAGCATTGAAGAACAAGGATGGAGAGACAGTAATCGACAGAGCAGGGATGGAGTAGGTCTGCAAGGACTTCTATACAGAACTGTTCAAATCAAGAATCAACGTCCCCCTCCCAACCCTCGAAGAGTCAGAAGAACGCGTCCCCCCAGTAATCGTCAGCGAAGTCTGAAGCGCACTACACCAGATGAAGAAGGGAAAAGCTCCAGGCAAAGATGGAATAACGTCAGAAAGGATTTATGCAGGAGGCAAAAAACTTTGGAAGGCCCTCGCTTTAAGATTCAGTCGATATCTTGAAGAAGGAAAAATACCATCAAGCTGGAAGGAGTCGAATACCATCTTGCTGCACAAGAAGGGTGATCGAGAAAATCTTAAGAACTACCGCCCTATATGCCTGCTCTCTCACATCTACAAGCTCTTCACAAAGGTGATAACGAATCGACTTTCACAGAGTCTGGATGAACAACAGCCGAGAGAGCAGGCAGGGTTTTGAAGAAATTTCAGTACAATCGACCATATATTTACCCTTAGCCAGCTCCTAGAAAGAGCGAGGGAATACAAACTCCCGCTGTGCATTGCTTTTGTTGACTATGAAAAGGCCTTCGATAGTGTTGAGTTTAATGCAATATTAAAGGCGCTCGCAGAGCAGGACATTAACACGCAGTACATTAGTTTGTTGAAGCAAGCGAATACTGGATTTACAACAGACATTACTCTCCTTGAAACTCCCCTCTGCATCCCAATCAAGAAAGGCGTAAAGCAAGGAGATACAATTTCACCGAAACTATTCACCGCCTGCCTCGAAATGGTTATGAACAAGATCAATTGGAGGAGTGGTGTCAACATAAACGGAGAGAGATGATCTCATCTCAGATTTGCAGACGACATTGTACTAAATGCCGAAAGCACCAACCAACTGCAGAGCATGCTAGGAAGACTCGATAAGAAAAGTAGTCAGGTCGGCCTGAAAATGAACTGCTGCAAAACGAAATATATGCGATCAGACGTCTTACGACAAGCCCGAATAATGGTAACAGGAGAAGACATCGAAGAAGTGGAACAGTACAATATTTGGGCCAAGAAGTTAGTATGCGCCAAGACCTGAACGGAGAACCCTCGCGAAGGTTTCGGGCAGGATGGTGTGCATTTAATTTCATCAAGGACGTCCTCAAAGGAAAAATTGACAAGACCACACGTAAAAATATTTTCAATTCAGCAGTGCTGCCAGCCATGCTGTATGGCAGTGAAATGTGGGCACTGACGAAGAGAGAAGAGCAACGGCTGTTGGTAGCTGAAAGGGCAATGGAACGAGCTATGTTGGGAATCTCCCTTCTGGATCGTATACCAAATGAAATCATCAGAGAACGCAGCGGTGTGAAAGATATTGTCGTGGAAAGCAGACATAACAAGATGCGATGGGCGGGCCACACAGCACGGCTCACGGATAACAGGTGGACCACAATCATTGCTGAGTGGTACCCGCGAGAACAGAAAAGACCCCCCAGTCGGCCTCCAAGAAGATGGGAAGTTGACATCGTTAAACGTTTTGGACGAACATGGAGAAGAAAGGCAAGAGTGCGAGAAGAATGGCAGACGTGTTGTGAGCGGCGCAGTCTTAAAGACAGCTGAAGTCCGATCGATCCAGGTGATCCAGGTGATAAAGATTTGCACTGTAAAAATGATAAACAAAAGAAACAGTGTTTTTCAATTCACCTCGTACAAGTATTGTAGTTTAATCCCTTTATCGTGAAAGTGCAACTTAGAAATGTAGATTTTTTTTTGTTATATAACTACACTCAAAAACAAAACAATGCAAAATTTTTGAGCCTACAAATCCACTCAGACCTACTTCTTGTTCAGCCAATCGTTAAGACAAACAAGTTTGTTTACATTTATGGGAGATAATGCTGCCCACTTCTTATTTGCAATGTCACCAGAAAGTGAGAACAGGCATTCGCATGGGACTTTTGTAGCCATCATTGCAAGGTATCTACGTGCCAGATATGCTAAACATTCGTATGCCCCTTCATGCTTTGGCCACCATTCCATAGGACATGTTTCCATGCTGATGATGCTTGTTAAAAAAAATTGCGTTAATTAAATTTGTGACTGAACTCCTTGTGGGAGAATTATATGTCTCCGGCTCTATTTTACCTGCATTCTGCCATATATTTCATGTTATAGTAGTCTCAGACGATGACTCAGCACATGTTGTTTATTTTAAGTGTTTATTTTAAGAACACTTTCACTGCGGATTTAACAAAATGCAAAGTGAAATTTCTAAAGACAACTACAGCACTTGAACCAAGGTTTACGAATCTGAAGTACCTTCCAAAAGCTGATCAGGACAGAATGTGGAGCATGTTTTCAGAAGTCTTAAAAGAGCAACACTCCAATGCGGAAAGTATAGAACCCGAACCACCAAGAAAAGAAAATCAACCTTCTGCTGATTTGACTCAGATGATAAAAAGGAACATGCGTTAGTCCACACGACTTTTGATTATTATCAAGCAGAACCCGTCATCAGCAAGGACACATGTCCTCTGGAATGGTAGTTGAAGCATGAAGGGACATATGAACCTTTAGGACACATAACATGTAAATATCTTGTGACGCTGGCTACAACCGTGCCATGTGAACACCTGTTATCACTTTCAGGTGACATTGTGAACAAGAAGCGAGAAGCATGATCTCCTGCAAATGTGAACAAACTTGTTTCTCTGAGTGATTGGCTGAACGAAATGTAGGATTGAGAGACTCGTAGACTCTAAAGTTTTACATTGTTTTATTTTTGAATGCAGTTATTTTTGTACATAATTCTACATTTATAAATTCAACTTTCATGATAAAGAGATTGCACTACAGTACTTGTATTAGGTGAATTGAAAAATACTATTTCTTTTTTTTTACAGTGCAAATATTTGTAATCAAAAATAATTATAAAGTGAGCACTGTACACTTTTTATTTAGTGTTGTAATTCAAAGCAATATATTTGAAAATGTGGAAAACATTCAAAAGTATTTAAATAAATGGTATTCTATTATTGTTTAACAGTGTGATTAATTACACAATTAATTGTGATTAATTTTTTAAATCAATTTAGAGCCCTGGTAGTTTTTTGTTTGGCTTGTTTTTGAAGAGGAAAGTATAACCAGGCAAGCAAAGAGCTGGGGGATAAGGAAAGCTAGGGGCAGCTGAACCGTGTGATCTACTAGCTCTTTGATAGAACACAATACACTTTCACTTCTGTTGAGGGTGACACAAAAACAAGCTGTGGGGATATGAATATCTTATGGTCACAGTTCCAGCTGTGAGCGTGTGCCAGGGATTTTTGGAGAATAAATATCTTCTTACACTGCAGTCTAATTTTTTTTGTGACTGACTTTTCAATCCACACTTGGTCCTCATACTGCTATCGGAACCATGCACATGGACCCCCATTAATTTCAGTGGGACTTCTCAGAGGCATAGGGCCCACTGGCTTGGAGCCAGCTGCACTATCAAGGCCTTAGTTGCCCAACATAAAGGTATTTTACTTGTCTGATGTACATATAAGCCAAAACCCTCTATGTTTTGACACCCTAAAAGGCATATTTTTTTCTTATGACAGAGTGTTGTGGTCCAAAAAACCCTTTCTATGCTTCAGCTACCCTCACTTTAACATTTCTTTCTGTATGTGTGTGTGTGGGGGGGGGGGGCGCGGCGGGTAGCGCTTAGGAGAGAGAAAGAGGTCAAGATGCAAAGCCATTCACAATTAGACATTGTGTGAAAAAGAACACGAATCAAATTAACCCAGACCACTTGATGCAGATTGCCTGGTAACCCTGCCATAAAACATGTTTTAAGCATAGTAAAATCTATTGTATTTAGTAAAGAGGATGCCTTGAGAATTGTTAATGGTGAATTCTCTTGATTGTACCGGCTTTCTTACTGAAGTCCTCAGGGCCAGCTGTGCTTGCAGATAATCATTTATTAGTGCAGTTTTTATGCTTTGTCAGACTGAAGGGATTTATTACAGAAGGCTTTGCTACGGTCATGGTCATATTACCTTGATTAGGCTTGCTTTAAAGGTCATGTAATAGCTATTCAAAATAAGCAATGAATAATATTTCATAATTTTATTTAAAACACAGTATGGGAAAAAGCATTATTGTTACTTTCCTCATGACAATTTATGGTTACCTTTCATTTTAATTTTCAACATTTGCATTTCAGATGTAACTTTCTTGACTGTTAATAAGTGAGGCATTGATTATATTTAATAATCCTATGCATTGCACTGTCACAGCAGACCAAAAGATAGTACATGCTGCCACATTTTGGATGATAGATTTTATAAAACTGTGTTGCATAAAAATGAACTCTTTTGTGTTACCTTGCAAGGTTGCCATGGTGACAGAGCATTGATTCATGGGAATTTCACTTTGCTTGGTAATGTTAGACACTGAACCCAAAGCTGCCTCTTTAGATTGCCCTTAAATCTCTTTTTTTGACTTTGGTATCATTTTGTAGGCAAGGGCTTATTATACTTTTTTATTATTTTTATTTTGTCAAAATATCTTATCATGCTGTGAGAACTAAAATACTAAATGTTTTAACCTCCTGGAACCTGAGTACAGTAGATTATTTCAGTATATTTTTGTTTTATGTGTACCATAGTATTGGCTTGCTTTGTGAACATTTAGCATTGTGTGCAGTCCATCACAGTCTCTAAACTGTTGGTTTGTGGGGTTTCTTTCCCTACTTGGGTGGGGAATATGTGATAGACTATTTTCAAATGACAGCTACTGTTATGAGCTAGATTAGAAATGGTGTGACATTTGTTTTTAAACTGTAAGTTTGTTAGTTTAATTTTTGATTAAATGTGTGGAAAACCTGTTAGGTTTTGTGTGTGAACTAAATTATAAAAGATAAGTTCTTTGGGGCAATATTATTGAAATTTATTTCCCTATAATGCATATTTGTTGTACTGAATCAATAAGAAATATTAATGCTGAAACTTCAGTAGATCCTGACATTATATATATATATAAACAAAAAAATGGAAAAGCCTCTTCCCTCACCTTAACATATATTTCTGCATATTCAGCTGTAGAGTGTTTTCAGTGCTGATTCAGCAACATCTGTAATATTCTGCAGATACAGCCATCTTCTTGACATATGGCAGGAGATATCTAAATGAATGTAATGACACCATTTGGTACTCAGTTGGAGCTACCTAACCATGCTTATGAAATGCATACAAAGGAATATTTTTTTCTGGAGGAAGGATCTCTTGCTGTTTTCATTTGAAAACAGCTAAAAGAAAATAGGCCCCAGTACAAAAGGCCTTTCCTGGGGAAAGTGTTTGGAATTATTATGCATGCTTTTTTGCCCCATTCATATTAAATATTTTCTCCCAGAGTGCTGTATTATTTGTTCAAAGCATATAATAGAGACTGGCAAATATTTCACAAACTATTGAACTAATTGAGAATGGGTGCTGAATGAAGTGAGAGCCTTTTTCTAAGTGCTATTGCGTGGGTAAGGGTCGCACAGTACTCAGTGTACTAATTAGATATGCCTTTCCTTTCAGTCTTGTGTTCCATTAAGGGTGATCTTGAAACAAAGGGAGATGGAAACAGCCAGAAAATAGATTTCTCTTAGTAACACTGTCCTGGATCCACAAAGCTACTTAAGCAGGGCCAGCGCTACCATTAGGCAACCCTAGGCGGTCGCCTAGGGAGCCAGGATTTGGGTGGTGGCATTTCAGGGCCCTCGGCAGCCGCCGCCGAGGGCGGAAAAAAGCTGGCGCCACTCCTGCTCTTACCCCGGGGCGCATCAGCCGCTTGCTCCCCAGCTGTCAGATACCAGCCACAGCAACTTCCTCAGGCACATCCACCCCCTCGCACCCTACCCTGCCCGCCTGGCTTCTCATTGGCTGTTCCATTATGAAGCCACCTCCCATTGGTCGCTTTTGCCACACCCCATTCCCCCTTGGTCGCGCCCCCAGAGCCCGATCTGTAGCCGAGCGGACCTGTCACTCACCAGTTCAAGCCTGGTGCCATCCCGCCCCCCGGTGACTTGGCCACCTCTCTATTGGCCACCCCGGGATCTGATGCCTGGCATTGGCCAGCATCTCTCATTCCTTTTTTCTATTGGATAATGTAATTGTCAATCGGTGTCCCAGGGCCCCCCCTAAAGGGGGGACATGGCTGCACCATGGTGAACCTGCCTCCACCTAGGAACGGCCATTGGCTGTCTGACTAAGACCTCTCCTGCTGCGATTGGTTGGAGGACGGAAGGGGCAGGCCCCAATGTAGTGACTCATTCAGCCAGCCAGACATTTGGGTGGCGACTCTTTCCCTCCTTCCCTCTTTTCAGCAGCATGTTGGCGGCGACTCCTCCGCTGCGGTGTCAGGTTTTTTTAATTCTTTTTGCTTCTTCGCCGCCTAGAGCAGCAAAAAAGCTTGCGCTGGGCCAGTACTTAAGTCCCATTTTTAGACATCACTGAGGTCCACAGAACTCGTGCTCAGCCGCAGTTTAATCCTGTAGGTGCCCAAACTCACTCAGCACCTAAGTGTTTGCAGTAAAAGTTCCCTTGGCACTTAAGCTTCTGCCTCTGAACATGTACGCTGCTGCCTCATGGTAGGTGTCTGGGCACCTATCTTCTGCTTCAGCCCCAAACTGATCCATGAGGAAGATAGGGTCTCCTCTGCTTAATCTGCATGTATGACTCGATCCCAGTAGGCCTGCTCAGAAGCCACCTTTTTTGTAGTTACGTACAAAACAGCTGAGGGTGGAGAGGAGACAGAGGCTGACCTTCCTTATAACCTTTAACTAGGTGGTTAGGGTCATCCCTTGGGTTGTGGGAGACTCCTCATTCAAGTCCCCTGTGCCTGCTGAGTAGGAGGGATTTTAACAGGGATATGCTGTCCTCTAATCACTGGGCAATGGGCTATTCTTGTGTGAGTCTCGCTTGGACTCTCCTGTTGAAGTTATTCCTCAAAAATAAATGTTTAATAATTAAATATTAACTGGACCAGAGAAAGAGTTAAAATCCCTCTCTATAACCCAGCAGTTATAGCATTACCTGAGAGGTGACACATACCTGTTCAAATCCCTTCTCAACCAGCAGAGGGAGGAACTTGAAGTGGAATCCTGGGTGAGTATTCTAGCCATTGGCCTAATGGTTACAAGGGAGGTTTGCCTCTTCTCTTGCCCCCTCCCCCTTTTCCCACAACTGTCTTCTGTGGAGTCAGGCAGCTTCTGAGCACACCTGCTGGATTAGGCCCTGCATGTGAGTTACATGGAGGAGTGCCTGTCTTCCCCTGGTTAGTGGATAGTTAGCAGAGATAGATACATCTCTGTAGCCTGGACTTAGATGCTGAACTCTGTGAGAGGGGTGGGGCTTAGCACACATCCCTTTCCTTGGTATCTCCCATTGACTAGCATAAATGGCTCTCTGCCTAGGGTTTTGGCTTTGTGAATCACAGTCTTGAGCATATCTTTCTCCCCAATTCATTGTATAGGGTGACCAGGCTTTGTGGGTTGCAGTGTTGTTCCTGTGATGTAGGCATTGCAACAATCAGCAACACAATACTTAAGTCCCTTTGTAGATCCAGGCCCCTGTATAGGTTTGCCAACTTTCTAATTGCAGAAAACCAAACACCCTCGCCTGGCCCCTTCCCCGAGGCTCCACCCATTCCCCAAGGCCCCACCCCAGCTCACTACATTCTCCCTCCCTTGGTGGCTCGCTCTCCCTCCCACTCACTTTCACTGGGCTGGGGCAGGAGTGTGGGAGGGGAGAAGGCTCTAACTGTGGGTGTGGGCTCCTGGGTGGGGCCAGAAATTAGGGATTTGGGGTGCAGGAGGGAGTTCCGGGCTGGGGTAGGGAGTTGGGGTCGGGGAGGGTGGGAGGGTTTCGGCTGGAGGTGCGGGCTCTGGGGTGGGGCTGGGGATGAGGGATTTGGGGTGCAGGAGGGGGCTGCGGGTTGAGGCAGGGGGTTGGGGTTTGGGAGGGGGTGAGAGCTCTGGGCGGGGTGTGTGAGCTCTGGGGTGTGGCCATGGATGAGGGGTTTGGGGTGTAGGAGAGGGCTTCGGGTTGGGAGGGCTCAGGGCTGGGGGTAGGGACTCGGGCTTACCTCAGGTGGCTCCCAGTCAGCGGCACAGCAGGGGGCGCTAAGACAGGCTTCCTACCTTCCTGGCACCATGCTGCACCCTGGAAGTGGCCACCAGCAGGTCCGGTTCCTAGGTGGTGGGGCCAGGAGGCCAACGGGAGTGTGGAGCCAGCACTTGGGGTGGGGGCAGTGCTCAGAGCCCTGTGGCTCCTCCACATAGGAGCCGGACCTGCTGGCCACTTCCAGGGCACAGCACAGTGCCATCTAGGACAGGTAGGGACTATCCTGCTTTAGCCCTACAGCACCGCTGACCGGACTTTTAACTGCCTGGTCGGTGGTGCTGACTGGAGCTGCCAGGGTCCCTTTTTGACCGGGCGTTCCTGTTGAAAATCGGACACCTGGGAACCCTACCCCTATACCAAGGGTCTGTTCTATTCCCAGTGAAATCTTTCACTGTGAGAATTTCAGCCCTCTGCAGGTGTCCAGCACAAGTGAGATATAAGTGGACCACACGCTTTGTGCTGGTCCTTGATGCAGGGCTGAATTTCACCATAAAATGGGCCTGGTTGACAGTTTTCAAGAGTTCAGCTCCCATTGTGACCCCAATTTCCAGAGTTACAAAACTGCTGAGCATTTCCAAAACTCTGTTCCTAATGCACATTCTTTTCACTCTTAATACAATGATCTTTAAACAGATGTTTTTGTGGTGTAAGTTTCTTCACCACATTTTGCCCTCTGGAGGATAGGTATGGTACCACTTACAGATTTTTAAGCTACAACATCTTCACCCAGGTGTGTGTGGGTTTCTTAACAGCTAAATATTTATCTGATGTGAAATTTATTAAGCTGATGTCATCTAAGGTGATGCTATTGTTATGTCTCCTGCATACCTCCCTAAATGACTTTAGTTTCTAACATGTTCCTTCATAGAATCCCTCATCTTTAAAATTTTATTATGACTGCAGCCATTGGGTGGTTGAGTTTGAGTTGTTAGTTCACTTTTTGTAAAGATCATTACCACAGTTAAAAGTGGCATTTAATTATAACAGTGCTAATTAGTAGTAGCAATATTCACCCAACAGCTGTGCAAAGGGAAAAAAAACAGTGGTCAGTTCTTGCAATCCTTGAAGTCAATGGAAATACTCAAGGTAGTAAAGCTAAGTATGTAGGTAAATTTTTGTAGGATTGGAGCCTAAGCCCTTAAACAGAAATAATATTGGCTATGTCTGCTCTAGAGATGGGTGATAAACCCAACTCATGAATATATAACCAGGTGTAGAACCTAAGGTTCTGAAATATTAGTTTATTTAACTAATGGTTTGGTTCTTCTGGCTGTGGGCTGAAATACCAAAATGCTGAACCCTTTTCACTCTTGAACTGAGGTAGGGAGGTACAACCATTCCCTTGACCACCTTGTCCATAGTCCACAGTCCTCCCCAGAACTGAACTTCCCTGGTATCTTGTATCAAGGAAGCATCAGTTATCTTCTACGTCTCTCAGCATATGCAGGGGGTAACCCTCTTTCTGCCTGCCATAGGCGCCGACTCTGTGGGTGCTCTGGGGCTGGAGCACCCAGCATGTGTGAGTCCTTCTAATTTTCAGGGCAGAGGGAGCTGGGCTAGGAGGGACAATCAGGCAGGGCATGGCAGCTTCTGGGCTAGCTATGGGGGAGATGGGGTCAGCAGCTTTCTAGACAGCACTTTTTAGCCAGCTATCCCTGCTGATAAGGGATAGCATAAGTGGCACAGATAAGTGGCCCTCCTCCTCTGCAACCTCAATCACAATGAAATCATCATCAGGAGCCAGCCCACCCTACAGCAACAGGACACAGCCTCTTACAGTCCCACTGCTATAGCCATTTAGCCCTATATGAGAGGTGTATCAGCAAATCTACAGAACACAAGTAATAATGAAGGTAGGAAATGGAAATCACTTTAAAGTGCTTTTTTAAAAAAAAAGATCAGTGAGGGCCCCTTATCCTACCAGTTCCATGGAACAGCATGACTTTAAAGAATCTTCTCCTGAAGCAGTTTAAGGGTTGTTGTTTTTTTATTTGTTTTTCAATATAAATCAGTATCTCTTATAGCTGGAATTATTGTTTATCCTGACTCATGGTTACACTGGCCTTTTAGATCCAGCAAGCACAATACATTCCTGGAATAAGTCTGCTTCTAGAAGCGTATCCATCTTGGCTTACTATTACTGAATTTCTTACTGTGTCTTCTTGCACTGTGCATGAGTCTGCTGCTGAGTGTTGATCCTAGGCATGATCCCCTGCTCTCATTGAAATCAATGAGAGTTTGGCTCTGACTCCAGTGGAAGTAGGATCAGGCATTAAACTGCAGCTCTTCCTGTTTCTGAAATTAGTAAACAAGATCATCTTCATTTAAGCAGATGTTTGTGTGCTGTGGTAGATCATTACAATCATTCAAGTCTGGTTTTTGTACACACCACTTTCCTTTTCCATGAACAAATACTGTCAAAATAAGTATTAAAGTTTGCAGCTTATTACCTTGAATAAAATTCCTATCTGGTAACCAATACCAGGACTACCACTCTTAAAGAAATCCAGGACCCTTAGTATGCAAAGAGTCTATTAATTACATTGGAGTATCAGTATAATCACTGTGCTGATTCACTAAAGTGCATCCATGATTTTTTTCCTGAATAGCAGCAACACCCTTAAGGTTTTTTTAAAAAAAAATACAGTGATGTGGGATCTTCCCCTCTGCCACCTGCCATATGTCTGACAAGGTGAATGCCAATTTCACTTTTAAATTTTACAATAAACTAATCTTTCACTACTATACATGTGCATGAATGTGTGAGAAGGAGTATGTGAGAATGCTGTTATAAACTCTTAAGAGGCACTAAGGCTATGGCTACACTTGCAGATGTAGAGCGCTTTGAGTTACACCAACCTTCGGAGAGTGCACTAGGGTAAGTGCTGCAGTCTGTCCACACTGACAACTGCAAGCAGGGGTGGCAGGTTTGTAGAAATTTTGGTGGTGCCCAGAACCCCCCGACCCCCGCAAACTCCACCCCCCCCCACTGCCTAAGGCTCTGGGAGGGAGTTTGGGTGGGGGAGGAGGTCTGGGTTGCAGGCCCTGGACTGGGGCAGGGGATTGGGGTGCAGGAGGGGTGCAGGGTGCAGGCTATGGGAGGGAGTTTGGGGATAGGAGGGTGTGTGGAGGGAGGGGGTGCAAGGGTGAGGGCTGTGGGGTGGAGTTGGGGATGGGTTTGGGGTGTGGCTGGGGATGAGGGGTTTGGAATGTGGGAGGGGCTCAGGGCTAGGGCAGAGTGGTAGGGTGCGGGGGGGTCAGGGCTCTGTCTGGGGTTGGGAATCGGGTTTGGGGTGCTGGAGAGGCTCAGGGCTAGGGCAGAGGGTTGGGGTGCAGGGGGTGAGGGCTCTGGCTGGGGGTGCGGTCTTTGGGGTGGGGCAGGGCTAGGGATGAGTTTGGGGTGCAGGCAGGCTGTCCCGGGGCTGGGTCCAGAGAGGAGGATTCCCGCCAGCCCTCTCCCCGCCAGCAGCAGTGAGCTCTGGGGGAGGGGTCCCCCTCTCCCTCCCAGTAGCACACTCACCCCGCACCACTGTCACTTAATGTGCTCCTAGGGCTCTTCTCAGGTCCAAGAAGACCCCTCACCTTCCCTGTGGTGGGTGTGGGGGGGGCTGCCATCACATGTGGCCTCCTCCCCTGCTGCTGTCCCTCACTGTAGCCTCACTGGGGGTGGGGATGGGGCTGCCCCTTGCCCAGCATGGGGCAGGAGTGGTAACTGCGTGGGCGGGGGGTGACCTGTGCTGATGAAGGGTCCCGCCGGAAAAGGGAAGGGTACAAGGCGGAAGGGCAGGGTAAGGGAAGCCGGCCCTGCCACTATTGTGTGGGGGGCACTAGGACCCTGCAGTGGCAGTTGATGCCAGTAGTAAGCAGAGTGGAGTCAGTTTGAAGCTGCAGGGGAGAGGCAGGGTTTCTCCAGGGGCGGGGGAGGTGCAGAGGGGCAACAAATGGGGGCCAGGAAATACATTGGTGGAGCCGGGCCCCTGGGCCCTAAATATTGCTGGAGCCCGGGCACCACGGGCCCATACAACTCTCCTCCCCTGGCGGAAAGCGCACTGGCGTGACCACATTTGCAGCATTTGCAGCAGCATTGGGAGCAGTGCATTATGGACAGCTATCCCAGCGTTCAAGTGGCTGCAACATGCTTTTCAAATTCAGGGGGTGGGGTGGAGTGTGACAGGAATGTGTTGTGTATATGCAGGGATAGAGAGAGAGTGGGTTTTTTGGAGTGCTGAGAGTGTGTCAGCACGCTGTCTTGTAAGTTCAGACCCCCCTCGCTTCCCCCTTCCCTCGCTCACAGCAAACATTTACTGTTGCAGATAAGCAGCCGGCTATTTGAAACGGAGCTTTGAAATGGCACTTCTGCATTCCACAGCCAATTTCACAACAAAGAGAAGAGAGGCAACTTGATTTAAGGGGATTATGGGACATTTCAGGAGGTCAATCAGAGCACAGTAACTTAACTCCTTGTTCACACTGACCCTGGGGCATCTCAGCCAAGACGCAACAGCGTTATCCCTCTCAGGGAGGTGGAATACCAGGAGCGCTCTAGCCAGGGAGTTAGAGAGCTCTATGTGCCTTGCCAGTGTGGACGGGGAGTAAGGCAGAGTGCTCTAGGTGGCTTTATTGCGGTATAAAGTGCAAGCGTAGCCAAGGTCTAAATCCTGGTTACTTCATTTATTTTATTTTTTAAAATTCATTTAATGGAATTGATTTCTAAGATACAGGACACGTATAAATCTTATGGCTCCTTTGTAAGACTACTTTTAAGCTAGAATTGAGCAGAAAGTGCCACTTGAAAGATTGTTTTTATGGCGTTGAAGGCTTGCAAAGAACTGCAGTGCATGTTTGCTCTCTGAACCAACATTGTCCTCATGCATTTATCTGAAGCTGGCTCAGGTAGTGAAGCAAACCAATGCCAAATTGGAAGGATAAAAATTATCTTTATTTGTGTTGGCAAAAAACACTGAACATTTCAATTACAGGGTGTAAGAATGACCTGCCATCAGATATTAGGTGTCCGATTTTAATCTCAGGAAGTTGATTTAAAAATTCTTTTATCTAACCTTAAATTCTGAGCAATCCAATTGGTTCACTATGGGAGAAAAAAGCTAGACAGAAAATGACTCTGGGCTAAATCCACGTAGTTATTACTTCTGTGTTATGCCTTTATTTTGTCATTGGGCAGACATTACCAAGTTACTGTTTATTGAGAGATAGGGGAGAGAGTACCTTAGGAAAGAGACTGAATTACTTAAGTAATACTGAGAAAAGCTAATAAAAATAATACACAACTTTCTTCATTGTTTTCCTCTGTGCCTAAATGTTGTTGACCCCTTGTATCAAAAGGCAATGATCATAAATTTCACAATTCATTAAGGATCAAATCTATGCCCCTTTAGAGTCAGTGATGAGATTTCAAGGGCAAAATTTTCAAGTGCTCAACACCCACAATTGGGGATAGGGTTTTTTCCCCAAAAAAGGACTCAGCATTCAGCACCTCTCATTGTAACACTGATGATGACCAGATTTTCAAAAGAGCTCCCCTCCCTATATGCTGGCCCCATCTGAAAATGTGTCCACTTATTGTGGCACTACAGTGGAAGACAGGTGGCCTGAGTGGTTTTTCTTCCTATGTAATCTTGGGCAAGTGCCTTAATCTTTCTCTTCATCCATTTCCTCATTTTAAAATGGAGTAAATTCTGAGAACCTCTGCCCAGGTTTCACTGGCTTCTCCTGGCCCTGGCTGACAGCAAGACACCTAGAAAAAGAGTTCATAAGGTGATTGGCCAGCTGGGGCAGGGCATGGCCAGATCACCACACATATCTCTCAGGGCTTGCCTACATGGCAAGTTAGTGTGTGGCAAGCTAGAGCACTTTAGATTCGCACCCTGGCTTGATGCGCAGTAATTCACTATGTAGACAAGTCCTCAGGCACTGCATTGGTGGGGCTCCTATGAGTTTACCCCATCTTCCCCAGGGGTAAGTTTCTGCTGTCATAGCATCCTCATAGAAAACAGAAGTAACATATTGCACCTGAACATCTGCTGGGTAAATCAATCCTAGTATTACTTACACCTACCTCAGAGGGTTATGAGACTTAATTAATTAATTATTGTTTGATATTCCCTGATGGAAGGTACTATATGGTATGTGCAAAGTGTTATAACAGCCTTATTCTGTTGCTCAAGGGAGAAAATATTTTAGTAAAGGTTGGTAGCATGTAAGTGTTATCTCAGTGGTGGGCAACCTGCGGCCCGGGGGCTGCACGCAGCTGGTCAGGGTAATCCGCTAGTGGGCCGCCAGACCGTTTGTTTACATTTGCACATATGCAGCTCCCAGTGGCCATGGTTTGCCCACCACTGTGTTATCTTCTCTCACTGATAACCAGGTATTCGAGAAGTTGTTTTATCTTGATTTATCTTCATTTAACGTGGATGAACTTAAGGATCATGAGGGGCTTTACTTATTTCTTATGTTGACCAACACACAAAATTAGTCACTATTGATTGCTATACTGTCCTATCATCTGTGCTCTGATTCAGGCCTTGCTAGAGTGCTAGAGGGACTGCGTGCTTTTATTATTTATTATTATTATTATTATTATTATTATTATTATTATTTTACTGTTTGTTAATCTTGACAAATATTTTGTCAAGTTGGGGCCAGAGTCTTGGCTTGTGTAAATATGGCTTCACTAACTTACACCAGTTGAGGATCTGTTGTAAAGGGTTTCTTCTAACCTATTTCCAACTTATCAGTGTTAACCTACATAGTCTTTTTTTGGTGAGGATAAGAATTAGGTTTCTTGGCCTCCAGTTTCTTTTAAAAATGTGGTAAACTAAATGTGATCAAATTATCTCTTTCCTCCACCTTGGGAGTATCCTCTAGTTACATTCATTTCTGCTGCTGTTGGGTCTTGATATGATTGTGTGTATTTGTATTGCCACAAACTAAGATGACCATTCTTTGTATCTTTATACTGACATATTGGCATAGTTCCTGTAAGGTACTTGTTGTTGCAGTGAGTTTGATGTAAATTAAGTAGGTTCAGAATGATGCTACCAGGTTCCTAGAAAGTTTGAGAGGGAGGCATTCTGAACATGATTCTGAAACAGATGCATTGATTGCCTGCTAAACAATGCACTTATTTCAAAATTGCTTCATTTGTGTTCAGAAGATTGATGGCCTTGGTTCAGCACATCTCGCTTGTCTTTTAAACCTTTAGATTAGAGCAGGTTAAAAAACAATTTCCATCCCTCAGGAA
Organism: Macrochelys suwanniensis; assembly: GCA_033296515.1. NCBI lineage: Eukaryota > Metazoa > Chordata > Testudines > Chelydridae > Macrochelys > Macrochelys suwanniensis. The sequence continues at coordinate 172,303,960 of CM065777.1, forward strand.
ATTCCGAGATTTCAAAATATGGCTTTGTCCACAACTGGGACAAAAAGTCATAATTTCAGACACCCGCACCTAAGGATAAGAGGGCTAAGAGGAGTCCCACCACTGCAGCATGCTACTTCAGCTCACAGAACCTTTGTGGGATTTTAGCTTCCTGGGTAAAAGTGGGGGGAAGGGGTGAATGTGAAGTAGAGCACAGGAGGCATGCTCTGATTACTCCTCCTCCTATGCCTGAGAAGAAAACAGGTGTAAATTAAAGCAGCCACTGGGTATTCATGAAAACACTCAGGTATCCTACAAGCTTAGTGAACGTCACACGTGTGGTTTAGTCTGAAAGTTGAACCAGGAGTGTGGTATTTGTATTTATTGCACTTCTGTTCAAAATGTTTGAGTCTTCCAATCAGAGAGGAGAACCTAATCCATGTGACTTAAGTGACCAGTCACAAAGTATTATTAGCAAATAGGCAGTGAACAGTTTGCAAACAGTCTAGTCTTAAAATTCTCCCTCCTGACTGTTTGTCAAACACATTACAGTAAATGGATATATGGGGAGATGGGGAACCTACTAGTTTGGGTTCAGAAATAATTCATTAAGCAAACAGATGTATGGTCCTGAGCCTGCATTGAGATATGCATGGGATGGGCCCCTGCGGAACCCACTGACTTCATGTGGGCAGTAGCGGCACCAGCTTCTTTGCTGCCTTAGGCGGCGCCTCTGGGAGAAGCTGCCACCGAAATGCCGCTGGGGACCTCGGCGGCCGAAAAAGCTGCCACCAAAATGCCGCCAAAGTCCCCAGCGGCAGAAGAAGCTGCCACTGAGCAACCCGGCGGCATTTCGGTGGCAGCTTTTTCGGCTGCCAGGGACCTTGGCGGCATTTCCGGGTCAGCTTCTCCCAAAGAATGAAAAACCGTCGCCGCTGAGGGACGTCAAATGCCACCCCCCGAATCCTGGTACCCTAGGGGACCGCCTAGGGTCGCCTAATGGTAGCGCCGGCCCTGCATGTGGGCATCATATGAGTGTAGGGGTGTGTCTGCCCCTGTGGGTCTTATTGCAGAATCAGAATCTATATTTGTTGCTAACAAATGATAGTCCAACCAGAGCATTTTCATAGTTTACTAACAAATGCACTACAGTATACTTCCTAAAATTGATGAAATCACAGTAATGTGAGAACTTGCTGCAGCATCTATTATATTTTTGCTGAAAGGCAAGGACTACTAATTTCTTGTGCATATTTTATAATCTGAACTCAAGCGAAGTGTGGCTTAGTGAGATTCTATTGTGCTGGGAGTTGCAACACCTGACAAAATGGGTTAAGGTGTATATAACAAAATTGTGTATGCTTCATTTTATAGGCTTCTGGAGATTATGTACCCGATGGGAAAATGAAAAGTCAAATCCTATGACTCAGTCTGGCATTGACCTTGCACTTCAGGGACAGTTATTATACAAGGATGAAATGTTCTCAAACTATTTCTCCATGGCAGTAGGCTCAAACAGTTATCATTCAACACAACACACACATGGCTTCCTGTTCAAGCACTTTATTTCTGAAATAAAGCCATTGGAGAGAATTCTGTTCTCTTCTTATAAACCTGCTGTACATCTCTCCTCTTTAATGCCCTTTTAGTTCTATTGATGTACAGCAACTGAGAGAATGTAGTGACTGTGGACATCCAATTAATCTTTTCATGATGGCGGGAAGGGATACATTTTCCTTTTCAGTATTTGAATATTGTTGGACTCTTACTCTCTCAGCTGAAAGTGTGAGGGAGGGTGTTACAAGATGGCTATATCATTTAAAAAAAACCCTTATGTACCTTGGACATTGAAATGGATGAGTGCATTGTTGTGTAGTTAGGATTTGTATAGGATATATATATAATTTTTGTCTTTTATTTATTTATTATATTGAATAACATCATGATTGGAGCAGTACACATATTTAACACTTAATTTCCAGTTGTATGACCGAGAGAACTTCCATTTAACTAAAACCTATGTTCAAGTACCCTGCAATCAAAATCTGATCCCTTGCACCTGTTCATGCAGAATTAAAAAGGTTCGCCCTCCTTCCCCTGAATATAACACTGTTTATGTCCTAGGCTGCTCCCAGAGAAAATCTACATGGGGACAAAAAGGATGTAGCCTGTGGTTTTTCAAGGTCTTTAAGGACTGAAGTAATTAATCTGATGTATGTTATAATTATTTATAGCTACCAAAATAGAAAGTATTATGGAGCTATTTTTTCTAGTGCCAACAATGCAAATGCCAGCAGTGAGGTCATTGCAAATGTTTTCCAGGAAAATTCTATGTATTAGCCCTTCACTAAGGGCCATGTAGTGTCATTGATTTATAGTTAGGACTCTCCACAGAGTTCTATTAGAAAATTGATAGCAAAATATGATCCTCTCTTTGGAATATCTTCTATAATTAGAATAACTAGTTCATTAATTTATAAGGTAGGCTAAGGAAGAGAACTGGTTGAGTTTTTCTGTTAGCTTACCTGATATATAGTACAGCAGACTGCAAATTATTTTCAAGTATAAAGGCTTTGAAACCTATATGTATGACATATGAGTTCAATAAGCATCATCAGTGTTCAATCAGTTTGTCTGCATTGGTCTCTGCCTTAAAAAGAGTATTATCATTTTAAATGTATATTTAAAAATAAATAACTGTCACTTGCTTCCAATTAATGGCCAAATTGCTATTTTGAAGACTTTAGTCATGGGACGTTCTTTTTTGTGACAGAAGGACAGCAGAATGTTTCTTTGGTGTGTGCCCTTTGACAATTCTCAAAAAAGCTTTGGGAACTGGAGATGGCAGCCATGATATGTGCTGGGATGGGCCCCCGACAGCAAAACTGGTAGTCTCCTATATTTCCTTGTGGATCACCACATTCTCTTAGCCTTCAAAATAAATAGTAACTCACATTTACCAAACAGAGTTCAGACCCCTTGCAAGGAAAAGTGGCTGTATGCATAGAACTATGTGATGTCAACTATGTCTGCCAATATGTATAACATAATAATTTTATCCTAATTTGGAGATCCACTGCTAAAAACCATACTGCATCCAGGGCTGATGATCTAGGCCTTTTTAGACAATAGCAGTTTTGGGGTAACTGATTAGGCTACTTTTAAGACTGCTCTTGTATATGAAGGTGTAAATATGGGGTAACTATAATGATTTCACCTGTCTAACTGACAGCAGAATTTTCTCCTCACCCTCCCTTGCTTACCTGCTATTCTAAACTGCCACTTAGACCTGGAATGTGATCCCAAATGTGATCCTAGATGTATGAATGTGTACCAGAAATGTCTTGATCCTCTTGATATTTCTGAGCAATCTCTGTGTTAAAAACTCTAGCATCTCCAGTGACCATTGGGAAACCCTGGAGTTTAAGTATATTCAGGTAGTTTCCTAAAGCTCAGTGTAACTGGATTACACTGTTTCCTTTAATTGTGACCACATGGTTACAACAAACACAGTTACAATCATTTAGGTGATTTTTAGTCTGTAAGGCTACGTCCACACTACCCGCCCGATTTGGCGGGTAGTGATAGATGTTCTGGGATCGATTTATCGTGTCTCATCTAGACGCGATAAATCGATCCCAGAACCGCTCCCCGTCGACACCGGAACTCCAGCTCGGCGAGCGGAGGAAGCACTGTCGATGGGGGAGCCTGCCTGCTGCCGTGTGGACCGGGGTAAGTACTTTTAAAAATCGATCTAAGATATTCGACTTCAGCTACGTTATTCACGTAGCTGAAGTTGCGTATCTTAGATCGATCCCCCCCACTAGTGGGGACCAGCCCTAAGAAAGTACCATACCACTGAAAATCAGTTTGGGTGAAATTTCAGTTCATGTTACATGTCCACATGGGAGTATGAGGATGTTAGGTGCCCCTTCACTGCCCTACATAGGCTACCTGCATTGTGGGTCATAGTGTAACGGAGGCAAGGGAGGGAATGTTCATGCAATATTCTGTATAACTCTACACTCCCTTTCTTCCTGCACCTCAGCTTAACTCTTTGGTGACATGCAGGTCTGAGTTCAGTCTTGTCAGGACTTTTCAGAAAGCATTACTGAATTAGGCCTCACTGATTACTGACAGATGCATATCTGGAAACCAGTCAGGCTCACCTGTGTGTTAGTATTGTTAAAATAGATCTTTAGTTTATAAGACCGTGTTTAGTATTTGGACGTTATGAAATGCTTGTGAAGCTGGAAACCCCCACAGTCAGGAGAGAAGCATTACCAGGTGTGAAATACTAGTTTACCATAAGAGGTGTCATCTCCTGCCCAACAAAAGAAGGCCTACAGACACCAGACGAACCATTGTGGAACATCAGTAGACAAAATACATTGTTGATTGCTCCCCCCACACTCTTGAAGAGGGGATATGCACAAACCCCCATCCCGCCACAGTTCGAACTCTGGGGTAAGGGAATAAAAATTCCTAACCAGAAGGCTCTGTATCACTATGCAGCTTGGAATTTGGAGAGGGCAATATTTTTAAGCATAAGCAAGGGATGCCCAAGATGCTTAGCTTGGGTTAGCCCTAATGGAAATATAGAACTTGCACAACAGAGCAGCTTTTATTATTTTTAGGAACCTGAGAGTGTAACTCATTTGTGTGTGTAGGTTTATCTGCTTCAACCTTGTAAATAGCTCTCATTTCTTTTTTTTTAATTAATAAATCTTTAGTTAGATTATTACAGGATTAGCTACAAACATTGTCTTTGGTGAGAGATCTAAGGTACAATAGACCTGGGTAAGTGACTGGTCCTTTAGAACTGAGAGTAACCTGTCTATTGTGATTTTTGGTGTAAGGGACCATCTATCACAAAGGCAGGCTTGCGTGGGTGGCAAAATAGACTGGCGTGCCCAAGCGCACTGTCTGTGACTCCATGTTAAGGCTGTTATAATGCTTGAGAAGTTCACACTTGTTACTTGGTTGGTGAAATCTAATTATAGAACACACAACCAGTTTGGGGTTTGTGCCCTAGCTTATAACAGTCTGCCTTGAGGTTGGCACCCATGTTCGTGAGCCACTCTAGACAGCTTGACAATTACAGAGTTAAACCTCAGGGCTATTATATGTAAAACCCTGATAAATGGAGGTTAATAATTTCCAGTCAATTTTCAAGAAGAGAACACTATACACTCTTTGTGCACATTAAATGTTTGTTTTTCCTAAAATATCCTAAATAGTATAAAATATTGTAAATAACATTTGAAATAGTATGCATAACTTTTAAACAAAACTATTAGACAGTAAATCTTCTGGTGTTCCTTTTACACACTTTCCCCTTTGTTTCTCTTACAAACATTCAAATGTAAAGTTTCTAAATCATAATTTTCTATATTTTAGCACACATCAAAACATAATCCCCTCTGATCTTCTCTGAGATGATTTCCTATGTATATAGTGTGACCATAGTATGAAGTGTTTCACCTGGACTCTTCAGAGCTTGATAAATGGTAGCATCTCAGTCCTTCCAAACACTTCACGACCCTGTCAGCAAACAAACAGCACGGAGAACGTCCACAGCCAGCAACATTCCCGCTCTTAGGTTAAGAGCTGACTGGTCCTCTCAGTTGCTGGTGAAACAGAAATCTGTAGCCTGTATCCAAAATAGTACAGGGACAGGGATCAGCATACAGGCTGGGGACCGACTGGCTAAGCAGCAGTTCTGCAAAAAAAGACCTGGGGATTACAGTGGATGAGAAGCTGGATATGAGTCAGAAGTATGCCCTTGTTGCCAAGAAGGCCAATGGCATATTGGGCTGTAGTAATAGGAGCATTGCCAGCAGATCGAGGGAAGTGATTATCCCACTCTATTTGGCACTAGTGAGGCCACACCTGGAGCATTGCGTCCAGTTTTGGTCCGTCCCCCCCCTCCGCCCCACTACAGAAAGGATGTGGACAAATTGGAGAGAGTCCAGTGGAGGGCAACAAAAATGATAAGGGGCTGGGGCACATGACTTACAAGGAGAGGCTGAGGGAACTGGGGATATTTAGTCTGCAGAAGAGAAGAGTGAGGGGGGATTTGATAGCAGCCTTCAGCTACCTGAAGGGGGGTTCCAAAGATGGAGCTCAGCTGTTCTCAGTGGTGGCAGATGACAGAACAAGAAGAAATGGTCTCAAGTTGTAGTGGGGGAGGTCTAGGTTGGATATTAGGAAACACTATTTCACTAGGAGGGTGGTGAAGCACTGGAATGGGTTACCTAGGAAATTGGTGGAATCTCCATCCTTAGAGGTTTTTCGGGCCTGGCTTGATAAAGCCCTGGCTGGGATGATTTAGTTGGGGATTCGTTCTGCTTTGAGCAGGAGGTTGGACTAGATGACCTCCTGAGGTCTCTTCCAACCCTAATATTCTGATTCTATATAAAATATCCATTTCCTGGATCTCTATAAGGCTCTTACTCTATAGCAGGGGTCTCAAACACGCAGCCCACGGGGCTGTTTCCTGCGGCCTGCCAAGCTCCCCTCCCCAGCGCGCCGCATCCCCAGTCTACCTCCAGGCCAGGGGTCATCAAACTACAGCCCCGGGCTGGATCTGGCCCCTCAGGGCTTTGGATCCGGCCCCCAGATTTGCCCACCCCATGGCACCATGGGCCCTGTGCCACTCCAGGAAACAGCGGACACGCGTCCCTGGGGCCCCAGGGTGAGGGGGATCAGAGAGCTCTGTGAGCTGCTGTTGCCTATGGTTACCTCCTCTGAAGCTCCCATTGGCCGGGAACGGGAACGGAAACCACGGCAAATGGGAGCTTCGGGGAGGTACCCACAGGAAAGAGCCCCAAACGGAGCTCTCTGCTTCCTGGAGAGAAGCGGCACGGGGCCGGGGCCGGGGCAGGCAGGGAGCCTACCGTGGCCCCAGTGCATGCCCCTGCCACCCCGGAGCTGCTCCAGGTAAGTGGCGCCAGGCCAGAACCCGAACCCCTCCTGCACCCCACACCCCAACTCCCTGCCCTGAGCCTCCTGCCTGCACCCCAAGCCCCTGCCAGAGCCTGCACTCCCTCCTGCATCCCAACCCCCTGCCCCAAGCCCCCTGCCACGTCCCACACCTCTCCTGCACTAACTCCCTGCCCTGAGCCTCCTGCCTCACCCTGCACTCCCTCCTGCACCCCAATCCCCTGCCACACACCCCACTCCCTCCTGCACCCCAACTCCCAGCCCTGAGTCCCCTGCCTGCACCCCTACTCCCTGCCCTGACCCCCCTGCCACACCCCGCACCCCTCCTGCGCCCCAACTCCCTGCCCAGAGCCCCCTGCTGCACCCCGCGGGCAAAGGCGGGGGGTGATGGGGTGATGTTGCCCTCGGGCCAACGTACAAGTCCTCATGTGGCCCTTGTGGTGATTAAAGTAAGACCCCTGCTCTATAGGATACCATCTTTTCCCCATTAGCTTAGATAAGTCAGGCAAGAATTCACAAACTCTTTCCTTGCTAAATGCTGCCACATTCTCTCACTCTCAGACAGTATCCCAGTTTAGAGCCATTAACTGATAGCTAAAGTTAAGTTCCACAGGCACTCTAACCCCTAGAGATAACAAATGCCCTTGCCCCCCCACCCCTTCCTCTAGGTCCATAAAGCACATTGTGGGGGACCAAACATTACCCAAATGTAGGGCTTCTCTCGTAAGTAAAGCTGGAATAGCACTATATCCAGGTGGTATAGGAACTGGATCTCACAGTAGGCATGCCTCTTGATCTTGTGTCATTAAGCCCCTAAGTCCACAGTGCTGTCTCTAACACCTCTATAACTTTCATGCTTGCGCTCTGATTGGCTCAGATCTCAAAAGGTGTGTGTGACCTGCCAGGTGTTTGCCTGCAATGAAATTTTTTTATACGGCCTCAGAACGGGTACTGAGCATGTTGGACAATTCCTACAGCTTGTTCTAGAAGTTTCTGGGTTATCCTAAACTGAGCTGCCCTGCCCTGCTCTGGGCATGCATGCAGAGACAGAGGATCTAACTAGGGTCCATGTCTCCTCCCACTGCTTCTCTCCCCTCCACAGGGAGAAACAAAGACAAATGCTGCAGTGTAAAGTGTGTGGGTTACAGTAGCATAGAAGGGAGAGCAGCCAGATAGGTAGAAAGTAGGTGGACAGGGGTGGAGAGTGTGCAAAGCCTTGGCTCCTGCTTTACACTTCCATGAGACACCAGCCAGCACATCTGTTTTGGTGCAGAGAGGAAACCAATTTGCACCATGTAATAGGCTGGTTCAGAGGGCTCTCTGTTTGATTTATTAGAACAGCTGCTCCACTACCCTGAGCAAGGGGGGAATCTGGGACCAAACTGTGATCTTCTGTGTCATGAGTCAGTCCCTGATCTGCTCCTGGGTCAGTACAGCTTTGTGCTTTTCTTTACTCTGTGCTTGTGGTAACTCTCTGATCGAGCCCTTTTTGCAGATGTTGGGAAGGTGATATTGGGAATTTTTTTTATAAACACATTTTGTCCAAATGTAAAACTGATTTGATACACTGGATTTAAACAGCACAGGTTTATCATCAGCTTTATACTTTTTGCTTACCCTGGGACTCTGTGTGGAATTAAGGTATTTTTCAGACTTTGCTACTGTCACTAAAGGTGTACTCTAAAACAAACTTTGTACATCAGTTTAATAATGGTTGGTTTGATGCCACTCCCTTCCATGAAATGTATTTTCTGTTCAGCCTTGTGTTTCATAATCTCCCATAAATCTTTGATGTCCAGCCCTCTGGGACAAAGATGGAATAGAAATAGTTTTAGATTACATACTATACTATATTTGACTTTTGCAAAAGCAAAATAGCTACAAAATGAAAGTTATGAACCATGGAGTACAGTTGCTTACCAGACACTGTGCTAAATGAAAAACATTCATTAGCTGATCTTTCCGCCATATATAGTATACAAACTGACTTGTCTGCATTGTAAAACCTCTCAACGTAGTGCTGCCAAATTCTGTCCCATTCCAAAATACTGTTTGTGTGTGTGCCCGCATATGTGGCCTTTTAACTCTCTCTGTCAGTTATGAATGTTATTCCTATCAGAACTTTAATCAGGTTAGCCCATAATGTGTTTCCTTGCTTTGCATGTCATCAGACATCAAGAGTTTTTCATGTTTAATTATTAATTGCTGACCAATAAAAGGATTTCATAATCCAGATGGTCATAATTTTTTCCAGAACTGTATGTCCTCAGCATCCTCAACTTCCACTTTTGTGGTTAAAATACAAATAATAAAATAGTTGGCCTCTAGATATTTGTGGCTTGATTTTAAAGGGGCTGGACTTGATTATCTACTACTTATTTATCACCTGCTATGATCCTATATGTGAACACTGATTTGACATCTTACTTATATTATGGTCCTCATGCTGTCATTTCTGATGCCTGGAAAACGGGGTATTGTAGTTCCTCTAAATCCACAGCAATTGATAAACACACTGAGTTTAGACACACTATGATAAATAAGTTCTCAACTGATTCATGTTATCCAAGTGCACGTAGCATAAGAAGTTATACTATTATGAAGTCTTAAGGTGAAATTCCACACCAAGACATGAGTGAGACCTACCAAATCAGAATCAGTCCTCACTGCAAATTGTGAGTCAAATGGAGACCAATCTTGTGGTCTTTCAATACCTGGCAATAGTATAAGTTGAGTAGTGAAGAATGGGACTTTAGTTGCTTTAGTCACATCTAATTACTAGTTAAAGATAAAATATTAGGTGATAGTCGTAGTCCACGGAGGGGAAAAAAAATCTACCTGTCACTGTACCCATGCAAGAAATGTTCTTCCCGGCCCCAATAAAAACTGTATCAACTACTACCTTGAATGGAAGCACTTGTTCATGCTTTTTTAAAAAAATCTATAATATAAGTTTGTGAATGTCTTCCTTGGGAAACAATTAACCTTATATTGCTGGCAAGGTCATGTAATCCCTGTATTGCTGCCAAGGTTAGGGTGTACTCCAAAGTACTGATTGTAAAAGCTAAAGCTGGAGAGGAGTGCAATTGCTTAAACAACAAGAAACAATTGAAACCTTTTTTCCTTAACTCAGTGGTGCTGTCCATTCACTCCAGAGCACACTGGTTTTCAAGGCTTGGCCATTCTTTGGACACTGAGTTCTTTTCCAGCCAGAGTATGATTTTTAAAAGGGGTTCCACTTACAGCCTGCAACTTTTCTATAAAAGCAACGCAAAAATCAGCCTGATAAGGGTTCTTCTACATCGTTTTAATTGATAATACTTCCTTTCTTCCACTATTAAGATTGTAAATTCTTTGGGGCAGGGACTTCCTGTGTGTTTGTATAGTGCCTAGCACAGCATGGCACAGATCTTGGCAGAGAGACCCTGTGCGCTAACATAACACAAATGATGAATAATATATGAAATGCCTCATACATTCTTCTAAAGTTTGTGTATTCCTTCTGCTGTACAATTTCCTGTGCCTGGGCTTTTAAATATGGTATCTTACTGGTGACATTTTCTCGAATATTGTTTTTAAGGAAATTTAATATGACAAAAGATCAAATAAGTTATTTTCTCATGTTGAGTGCATCATCCGTTATTCCTGGTCCCTTTGTTTCATGAACAGTAATTTCAGCCCTTTAACCTTAGAGCAGAAGATAAATGTAGTAAATTAATTCGTCCTCTGCTAACAGAAAAGTCTGACAAGTCCCATAACTGATTTTGGACCTTTATTAATGGCTCCTTTGCTGAACTCTAAGGACCCTATTCACTCAGGAAAGGTTGAATGTTAGCAAGGAAAAAGGACTCCATGCTTGAAAACAAAGATGAAATGATGTTCTTGGTTTCTCTGTGAGATGAACAGTACTTAAGAGACTGTAATAGAGATATTTGACTGAGATTTTTATTTTTATCAAAGATGTGTGCTTCATTTTTATTGTTTTGGAGTGTTTTTTTAATGGAGAGTTTGAGTTGCATGTAACATTCCATTTGAGAAAATATTATAAATATAAGGAGGATATGTGAACACCTCATTGGAACTGTTCTGCAATAACACTATTAATAACTGTGCTTCTAATAAAGTGTAGCTATATTTTTAGTTAAACTTGAAGAACAATTACAAATTATCTGTGGTTATGAGAGGAAAAAAAGGCAATTAAGTTGTGAAAGCAGCAGCAATGTACTTTTAGTTCCATCCCATTGCAAACTCAAGGGCCCCTTCCTGTATACACTTAGGCCTAGTTTGTACTGGTATAACCATCGGGGGTTAATTTTTTAACTGATTATAGTTATATTGGCACAACCCTAGTGTGGATGCAGTTATACCTTTATAAAGGTGCTTTATATTGAATAATCTCATACACTTATGGGAAAACTATACCAGTACAAGCACTTATATCCTGGTATAACTGCTGTAACTAAAGGGAGTTCTAGCACCAACAGTAAGTTTAAAGTATAGCTTTTTATGTGTAGACAAGGCTTAACATAAGTAATTTTGTTTGATGGGTTAAATCTATCTAATAGCATAGTAATTAAGAATTATTCCCCACTTGGGAAACTTGTCCAAAGCCAAAAATATCTGTTGGAATCCAAGTCAGTACTGGAAACTCAGGAATTCCTAGCTCTCACTCCTCTGCTTAGACCTGTCCAGTCATCCATCTCTGAACTCTACCTTTTTCTCTTTCCAGAAAACAAAACAAAAACCTATGTCCACAAACTGATAAATGCTAGGAATACCATTCAAAGCAGGGAAACAAATTCCCTATTTGATATCCATTTCCAGATTTTCATATGTAAAAGGTAAGGCATGAGTTAAGAAGGCAGCGTCAGACTTTATGCAGCAACACCCTTTTATGCCCACTGAGGACATGGCCCTAAATTGGTTGGGCTTGATTGGCTTGTGTCACAACCTCAGTGATCTTCAACATAAAGAACTTAATTGAAGAAAAAGGTTCTTTTTTTACTACCCAGTTAGATGTCGTAGTTGAAGTTATTTTCCCTTGATACATGAATGTAGACTGGAAACTGTTTGTAATAATTGATTTTAAAAAATCATTATAAATAGGAAGCAGTTTAAAAACTGTACTAGTTGTTTTAATGAAAAATGATGGATCTGTTTGCAAGGGTGCCCAAGATAAGGTGATCATTAGCATGAGACAATCGACCTTGTCAAAATGGAGTGCCCTTGGCTTTGCCTAGGGATTTTTCAAATTCTAGTGTGGTCAATTATCTCTTGATAATGACCAATTCATCAGGTGCTAGTGCTTAATTAATCAGTTTTACTGTAGGAAGGCTGTAGTTAAAAAGTGTACAAGTCATAATAATTTATTCAGGCTCACTTTATTTTGAAAGCAACAAAATTAAAGATAAATGTTTACCTCACTTTGCCTACTTTTCCCTTCAGAAATAGATCACCCAGAGATGCACATCAACCAGTTTCAGTGTGGCAAGTCTGAAGTTATCCTTTTTATATATAAATCGCCATTCTACCGCAGAAACACTAGTTTAACACAAATTTCATGTGTGTTGCACTTTTCATTTTATCACTCTCCTAAAAGAAATCTAATTGGGATAAAAAAGAAAGAAACAAGTTAAAGGTGAATTCTCTAATCAAATAGGTTCCAAAACTTAAGTTCCATAAAAATAAGCTCTTACAAATCATATCTAGTAGAAGTATTTCCATGACATTTTATTTTAATTTCAGTGGAAACAGGGCTGTTTTTAACTTGTAAACAAATAAAAATTCCTCTTTAATATTTATAATACAAATGTGAAAGAAATGTGCATATCAAGACTTATGGTCTTTTTTCAAAGCTACTGAGCTCCTGTAGATCCCACTGACTTCAGTAGCTGCTGGGATTGCACTGGAACTCTGAAAATCAAGCCACAGATATCTAGAGGCCAACTATTTTATTATTTGTATTCCCCCTTTGTGATAGGCACTGTACAAGTGTATAACAATGAGACTCTCCCTGCCATATAGAGCTTGCAATATAAGGCCTCATCTACATTAAAACTTTTTGCCATTTTAACTATACTGGTATAATTAAAGCAGCAAAACCCTCCTAGTATAAATGCAGTAATATCAATATAGCTTATTTCACTTTCTGAGCTGGAATAATCTATGCATCACCTTTATGCCTGTATAACTGCATCCATAGGGCTTATACCAGTATAACTATATCAGTTAAACATCACACTTTGAGGGCTTGTCTCCACTTACCACGGAATCGACGCACCGCGATCGACCCACCAGGTGTTGACTAGATCCGATAAATCGCCCACCAATCACTGTTCCATCGACTCTGGTACTCCACCAGAATAAGAAGCATAAGGTAAGTCGATGGGAGAGTTTCGCCCATCGACCCAAGGCAGTGTAGACACTGCAATAAGTCGACCAGTACATCAACTCCAGCTGTGTTATTCACTTCAGTCAATTTAGGTCAGCTTAGGTCAACTTAGCCCCATAGTGTAGACCTGCCCTTAGCCAAAACAGTTATACTGGTAAATCTTTTTAGGATAGACCTGTACCTGAAATCACTTATGCATGTGTTTAAATTTACAACCATGAGTTAGTTTCAGTGAAGTCAATGGGTATTAGTACCAGTTAGTAAATATTAACCCTTCCCCCCCTCTTTTTCCTGTATCTTACATTCATTTGTGTATTATCTATTCCTTGAGAACCTTTTACAATATTAGCAAAGGCTGTGCATGAATTCAAAGGCCCAGAGTGTTGATTCTTAACCTGTGAATGATCTGTATTCAAAAACTTCATCTGGTCATGTATTGGGCTGTATTTCATTACAGCTGGTGCCACCAAGTCTGTGGGAAAATAGATGTCCCGGGGAAAGACTCCGCAAAGTGATAAAATGATGTTTATGGAAGAATGGTATAAACCAGAGTGGATGATTGATAAAGGGGTACTTATTGTTGCAAATGTTTTCTGTAATGTTTTTAACTCAGTAAGAATTGCCGGTTGTCACAGCTGTCAGTAATAATAACCTGATTAGAATTCCCTTTAATTTATTGATCATGTATCCTAAAGATACCATAAAATAAATTCCATAAGTAATTAGGTAGAATAAAAATGTTTAAACAGAACACATAGTGAAATTAATCATGGGAAAGTATTTTCCCTCCAAAAAGGAATTTCTCTAACACCCTGTTAAAGGACAGAGGTTTGGGGAGTTAGATTGGGAACAAACTCAGAATTCCACCAGGTACAGAGAAAGGGACTAAACTCTTCACCACCTACAGGGGGTGGTCAAGTATGTCTTTTCTGTATTCTATGCAGTGCAGTACTAATCTCTAGGTTATTATGCTTTGATTAAAATATTCCATTTGAGCCTGTTGTTTGACAATCTGAAACCATTAACTTTAAGCACGCAACAGTGGACTACTTGTGGAAGTAATGTTAAGCATTGTTTGCAGGATCAAGGCCTAAATTCATGATTGTAGATAACAGGTGAAAGCAGCAGACAGACCGGGGAAGCACAATGCAAGACTGGGGGTGGACGTGGATGTGCACAAACACTTGACAGGGAAATAGTCTCTTCATTGTAAAAGCTAAGCCCAGGGCTACACTAGGGGAGGGGGTCGATCTACGATACGCAACTTCAGCTACGTGAATAGCGTAGCTGAAGTTGGCGTACCGTAATCGACTTACCTGGCCATGAGGACGGCGGCGAGTCGATCGCTGCCGCTCCCCCGTCAACTTTGCTTCCGCCTTTCGATGAGGTGGATTTCCGGAGCCAACGGGGAGCGCGATCGGGGATTGATTAATCGCGTCTTAACAAGACGCGAAAAATTGATCCCCGATAGATCGATTGCTACCCGCCGATCCGGCGGGTAGTGAAGACAAGCCCTAAGAGAAATGCAAGAAACAGAAAATAAAACTTGGATTGGGTCTTTAAACTTGCATTTCACTAATTAAACTGTGAGTAACATAGGTAGAGAAATCTGAGCTTCAATTTCTTTCTCCATGAGTGTCCCTTTTATTGGATACAGTATAATTTGGGGCAAGCAAGAACACATGTTCTTTGGTTTGTCGGCAATCTGGTATATTATATATATAATTGAGTGTCCAAACTGGGGGTAGCACAGAGGGCGAGGAGGGAGCTGGTGGTTTTGGGGAGGTACTCAGGTGGGCCATTAGGGGCTAAATCCAGAAAGGGACTTAGAGTCAGTGTTGCAATGCCAATCTTCAGGTGGCTTCCACCCAGTGGAATCTATAGCCCTGACTTTGGGCTCCCTGTACAATGCATGGGGAAAGCTAGGTGCCTAAGAATGGGATTCACAAAAGCCAGGATGCTGTGCGGGAAGCCTAAGCTAGCTGGTGGGAAATGCTGAAGAGAGGGTAATGGCTTAAACCCCACCCCTCAAAGGGAGTTAGGTGCCTTCTCTCAGAATTTGCAGTTGCCAGTCTTTTCTTGCAAAAAAACAAACCAAAACAAAAATTGCTATAGTGGGGCTGCTGTAGTGGGGCTGGGGAAAGTTCCTGGAGTCCTGCCTTACTGACTTCCTTCCTGTGTAGAGGCCTGTTGCAATGTGGCCCTTAATGTTTGCGCAATCTCCATGAGATCTTCAGACGGAAGGTGATCTACAAGTGCTGCACAGTAACCATAGACTAATACATCTTCATGTCTGTCATGGTGCAGCAGATGCCACCACATGACGTGTCCTCTGTGATTCTCAGATAATCAAATTATTACCGCTAAATAGTGTGCTGTCATCCTTAAATGAAATTTTGTGCTGGGAGTGAGCACAAAAGGCCAGTATATAAGGATAAAAAATATCTAAACTGACTATTTCTGGTACTTTGTCTCATGTCTAGTGGGTGGAGAGTCTTACCATCTATATACTAAATAAACAACAAACCAAACTTTTCTCTCTAAAAGTTCCCCAGGACACCTAGTTGCTATTTTGCGCAACACAACAGGCCTTCTCTTTACACTAAGCATCTTCTTCACATCTTTCAAAAAGTGTTAAGAGGGTACACTAAGGTTTCAAGATGATGTGGGGATGGGAAGAGAGGCCTTATCTACACTAGAAAGGATTTGCCAGTATCTTTATACTGGCAACCCCTATGGGAGATGCAGCTACACTGGCAAATGAGTTCTGTTGCCAGTATAGTAGTACTAGTTCTCCAAATGAAATAAGCTATAGTGGCAAAAGGACTCTTTTTGCTGGTATAAATTGCATCTCCACTAGGGCTTTTTGCCAATTAAAAAATAGACATAAAGAATCACACCTCTAAACAATGTAGTTGTGTCGGCAAAATTTCCAGTGTAGAGCTGGCCTGATTGAGGTATTTGAGAAGTAAACTGGCATCAGAGCTGAGGTCTGCATAGTGGAGCAATGAGGTTACTTCAAAAATATGCTGGCTTCTTTTTGGTGTTATTTTTTTTGTTTGTTTTTTTAAAATGTGTAAGATCATTAACTGCAGTTTGTGCTGCTTCCTCAGTGCAGCTCCAAACAAATGGCTTTATGACACTTTCCTATATTAGATGTTAATTTGTTTTTTTAATGTATTGAGCACCTGAGTCAATCTGTTCTCTAGCCCACTGGGAAAACACTGCAGCTTCAAAGATGCATTAGTACAAGGGCAAAAGCAGCTTGTTCAATTTCCCACAGCTCCGTCTTTACTGCACCAGCGTGCCTCTTCTTTTTTCAATGATCAGAATATAAATGTCTGCAATTTCCAGTTTCCTAAGTTGAATCCTTTTCATTTAGGATTTATCCAAAAAAGCATCTAAAAAGTGGGTTAAATGCTGCTGTCCTTGAAGCTATGGTTTTGAAAACATATTGTAACCATGCTAAATAATTTCTCTGGTGGAGTGGGAAACCTAGCAATTTTGTTTGAATGTATGTCACATAATAGCCTGATGTGTCAGGAAATGACTATAGTATTTGGAAATGTCAAATCTAACTCCACGTTCATGGTGACATCAGAGATATCGTACTAAGGTGTGCTGATCCTTAGTTGTGTCTAGGGCAAATTACAATGTAGACATTTTGCTTCTTATACAGTGAGTCTGCACCCCCACCTCCACATGAAAAATATAAACCTGTATGTGAAAACTGTTTGAGTGTAAAATAAAAATTACATGTGAAAGGTATAGGAAAACAAAATAGCACCTTGTATATTTAAAACCAGTTTGCCTAAGGATGGCTGTGTACATAGAATCATAAAATCACAGAATATCAGGGTTGGAAGGGACCTCAGGAGGTCATCTAGTCCAACCCCCTGCTCAAAGCAGGACCAATCCCCAACTAAATCATCCCAGCCAGGGCTTTGTCAAGCCGGGCCTTAAAAACC
The DNA here is from genome assembly GCA_033296515.1 of Macrochelys suwanniensis. Lineage (NCBI taxonomy): Eukaryota > Metazoa > Chordata > Testudines > Chelydridae > Macrochelys > Macrochelys suwanniensis. The sequence goes on from CM065777.1 coordinate 172,321,243, forward strand.
TCTAAGGAAAGAGATTCCACCACCTCCCTAGGTAACCCATTCCAGTACTTCACGACCCTCCTAAAAAAGTTTTTCCCAATATCCAACCTAAACCTCCCACACTGCAACTTGAGACCATTACTCTTTGTTCTGTCATCTGGTACCACTGAGAACAGTCTAGATCCATCTTCTTTGGGACCCCCTTTCAGGTAGTTGAAAGCAGCTATCAAATCCCCCTTCATTCTTCTCTTCTGCAGACTAAATAATCCCAGTTCCCTCAGCCTCTCCTCATAAATCATGTGCTCCAGCCCCCTAATAATTGTTGTTGCCCTCCTCTGGACTCTTTCCAATTTTTCCACATCCTTCTTGTAGTGTGGGGCCCACAACTGGACACAGTACTCCAGATGAGGCCTCACCAATGCTGAATAGAGGGGAATGATCACGTCCCTCGATCTGCTGGCAATGCTCCTACTTATACAGCCCAAAATGCCGTTGGCAACAAGGGCACACTGTTGACTCATATCCAGCTTCTCGTCCACTGTAACCCCTAGGTCCTTTTCTGCAGAACTGCTTCCTAACCCCTCGATCCCTAGACTGTAGCGGTGCTGGACTTCGTGGCAGTTTATACTGATTTGATTTCTTGAGAAATCCTTGATTCCATCTCACTGTAGTTTTTGGGGTTATATCGTTAAATTGCATATAGTAAAATATTCTGTAGGACCAACTTTCAATACAAATGTGAAAAGATATTTCAATGGAAGGAAAAAATAATTCTTCATTGTGTGGTTGAGAAATCTGTGTACAGATAAAAACAGGCAATCTTCACTAATGGAAAAAAATCAAAAGCATCAGCCATGTCCAACCCAGTTGAATTTCTGTTAATCCAGTTGATAAATGACAGGTGCAGCTATCTGACCTAAAACTGGCTCAGACTTCATTTAATTGTGCACCATTCAGGAAAGGCCACCTAATCATCAGATGTGAGAATAATAAACCTGAACGTATTCATGTGCCTTGCACCATTTTCTATAAATCCTGTCCTCCGACTGATGCAATTGTAAATTAATAAAGCTGTCACATGAATTAAAATGTACAAAAATGAAATAGAATGTTTCCTAATTCATCTGTCAGAATAAGAAAAGAGCTGTGTGCAAATGTATCTCTATTGGTCTGTGATAAAACCTACATTGTTTTTTTTTTTTTAAATGAAGGACTAAACCTGTTACAGGAATAGACTTGCCGTCTACAGGTTCTTGGAAGATGTCTCTGTTGTATAATAAACAGCAAGAAATGACAGAGGATATGGTTAATCACTATGAGATAGAAGGAGTAGTTGAGTGCCTCAAGTACTCTTGGGATATGATTATTTTGTACTAGACACGCCCCCTCAAACTGCTTTATTGTCATTTTTGAAATGTCATTGTTTTAATCCAGATATAAATGACTGATGCAGATTACTGGAGACTAGCAGAACGTCCCTGTATCCAGGGAAACTTTTTCCTCCTCTAGTATCTTGGGGATCTACTATTAATGGGCAGTGTAACAGACTCCACAATGGGGAAGGTATCCTAGTGGTTAGCACACTTAGTGCTACTTCCCAGTGGATAGATCTAGCAGTCCAGGCCCTCTTTTAATCAAAGGTGCAGTGAGATGGGCAGGTGGCCTCTCCTGTAGTAGGGCACTGGAAACAGGAAGCATAAAGGGACACTGTCAAGTAGAATTTGTAAAAATGAATCCTTTACAAACTAAGAGGCATCTGTGAAATTTAAAGCAAATGTTTGTTTAGAGATTTTTTTTTTAACAAAATGATTATTCTGCTGCAGTATTTGAAACTAGGAATGGGCAAAAATTTTATCTAGAAGATTTTTTGACAAAAGTGCAGATTTGGGGTGACCCCACAAACATATAATGAATTTTGGTTAAAAAACAAACAAATCCTGAAAATTGAAACATTTAATTTGAAATGACTTTTTGACTATTTCTTCTATATTATTTTTTAAAAAGTTAAAGTCAAATGAAACAAAACATTTTGTTTTCAGTTAAACTAAATGTTTCATTTAATGTGAAACAATTTTTAAGTAATCAGTTATTTGCACAGCTGTATTTGACTCCATGCAATGAAGCATTATACTAGTGCACAAAATTCTGGAAGTGAAATTGAGTAGAACAAAGGTTTACTTACTAGAGTATTTTATTGTCTAGAATTAACAAAAGCAAACATCGTCACTTTTTTCATTTCTAAGTGTGTTTGCCCTCTGGCTGTGCAAATCTCTGTCCCTCTAAATTATTCTATTTCTTCAATAAGTGTATGTAAAATCTGACATTGTCTATAGAAGTTAAAATAAAAATGGATCCCATTTAATTCAAGTATCTGCTGGTGTTTTTTGTTGTGTTCCTCATTCCGGATATTTTTCAAATTTTAAAGGCCAGTGTCATATGTCTGTGTGTTGGCAGGCGGAGAAGTGTGATCATAGTGGTGAGATCTTTTTTAAAATGTTTGAAAGGGTTTTTGTTTTAAATACCATGGCTAATCTCATTTATTTAAAAAAAAAATAGATGAACTTTACATGCTCACGAGGGAGACAAACTTTTAATTTCTGGGTCCACTTTCTCTATCTTCCTTGCAGTGGAAGGGGATGTGCATTGGTGGCATGCAGATGAAGAAAAGTAGAGCTGGTCAAAAATTTTCCATCAAATGATTTTTCAATACAAATACAGTTTCTGCAAAACTGCGGGTCTCTTCTCTGCCAAGTGGTGCATCATGGAAGATGTAGTCTGGTCAGGAAGCCCAGACTGTATGGAAGAAGTGGAGGGGTGGGGGAAAATCAGACACGCAAACTACTACTCCAATGAGGCAATGTACTGCTACAGGGAGATGTAGTTTAATGTTGAACTGATTCAGAATTAGCCACTTCAATTTGGGGAATATCCAAGTGTTTTCACTTTGATCAAAAATGCTGACATGAAACATTTCACCATTTGTGAATCAATATTTTTCAGAACTTTTTATTCCACATAAATTTTTGATTTCAACTTTAGTCCCAAAATATGATGAAAACAAATGTTAAATATCTGAATTTCCCACAGGACAGAAATTCAGATTTTTATTTATTTATTTATTTTTGGCTCAGCTCTGGAGAGAGAATTTTGAAATCCTCTGTAAAGAATGTGGGGCCAGTTTGGGAACAGCATTCAGGGTCCTGTATCCCTACTGATAGCACTTCTGCCAGGCCAAATAATGTGGTGTGTGATTTTTTTTGTCAAATAAGCTTATAAAGCATTCCAAGCAAGACAGATTTATATTTAGTTAAAAGTTATTGATGTATCTAATTGATTTTCATGGTAAAGAAGGTAGTTTTTAAGTAGCATATGACGTAGTGTGTTTGCATTCTCCCTCTCCATGTTTGCTGTTGGGTTTGGTTTTGTAGTGTGGAATATATCTTTTTGTCTCTTGTTTGAGAGAACTGCTTATTCACCAAAACAGAAATTTGAATACACTTTTGTTTAATCTGTGTGGTTTTCCCCCTTGTATGTTACTACTAAAGGGAAATCATGCCTTACTAATCTATTAGAGTTCTTTGAAGGGGTCAACAAACATGTGGACAAGGGTGATCCAGTAAACATAATGTACTTAGATTTCCAGAAAGCCTTTGACAAAGTCCCTCACCAAAGGCTCTTGCGTAAATTAAGTTGCCATGAGATAAGAGGGAAGATCCTTTCATGGATTGAGAACTGGTTAAAAAACAGGGAACAAAGGGTAGAAATAAATGGTAAATTTTCAAAATGGAGAGGGGTAACTAGTGGTGTTCCCCAAGGGTCAGTCCTAGGACCAATCCTATTCAAATTATTCATAAATGATTTGGAAGAAGGGGTAAACAGTGAGGTGGCAAAGTTTGCAGATGGTACTAAGCTGCTCAAGATAGTTAAGACGAAAGCAGACTGTGAAGAACTACAAAAAGATCTCACAAAACTAAATGATTGGGCAATAAAATGGCAAATGAAATTTAATGTGGATAAATGTAAAGTAATGCACATTGGAAAAAATAACCCCAACTATACATACAATATGATGGGGGCTAATTTAGCTACAACTAATCAGGAAAAAGATCTTGGAGTCATCGTGGATAGTTCTCTAAAGACGTCCATGCAGTGTGCAGCGGCAGTCAAAAAAGCAAACGGGATGTTAGGAATCATTAAAAAAGGGATAGAGAATAAGATGGAGAATATCTTACTGCCCTTATACAAATCCATAGTGCACCCACATCTTGAATACTGCGTACAATTGTGGTCTCCTCATCTCAAAAAGGATATACCGGCATTAGAAAAGGTTCAGAGAAGGGCAACTAAAATGATTAGGGGTCTGGAACGGGTCCCATATGAGGAGAGATTAAAGAGGCTAGGACTTTTCAGCTTGGAAAAGAGGAGACTAAGGGGGGATATGATAGAGGTATATAAAATTATGAGTGGTGTGGAGGAAGCGAATAAGGAAAAGTTATTTACTTGTTCTCATAATAAAAAACTAGGGGCCACCTAATGAAATTAGTGGGCAGCAGGTTTAAAACAAATAAAAGGAAGTTCTTCTTCACACAGCACACAGTCAACCTGTGGAACTTCTTGCCTGAGGAGGCTGTGAAGGCTAGGACTATAACAGGGTTTAAAAGAGAACTGGATAAATTCATGGAGGTTAAGTCCATTAATGGCTATTAGCCAGAATGGGTAAGAAATGGTGTCCTTAGCCTCTGTTTGTCAGAGGGGGGTGATGGATGGCAGGAGAGAGATCACTTGATCATTACCTGTTGGGTCCACTCACTCCGGGTCACCTGGCATTGGCCACTGTTGGTGGACAGGATACTGGGCTGGATGGACCTTTGGTCTGACCCTGTACGGCCTTTCTTATGTTCTTATGTACTTTTCATCATCAGGTCCAACGCATAATATTAGAATGTTTTAAATAATACAGGAGTTTATTAACTTAATTTGCCATGTCAGTGTTATCATTGGAAATGTTCATTCTTTATTTAGACATGTAAATGTTCATTGGTAGTGAAAATTCATACTACTCCACCATTGATATAATATTCTTGGTCTATTAATGTTGCCTTAAGCAATTCTAAAGCGATTTCTGAAAATAAAACAAATTCTGAACTATGTGCTGCTAGTTATAGAGTTGGGAACGTGGTATTCTTATGCACTAATTTATCAGTAGCTTGCTGATATCCACTACTGGAAAAATTAATCCCTAAAGCAGGCTTCAAATATATAATATAACACGGTACTTGCATCAGATTACATCATGTCATAGAAGATGAGGTTACAGATCATCCAATATAATGTGTGGCTAATAATACAGATGTTATGCTTTCCTTTGGCTATTACACTGTCTTGTCAATTGCCCTGTATTGATTGTACTGTCCTTTTTTCCTCTTCTTAATCTTGTGGATACACCAAAATGCTTTGTTCATTAAGTATCTGCAAGATAAAACAAGTCTTCATTGCAGGTAATACTCCATTTGCTTGCTTGATTTTGCTCCCTCTGACATTTACGTGATAAAATATATTAAAGACAAATGATATTATGAAAATGTGTGTAAGTTACCCTTAGTTCCTTCCATAACTCACTCTCTCTTTCTGCCACATCCTGCTGGCTTGTGTTTAACTTGGGGCTAAATTCTGAGAGATACTGAGCACCTGCATCTCCTCTTGTAGATGTCATGTTGAATAAGCACTCAGGAGGCAGATTGGTAGTAGAGAAGGCAAAGCTTGCCTGGGTAGCCAACTCAAACTCAAACTGCTTGGTCTTTTAGAAAACATCTAGCTTCTACTAGCCACCGTTGGAGGCTTAACACGGGTATTGGTATGGTCACTCCTGCACTGTCATCTTACATCATACCCTGTCATATGGTAACTTTAATTACAATTGTGGTGGGTGTTCAGCATCATTCAGGATTGTCACTGGGCAGGTTCTGATCATGCAAGGAGATCTTTGTGGGCCACCTGTATGGAGCTCTTTGCAGGGTTGGGGCAAGGGGCTATCTTAAATTTGTCTGTACATGCCATGCACATCTGTTGCATTGCAGAAATAATGGTAAATCTTGCAGTATATCTTGCATCATAAAAAGTTAATTCATAGCTAATGCAGCTTAGAGATGGGTATGCAACTGATATAACAGCTCATAGCAGCGAGGGAAGGTTTCCATGCAGCAGTAAAGCACCAATGGAAGCAAAATGTGGCTATGTACTATTAACATAATCTCTGGTCATCACTGCTCTGAAACAAACTGTGCATAATTATTCAAAAGCATTAGGAGCTGCTGGTCTATAAACTGAGCATTCCGAGTAGTAGTCAGGATGATGCATTGGAAAAGCTATTTTTATTTTTGTATCTGTTTTGGGGATGCATTTATTTACTTAAGATATATATAATTATAATTGTAAATGGGCCAATGCAGATACCTGGTCATGTGTACATATTACAGCTCTTACAATTTGTATAAGAAACAGATGGGACCAATAGTCAAACTTGTTTAAAAAAAATACTCCTCGACCGCTTCATAACACAGACTTCCACCACCTCACCCATTTCCCAAACACTCCTCTCAGGGAAAGATACCAGACAATAGGTGGACTTTTCAGTATGACTCAAAAGCCAACAAGTTTGGCATGATTGCAACAAAAGGGGACGAATACTGCTAAGTTTAAGACCCCTTACTGACTGCCTGGTGAAAAGCCTCTCCCAATTAAATTGGGGGATGCTGTCTGAATTGCCTCCTTGAACTCAGTTGGTACAGTAGTAGAGATACAAGAAGCAGTCTTCAGGTATTCAGGACTCAAATATGTTAAGGATGTATAGGTTAAAACAAATATCATAAATTCTACTTGGAAACAAAGGAAGCCAGTGCAGACAATAGAGCACAGATCTGATGTGCTGTCAGTGAGACAGACCACTGAGTTAGCAGGTAGCCTTATTCTGCACCAGCTGAATTTTCCAAAAAGTCTTAAGGAGCAACCTCACACAGAGCACTCTGAGGTAATCTAATTTTCAGATGACACATGCATGCATTGCTATGTTAAATTCCACATCTGGAAGAAATGTAGAAGATAAAAAACATTTTTTAGCCATTGATGATAGCTGAACATCCAGAGGCAGCTGAACATCCAACAAGATTCAACTGAGTAACAAAAGGCGGACAAACAGCCTTAAAGGTGGAAAACAGACCACCTCCACTGTTGGGGAAACAAATTGCCAGTATCAGCATTCCCAGTCTTCTCTTAGGAGATTGAAAACTAGACAGAATAAGACACTAGAAGACACTAGACAGGGAATGCTGATATGAGAAGACACTATCTTAGCGGGAGCTGGACTCGGTGACTCTCTAGGTGGCTTTGAAAATTTCATCCTTAATTTCTCTATTAATCTTTTGACGTACGCCTCCTCCTTTCTGTGATTCTGAAGAAGCATGCACAGCTATTTAATTTGTATTCACAGCCATAACCTCTATAATGTGCAAATACATTTTCAAAAAATCCAAGATAATGACCAACATAAGGGGGAAAATAAGGCTGAGATTCACTGCTTCAATATTCAATTGCATTTTATGTCTGTATCTGCCTATATATTAGTATCATTTTTAAATCTCAAGTTCTGGCAGAGTTAAGAGGCAGTGAGCCCTGTTGTATGGCTGCAAGCCCAACAAAGATTTTCTTTGGGTAGCAAATCTGATTAATGGTGGAGAATATGAATTGTGTAAAGAATCCCTTTTTAATATAGTTCTATGTATGGGCTGAAGGCATCTATTTTTAATCAGTGAAAATTTAGAATTAACTTAAAATAAGCTTTTTTGTTTAATTTTGTAAATGTGTGTGTTCTTTTAAAAAGGACATTTGTTTTGACTGAAAAATATCAAAGCTTCAGTGAAGACTGTGATCCTCATAGAAATCTTGGAGGGATTCCTAACTAAAAGAGAACCTCAGCTACCACACCATTCACTGAAACCTTTCAAAGTCATTGGAAAGATTGAATGTCAGAACTGGGAAAAATGGATTTGAATGCCCCTCCGCAGAGACAAGGGGCTGGTGGCTATTCCACCGTGGTGGGTATGCTATTTCATTGTCTCCGTGAGTTTTTCTGTGGGGTTTTCAATAAGCCATTTTAAATGTGCAGGGCATTCTCCCAATGCAAAAATGTTAAACCGTTTTTTTACATTGAGACTATTGATAGTATGGGCCGGATTCTTCAGAGTCATGTTTTATTTCCCCCTCCCTCCACCTCACCCCCCCAAAAATCTGTGGACGTCGGAGTAAAATGCTACCACAACCAAATGTTCACAAAGGTGTCACTGTGCCTTATTGAGTCACAGCTGAGAATACCAGATTCAGGACAAACTGCTGAGAAACTCACTGCTGGGCAAACTCACCCCCAAACTGGTGATTGTTCTATCATATGATATAATGAGCCAGTGACAAAAGTAAACTTCTGTCTCACCACACTGGTAAACAAGAATTAAAAAATGCAGTCTCATTAGGCATTCCAGCCCTTGCTTCACCACCCAGACACTGGACTCTATGATGAGTGGTTACTGAAAACCAATTTCATCACATATAGGATCCTCTAATCCCAAGAGATCAGCCACATAGCCAGGTCAATATATAACTTGGATTTTAGCCAATAATCACGCTGTTGCCAATCCTTTCGTATCTAATATCTAAAGGTTTATTTATATGAGAAAAGAAAGAGGAGAGAGTTAAAATGTTCACAGAAATCATATACATACAATCATTGCAAAGTTCTTGGATCAGATTTGTAGCAATGATGTTATGGACTGCTGGCTTGTCAAGTCTCTGGTAACGTCCAAAAGATTGGAACGTCCTCAGTCCATCATCGATATGCCCCCTTTAGATTAAGTCCATAGTCCAGAGATCAGAGCAGGAAACAGGCAAAATGCTTTCAGGTTTTTTTATACCTTCTCCCATGTGGAGGGACTGCTCTCAGTCTTTGTGGAAAATTACAGGCACAAGATGGAGTCCAGAGTCACATGAGCAAGTCACATCCTGTTAGGGTGACCAGATGAAAAGAACACAATATTAGGACACATGGGGGGAAGCTAAAAAAAAAAAGCGGCTGGAGTTGCCGAAGCAAAAAAAACCACCGGAGCGGCCGAAGCCGGAATATCGGGACAAATGGCGTCCTGACCGTGCATCAGTCGGGACGTGAGACTAAACTAAAAATCGGGACAGTCCTGATTTTATTGGGACGTCTGGTCACCCTACATCCCATTACCTGCTTTGATGATTCACAGGAGCAGCCATTACCCATATTCTGGCTAAGGTGTCAACTGGAAGGCTCACCGGGTGGGGAGAAGCATCTTTGTGGCCCATTGTGAGAGTTAAGTATTCTTTAACAGGCCATCAACTTGAATGGACCATTCACAATGTGTTGGCTAAACTGGATGTAAATAATTATGGCTGTTACCGCAGGAGCAAACACACTTGAAATACTGGTACATAGTCAGTATTTGTAACTTTAGATACAAAGATGATTCATGGATACAAATAAACAGGATAATCATATTTGATAGACTAACTTTTCCATTGATACCTTACATGACATTCTGTATAAGTATTGCTGCAATTGTCTAACAATGGCAATATTAATGATATAAATGGTCATGATTCAGTCATACAGAATTACATAATGGGTCTAATGGATTGCCATAAGGGGGATCAGGAAGGAATTTTCCCTAAATCTGATTAGCAGTGACCTCAGGGATGTGTGCTGCCTTCTGCAGTGTGGGGTGCGGGTCACTTGCCAATATATCTCAACCAGCTCCTTTCCATTGCTGGGGCCTCAGGTATTGGTGCATCTCAGTTCTTCCTATTCTCTGCATATGGCAAACAATAGCTTAGGGTTAGTTTACACTAGAAGGGCTACATCAGGGCAGCTGGACTGATGCAACTATATCACATCTGAGCAGGGGGTTGGACTAGATGACCTCCTGAGGTCCCTTCCAACACTGAGATTCTATGATTCTATGGTGAAGACACTCTATGCTGATGGGAGAGCTCTCCAGTTGGTATAATAAATCCACCACCACGAGACGCTCTTCTACTGACATAGCACTGTCATAGAATCATAGAATATTAGGGTTGGAAGAGATCTCAGGAGGTCATCTAGTCCAATCCTTTGCTGAAAGCAGGACCAACACCAAATAAATCAAGCCGGGCCTTAAAAACCTCTAAGGATGGATATTCCACCACCTCCCTAGATAACCCATTCCAGTGCTTCACCACCCTTCTAGTGAAATAGTGTTTCTTAATATCCAACCTAGATCTCCCCCACGGCAACTTGAGACCATTGCTTCTTGTTCTGTCATCTGCCACCACTGAGAACAGCTCCATCCTCTTTGGAACCCCCCTTCAGGTAGTTGAAGGCTGCTATCAAATCCCCCCTCACTCTTCTCTTCTGCAGACTAAATAACCTCAGTTCCCTCAGCCTCTCCTCGTAAGTCACATACCCCAGCCCCCTAATCATTTTTGTTGCCCTCCGTTGGACTCTGTCCAATTTGTCCACATCCCTTCTGTAGTGGGGGACCAAAACTGGATGCAATACTCCAGGTGTGGTCTCACCAGTGCCAAATAGAGGGGAATAATCACTTCCCCGTCCTCACCGGCGCTTAGGTCAGTGTAACTTTCATCACTTGGGGGTCTCACACTGCTGAGCAACATAATTATACTGACTTAATTAAGTTCCTAATGTAGACCAAGCCTTAGCAACAGTTGCATTTTATATCCATTTTACAAGGGTGTGAATGTCCACACAAGATGCAAAGCATTGGAGAATCAGCCCCCAAAGCTGGGCTTTAACTTGGGTGGAAGGAAGCTATGTGGGTATATTACACCACTGCCAACTCCCATGAATTCCCAAAACCTCAACTTTTAATTCTAAAACAAAACAAACAAAAACTTCTCCAACCTGTTTAGTTAATCAGATAACTTTCAAGGGCTTTATGTAGAGCAGGGTTCATGACCCATTTGTAACTTGAGTTAAATGATTGCCAATTAACTAAAATTAGTACATTTATGGTGTTTTTATATTAGCACTTGCAAACAGTTATTCCAGGATGCAAATGTCTGAGGTTCACACCCAGCTGAGCCCTACCTGGGTTACAGTTACAAACACTACTTTAGAAAAGACAACATGTGACTTGAGTATAACGAATGCAGTGATGTTTATTTGAATCTGCATAGGGTCTGAATTGACAGCTGTGAGTTATTTGTCCCATTCATTGCAAGAAAGGGCATTTACTCAGAAGCTTAAAGATTGTAATTTAAATCTTTCACATTAACGACTTCACTGCTAATCAAAGCACGTATAAGAAAGGAAAGGGTTCTACCACAAAGATCTGTTATGGGGGGAAAAAATCTCATTTTGGTGGTACAGATTGGTAGAGCTTGGGAGAGTACCACCACTAGAGCTGGTCAGAAATTGTCTGAACAGAACGTTTCTGTCAGAGAATGCTGGTTCATTGAAAGGAAAAAGTCCTACTGTAATGCAAAGATTTCAGTTAATCTTTCAAAGGAAATTAGTCAGGTTTTTGATGGAAACTTGTCTGGTTTCCTGCCAGCTCATCCAGCTCATCCTGCCTGCTTCTTCAACAGCTCACTTGGTGGGATACCATGGAGCCAAAGCTTTTAGGTTTCTAGATCCTCTGCAGCCATCTGGTGTATGGCTGCAGAGCCAGGGCTTCCAGTCTTCTGGAGAGCCTGGGACTCAAGGAAGCATATTTAATTTTGGAAACATTCCAGCAATGAGAGAGTTTCACTGTTCCCCAAATTTCATAGTTTTCTGCACTAATGAAATTTGCTTCCTGGACAGCTCTCACCACCAAATTTTTTACCTGCTCAGTACTGGAAGAAGATGAAGTACTCAATGCTTTTTTTGCCTTGGTCTTCACAGATAGGGTCAGCTCCCAGACTGCTGCACTGGGAAACACAGTATAGGGAGGAGGTGAGCAGCTCTCAGTGGTGAAAGAACAGATTAAGGACTGTTTAGAAAAGCTGGACATGCACAAGTCCATGGGGCCGAATCTAATGCATCTGAGGATGCTGAGGGAGTTGGCTGATGTGATTGCAGAGCCATTGGCCATTATCTTTGAAATCTCGTGGCAATCGGGGGAGGTCCCGGATGATTGGAAAAAGACAAATATAGTGTCCATCTTTAAAAAAAGGAAGAAGGAGAATCTGGGAAACTAAAGACCGGTCAGCCTCACCTCAGTCCCTAGAAAAATCATGGAGCAAGTCCTCAAGGAATCCATTTTGAAGCACTTGGAGGAGAGGAAGGTGATGAGGAACAGTCAACATGGATTCACCAAGGGCAAGTCATGCCTGACCAACCTGATTGCCTTCAATGATGAGATAACTGGCTCTGTGGGTATGGGGAAAGCAGTGGACGTGATATGTCTTGATTTTAGCAAAGCTTTTGATACGGTCTCCCACAGTATTCTTACCAGCAAGTTAAAAAAGTATGGATTGGATGAATGGACTATAAGTTGGATAGAAAGCTGGCTAGATCGTCTGGCTCAATGGGTAGTGATCAACGGCTCTATGCCTAGTTGGCAGCTGGTATCAAGCAGAGTGCCCCAGGGGTTGGTCCTGGGGCTGATTTGTTCAACATATTCATTAATGATCTGGACGATGGGATGGATTGCACCCTCAGCAAGTTTGCAGATGACACTAAAATGGGGGGAGAGGTAGATAAACTGGAGGGTAGGTATAGGGTCCAGAGTGACCTAGACAAATTGGAGGATTGGGCCAAAAGAAATCTGATGAGGTTCAACAAGGAAAAGTGCAGAGTCCTCCACTTAGGACGGAAGAATCCCATGCACTGCTACAGACTGGAGACCAACTGGCTAAGCTGCAGTTCTGCAGAAAAAGACCTGAGGATTACAGTGGTTGAGAAGCTGGATATGAGTCAACAGTGTGCCCTTGTTTCCAATAAGGCTGATGTCTGCATTAGTAGAAGCATTATCAGCAGATTGAGGGAAGAGATTATTCCCCTCCATTCGGCACTGGTGAGGCCACATCTGGAATATTGCGCTCAGTTTTGGGCCCCCCCACTACAGAAAGGATGTGGACAAATTGGAGAGAGTCCAGTGGATGGGCAATAAAAATGATTAGGGGGCTGGGCACATGACTTATAAGGAGAGGCTGAGGGAATAGGGCTTATTTTGTCTGCAGAAGAAAAGAGTGAGGGGGGATTTGATAGCAGCCTTCAACTACCTGAAGAGGGGTTCCAAAGAGGATGGAGCTAGGCTGTTGTCAGTGGTGGCAGATGACAGAAGAAGGAGCAATGATCTCAAGTTGCCATGGGGGAGGTCTAGGCTGCATATTAGGAAAAATTGTTTCATTAGGAGGGTGGTGAAGCACTGGAATGAGTTACCTAGGGAGGTGGTGGAATCTCCATCCTTAGAGGTTTTTAAGGCCCGGCTTGACAAAGCCCTGGCTGGGATGATTTAGTTGGTGTTGGTCCTGCTTTAAGCAGGGGGTTGGACTAGATGACCTCCTGAGGTCTCTTCCAACCCTAATCTTCTATGATTCTCTGACATAGCCAAACCTAAGGAGTCTGGCAGAGTATATGTAAACGACTGCACACCTTACTGTGATTCATTCCCTTTTGTGGTCCCCAAGTGAGTAGAGCTTGTTATGATGATATGCCACTTAGAGAACCAGTTCTCTGCAAACTGTTAGACATTCACAGTGTTGTGAGATGTTAGGCAGGCCTTATATTAATATATACTACTTAGTACTGTTTCATGCAAAACATACCTGTTTGCTGACAGAGCTATATTCATAGAGTATATGAATTTTGAGAGGATTATAGTCTTATTTCTAGTACTGAAGGGTATGTGAAATAGATTTTTACCTAGATAGCTTAAGAGGGAACAATTCCCTCCTTCCCCTTCCCCCCGTGAATGTATGTTTAATCTTATTAAACAGAAGATTTTTTAATTTAAGATTCTTACATGTCTTAACAGTGTACAGCATTTCAGAAGTGCAATCAGGCTTTTGTAAGTGTGTGAGTATACATTTTTGCTTGTTACTAATGTATGGCTTGCAAGGAAAGCTTAGAAAAGGAAAGAGTTACTGGAATTTCCAGGAAGAAAACCTCTCTCAGGAAAGCCCCTGTAAATCCCTCCTGCCTTTAGTTAGAAGTCTAGGCATTAAATACAGACATGGAGGAAAGGAGTGAGAGAGCTTTCTGTAAAATTAGCAGAGTTAATATTGGCAGGAAGTTTTGATTCTTTTCCTTTTTAATCATGGGTAGCATTTTCTCATTATGCTGCTCTATTTAAAGAAAGTTATAATTGACTGACATTCAAAAATAACAGTGGCAAACACAGATTAACTGCATGTATGTGTGGATGAGTACTTGAGAACTGAAGCTCCTAGAAAAAGTAGCTCAAAGCAGGGAATAACTGAACTACCTAGTCATAGGTGATGAAGGAAAACCAAGCCATTTAATTTCCTCATTGTACAAAGAAGCTGAACAAAAAGCCTCTGTTTTTTAGCTAAGCTGCCCCAGTCACTTTTAGGGCTATGGCTGTATTGCTGGGAGGAAACAGCAGAGTTTCCTGGCTAATCAGGACCTGGGGTTTTTAAATTGGGATGCTTTACTGCTACCAGTGGCCAAAGAGATTGTGGGTGGAAGGGAAAGATTCCTGTTAACTGGCTGACTCAATTGGCCTCTGTAATATGGGGATATGTAATATGCTTGGCTGGAGCAGTCTGCCCTTTGCCTCCTGCCTGCAGGAAGCTTTTTTACTTTTGTGCTGAGGAGGTGCAAAGTGTTGATTACCATGGTGGCTCACATGCTGACTGCTTTCTGACACACTCCAGTGGCACAAAGCAAGTGGAAAGCCAGCTTAACCAACTACCTAGACATTCCCCTTCTGTAATGCCTATGTGGTGGAGAGGCAGTTATGTGTCTGTGTGACAAACCCCATCTGGACAAGGAGTGGGGGCTAGGGGTGGGTATAAGTTAGACCAGCCTTTCTGCTGCTCTAAAGTATCCCAGGGACCTGACTGGTCACTGGCTAGTCTCAGGATAGAAGTCAAGAAAGCATCATTAAACAACTGTTGCACCTACCCCATTTGAACTAGAGATTCTATTCCTTAATTTGTTTTGTTTTGTTTTTAATAGACTATCCATTACATTTTTCTTTTTGTGGAAACAGGACTGGGTCCATAACACATATTTGATGCAGCATTATCTGTGCCGTTTGTAATAGACTCCTGTAAGATGTCTGATTTAGTACCACATTCTGACTTTTCTTTCTTTCTTTCTTTCTTTCTTTCTTTCTTTCTTTCTTTCTTTCTTTCTTTCTTTCTTTCTTTCTAAAGCACTTATACAATAACAGTAAAGTACATGTTAAATAGATTGAGAACTGGCTAACTGACAGATCTCAGAAAGTAGTCATCAATGGGTAATCATCATCATATGAGGTGTTTTTCATATGAATCAGTACTAGGCCCAATGCTGTTGACCATTTTATTTAGTGATCTAGAAGTAAATATAAATGTATGGGATGTCACAAAGATTGGAGAAGTGGTAAATAATGATGACAGAGCATTCATACAGAGCAATCTAGATCACTTGAAGCGACAAAGGTTCCTGTGGCACCTTATAGACTAACAGAGGTATTGAAGCATAAGCTTTCGTGGGTGAATACCCACTTCTTCGGATGCAAGCAGTGGAAATGTCCAGAGGCAGATATAAAAGTGCAGGGAAGATTCAGGCTAGAGATAACGAGGTAAGCTTAATCAGGGAGGGTGAGGCCCTATTCTAGCAGTTGAGGTGACACCCTCCCTGATTAAGCTTACCTCGTTATCTCTAGCCTGAATCTTCCCTGCACTTTTATATCTGCCTCTGGACATTTCCACTGCTTGCATCCGAAGAAGTGGGTATTCACCCATGAAAGCTTATGCTTCAATACCTCTGTTAGTCTATAAGGTGCCACAGGAACCTTTGTCGCTTCTACAGATCCAGACGAACACGGCTACCCCTCTGATACTCTAGATCACTTGGTAAACTGAAGCCAACCAAATGCTAAGTGATATATTTAAGAACAAGGATATGCAAATGACAAAGATTTAGGGGTCTCAGTGGACAAGCAACTGAACGTAAACTCAGATTGTTGTGGGAAAACACACTAATGCAATGTTTGGATGTATAAACAGTAGAGTAGTGAATTAATAGGGAGATGATTTATGTGTGTATATTGGATTGGTGAGACTTTTACTAGAATATTGTGTCTCATTCTGATGAAGATATTTTTAAAAGAATGTTGAAAAGTTGGAGAGATTTCAGAAAAGAGACACAAAAGTGATTCAAGGGCTACAGAAAATGCCTTACTCTGAGAGATTAATCTGTTTATTTTAACAAAAAAAGTGAGAAGGGGGCTCTTTAATCCAGTGAAGGAAGGCACAGGAACGAGTGGCTGGAAGCGGAAGCTGAAAAAATCATGTTGGAAAGAAGGCACACATCTTTAATAGTGATGGGGGATTAACTACTGGGACAAAGTACCATAGGAAGCAGTGGATTCTCCATCTCTTGATGTTTTCAAATCTGGATGCCTTTCTGGAAGATTTGCTTTAATCAGACCTAAATTACAGGGCTCAGTTATGGGGTAACTGGATGAAATATAAAGGTCTATGACATACAGGCCAGACTGGATAATCTAATGGTCCCTTCTAGCCTTAAAATCTAATGAAATCTATGAATGCTCATTTTCCTCTTCTGTATGCTGCAGATTGTTTGGACAAAGGTAGAGTCTCCATACAGGAGGTTGAAATTATTACAGAGATTTTTAGGCCATATTTGAGGGTAAATGAGACAATGGGGATCATGAGGAATTATTGTTGAAATCATGCAATATTGAGACTGCTGAGGAAGGACCTGGGGTCAGTTTGACATGGATGAAATATTTCTGACACATACTTTGAGTCAGATGGTATGGTGGTGGCCAAATGGTTTGGGGACGGAGCAGTCCATCTTTGCTCACTGGTGAAAAATGTCCTAACTCTGGTCAATAAATGGTGAATTAATTACATTTGTATAATGACTCTTTCTAGTGCTAACTTTGTCTTTTATTGACATGTTCATTTAAAATGTGATCTTTGTGTCGGGCTTTTTTGTAGGAATTGTTCTGTCCTCCATAATGAGTGTGTGCAGCAATGATTTAGGAGCAGCTGTGAAATTAGTGTGAGGGAGACAGAATTTTTGTGGAAGACAAATTCAATGCCTAATTTCATAGCTCTCTGTGTGCATGAAAAATACATATGTATGAATTGGTAGGAATGTATACACACACGCACGCACACACACTTTACAATATGGTGTCTATTTTATACATACAATGAAATAACAAAATGAAAAACTTTTTTGTTTCTGAAAATAGTAAAGGTTCTTAAGTGGCAAACAGTATACTTGCCTATCAAAGCCCAAGCACTTAGAAGTAAGGAAATGACTAGCTAAGGACATTGTCAATCTTATACAGTTCGCATGCTAAACACATTATTCATAAAGAAATGCATATATCATCATAACTCACCAGACTTAATTATGACTTGTTGATGTTGCTATTTTTTTTGAAGTAGAACCACAGTGTGTGATTTCAAAATCTAAAATATTAAAGGTCTGTGAAGTGGGAAATATCAGATAACACATTTAAAAGTTTAGAGTGGAAATGTTTTGATAAAGTATTCGTCACTTTTTTAAGAATGGTCTGCCCTTATGATCAGAGACCTGAGCAATCTTCATAGAATCAATGAAGATTAAGGTTGGAAGAGACCTCAGGAGGTCATCTAGTCCAACCCCCTGCTCAAAGGAGGACCAACCCCAAGTAAATCATCCCAGCCTGGGCTTTGTCAAGCCAGGCCTTAAAAACCTCTACGGATGGAAATTCCACCACCTCCCTAGCTAATCCATTCCAGTGCTTCACCACCCTCCTAGTGAAATAGTTTTTCCTTATATCTAACCTAGACCACCTCCACTGCAGCTTGAGACCATTGCTTCTTGTTCTGTCATCTGCTACCACTGAGAACAGCTGCATCCTCTTTGGAACCCCCCTTCAGGTAATTGCAGGCTGCTATCAAATCTAGGGTGACCAGATGTCCCGATTTTATAGGGACAGTCCCGATTTTTGGGTCCTTTTCTTATATAGGCTCCTATTACCTCCCACCCCCTGTCCCGATTTTTCACACTTGCTGTCTGGTCACCCTAATCAAATCCCCCCTCACTCTTCTCTTCTGCAGACTAAATAAACCCTGTTCCCTCAGCCTCTCCTCATAAGACATGTGCCCCAGCCCCCATTTTATCTTTTCGACCACACATTGTGTGTAATTTTATACATAAATTGGGTTGGCCTGAAAATTACACATATAAATTATATATACATAGTCTTTAATAAGAAAATATATTGCTTATTAGACTCATAGACTCATAGACTTTAAGGTCAGAAGGGACCATTATCATCATCTAGTCTGACCTCCTGCACAATGCAGGCCACAGAATCTCACCCACCCACTCCTGGAATAATCCTCTCACCTATGTCTCAGCTATTGAAGTCCTCAAATCATGGTTTAAAGACTTCAAGATGCAGAGAATCCTCCGGCAAGTGACCCGTGCCCCATGCTGCAGAGGAAGGCAAAAAAACCTCCAGGGCCTCTGCCAATCTACCCTGGAGGAAAATTCCTTCCCGACCCCAAATATGGCGATCAGCTGAACCCCAAGCATGTGGGCAAGACTCACCAGCCAGACACCCAGGAAAAAGTTCTCTGTAGTAACTTCTAACATCCCATCATTGACCATTGGTCCTATTTACCACTGATGGCAATTAAATGACCTTTCACTAAGATCATGTTATCCCATCAAACCATCCCCTCCATAAACGTATCTAGCTTAATCTTGAAGCCAGATAGGTCTTTTGCCCCCATTGCTTCCCTTGGAAGGCTGTTCCAGAACTTCACTCCTCTGATGGTTAGAAACCTTCGTCTAATTTCAAGTCTAAACTTCCTGATGGCCAGTTTATATCCATTTGTTCTTGTGTCCACATTGGTACTGAGCTGAAATAATTCCTCTCCCTCCCTGGTATTTATCCCTCTGATATATTTAAAGAGAGCAATCATATCTCCCCTCAGCCTTCTTTTGGTTAAGGTAAACAAACCAAGCTCCTTGAGTCTCCTTTCATAGGACAGGTTTTCCATTCCTCGGATCATCCTAGTGGCCCTTCTTTGTACCTGTTCCAGTTTGAATTCATCCTTCTTAAACATGGGAGACCAGAACTGCACACAGTATTCCAAATGAGGTCTCACCAATGCCTTGTATAACGGTACTAACACCTCCTTATCTCTACTAGAAATACCTTGCCTAATGCTTCCCAAGACCGCATTAGCTTTTTTCACGGCCACATCACATTGGTGACTCATAGTCATCCTGTGATCAACCAGGACTCCGAGGTCCTTCTCCTCTTCCGTTACTTCCAACTGATGCGTCCCCAGCTTATAACTAAAATTCTTGTTATTAATCCCTAAATGCATAACCTTACACTTCTCACTATTAAATTTCATCCTATTACTATTACTCCAGTTTACAAGGTCATCCAGATCTTCCTGTAGGATATCCCGATCCTTTTCTGAATTGGCAATACCTCCCAACTTTGTGTCATCTGCAAACTTTATTAGCACACTCCCACTTTTGGTTCTGAGGTCAGTAATAAAAAGATCAAATTATGTGTGTAGACTTGCAGTTAAGATGAATGTGTATATGTACATTATCTTTTCCAAAGGTTTTTGTTCTTTGTATTTTGACGTTACTGATAAAAATAAATTTTCGGGTTTTTTTAATCAAATTTAAGACGATTAATTAAATGAGGTTTTTTGGTTTAAATGTCTTTGTTTTTTGGCATGGGTGGCGGGAGAGAGACATGAATATAAGCAATATCAAATTCAGCCTTGTTATCGGATAGCAGCTGCAATCTTATCTATGGAGTAGTTATCCCCTCTTCATAACAAAACAAACATCTGCAGAGCCAAAACTGGTACCCTGGTGTTCTAACTCAAAAATCAGGCCTCTACTTCTTGATCTAGCTGTAGGAATATTGTTATTTTCCTTTTAAGACACAACTAGCCAATCAAAGTCAACATGCGCTTTCAAATACAGAGACCTATATTTTCAAAAGAGGTCACTCATTTTTAGGTGACCAGTCTGATACACTTTGGGCCTGATTTTCAGAAGTATTAAGCAACCATAGCTCCTACTGAAATCAATGGGAAATGTATCTAATGCACACCTCTGAAAACACTGGTCTACAATTTTTGAGAAGTCGTCTGCTTCAGAGATAAAATGTGCTATTTAGTATGTATTTTGATGTGCTGAATTCAAATATGACAATTAAAACAACTGATTGGCTACTGTTTCTAAGATATTTAAGTTTTTACATTTTATGTCTATATTGTGTAGATAGTAGAGTTTTAATCATAAATTGTAAACCTAGGTCTTTTCATGTGTTTATGGTTGCTTTACATGATACTATTTCACCTGTCCTGTTTATGTAACACTTTAAAAATCAGCAAAGGGGTTATATAAATAAAATTTAGTATGAAACAAAAGGCAAAAAACTATTATGTACATAGTTTAGTCCTATTCAGTGTCTACTCAGCGCTTCTTGGCTTGTCTCTTGTATTCATTAAATGGAGCATCTCTTGTCACTGTCCAGCAATAGTCTGCAAGCATTGATGGGCTCCATTTGCCCTGATAGCGTTTCTCCATTGTTGCAATGTCCTGGTGAAATCGCTCGCCGTGCTCATCGCTCACTGCTCCACAGTTCGGTGGAAAAAAATCTAGATGAGAGTGCAAAAAATGTATCTTTAGTGACATGTTGCAACCAAGGCTTTTGTATGCCTTGAGGAGGTTTTCCACCAACAACCTGTAGTTGTCTGCCTTGTTGTTTCCGAGAAAATTGATTTCCACTAACTGGAAGGCTTTCCATGCCTTTTTTTCCTTGCCACGCAGTGCATGGTCAAATGCCTCATCTCGAAGAAGTTCACGAATCTCAGGACCAACAAAGACACCTTCCTTTATCTTAGCTTCACTTAACCTTGGAAATTTTCCACGGAGGTACTTGAAAGCTGCTTGTGTTTTGTCAATGGCCTTGACAAAGTTCTTCATCAGACCCAACTTGATGTGTAAGGGTGGTAACAAAATCTTCCTTGATTCAACAAGTGGTGGATGCTGAACACTTTTCCTCCCAGGCTCCAATGACTGTCGGAGTGGCCAATCTGTCTTGATGTAGTGGGAATCTCTTGCACGACTATCCCATTCGCAGAGAAAACAGCAGTACTTTGTGTATCCAGTCTGCAGACCAAGCAAGAGAGCAACAACCTTCAAATCGCCACAAAGCTGCCACTGATGTTGCTCATAGTTTATGCACCTCAAAAGTTGTTTCATGTTGTCATAGGTTTCCTTCATATGGACTGCATGACCAACTGGAATCGATGGCAAAACATTGCCATTATGCAATAAAACAGCTTTAAGACTCGTCTTCGATGAATCAATGAACAGTCTCCACTCATCTGGATCGTGAACGATGTTGAGGGCTGCCATCACACCATCGATGTTGTTGCAGGCTACAAGATCACCTTCCATGAAGAAGAATGGGACAAGATCCTTCTGATGGTCATGGAACATGGAAACCCTAACATCACCTGCCAGGAGATTCCACTGCTGTAGTCTGGAGCCCAAAAGCTCTGCCTTACTCTTGGGTAGTTCCAAATCCCTGACAAGGTCATTCAGTGTGGTTCAGAGGAGGAGGATGGGAGAAAATGTGGGTCCTGTGACACTGATGGTTCAGGACCAGAAGTTTCATCCTCTTCCTCTTCCTCGTCTGACTCAAGTGAGAATGATTCTGGTGCATCAGTAACCGGCAGTCCTTCTCCGTGGGGTACTGGGCGTATAGCTGATGGAATGTTTGGAGAATGCACAGTCCACTTTTTCTTCTTTGACACACCTTTCCCAACTGGAGGCACCATGCAGAAGTAACAATTGCTGGTATGATCTGTTGGCTCTCTCCAAATCATTGGCACAGCAAAAGGCATAGATTTCCTGTTTCTGTTCAACCACTGGCAAAGATTTGTTGCACAAGTGTTGCAGCATATGTGTGGGGCCCACCTCTTGTCCTGATCTCCAATTTTGCAGCCAAAAGAAAGGTGATAGGCTTTCTTAACCTTACTGCTTATACTGCGCTTTTGTGATGTAAAAGTCACTTCACCACAAACATAGCAGAAGTTATCTGCACTGTTCGCACAAGTACGAGGCATCTCTGCTCACTTTGGCTAAACAGAAATGTGTCCCTTTGCAAAATCAAACACTGACAAATAAGAGAGCACGACACTGTATGATTTCTAGAGCTGATATAGGGCAATTTGTTCAGCAGAGTGATGTAAGCTTAGTTATGATTGCATCCTCCATGACTTCTAGGAATAACATGATGCAATTCATATCATGTATGACGCAATACCAGCTTCAGATTGCATCATTCATTGTTTTGCCTAAAAAGCAAGTACTGTTCAAACCCAGTCATAGATTTATTCATAGATCCAGTCAAAGATGTATTTTAGTCATTTCTGGTTTAAATTGAGATCCCTTCCCTTTATAACTCACTTATCCTCCGCCATTCCCAAGTCAAGGGTCGTATATACTGACCCAATAGCATGTCTTGAAAACTAGAGCCAATCAACAATTTTAAGCATCATTTTCGTTCTCAGTGACCCAGAATTAGTAAAGTTTGACTACATTTATTTCAGAAGCATTTTGGCTGTAGAGCAGTGAAATCAGACTCGAGTTGGGATGTGCAAAAATGAAGACACACAAAATCAGGAGCTTCTCTCAGACTTTTAGCCATAGTGCCAAATCCTGCTCCTACTGAAGTCAATGATTAAAAACTCTTGTTGACATCAGTAGGAAAAGACTAGGTCCGTAACTTTTATTAAGAATAAGGATGGATGCTGAACTATTTACAGCAGAAATTCTCTGTGACTTTAACTGTAAAATAGATTCATGAAACATAGCTGGCACCCAAATTTACAGAGATTTAATTATATGGAAAGCTTAGCGGTGATACGTTGTTTTGAACATGAGTGGCACAAGAAACATATAATTTTCAGGCCAATACAATTTATGTGTAAAATTGCACACAATGTATGGTAGAAAAGATAAAATGAGAGCTCATTGTCAGGGTTGCTTAGGTCTTGGATAATAAAGGCAGACCATAGCAGCAGGGCCGGTGCAAGGAAGTTTCACGCCCTAGGCAAAACTTCCTTGCAGCAGCCCTGCGCCACCCCACCCCCCCGCAATGCCCCTCCCATCCAGCTCCCCCGCCCCCGGGAGCTCAGCTCCCCCCACCGCGGGAGCTGAGCGTGGAGCCGTGGAGCCGTGAGGCAGGGGAGCGGCTCGCCGTGGCTGCCTTCCAGCTCTGGGAGACAGCTCGCCATGGCCCTGCCTCCCGGCTCCAAGCTCAGTGGCTGAGCATGGAGCCAGGAGGCAGCCGCCCGCCACCTCCCAAATCCTGACCGCCTAGGGTTGCCTAGTTATAGCGCCGGCCCTGCATAGCAGAGGCCAGGCTAGAAATATATCCTCTCAAGGAAAGGGGGATGGAACAAGAGATGACCTGTGTATGATGCAGTACCCATGAAAGTTCTTCCATTGACTTTAGTGGGTTTGGATCAGTCCTTCCGCCTTTGCTGAACTGGTGCTCTAATAAATTATTTTGGGGTTAAGCATGTACTTAAGTGCTCTGCTAAATTGGGGCTAAGAACCTTGAGTTATATTTGAACGTTCGTGAATGTGCACGATTTACTTATATTAGAATGACTTCAGTTATATAAATATGGGTGTTGTTTTTAGTGATACTGAAGGTGACTAATCACTTGCCAAGCTTTATCAAGCTGTTTAAAGTTGGCCTATTGGATTCTTCTCTTTACAAATACTTACTTTAACAATTAAAATGCTGATACAAGCAAAGTGCTATTATAATAGAAATTTGCTATAATAACCACAATTAAAATCCTCAGAACTAAGGCATTTAGGCATTAGAGTATCATGTTGTTTGAAGGCTTTTGCCACAGTGATTGCCATGTTGGGGTGGGGGCGCGGAACGGAGGTTGTTTTCTGGTTTTAGGTGTCTTTTGTTTTGAATTCTCATTAGTGCTGGTCATTCCATATTCAGTACTTTCTGACTGATTTTTTTTCTCAACTAATTTTAAGATAATTGTTGTTGTGTAAAAGAGGGTACCAAGCTGTGTGCACAGTGAAAGAAAAGGAATGCCTACTGTGATTTAGAAAGCATGCTTATATTCTCTGTTTATATTTTAGCATATGTGAGATACCAACATAAGGTGGCGTGTAAAGTTTTTAATGAGAAGTATCAACCTAGTATATTGGCCTTTTGGAAGGTATATAAGTTTAATTCAGCCTTGCAAAATGTTATCAGCCCAGATACAAAATTTACTTGCCAGCCCTTACCATCATAATGAAAAATTCATTGCTATACATGCCTGACCAAAAAGGACTGGATTCACATAAGTGGATGACTAAAATTCTGCTTGTCTGGTTCAGAACAGCTACTGAATGGTGACAGGATCCATGAATCAGATTAAAAAGACAGGAAGACCACAGCTTTATTATTCATAATGCATAACTTAACTCTTGGGGAAAAATGTGTGTATGCTAGGTATACCATGTTCATTTACAGCTCAGCCACTGTCTGGCTGCTGGAGTCCACTGTGTATCAGAGAGGTTCTTGGCAGACATGCGCTGGCAAACATGCACTATCTTAAAGAGCATAGCAGAGTATCTGAATTGGTTTTACAGTAAGAGGCAGTCATAGTCCTTAGACCTTCAAAAGCAGACTCCAGTACTTACATAGCATGAGTTAAGATTAACTCTTGAGATTGTTAAAATTTAAAGGACTAAGGCAATTTGTTACACTTATGCAAGAACTTAATAAATTATTTTCAGCTTGAAGTCCTGGTCTCACAGGTAAACTAAGAGTTGCACTGTTTGTGGCTTTTAATGAATTCCCCCAATTAAGAAGAAAACAGAAAGATATTATCCTGTTTTTCTTAAATATTGTTTTGACATCTATATTCCCTAAAATGGCCACTGCTCCATGGATAAAATTCTGTATTTTTTTAAAGAAAATAAAGGAATAATAAGGCTCTTAAAAATCAAAGATATTAACCCTCAATGAAAACTGCCATTAGCACTTTCACACCAGACTGCAAGCCATTGAATTCAGTGACTGTTCTTTTGACTAAGCAGTCAATCTGTCAACTTCATAGGGATTCTGTTTTGGAAGTGTAGACAAATTCAATAAGAGCTGCTGATTCTATTCCAAGATGGCACACTGAAATGCTCTAAACAAGGGTTTTAATCCCACTAGCTGGGGGTGGGGGAATGCTCCACATGTAGCTCCGAAGATGCACATATTCACTCTCAGGAATTCACTTTTCTTCACTTACCCTCCAGGACTTCACAGAGTTCCCTAAATTTCTGGGACAGCCTTCAAGTCTAAGATGATCTTTTATTCCCCATGTCTTATCAAATCCTTGGCATCTCTTCCATGACTTCCAAGAAGGGTTTGGGTGCCCACTATAGCCTGCTCAGCTCCCACATGGGTTTCCCTTGCTGTTTGGGTCTCCACCGTGGCCTGTCTCACCCCCGCATGGATTCCCTTCTTGATCTGGGGCCCCTCTGCCCCAGACCCTCTGCCTTTTGAGGCCTTGGTCCTTACCACCCCCTCCTTCGGGGCAGTTTTGGACCCGGCCCGATCCTCCAGCCTCCCCCTCCTTCTCTGGGGGCAAGGCCATCTTACCTGACCCCCCTTGTGGCACAGGAAGCATATCCAGTGCCTTCCTTTGGCCACCTCAGGGCTAGCCTGGGCGCTGCGAGTCCGCACTCCCTCTTCATGTGCCCCAGTTTCCTACAGGCCCAACATGTTCGGGGCTCCCCTGTTACCCTCACAGGGGGCGGTCCCTCAGTTCCCTCTTTTTCCGGGTGGGGCCTCTTTGCTCTATTCTGGTAGGGGCACTCCCATTTAAAGTGTCCTGGTCGCCCACAGGTGAAACATTTCTTCTGCCTTGGCACTGGCCTCTAGCCCCAGGTGCCTGGCCCCCGATGAGGTCCATGTGCCCTCCCCCGCAGCAACTGAAGCAGTCCTGCTTGCTGCTCGGCAAGCCGGACCACACAGGTCCTCCAGTAGTAGTCCACCATTTTCTCCAACTTCAGTTTTGCACATCTCAGATCCAGGCAAATAGTCCCACAGTCCTTGCCCTGCCCCTTATATCAGGGGTGACTGTCTATGCCCACATTCTCCACCATGTGTAGCAAAGTGAAGACTCACTGGTGAGACACCTCCTACTGGTCGTCCTGGGAATAAGCTCTTCAGCACTTGGAGTGCCCTTTACTGGCCAGTGTCTCGCCTGCCGCTGGCCCCATGTCCCTCCCGGACTCCGGTGCCTCTTTGCCTCAGGGTTCTTCCCCCAGCAGTACCCTCTCACTCTGGGTCTCCCCTCCCAGGGGAACCCTCAACCCTCTAAACCCACCTTGCCTCAGTGGCTACTGCCAGTCATCATCTAGCCCCCACTCACTGGGGCAGACTGCAGTCTGTAATGGCCACTCATCATTGGCATGAGGTTAGGACCTGCTGCTTTTGCCTATCCCCGGGCTGCCCACTACCATTTTGGGTCTTAACAAGGCCTGCAGCCTAGGGTTTTACCAGGCTGGAGCTCCCCATCTCCCTTGCCCTATTCCCCAGCATTGCTCCAGTTCAGGTACCTTCCTCTTGGCAGCTAGCCCTTCCCACTCCAGAGGTAGAGTGACACTCTCCCAGCTCCTGGTCCACAGCCCCTTTTATCCAGGCCAGCCACCTCTCCAGGGCTGCTTTTAACTCCTGCCTACTGGAGTAGGGCAGTTGCCCCACTACAGGTACCAACTGGGACCATGCCTGTGTATGATATGGAATCCATTAGAACTTGGATTAAGAACATCAAATCCTTTCACATAGTTCAACAACAGCTGTCAGATTGTAATGACTGTGGGTATTACCTACATGAACCATAATCAAACCAATAACCTAAAGATGAAAAGCTCCACATCCCATTGATTGCCTGGTCAGTGATGTGCTGCCAAGATCATCCTCAAAATATTTCACTTCACTTGGCAATATATGTAGCATTCTCTGGGATGAAATACCCTTCATTCCCTCAAGTCCCCACCAAAATCCTCTATCTCATACCTTTACCTTCCCCGCCCCCCTTCAAAACCCTAAGCAAAATAACAAACCCCAAACCCCATCAATTCTCCTCTCCCTTATCAATCAATGCTTTTCCTCCAACCCAGTACCAGAAGTCTCTGGTTTGTGGTGGTTGGTCAGGTGAGGAGCAGGTTCCCTCTGGCAATGGGCTGGGTGGTCAGTTGAGGAATGGATCACCTTTGATCTTTGAAGTGAGTAGGTCTCTTCCAGCTGGTGGGTGGGGTAGTGAGTGGTTCTTTCTGGGTTATTTGGAGTGTATCCTGTCTGTTGGTTTGGGGGGAACAGAACTCCATGAGTCTTCCCAGAACCAACTCATCACACCTATGCTAGGACTGGGCTGGTAGCCCCTAGTGAGAGGTGAGATGCAGTGAGTACAGGACTCTGACATTAGCCGAAGAGTAGTGGATTGGCCCCAAATTCACTCCTCCTCATGCTGACATTGGTTGCAAGTACTATGTGAACTGTCCACCAAGTGCTCCTAGAAGCAATGCGTGGATCCAGAAAAGTCATTTTTTTTAATGAAGTCAGTTTTTAATTCCACCTGGAAGTTTGTGAATAAAAAAGGTAGTGGAGTCAGAGAGCAGGAGGAGAAAAAAAATCTCCAAAAGAGAGAAATGCCCTCCAAAGGATGGAGCAAATCTTCTCTTGGCAGCAGTGCACATGGAAAAGCATTAAAATTTTGTTTTGAAGTATGCTCAAGTATGCTTAGTCTATGTGGTTGCACTAGAGTTCCTCCATCTTAATCCTGAGAACTTGTGGATAAAATTAAGTGGTCATGGAAAGATTAAATAACCTTCTGAATCATGAATAGAAGTCTGTGGAAGCAAAGACTGTTGCAGTGGGATGCAGCTGAGCAACTCAAATAGTAATTACACCACTACTGCTAATAATAATAATGAGTCTTTGCTGGCCTCTTCAGTTTTCTATAGATCTAGTCAGCTTGGAGGGGATGTCAGATCTATGGGTGAGGTTTAGAATGAATTAGACACTTTGGAGTCTGAATCCTATTTATGAATTTTTGTTGTTGTTGATTCAGAGTGTTTAAAATGCTGTAGCTCAGGGTGCATTCAGCTTTGCTTGTGCTTCCATTCTGTATTCATTTCAGTAACTTATTGTGCACACTCTATTCTGGTAGGGTGATCCTGGTAAAACCACAATCTAGTTCTCAAATTATTTTTCAATAAAAATGGGTTTTTTTAAAATCAGTTCATGGGATATTGTGCAATATTCTGTGCCCTAAGTTTTGTCATGAAAATAAAAAAGAGAACATTACAATAAAACAAACAAAATGACTCTCTTAGAGCCAGGAGCTTTTTCATTTTGATTAATGTCCCATCAGGAGCTCTTATTTCATGTTTGAATTGTCTTTTAGCATTTTGTCTGGTTTTTGTATCTGATCCTTTTTTTTTAACACATGGCCTTTTTAATTCAAGCGAACATCCCTGGTTGCAATGCTGAGTCTTCATTACTTGATGTGAACAATTAG
This sequence comes from Macrochelys suwanniensis, assembly GCA_033296515.1. Taxonomy (NCBI): domain Eukaryota; kingdom Metazoa; phylum Chordata; order Testudines; family Chelydridae; genus Macrochelys; species Macrochelys suwanniensis. The sequence goes on from CM065777.1 coordinate 172,350,073, forward strand.
GAGGTTTTTATTTGAGGGTTTTCTTTATCACAAAAATAATTAATATTTTGATCATATAGCTTCGTATGACTCAGTGTGGCTTATAACAGCAGTCTGAGGAAGTTTGCAGAGGTATTTCAATATGTAAAGAAAAACTAGAACTGCAGTCACTTGTTGAGGCATTTCAGCTTGAAACACTGTAGGGATTAATCCTGCATTCCTTTTTCACCCAAAGTTCCCAGTAGATCAGTCACATAGAATGTAAAGAGAGTGAACTATGAGATGTGGGGGAAAAAGGAATTGTGAAGACAGGAAAAAACTGTTGGAAAGCTGTTTTTAAATTGTTCTCCTTCATTCCCTATCGATAGTTAGTTTGCCAAATTCTCCTTTCACACATACATTGATCCAGCTCATCACTGATTTCAACAGGGTTGTAGTGGTGTAAATGAGAGGAGAATATGTGGCAGTGTCAAAACATAAAAATCACTGGAAAAAAATTGTCTGGTAACAATAGGTCTCGTCTTGATAGACAATATCTATTCAGGGTTTCAGTGAAGATACCCATTCAAGGTGAAGAAAACTGAAGAGTTGATTGATATTTGTAGGTAAAATTAAAATAGTCTGTTTATTTATGAAAATCAGAAGCTCTAAAATGCTATGCTTTAGAAATAGAAAAGTTCCTTTTTGCAGGGGTAAAAATGGCACCAAGAGGTGGGGCCACATTAATAAGGCTGTTCCCTTGGCCTCCCAAGGATTGAGAGCTCACAAGACTCTAATAATGTCATTTAATATAGTAAATCCCATCATATATCTGACTTTTTAGTTGTTATTTTGTCATGAAGTTTTGGAGCCCAAAAATGTGTAGGGAATATAGGTTCTTAGGTTCATAATCTACCCCGTTCCAGAGAGGAAATGGAAATACTACATGTAGGCTGTGCTGAACATGTTTGGAGTTAGCTATTTTCACTCTGACTTTCTTCCTGATTTTTTCTTTCAACTATTTTGGAATTGCTCTGCTTTCTATGCTACCAGAGCACCTGTACTACATTAGAGGTATTCTTATATTTTGAATGATACACTTGAGCTTATTTTCTCTTTCCTTCCCCCTCCCCTCTGTTTTACCGGCCAGGTATAGAGTAAAGCGATCAATGTCATGAGACATCTTGTTTGGGGAAAGAGGGAAATCAGCTTAGTTGACTTTACAAGCAGTTGGTTCAGGGCAAGCTACAATTAAGTTGTTTTTTCGAAACTGCTCCTTCTCTGCCCAGTCTCTGCTCATACACCAAACCTTCTAGGACATTTTTTGCTTGACAGGGATGCTTATAAAAGACTGGCACTGAGAAGTTTTGGTCTGTATTCTGGGTAATTTGAGTCCTGTTGCATCCGGTTCTTCATTCTTTCTAGAAGGTACATCAGGAGGAATTCCACTGAAATCAATAGAATTGTACCAATGTAAAACTGATATAAGGGAGTGAAGTATTGGACTCTAGTGTGTTGTGTAGTTTTCAGAAGTCTTTTGTAGAGGGTGCAACTACTGGAGATTTTAGAAAAGGAATTTATGCTATGATAAGCATCCTAGATTACTTTCATTGTATGACGGAGCTAACACTGGTAGCCATCTCCTCACTAAGCTTACTAATGGTGCTCTGAGTGGCATCCTTAGTGGCATTCTTTTATCAGGAAGTTCTTGAGAGGTGGTGAGGAGCTTCAAGCATGGAGCTTCAGCATTTGTTTGGGTGTACATATAACATAGTTTGTATCTGACTGATGAGAAAGTTATATGTTATGATTTCGCCTTTGTTCAATTTTCTCCCCAAACTAAGGACTCTAGCATGAAATGCAACCCTCTGCAGAGAGCCTATACAGCACCCAAGTCCCACTTAAGCCCTATTTTGATGGTATAGCCTCATGTGGGTTCTCTGTAAGGGTGACTTTCACCTTCAGCAGAACATGAGATAAGAGGAAAATAATAAGGGAAACCAAATTCTGTACTCAGCTATATGGCTATGTCTGCAAATCCTATAGCTTTCAAAGACAATTGCATGTGGACAGTCACTTAGAGACGACAGCAATTAGCGCTGCCTCATACCTAGATATTAGAGCTGGTCCCTATTTTTCAGATGAGAAGATTTTTTATTTTGATGAAGCCACACTTTCAAATAGGAGAAAAAACAACTCAATTTCAACACCTTTTTTTCAATTTTCTAATCAGGGAAACTGAAATAAAAAATGGAACACTTCAACCTCCCTAATCACTCAATGACAGATATAAAAGTTGCAATTTTGCAACAAAATAACTTCAAAAACAGGATCCAAAGAGAAACTGCGGAATTGGAATTAATATGCAAACTACATACCATTACCTTAGGCTTGAATATTGACCGTGGATGGCTCGGTCATTATGTTAATTGAATTTATTTCCCCCTTAACACCTTTGTGTCAACTGTCTGGAATAGCCCCTGTTGATTATCACTTCAAAAGTTTCTACTGATAACAGTTCCTTTCAATTAATTAGCCTCTTAACATTGGTATAGACACCTCCACCTTCTCATGTATCTTTGAATGTATAAATATCTGTTCACTGCATGTTCCATTCCATGCATCCGATGAAGTGGGTTCTTAACCCACGAAAGCTTATGCTGAAATAAATTTGTTAAGCTCTAAGGTGCCACAGGTATTTTTCTTGTTTTCTTTTTGAAATAAAAAATAATCTTGAATTCACACTTCGACATGTCGCATCACTTCAGTGGACAACTTCAACATTTTCTATTTCTATTCAAATGAGAAACTTCTTCGAATTTCTTTTTGCACAAACTTTTAATAGTTTTACTGTTTCACTCCAATTTGGAAGGAAAGGTAATTGTGAAATGTTGAAATTTCCAATGAAAAGAAAATTAATGTTTTGAACAGCTGAAATTACAATTTGATAAAAGTTTGGCCCTAATGTGTTTCTTTTGGCAATCACAATTAGTAGTGCTTGCTACTACTTGTATGTTTCAACTCTCCTTTAGGATATTTAACATAAATTATAGTTAAATAAACTGCCTCCTGTTCTTCAACCCCCCCCATATCCATCCTCAACACACATATATACCTCCTCAATTGCTTGTCATCTGCATTGTTCTTTGAGCAGTTGTTTTCAAGCCTGTAAATAAATCCTATGAGAGCACTTCTGTCAATGCATTATCCACCCTGGATTATTTGCTTGCTCCTTTCACTATTAATTCATGAGACTGTTTCCCCTTCCTTTGTACGGAAATATTAACATATAATTAAGATACAAATCCAAATGTGAGCACATAACAGGAAAGCCATTTGAGGGAAACAAAATTGCAGCAGTGACGAGTTCCAGAAGAGGGCTGCAGCTGAAGATTAATTGGTGAGCACTCATACTGACAACAGATAACTTGTATGTATTACATCCACAGAGGGAGTAAAAGAGCTGGAGTCAGACTTACCACATATTTGAGGGAGACTGTTTTTACCTAAAGTATTCCTAAGTCTGCGTAACCCCTATATTTGAAATTATTTCTTCTGTTAAATATTAGGTGGCCAGTGTCACAATTGGTGTAAATCAGCATAGCTCCACTGACGTGAAGGGCACTGCACAAGTTTACAAATTGCTCAGGATCTGGGCCTCATATGTCATTATAGGGTTCACCAGTAGTTAGAACACAGGGAAACTTTTGTAAAGGTCAAGCTCCAGGAGCAGCAAAAGAGCTAATGGCATTCTGAATTTGTTTGCCATTTACCATTCAAATCTTATGAGGCATACAACCAATGAAGGCAACATCCCATGGGTGTGGTTTCAGGTGTTGGGTTTTTTAAATCATAGAATCATAGAAGATTAGGTTTGGAAGAGACCTCAGGAGGCCATCTAGTCCAACCCCCTGCTCAAAGCAGGACCAACACCAACTAAATCTTCCCAGACAGGGCTTTGTCAAGCCAGGCCTTCAAAACCTCTAAGGATGGAGATTCTACCACCTCCCTAGGAAACCCATTCCAGTACTTCACCACCCTTCCAGTGAAATAGTGTTTCCTAATTTCCAATCTAGACCTCCCCTACTGCAACTTGAGACCATTGCTCCTTGTTCTGTCATCTGTCACCACTGAGAATAGCCTAGCTCCATCCTCTTTGGAACCCCCCTTCAGGTAGTTGAAGTCTCCCCACTCACTCTTCTCTTCTGCAGAATAAATAAGCCCAATTCCCTCAGCCTCTCCTCATAAATCATGTGCCCCAATCCCTCAATCATTTTCATTGCCCTCCGCTGGACTCTCTCCAGTTTGTCCACATCCTTTCTGTAGTGGGAGGCCCAAAACTGGATGCAATACTCCAGATGTGGCCTCACCAATGCCAAATAGAGGGGAATAATCACTTCTGTCAATCTGCTGGCAATGCTTCTACTAATGCAGCCCAATATGTGGTTAGCCTTCTTGGCAACAAGGGCACACTGTTGACTCATATCTCTACATTTGTTATGAAAATTGTTTCTATTGTTAGTGACACTAAGCAGAGAACAGAATGTTAGTTTTTCCAAAATTGTTTGATGTTGGTACAAAACAAAGGATTTCCAAGCAGAGATGTTGAACTGTGGGAGATGTCCTTTGACAAGAGCAGATGATTTCCCACAAGGAGGGGGGAAACTCACAAAGGGAGAATTCCATCAATTGTAGGTAGTAGGAAAGGGAAACCTCATGAGGGTAATTTTAAGTAATGAGTCTGCCAACAGCTGCATATTAGCTTGAGTTGATACTGCAGTGAAATGGGGATCCATGCAAAGTTAATTATACTGAGAATAGCATGGGAATGAAGAGCACAATTACCGTGATTTCTAGGAGTAGATTATCAATAAATGGAGATATAAAGATGTAGTTAGGGTCTAAAATATTCACATTCCTGTAACAAAGGAACTGTCATTTGTATGACACACTGATGTATGGAGATAAATTGCCTGTCACTTACACTGCTTAAACTCTGCATTGTATGCATATTAAGTTGTGTGGAAGCCCACATTTAGTCTGTCTGCTTCCTCTAGGTGATGCCTCTTATTCATAATGCAGTTGTCTTGCATGTTTTGAATTCATTATGTGACTATGAAGTTGAGTTGTTCAATGGCACAGTATAAGGGATGGAATAAAGGGGCACTGACTGAGCCCTTTTGGCTCAGTCCTGTTCTTCGAGAGTGATTCAAACACAATTATCCCAATTCTGGAGGGCCTGCCCATGACTTTTCAGAACGTTTGCAATATAAATACAATCCCATCTCCTTAGGCTGGCATCAAATACAGAATGTAAAACCAACAAAAAAGAATTAAGGCGTTTGTTTGATAAACCAGTAGTAACTCGGTAGACATGACTTGGCAAAAATAAAATGACAAACTATGTGTCAAATAACCAAGTCTTGCTTAAATTACAACCAAGCCAGACAAGTTCAGAGATATGATCCACATACTGGAGTAATTGACATCAGATAAAGATATTGGTATTCTGTTCTATACAGGCAATTCAGTTAGATTATAACACTGATGTAGGTCTCATTTTGCTAAGGAACACAGTAACACAAATAACTGGCATCTAACTCTTTTGTGAGATGAATATATTTTATGTCCACTATTATATATTTTATGTCCAATCATTCATGCTGAAACCTTGTGAATAAATATGCAGTCTCGCTGGATAATTCTTAATACAGAGCTAATGTGCAAAGATGAGTAGAGTTAGTCATTTTAGAGTGCTAAACCCTGATGCATCCATACATGGCAGTAGGACATATGAATCCCCTTAATTCTGTACAGCTGCCTAGCAACTATGAAACCAACTGTGTGATAGTCCCATGCCATAGATGGATCACCTGCCCACATTGTACTACCTCTGTCCACACCCAATAAGCTAGAGGTCAGATACATTTTGCTACTAGGAGGAAGGGAGGAAACAAGGCACAGAGCTC